>CM074719.1:287009368-287609368 GCA_037306005.1 Rhinophrynus dorsalis | reverse complement strand
ATTTTCGTGCAAATAAATCATTTAAGCAATTAACCATTAGATTTTATGTCCCTGCACAGTATGCTAATCAGTTCTTTTTCAAGACCAAACTCATTTATTGCTTTGCTATTAGAAATGACCCCCAGTGTGTGGGCTTTGCCTTGATTCATTCATAGCAAAATGCATGGTAATATTGGCCCAGTACCTAAACTAATTAGCATAAAGTCCCACACTGTGTAATCAACAAAGGTTAATTTATCAAAAACTATATTACAACAAATGGCTAGTACAACAAATTGCCAACTTAAAATTTTTATTACAAGGATTACCAACACGTAACAGCAAAAAAAAGGTTTACACAAATACCCTATACTTCATGATAGCACCTGTAAAAAGGTTTTGTGAGGCCTAAAATTTAGTCTTATATATGCTCCAAGAAAGCAGAAATCCTGCCTTTTCCATGGCTCCCATTGATTGTTCAAGATCATCTGTTAATGGGGAGAGACAGCCTGTTAATGGGGAGAGACAGCTATATATATATATATATATATATATATATATATATATATATATATATATATATATATATATATAGATATAGATATATATATATATATATATATATATAGAAGTGGACACTAATCACAAACTATATAAAAGTCTAGAATTATATTTTGAGAACATAATATCTATATAAAGGAAGACCTCTGTGTGCCTGGCGCACGCACGCACGCACGCACACACAGAGGCGGCAGTAGGGAGGGATATTGATGTCTTCCATACTGCCAGTCCTTGAGATACAGGAGGGCATGATTTTGAAGGCTCCCTGGCCACTCCTGTCAAAATCTCTGCAAGGACTTTGCCCGCAATCAACATCCACCTGCACAGGAGAAAAAAAAACAAAAAACATGGACGCCTCACCTTGCAAAATCTACAAACGCGCACGTCATGTATTTCATGAATGAAAAAAAAAAAAAGAAAAAAAAAAAAACATGCCCCACTTACTCCACGTGGATCCACACCCTCCTCACTCTTCTCCATTCTCACTATTGGCCCTATGCACAAAAATGATTGCCCCCTTGTCTGTCTTCCCATCCTTTGCCCCCCCCCACCTTATACTGAGCATTCACACACACAAACAGTTACCATGTACACTAATTAACTCTGGGTGCCATTGCAAAGCATTACATTGTGTTCCCCCTGGCACTCAGAGGGTTAATATTTTCCTCTTTTGCCATGTAATGGGTCATGTGGTTACTCTTCTTTTTTCATTTGGCCCTTGGCCCACATTAACTTACTACCCCCCGAGACTAAATGCTTCTCAATGTACTCTTCACCTCTCTCTGGACACACACTCCTACACCCACTGCACTCAGATAGCCAGAGCAGCACCATGGACTGATTTTCTCCTAAACCATGCCTCTTTATAAACGGACTGCAGGGATTGCTCCAAATTACATTGTACAAGGGGACCTGCTCACTTTTTGCTTACCCAACTGCAGTCCGGAGGAACCACTCACAATATACACGGAGTGTATGATTTGCTACACATCCAAATCCACGAATGGGGCATCACTGAACATCTTCACTGGACTGACTAAGGTCTCTATATGTATGTGTGTGTGTGTTACAGAAGGATTTCACTAACCACAACTTCATCTGTGTCTCTGGGTTTGGGTTATGACTTATTTTAACGCTTTTCCTGCCAGACAGGTATGCAACGCATTCTAAGGCAATGCGATGGATACCTCTCTAGCAGGGCTTAAAATATGAAGTCCTTTGCTACTAGCTAGACCTGAAAAGTTACCTGTCACTGCAAGCCATAGCATACTCACCAGGGCAGAATTTCTACTCGCCAGGGCTGAATTACTCGTCATTGGCTAGTGGAAATTTTGAGCCCTGTCTCTAGCACTCAAAGGGTTAAACATCTTCCAAACTGAAAATTGATTTTGCAAACTAATACAGACTGTCAATGCGGTTTCAAAATTGCTAGTTTTTACACATGATAGATGTAAGTATGCAATATTTTTTTTTGTGTTCGTGTTCCTATAAAATTAAGATGCAGGCCCACTAACTATTTAAAAGTCCGAAGCCTTTCCTTTCACTTTTGTGTGTGGTAAAGGTCCGATTTATATAAAATATGTGGCAGTGAGAGGTAGTTTGGTGGGGAAAGTATACTTTTGTTTTAAATTTAGATTTAATGAGGTTTTCTGTTGTGCATTACCAAACTATTCAGTAATTTTAGACAAAAATTTTAAAAAAGTGAAACTACAGGGATAAACTTTTCTAATTCAATACCATTAGGTTCCAACACATGTTGAGACTTTTCGTGACTAAGACTGGCAACAGACAACCCTCAGACTCTTCCTGTAGCTCCTCTCCAGTCTGTGCTTTGGTACAGTGGGAGGAGGAGATCATTTCTATCATAAAGATTCCCAAACTCACTCACACACACACACACACACACACACACACAGGTTCAGGAGACCGTTCCATGTTTCAGCACCAGTTGTCTATGTAGGATAACAGTAAGACTGATATACTAAGAAAAGTGGTGTAATCGTCGGGCAAATGAACTACATCATAGGGGAAACTTCCTATTAATTGAACACTGAGTACCAGAGAGGTAGCCAACTAGCTGCAATACCAGGTTACCACTCTGTCAATCAAAGGTTTGGGGCTTTTAACCCCTTGATTACTAGAGTGGTCATCAACACACTAGTATTCAAAGGGTTAAATTACCATACCAGTGGAAGTTTGGGGAATTTTTATGAGCCCCCTATGGTGAACTCTGTTGGCAAATAAATCTCAGGCGCATAACTATTAGAAAAGTGATGATTTAGGTAATCAATGACCAATATTTCAACACTAGGAGGCATGATGAGAACCATACCTGGGAACTTTCAAAATAAGCAGACCATTAGATCTTTGAAATATTAACCCATAAAGTTCCCCAGAACATATTTCAGGCCAACTATATCTGCTTGCTCTAATTTCAGGCGAGCTTTCCCTGCTTGCTCTAATTTCAGGCGAGCTTTCCCTGCTTGCTCTAATTTCAGGCGAGCTTTCCCTGCTTGCTCTAATTTCAGGCGAGCTTTCCCTGCTTGCTCTAATTTCAGGTGAGATATCCATGCTTGCTCTAACCAATAGGTGTTTTTTTTTTTTCTTTTGGCCTCAAGGAACCCTAACATGCTGTAACATTTCACTGCTTGAACATAAAAAGAGCATACCTGGGAACTTGTCGGGTTTCACCCAGAGACTCTGGATTTAGGGTACTGTCTCTGGATGAAACATTAAGGTCTCCGGGCAAAAAATGCATTAGCTGCTCCTGCGCAGCTTTTAAAGGGATACTAATACTTAAAATGTAAAAAAAAAAAATATGTTGTAGGGTTTATCCCCCTGAGTAAATCAAGAGTATTCCCACTGCTAAAAGGTGTTTCATTCAAAAGTTATTTTCATCAAAGTTGATTTTTTTAGGTGCAATATCACAGTGGCCTGAAATTGTACAGTGGCGCTGTTGCTACACCATCCTATGGAGATTTATGGTCCCGGGACCAGAGCTGTCCATAGGATCGTGTAGCAACAGCGCCACTGTACAATTTCAGGCCACTGTGATATTGCACCTAAAAAATTCAACTTTGAAAATTAATAACTTTTGAATGAAACACCTTTCAGCAGTGGGAGTAGTACTCTTGTTTTACTCAGGGGGATAAACCCTACAACATATATTTTTTTTTACATTTTAAGTATTACTATCCCTTTAAGTTGTCAGTGGCTCCCGTACTTTTGTGTGAAGGTCACACACTGATGGTTCCTGCACTAGCATATATCCACAGGCAGGTGGCCTCAGCAAGCCAATGCAATGTGCTGATAGGAAATAAGCAGTGACACAGGACAGCAGCCTCATTAGGTCGGCTTCACATGAGGATTGGGAGGAGTGGAGCAGAGAATCTGAGCACCTCTCTAGTCCAGTAATTGTATTTTTTTTAATTTAACACTTTGAGTGCAAGAGGTGTAGGCAACACATTGCAAAGCAATGCACTGGGTACCCTTCTGGCAGACAAATGGTTAATAAATTCGACCTGTTTCTGAGCTTCAAGGGTTAATAAAACAAAGAGCTCCAGGTGACCCTATTGTAAAATTTCCCAGCTATGCAAAAAAGAAGTATAATGTGTCTCTCTGGTAGAAATGGTAGCTAATTTAGTAACTAAATAAGCAGTTAATTGCTATAGATGAAATAGTAGTGAACACTAGGCTCTCACACCAAGAGAATTTGGCCTTTCACCCTGAAATATGGGTCAAAACCTGAGATTTCCCAGTTATGATCATAACAGATTAAAAAGTGTGCCTTTGTGAATTTTACTTCTAGTGCAGACACATCTGGAAACCTTCTCATGACGTATAGTCTAATGCAGGGGTGCGCAGTCTGTAGGATGTAGTTTTTTTTTTGTTTGTTTTTAATATAGTCATCCTAACATATCGCTCCAAACATCTGATATGGCCAAAAGAGGGAGTTTTTCTAGTCTACTCCCCTATTACAAATGGGCCTCTATTACATACCTCCTTGACATTTTAAAGAAAAGCACAACACACTTGCATTCATATTAAATAAAAACATTTATTTCAGAAACTGATCATTAACTTTTTACAATTTAAAGTGTTAGTAATGTCTAAAAAAAACTTTTTTTGCATTTAGAACAGCTTAAAAAGCTGATCTAAATCCAAAAAACCGTATCTCTCAAACCGCTATGGTTTAAGAGATACGGGCGTTTAAAGTTTGATTTCTCCTACTGACAGCTGTAAATTAAGGGATTCCATGTAAGTAAAGAGAACTCGGCACTTCTCAAGCGCCAGCGTGTCGACCGACACGGATCTCCTGCTGACAGCTTTACAGCTGTCAGTAGGAGAAATCAAACTTTAAACGCCCGTATCTCTTAAACCATAGCGGTTTGAGAGATATGTTTTTTTGCATTTAGATCAGCTTTTTAAGCTCTTCTAAATGCAAAAAAATTTTTTTTCAGACATTACTAACACTTTAATGTAATACAACCGTGATGCAGTATTGTTAGCCCTGACCATGCTGTAAGTCCTATTTGGGAGGTCAGAATGAACTCCCTCTCTTACAGCAATCTATACTGCAGCTACATTTCCTGAGCTATACTTTCCTCAGTAATGTAACCAGCTCAGGAAGTGCCACTTTCTCCACCAAATCAGCAAATCAATTAGAAACAAAAACGTCAAATTGCTCTCCACCAAATGAGTACAAGCTATGCCTTTGAATAATCAAAAAAGTAATAAACTCTTCATATCTCTCCTCACCAAATATGTGCAAGAATTGTATTTGATTAATCAATTAAATTATTAAAAAATTTAAGTCAACACCACCGTGATGAATCAGTTAATCGTGACCTTTTTCCTGAGCTATACTTTCCGTTTATGAAAAGCCACTATCCACCAAATGAGTGAATAATCAACTAACAGCAAGCAAATATCACTGACTCACCACCAAATGAGTTTTGCCTTTGAATAATAAAAAAATCGATATGTTGCATTTGTAACCATTCAGTTATCTTTTCCACTACTCTCAGCACTAGTGTGCTTTCTGCTAGACAAACTTTGAAGATTTTGCCCGGCTGTGGAGAAGGCTGCCAATTGTAACATTTCATTTGTGAAAACATTTATCTTTGCTGCCAGTATAGCACAAAGGGAGTTCCTAAATTATTATCTACATAACAGCACATGAAGCATTACTGTGTGGACTTAGGAAGAGGAATTTAACACGTTTTCATAAACTAGGGAATCTGGGCTGGCCAGTCACTACATCTTTAATCTGTGAAATGTTATTCCAGACTTCATCAATTTTTGTGCCATTGTCAGCCTGTGGCAATAAGTCACAAGACTGATAGTCCCTATATCTAAAAGCTGTGCACCAACAACAGTGGGGAACCACTCAGACCACTCAAAGATTGACGATTAATGAAGATAATAATCAGATGGGCCTATGAATGGCAGATTTTTGAGCACCTGGTCACTTAGAGGCATTGCTTTTGCATATAATCCAGTGTTTTGTAATAAATTTGCACAGTTGTTGACAGAAAATGTTTGCATGATGTAGAAGCTATTACATTTTCCCTTCTGGAATACGTGGTCTCAAAGCCTAAAGAGAGATCACAGGCTGGTAACTGAAAATTACAGTTCCTGTAGTCTATGTCTTAAAAACATTTACTTTTGTCTATGACTGTGGGCTACAGAAACCTCATCACTTCGTCCCTACACAATGTCATCATAACGGGGTGTAAAAGGTGGCTCAGTAGAGCTACTATTTGAAGCAAAAGGTTACATTTGTTAAAGATAGGCAAAACCGCATAGAAGTACAGCAGGTAACACCTTTATAAACGGGCTCTTGATTTTACTTAAAATCCTCAGATTTTTTGCACCTCTTCATCAAAGGTGCTTACAATGTAGACACAAAACCCATTCCAACCAAAGTTAAAGGGATAGTAATACTTTGTTTTAACTTTATTTTATTTTGTAGGCATTAAAAAAACACGAAGAATGATACAAGTCTTATCTCTCAAACCTTTATGGTTTATGAGATATTCACAAGCAAAGTTTCCCCCTCCCGCCCCTTTTACCTAGTGTAAGCCATCTCTTCTCAGATGTGGAATGCAGTCCATAGACTGGACAGATAACAGAAGGGGACACTCTTATTCCTATGAAAACAATGAAATCCCTGCCCCCCTTGACAAGCTTTTCAGGTTTTTCCCTTATCTTAATTGAAGATTGTCCCTCTCTGCAGTCTACCTGGGCACCTCCCTTCTGCTCAGGCTGAATAGTGTGACATCAGTAAAAGGGGCGGGAGGGGGACACTTTGTCATTGAATTACTCTGGAACTACAACTCTGACAGAATTGAAATAACACTCTCCAAAGTAAAAATATTATGATGATTAATTAGAGCTGATTTTATTATGAAACATTACTATCACTTTAAGTCAGTTCAATAAGCTTTTCAAGGGTGTTTTTACATGTTTGACAATTTTCCTAACACTTGTGTTACAAAAATTACATGTACGCCTTTAGTGAGGCAATTCTACTGACACTTTTCTGGAAGTGGTAATATATGTCAATATTCAAGTCCTTTACATTTATGGTCTGCATTTTTTATGCCTGTCATTATCATCAGAGAAATATGTAGCACAGTTATTCCAATCAATGTTATTCTTTGACAACACTTCATTTACCACAAAAGAACTTGTGAAATTTATTAGACTTGAAAGCCACAATATCTTGGAGCTCCGTAACTGTTAGGCCAGTGTTTGGAAGCTCCAAGGTAACCAACACTGGGAAATATTTATCAAATTCGTCCAAAGACAAACAAAAATATTTTTCCCTCTATTCTTTTTTTTTTTTTAAGCACATCTGGGGGAGATTCACTAAGCATTGATAATGTGGCGATAACTCCAGTGGTATCACTTCTCCACTTCCCATGTTATTCTATAGAGCCTAGGTACAAAGGTCTCTAGAGTTGAAGAAACCTTAGTGCATAGGCTTGATTGATTAACATAGGAATTGGAGAAAAGATAAACTGGAGAAGTCATCTCCACTTTATCATTGCTTAGTGAATCTCTCCCAACAAGCTACTCCACCCTAACTATGTAAGTGGTTTTTGTTGAAGCACATGCAGATTTTTCTGCAATTTTGGGATCTGGGAACACTTTTTTTAATGGGGGACAAGGATTTTGACCGTGCTGCAGCCCTGGCAGAACCAACAGGTTTTTTATCTGTACCAATGTGGCTGGGGCAACTCAATGCATTCCGTACCCCTCAGGCACTCAAAGGGTTAACAGATGTGGTAGAAAAATAATGTGGGGACATCAAGGATTGTCAATTATGTCTAAAGGGCATTCATTCTCCATAAAAGAAGAAAGGAGCAGCTTGGGTGCAACACAACTGCACCACATGGTAGAAATCAAAATTTCCATGGAGTTAAATTGGGCTTTTAAGCCCTTAAATTCTAGTGAGATATCCAAGGCATTCAAGGGCTTAAAAGTCCTATTTAATTCAAGTAAAATTTTTGGAATTGATACTTGTCCCCTTTAGAACAGTTGATCTGTCCCTGCACTGTGATGCCAATGTTTTCAATGCAGACAGCAGACATGATAGGGAAGTTAAACTGGGCTCATCTATAGTATGGCCTGGCTGTGGTGTCATTATCCACCATTCCACACCGGTCATAATTGCCTTCATCTAACTCTTGCATTAGTATGTGACAGGGCCACAAGAGAGGAAATACAGGATCAGTTATGCTGTAGAATGGAAAAACGATACATGCATGTATTGCTTTCCCCGCTACAGTTCCTATATTCAAAAATTAACACTTCGGCATGTCATGTCATATTCAAGAATTACCAGGGTAGATAAATATTTAAAGGGACACTAACTGCCAGTGACCATAAGATACACCTATCTTCATCCCAAGAAAGTGGGGGAAGCCAGAACTACTGTCCCCACAATACAACAGCTTTTACTGGAACATCCGGTTCTTCAAATTGAAACTGGCCACTTTATCCAACTATCAAAGTGTGGCATTGTGTTCTAACAGTGGGGCTAGCTCATGTTCATAAAACCTCCCAAAGTAATCTACCTACAGCAAACCACCACATCAAAACCTATGAGGTTAACGGTTATATTTTTTTTTTAAATTTACATTGGATGATTGTTTCCAATTTGCTTTTAAATAGTATAACAGTTTGTTTTAATTAGGATATGATATAGCTCAGATATTTTATCCTGAATTATAGATTAGAAATTCTAAAGAGGAGAATATATTCTTGTAATGTTTAAGAAACGTTTAATACATTTTCAAGTTAATTGATTATGGACCCTGTCCTCTGGAGTTTCAGGGTCTTTATAGATAATTTTGGTTAATCTTTCTAATGGTACTCCGTGATCAGTCTAAAAAGGTACCATCAGAGATGCTTAACTTCATAGTTATCAAATTAAATATAATTGATAATTAAAATACAAAGAAATGAAAATAGTAAACTATTATTGGTTTAGCTAAATGACTAATATCTTCGGAAATATCTGCCCCAATTGCTTATGTTATATGAAATAACCAAATGATTTTGTCTTCTGTTATACCAAATAAATTAATCTAAAACGTTTTCAAAGAAAGCAGTTTACAACATATAGGGTGTGCTTTCTACAAATAAAACAATCTATTTATTACGAAGAATATGAATTAAAGCATACTTACAACTAGTGAAGAAGTATCTAAATATTTTGGTAGAAGTCCTCCATATAGTAGCTAGGTAGATCTATATATTTTCCTTTAGACCTCATTCATACATACAATGTTCGTATGTTCTGAACCATGAACTTATCCCCCAGTACTTAGAGAATAGTGCTGTCTATACATAGCTGCCAACCGTCCCGATTTACGCGGGACAGTCACGATTTTGGGGCCCAATTCCGCTGTCCCTCTGCATAGAGTCAGTGTCCCGCTTTCAAGACATCTGCCCTGCTTATTTATACCCTGCTCTGCTCCCTGTAACCTACTCTACAACCTGTCTGCCTTGAGCCACACGTACATAAGTAAGCATGGAAACCCCCACCCGCTCCAGACAGCATGAGGTGGGGGGTTTCCATGCTTAGTTATGTACGTGTGGCTCGAAGCACCCCAATGTGAGCATGTAGTGCAGCTTGCTCACGCAGAGGCAGAGCAATGTAATTGGCCAAAGCATTTGTACGTTATGCGCACGTACATAGCGTAAGTCCACTCTTGCCCTCCACAGCAGCAGAGAAAGCGCTCAGTGGGAGTGAAGTTGTGGGCAAAGCTGGAGGAAGTCCTGCACAAGATCCGGAGACACTGGGTAAGGGGTGTTCACTGTGAAGCCTCCTATCCTTTACTCCTTTGAGTGCCAGAAAGGAAGACAACGTAATGCATTTGATTCCTTTCTGGCACTCAAAGGGTTAAGTGTGTCAGAGATAAGCAACGTATAGTTAAGTAGCCTCACATTTTTCTCATAACAACTGTAGTTGCAGTATAATTATTCTAAGTTAACTACATTGCATTGGAATCAATCCCCCTTTAACCCCTTGGATGCTAGAGATGAATCATTCATCTAGCAGCCAAGAGGTTAAAGGGGGATTGATTCCAATGCAACATTGTTAGCTTAGAATAATTATAGTACAACTACATTTATTAATGAGCAAAATGTGAGGCTACTTAACTATATGTTGCTTATCTCTGACACTTAACCCTTTGGGTGCAAGAAAGGAAGCCAATGCATTGCGTTGCAATGCATTGGCTTCCTTTCTGGCACTCAGAGTGTTAAAGGACAGGCAGATCTGCCATATCAATGACAGAGTAGAATTTTTTTGATGTAGGTCAAAAGGAGATTTTGAGACCCAAATCCCTCTATCCCACCCTGGTGTCCCTGTGTTTAGGGGATCAGATCTAAGAATTCTGGGCAATACCCCGCCCACCAGCCACGCCTCCAGCAACATCGTCTAAAACACAAGTGTCCCTCTTTGGGCATATGAAATGTTGGGAGGTATGTCTATATGAGGCTGTTCACATTGGCAATATTGTCACTCAAATGCAGCCTGATGCAAATCCACTGCATTCATGCACTGAGTGTGGTAAAGTCGAGCAGAGCAGATCTGCACTGTGGCCTACTGGCTTTGTGCATACTGTACTCAGTACAGATGTTTATTTCAATATGCATCACAACTTCCAAAGAATGGGCAACTTATGTTGGCATCAGCAAATTATAAAATGTTGATGATGTAGTAGCCTGCGAGCAAAGTTTTCTAAAATATCATTGCCGACTCCTAAATTGTTTTATTTTATGTACAAGTGTATATATTCACTAGTGCCTAAAACTCCCACCCAAGTCCTAAAAAAAGTTGTAATCTCCAAGGTTCCCTATACAGTTTGCTTGAATGGAGCTATATTGCACATCTAAAGCACACAACCAGCACTCAAACACGCAACACCCATACTGCAACAATAAAGCACAAATCTAGCATCCATTTTCCACACAAAACAGCCATCAGGCACACTGCTCTAATATAACATACATCTACCACACCCTAATGTACCCATCAGGCAGACTGTTTCAATACAAATAACCTACTAGGCATACAACACCCACATAAACACAAGAGCCTATACCCATCAGGCAACCAGCACACATATACCACCATTTCCACCAGACACACAGCACTCATAAATATCAATACATCCATACAGTGAACATCCAAGTACATATTCAGCACCCGACGAGCATACAGCATCCATTTCCCTCCTAAACAGCATTTTGGCACACAGAGAACCCAAAAGGCACAGTAGCACTTTGAATTACTATGGGGAGAAACCTCTATATAAAATAGGTTATTATTAAATAGGTTATATCATCAGCCATTAAGCACACACATTTTCAGTATACACTCAGACTAAAATAGTATATAGTTTACATATATTATGAGCTTATTATATATACTGTGCATGCATACACACACAATTTTTCAAAGACTTTTGGTCCACACTGACAAGAACTGTTCAGCCCTTCAGGATTGATGCAGACGTTATTTCCATCTTACTCCTATGCTGTACTGCTCTATTCTCCCTAAGGGCCTCCCTATTCACATTTATGGAGGAAATACAGTCTGTATGACTTGCTTTTCCTCTCCCTATCGCCTCCCAACTGCTACTTATAGGGGCAGCCCAAGTATACATTAGTGGAGGGCCCTCCTGTGACTGCTGTAGTCTTGCCAGGAAGCTGTAGCCTGTAGGACTGCCTTTTGCCTCTTCCCCCATCCCTTCCCACACAAAAATTTTTTCTCCCATGAGCAATACACAGGGAGTTTAGTGTATGCATTATATGTATGAAAAAGTCAAAATGCAGACCCACACAGGCTCAAGGATGCAATTTCTAGTCAAAATGTTGACCTAGCCTAACAGAAGAACGTAGCTACATAGGAGCTGTTCATACCACTCGGACCTAACTTTATAATTACTGTGTGTAATAAAGGGATTTACTATATAGTTGTCCTTCAAACAGCATAAAGGTGTATCCACATAATTTCTATGTACAACACATGGTCTTACCTCTGTAGGAGTCCATCATACAGCAGTCGGTAAAATCTATATACTTGATATGTATAACAGAAAGACTCACCTGTGTAGGTGTTCTACATGCAGCAGTAAGGTAGACAGTGGTGTAACTATAGGGGTCACACCTGCGACCGGGCGCCCCCTGCGACCCTTCTGCCTGGCGCACGCAATCTCCCTCCGGCACTCTAGTAATGCAGAGTGCACTCTGCATTACTAAAGAGGACCGCGCTGAAGCTCAACCTGTGTAGAGGTCTCTCCTGCCACGCCACTGGACCACCAGTGTAGGTGTCCTTCATGCAGCAGTAAGGTAGAGCTAGGTGTGTGTAACACAAATACTTGCATAGCATTGAGTCCATCATACAGAAATAAGATATATCTGTTTAATTAATGTGCGGGGGGGGGGGGTACCTGCAGTTTTTTTCCTTATCCCTACTTTGTGGTCTGTATTATTTCACATCCATATTGAGGAGACAGAGGTTTTCAATGCTAACACTCCTATATGCACTCCACATTGCTACTCAGTTAAAGGAGCAATAAACTTTTGTTAAGAAAAAAAAAATATATATTGTAGGGCATTTCCTCAAAAGTAAAATAAGTTACTCCCACTGCTGATAGATCCAGAGTTTACTGTTTAAGCCTGTGCTTTTTTACATTGCTGGTGCCCTCTAGTTGTCAAATTCTAATTAATTATTCTGTTGCATTCTATCGGAGAAGAAAATCAGTGACTTACTGTTCTCTACAGAATGTGATAGAAACGGCTGAATCACTTTCTGTCAGACAGAACTATCAGGAAGTGTAAACAATAAATTAACTTCCTTATTATTTATAACAAAGTTTGAATAAAATAACTGACAACGGGGGGGGGGGGGGGGGTGACCTTGTTTTACTCAGCAGGAAAAGCTCTATAACAGGATTTCATTTAAAAAAAAAAAAAAAAAAAAGTTTACTGCTTTTTTAACTGTTCATATGACTGTGTATTGACTGAATAACCAACATGTATTTTCACTGGAGGGAGTTACATATGATTGTAGAATAACAATTAGGTAGGCTTGAGCATTTTTATTCTGTAAAGTGAACTTACGGCATTTGGTACTAACTGGGAATGCACTGGTTGCGAACTGAGAAAGGATGTGAATGAAGTGATGTGAATTTGGGAGGGATGTACTGGCTGTATTTAAATATAGGACAGTGTGGAAAATATCAGTAGAACAAACTCTTAAATGTTCAACTTCTGGCACTTGCTTGCACATATCCCTTATCTGTCTCCTAATTCTTTGAATGGTTACAACTGACTCCTAAAAATTCTGCCTTGCATATTTTCTTAGTCCATCCTGGACAGAGATGTTGATACATATAGGAGAATGTATATTCATAGGTTGAGTGCCCTCAACCCCCACTAGCATACCTGGGAATGCTCAGGGTTTGACCCAAATCTCAGCATGAAGGGACAAATTCTGAGGGAGAGAGCCCAGTGTTGACTATCTTACTTGCACCATGTAAATGCTTATTTACTTCTACCAGAAAGACAGAGGAAGATAGCCTGCTTCTCTTCTGTATGCTCAGGAATTGAATGGGATTGGATACATCACCTGAAATCTATGTTCTGGGGGAACTTCAAGAGCTAATATTTCAATGATCTCAGGGTCAGCTCATTGTGAAAGTTACCAGGTATGCCCACTATTCTGTATTTAACTTTTGGTGGGCTGGTAACTTTTTTTCTGACTGGTGAACCTTGCTGATATTTTTCGGCCATGTATATAGCAGTGACTCCCACAGGAATCATGACAGATGCGTGTGTTATGGAAACAAACTCAATGCATCACACCATTACAAATGGATTCAAGAAACTTTTTCCTGAACACCTGTCAAGAAAATTAAATTTTCCAACTACAAGTCGCAACTAAAAAGTTGGGAATCACAGATATATAGAATTAGCTGCTACAGATTGAGGTTTCCCATGACATAGGTATCTATTCAATGACTGGGTGAACGAATGTTAAATACAAAACATCATCCAAATTTCTTACTCTTTTTTTTTTTTTTTACACTAGTCACAGACTAGTGGAAATTTCCAGCCTTGGCCCTGTATATAAAGAAAAGTGGTGAAATTGTAGAGAAAATCAAGTGCACCATAATGGACAGATAATGTCCCAGATTCCAGCTGAGTAACATGACACTTTTAACCCCTTGAATATTAAAGGAGGTTTTCAATTCATAGCTTTAAACAAATAGTTTAACCTTGTGAGTGCCAGTAGGGTGCACAACACATTGCTTTGTAATGTGTTGTGTAACCTTCAGGTATTCAAAGAGAACACTTAGAACACCATGGGACCACTGAATAAATAAAGTGGAGTCATTCTAGGGCAAATGAACTGAAGAGAACAAAGAGGATTTTTGTGTACTTACCAATAAATCATTTACTCTTAATCCACATGAAATGCAGGAACCATGAGGTAAATTTTCCTCCTCCAGAAGCTCAGTGAGCTTCAAAAAAAAAAGGTCTCTGAGGAGGAGACTCCCTTCCACTTTACATCCACTAGCTAAGCTCAGTTTTAATATACAGCAAACCCAAGAGAAAGCATAAAAAAGTGAAATAAGGGATTCCCCAGAACAGAGAACAAATCCTCTTTTCTCTTCAGTACAATGTGGAACACAGAAACCAAGGGGATATACCACAGCTATCCACCAAGATTCCAGGGAGGGAGAGAAAAAAAATTACCATGGACCAGTATCTAGAAGACTAAACTGGTACGACATAAAACTCAGGTGTCAAAGGACACCAAACTTGAAAAACCAAACACCAGGAAACGAAACCAGAAACCAACAGGATTCTGTTATCGGAAAACTGAGAACATCTATAGTCTCCACAGCTTCTAAGACATTCTGACCAAAACTGGCTTCAGCTGAAGTCAGCTTGTTAATACGGCAGTATGCAGAGATTACCACATCTCCATCTTACACAACTGGTCAGAAGTGGCCTGATTGTTGTACAAAACACACCCACCGACCTGGTGAAATGCACTTGACCTGAAAGAGTAAAGATGGACATCTCCTGGGCAAATTGTCTCCTTAATCCAGGAAGCTACAATAACATTAAGTGCAGCCTGTTCCATGTGGGCCCTCAGGAATGCCGAAATATGAATCGGATTTCCAAAAAGACTGGGTGCTATGAACACAGTACTTCAAGCATCTGACTACAACAGACAGAGGAAGCTCCTGTCTACTAGAAGGAGCAGTAAAACAAAGAAGCAAAGCGGCATTAGTCAATGTGTAAAGTCATTGATAAAAGTCAGATGCAACTCACCAATACCATCACTTGAGTTTAAGATCCCGACTCCAGAAAGACTTTTCCAAACAGTCTGTAATGCCAACAAAAAAAGGGGATTGTACAGCCGATACACAGGATGGATGGGGAAAAAAAAAAATCACTTCTTTATTGAGAACCAAGCAGATGCACTGAGCATGCACATCTTATGTGTTTAGCACAAAATGATGCTTACATGCGTTTCGCACAAAATCGTGCTTACTCAGACCCATATGGTCTATGAGCAAGCATGATTTTTGACTGAAACACGTATGTGCTCTGTGTATCTGCTTGGTTCTCAAACAAGGGATTTTATTCCCATCCATCCTGTGTATCAAATGTGCAATCCGCTTTTATTAGAAGGTAAAGGTCAAAAAAAAAAAAAAAAAAAAAAAAAAAAAAAAAAAAAAAAAAAAAAAAAATGAATAATTTCCTGATTGATGTGAAAATCCAAAACCATTCAAAAAGGAGGCTTCTGAAGCACTCTGAACACCATGTTCAAATCCCATGAAGCAGTGGTCAAAAGTTTGAAAATCAGGGAGAAAGGATATATACAACTTAAAGAAGAGAAGAGCTGAATTCTGAACTTTGATGGAACTAAGACTAGGCCATTTTCAAGAAAGGCCCAAACTACTGGAAGCTGAAAAGTGTGTGTCCAAATGCTCCGGTAGGCACACCTATTGTAGAAGAGGGACCAAACCCTATGATAAGCCTTAGATGAAAACTGCTACGTAGCCTGAAGCATAAAAAAAACAAAACCACATTCTGAAAAACCCTTATCTCTCAGAATGTTGGCCTTAAAGGGGAACTTTCGCCCCAAATAAAGGCTGGATGATAAATCCTTTTCTCTTAGTCCCTACAGGTTACTGGTAACTTTGGGTAGGCGATCAGCCCCTTTAAGTAGGCAGGAACAATTCTAGAAGTGAATGCAGGGGGTGAAGCCTACCTTCCCTCCTTGGCTGCAACTAGCCAATCAGCTCCAGTAAGATATGAGACACTATTGACTAGATAGTAGAAGGGAAAGATGACTCCTATGAGTATGACCCAGAAGGACCCCCCATTGTCCCATGACAGGGTGGGAGACCAGTAACCTGTATGGACTAAGAGAAAAAGATTTAACAGGTAAGACTAAAATCCTCTTTTCTCTGTCGTCCAATACAGGTTACTGGTAACATTGGGATGTCCAACCATTGAGTTTCCTAGAGGTGGGAAGTAAGGCAACGACCAGGCGCCAGGCACCCAAAGAC
Source organism: Rhinophrynus dorsalis (assembly GCA_037306005.1). NCBI lineage: Eukaryota > Metazoa > Chordata > Amphibia > Anura > Rhinophrynidae > Rhinophrynus > Rhinophrynus dorsalis. The sequence continues at coordinate 287,592,713 of CM074719.1, read as the reverse complement.
ACCAGAGCATATATGAACCATCAGATCAGAGACAGCCCAACAAAAAAAATGAAGTGTTAACAGACACTGAACAGGGGTAACACCACCCCAGGAACTGTCACACAGCACACTGAACTAGAGAAAACAGGGCACAAAGTGAAGGAAGCACCAAGAACCGAAGGTCCTAGACAGGCAGAACAGCCAGCATATCAACACGGTAGCCCTTCGAAAAGGTGTGCACAGATGACTAAGTGGTAGCCTTGCATAACTGATCAGCAGAGGCCTGATTCTTGTAAGCCCAAGAAGCCCCGATAGGTCTAGTAGAATGAGCAGTGACCCAAAAGGGAACAGGCTTCTTCCTTAGCTCGTAAGCCTTACAAACAGGTGACTTAATCCAAGATGAAATAGTCACTTTGGATACTGGTCTCCCTACCCTGGGGCCCTCAGGAATGATGAGCAGCGCCTCAGAGTGTCTAATGTATTCAGTGCGATATACATAAAACTTGAGACAACGAACTACGTCTAACAAGTGGAGATCCCTCTCCTTGTTAGAGGTAGTGAACGGCAGAAAGAAGGCACCACAATCTCTTGATTAATGTGGAACTCAGAAACCACCTTCGGGAGAAACTCCTGAGAAGTGCGAAGCACCTCCTTGTCTTTGTGAAACACCAAAAAGGGTGGTCTACAAGACCGAGCATGTAACTCCGCTACACGGCAAACGGACACGTTCTCCATAAGAAAGGCCATTTTCCACTTCAGCAGGCGTAGAGGAATAGTAGCTAAAGACTCAAAAGAAGGGAGCTGAAGTACACCCAAAACCAAGTTAAGATCCCACTGAGGAGCGGGAGATTTAAAGACTGGACGAGTGTGAGCAATGCCCAGGACGAAAACCTTGACATCAGGAAGAATAGCAATACGCCTCTGAAAGAAAACAGAGCAGAAGTCGAGGATTCAGTTTCCAGGCCGTCAAAGCTAGATGATGAACATCCTCCTTCCACAGGTAACCCTGTAGAAGAAGATCCGGATGGCAAGGGAGTCGGAATGGCTCCGCCACTGACAGATCCAGAAACTCCAGAAACCAAGCCTTCTGAGGCCAGTATGGAGCAATCAGAATGACTGGAGAGTGCTCCAGTCTCCGTTTCCTTAACACCCTGTGCAACATGGGGATGGGAGGAAAGATGTAAGCCAGAGGAAATAACTAACGGTTTGACACACAGACAAAGTAGGTTTGGATAAAACACAGTTTTATTAAACAATTAAGATTACAATAACCCTCACAGGTACTGTAATATACACTTAATATAGTACAGCCACAAGACAGGTTATATATAGGTAAGCCCACACAGGTCCAGTATAAGCACAGAGTCCATAACACATTATACTGACACAGGTCAGGCGGATCTTGAAAGAGACCCAGCGTATCAGTACTGCATGGGTTAATAGCAGTCAGCGAGGGTAAACAGTCACATGTGTGGTAAGGCCTGTTAAGAAGCTCACCTAGGGTAGAGAGCTTAAATACGAGTAACGCCCAGGAATAAGTATAGCAGGTAATGGTGAACTTTCTTAGCAGTAACGGAGGCTGAGCAACTTGAGGACTGCCGTAGCAGTAACGGAGACTGAGAAACATGGACACTGCTGCAGCAGTAATGGAGACCAGGCAACCAGAGCACTGCCGGAGCAGTAACGGAGACCAAGCCACGAGAGCGTTGCCGTAGCAATAGTGGATACTAGGCAACAGTAGACTGCCGTAGCATTAATGGAGACTAAGCCCTTGGATACTGATGTGGCATAAATGGAGACTGAGCAACTGAGGTTCTGTAGTGGCAATAACGGACTCTGAACCACAGGGACACTGCTGTAGCAGTAACGGAGACTAGGCCACTTGCACTCTGCCGTAGCAGTAACGGAGACTAGGCGACTGGAGACTGCTGTGGCAGTAATGGAGACTGAGCGACTGAGCACTGCCGTGACAGTAACGGAACTGAGCAACTCGCCCTGGGAGGCAACCAACCGGGAGCGGATAGTAAGACAAGCCAATGGGAATGTCGCCGGGGCGACACAGAGGCAGCCGGGACCAAAACTGCACAGCTGTCACAGACAGTGAGAGAGGATCACCACCCTCAATCGGAAACTGGTAAGGGAGTGCAAGGGAGGCAGCATACCAACCCGGACGGGTTCACACGGAGCAGGAACGTCAGCCAATCCAAGTCGGTGCACGGAGCAGGAATGTCAGCCAAGCCGGGTCGGTGCACGGAGCAGGAACGTCAACCAAGCCAGGTCGGTGCACAGAGCAGGAACGTCAACCAAGCCAGGTCGGTGCACAGAGCAGGAACGTCAACCAAGCCAGGTCGGTGCACAGAGCAGGAACGTCAACCAAGCCAGGTCGGTGCACAGAGCAGGAACGTCAACCAAGCCAGGTCGGTGCACAGAGCAGGAACGTCAACCAAGCCGGGTCGGTGCACGGAGCAGGAACGTCAACCAAGCCGGGTCGGTACACAGGAGATGAGAAGCAGAATTGGTCAGGCAGTCCGGGTCGGTACACAAGCAGGAGACGAGATGCGGAGTAGTCAGGCAGGCCGGGTCGATACGCCGAGAGCAAACTGTAATCAGGAACAAGCGCTGGTACTGGAACACCACGAAAGGGCACCGGAGAAGTGCCAGAACCCAGTATTTAAAGCCAATACTGGGCGGGACAATCACAGTAAAGCCAATAGGAGTAGAGCAGGAGTGTAGACTGACAGAATGTCGCTTAAAGAGCACGGGCACCGTGATAAGCAAGGAATGGACATGCCATCCACCGCTACAGTTAGAGGATCCCTCCAGCGAGAGCAGAACCTCGGAACCTTTCAGTTGTGTCTCACTGCCATCAGGTCAATGCAAGGAAGACCACGCTTCCGAACAATGAGGGAGAATACCTGAGTGCAGTTCCCACTCTCCACTGTCTACCGTGTGCCGACTGTGGAAGTGTGCCATGATGTTGTCTACGCTGGGAATGTGCACTGCAGATATGGCAGGAGTGGCGAGACTTCTTGTTCCACCCTGCTTGTTGATGTAGCCCACTGCTGTGGCGTTGTCAGACTGGACCCAGATTGGGCTGTCCTCCAGCTGACGAGTCCAGTGGCGAAGGGCATGAAATATCGCCCGAAGCTCCAACATGTTGGTGGGAAGGAGAGATTCCTCCAGAGACCACTGACCTTGAGCACTCAGGCGACCCAGAACTGCTCCCCAGCTGGAGAGGCTGGCATCCGTCGTCCCTGTGGTCCAGAAGGATACCAGGAAGGACTTGCCCTTCAGCAGATTGGAGAGGTTGAGCCACCATGACAAACTCCGTTCCACATGAAGAGGGAGGGGCACAATTCTTTAAAAGGTCTGGCTGACCCCTGCACACTTGGATCACAAACCTCTGGAGTTCCCTGGTGTGAATCATGGCAAACGGGACCGCTTCTATGGTGGAAATGAACTTCCACACTAGAGAGGACAGCTTCTTGGCTGGAACTGGATCGTGAGCCAGAAAAGAGGAGACCCTGTGGGCGATCTGGAGAAACACCATGCTCTGCTGAGTGTCGAAGAGAAGGCCCAGGAAGACTATACCCTGGGATGGGACAAGATCCAACTTGTCCATGTTGAGGATCCACCTGTGATGGGAGAGTGCATGAATGCAGTCCTGAACCTGCTGATGAAGAAGTTCCGCAGAAAGGGCTTTCAGAAGCAGGTCATCTGTGTATGAAGTGACTCTGATGCCGTCCTGATGGAGGACGGATACTAAGGTTCCCAGGACACAACTGAAAACTTGAGGAGCTTTAGTCAGACCAAAGGGAAGAGCAGAAAACTTAAAGTGCCCTTGGTCGCAGGCAAATCGGAGATACTGCCCACTCTCTGAATGAATGGCGATGTGTAGATATGCGTCCTTAAGATCCAGAAAGGCAAGGAATTCCCCCGTGGACATAGCAGCAATCACCGTCCTTAGGGACTCTTGGTGATAATGAGCCTTGATCACAAAGGAATGGAGATCCTTCAAATCCAAAATGGGATAACAGCCGCCGTCCTTCTTGGAGACCACAAAGAGGTTTAAGTAAAAGCCCATAGCTCTGTCATGAACTGGAACTTGTTCCGGAACATCCTTGTCCAGAAGAGCCTGGATAGCACCATCGAACAGACAGCGTTTCTCTACGCCCTGGGGCGTATGAGAGGGGAAAAACCGAAAGGGAGGAAGAGACAAAAGGGATCCTGTACCCTTCCGTCACCACCTACAAAACCCATGGGTCTGCCACTGAATCCTTCCAGAAGCTGTGGTAGTGACGCAGACGGCCACCCACAGCCGAGTGGAGACCTGGGTTCGGCTAGTCATGCCGAAGGCGGCTTCGAAACCTTGGGCTTCCATTGTTGTTTGGGCTTGGATGAGGAATGCGGAGCTGAGGGGAGCCTGGTTCTCCGGACGTGTCTCAGTCTGGAAGGAACGAAAAATCTGATAATGCTTGAAAGGCGTCTTCTTCCTGGGGACCATAGGCAGAAGGGTACTCTTGCCCACTGTGGCCTCACTAATCAGATCCTTAAGATCTCGACCACACAAAGAGGTGCCTTGAAAAGGCAACGAGAGCAAAGCTTTCTTGGAAGCAGTGTCAGCAGACCAGATCTTGAGCCAAACAGCTCATCTAGCAACCACAGACATGATCATCAAGTCAAGTCATCAAAGCTAGATTCTCCACCTGAGGCTGGTGCAACAGACCCCTAAATCAGAAGGTTTGGACACAAGGGAAGGTGAAAAGGCTTGCCAAGGACAGATTATGTCCAAAAACCAGGCCTAGAAAGGAGAAAAAACAAACAAACAAAAACAAACAAAGATCAGGGTGACATGAGCCCAATCAATCAGGACTTTCTACAGCACCTTGGAAACAGGAGGATTGGAGGAAACACATCCACCACAAGAGTTAAAGAATCCCAGGACATGAAGCAGAAACCTTATGGTTCAGACAAGAGGCCAAGGTGGAGCACCCAATGGTGGATGATCAAGTCGAATATGTCAGACACTGGTGACCAAGTCTCTGCCACAACATTCACTACCTCTGGAATGTAAGCCAGAGAGAGCCAGAACGTGGGCCTTGACCTATAAGAATCTGTGGGACCTTGGCCCAAGCCTTTTCTCTGCTAGTCCCTCCCTGGTGCTTGAGGAATCCGCAGCAGAGACCAATGTCATAATGCAAGGTAAATCAAATACAGCTGCGATATATTGATGGCCTGAAGGCACTTCTCCCTGGTCCAAGTGGAGGCCCAAAGTAGAAATCCAGTCATGCAATACAGCATCTGTGGTGACTACAGCCCAGTCTAGAGTGATAAACGAACATCCCAGAGTCAGATGGGATTGCTGAAGCCACCAGAGAAGGTCCAAATATACAGACATGACAAGAACTGATGAGATTGATGCCTGGAGCAATTCCTAAAAATGTCCAGCTGCAATTCCCGTTTACGGAACGGAGCAAAACAAAACAAAAAGAGACAAGGTAACCTAGTACCTTCTTGTACATCCACACAGTCACTGATGGCCAGGATATTGCCTGAGAAACCTCAAATCGGAAAAGACAATATTGTTGTCTGGAAGAAACACCCTCCCTTGGAGGATATCAAATCTCATGCAGAGAAAATAAAGGATCTGGGATGGAACCAGAGAAGATTTCTTGAAATTGAGAACCCAACTGTGCTGCTTCACAGTGGAAAAGCACTTTTGAATCTAAGTGCGCCAGATTATCTCAAAAGGAGCTTTGAGTAAAAAGTAATTAGGTAGAGTGTCAAGGAGATCCCATGAGCGTGGATGTGAGCTGCCAAGACAGACATGATGATCTTTGTGAAGATCCTCGGAGCAGATGCTGATCAAAAGGAAGAGTAGTGAAATGGAAGTGACTTTCCGCAAAAGCAAGGAGCAGGAAGCACTGATGATACAGATAAATCCGGATGTGCAGGTAAGTGCCCTTCAAGTCCAGGGAGGCTAGAACTACCCCTGGACACAGAGCTGTGATGATAGAGCTCAAAATCTACATTTTTAATCATGGGGCCAGCATAAAATGGTTGAGATACTGCAAATCCAAAATCGGATGGCATCCGGTCTTTTTTGGGAACAAAGGGTTTAATAAAATCTGATTAATCTTTACTGAGAAGGGACAGGGATCAACACCTGCATGCCTAGACTACTATGATTCAGAAGATCTCTGGAAAAAAAGGATGGGGGGGGGGGAAGGGTCTTGAAGTCTATACGATACCCTTCTGAAATTACCAGAAAAAAAAAAAAACATTGATCTGTCACAGCAAAGGTCCAAGTCTCCTGGAAAAATCAATGTCAAACTCCTATTAACAGATATGGACCATTCCCCTAAGAGTCAAGAGGAGGTGGACTTGTTAGTCTTACGCTTCTGAGCAGCTTTCTTGCTTCCCCAAGCCAACTTGGATTTGGGGAAGATCACACCTGTAAAGCTGGGAGAAGTTGTTCCCTGAGCAGGTACCCAAAGTGGCAAAGGTAACAAAAACCATGCTATCTTCTGTGGCTAGAAGGCATGCTTAGGCGTGACATGAAGCAAAAGGGTACTCTTGCCACAGTGGCATGGCTAATTACATTCTCCAGTTCAAGGCCAAACAATTGTTTTGCTTTAAAAGGGAGAGCAACCAGGGACTTTTTGGATGTTTAATCAACCAACCAGTTCTTAAGCCACAAAGTGTGATGCACAGCTACTGAAATATCTGATACCTAGCCATAAAACCTACAGGCATCAAAGGCTGCTTCTGCAAGATAAGCATTGGCTTCAAGGACCTTTGAACCAAATGCTACCAAGTGATCCTTAACAGCATCCCTTTTGGATGTAATCCAAAATTTGATCACCCCAGACAGCCATGGCCCTAATCACCCAGTCAATAGCAAAAAATAGGGCAGAAGGCGGTGCCAGAGGCCACAAAATTTGCATTCAGAAAAGGAGTCCAGGCATTTATCCGTGTGATCCTCCAGGGACCTGGCATCCATCCAGGGAATCAGCTACAGGAGGGGTAGCCTCTGTCCAGAGTTCTCCATTCCTCCAGAAAAACCTGGTCCAAAGAATGGTGAAGAAGAAAAATGGGAACCTCATTTTTGAGGTTCTTAAAAATATCAGGGAAAGAGGAACAGGAATCTGAGGTCTCCAGGACCAGGACCACTTAAGATTAGCCTTTCTGAATGACTAAAGTTATCCTTATAATATCCCCACAGGGAGAGAGATGAGTCTAAATACTCACCTTCAGTCTCTGGGTCCTCAGCTGAGGAATCCCCAATGAAAAGGGGATTTTAATCTTATCTCTGTTAAATCCTTTTCTCTTAGTCCATATAGCTTACAGGTACCATGAGGAGCCAAAAGCTCCTCCCAGTAGGCTGGAACAATTCTTCAAGGAGTGCAGGGTGGTACTTCCCCCTCCTCCATATAGGCTACCTAGCCACTCCCCCCTCCCAGATAGATCTGAGACATTAAACCTACTGAGCTAAATAGCGATAAGAAGAAGAGGAAAACTTCTGTGAGCATGAACCCAATCGGATTCCCACGTCCAGCCACAGGAAACAAAGCATGGTTCCTTTACTGGGTGGGAGACCTGTAAGCTATATGGACTAAGATAAAAGGCTTTAACAGGTAAGACTAAAATCCTCTTTTCTCTGTTGTCCTATATAGCTTACATGTACCATGGGGATGTACCAACATTTAGGTCCCATGGGTGGGAAGAGAAGGAAAAGGACCAATCGCCGGTCCCCCCATGATACCAGAGTTCCCATGGACTAACCAGGACACGGAACAGCCCAAATTAAAATGTCAACAGACACTGAACAACAGTACACAGCACACGAGAACAAGAGCCAACAGGGCTCAACAGTTAAAGAACTATTAGGCACAGGAATTGAAAAGTCCTAGACAGACCTCCATGACTTTCCTGCCAAAGCTGGCTTCAGCTGAAGCCAGAACATCCACACAACAGTGCTTGGCAAAGGTGTGCACAGAGGACCAAATGGCCGCATTGAACAGCTGTTCAGCAGAGGCCATGTCTTGTAGGCCCAGGAGGCCCCAACAGACCTGGTGGAATGTGTTGTAATGAGGAAGGGAACAGGTTTCTCTCTGAGCTCATAAGCCTTGCGAATGGTAGACTAAATCCAGGATGCAATAGTCACCTTGGACGCAGCCAAACCAGCCCTGGGATTCACAGGGATGACAAAGCATCAGTCTTACAGAAAGACTCTGTACAGTGCACACATAACTTAAGGCAGCGTGCCACATCTAACAAGTGGCGATTCCTCTCATTGGCAGATTTAGGGCCAGGACAAAAGGAAGGCACAACAATCTCCTGATTGATGTGGAGCTCAGAGACCACCTTAGGAAGAAAATCCTGGGAGGTACAGAGAACAGCCTTATTCTTGTGAAAAAACAGGAAAGGCGGTCTGCAGGACAAAGTCTGCAACTCAGCGGACAGAGAGCACAGCCAAAAGAAAGGCCATCTTCCACGTCAGAAGACGTAGAGGAATGGTAGACTCAAAAGAAGGTCCCGCTGAGGAGTGGGAGCCTTATAAGAAGGGAAAGCATGAGTGACACCCTGAAAAAAAGATCCGGACATCTGGCAAAAAAAAAAAAAAAAAAAAAAAAAAAGAGAGCTGAGGTCTAGACCTTCAAAAAACTACAGCTAAGGCCCTTGTCCACACCATCCTGCAAAAAGGACAAGATGAACAGAAGGTCAAACTCCTGTGAGGACAGACCCCTGTCCACACACCAAGCCTTGTGGTGGGCCTTAGAGGACACAGGTTTCCTGTCTTAGATCATGGTGGAAACCACCTAAGCAGAAAAGCCCTTCCTCCTCAAGATGGAGGCCTGAGGCGGCACTGGATTCGGCCTTTGTACCTTGCTTTGGCGAGAACGAAAGAAAAATGTTTCCTCATTTGAGGAGTGTGCTAGGGAACCTGCGGTAACAAAGTGCTCTTACCCCCCCCCCCCAGTGGCTTTACTGATGATGTTCTTCAGTTCAAGGCCAAAGAGGAATGTTCCCCGAAAGGTAAGAGGGACCAGTGATTTCTTGGTCAGCACACCAAATCTTAAGCCACAGCTTGCAGCCACAGAAAAGGCAGAGGTCTTGGCCTCCAGCGTAATGGCATCAACCAAGGCATCAGTAATATAATGCTGAGCTTCAGAAATATTAGCCAAAATGGGCAAAAGGTCCTCCTTAGGGGCACCTTTGTGGACAGCTTCAGTCAGCTGTTCAGTCCAAACAGCAATGGCTCTATTAACCCATGCAGACTCCAAGGTGGACCTCAAAGACGCACCTATGGCAGCAAAGATAGGAAGCTGGAAGCTATCCTTAAAGCTAACTGTCAGATCTTTCAGTGCCGAAACATCTGCAACTGGCAAGGCAGTAGACTTATAAAGCCTAGAAATAGGGGAATCAACCTGAGGGGGCATAGCCCACTGAGCCAAAGCTGCATCAGCAAAATGGTACAGCATAGAAAATCTCTTAGAAAGTCGCTTGTCAGGGATCATCCAGGATTATTTAATCCAGAGTGGGATTAGGCAGAAAAACAGTACAGGGCTTCTCACGCCTTGAAAAGACATCAGAAGTAGACTGTGGTTCTACACAGTTAACAGGAATGTTAAGGGTAGACAAAACCTCCTTAATAAGACCCTCAGCAGAGGGTTCAGGGTCAGCCTCAAAGGGGTCACCATGAAATTGGTAAGAAGCCCCTTCTGAACACACACCATCCTCAGACTCCACAGAGGAATCAGATAAATCAGGAATGCCAGGGGCCTTAGGGGCCACAGCCCAGAAGGAAGTGGGGGGGGGGTTACAGGATTGTAGGACCCCCTGAATATAAAGAGGAAACTGTGCCTTAGAGGACTTTAAGTCCTTGATCCAATGTGGCTCTTATTCATGGCTGGTGGGCTCTGGCAGTGAAGCAGGGGCCACAGCATGAGGTGCATAAGTGACCTGGGTACTCTCTGGGAAGCCCCGCATAGCATGAGGAACAAGGAGCAAGGGGGATAATGATTTTCCTGAATCCTTAGCCCTATGTCCCTTATGATCAGACATCCTAACAGGAGAAAACAGTGTCTGCAGTAGAGGATACCTTAAATACTGTCACTCAGATTAAAAAGTTCACTCCAGAGAGCCTATAAAAGTATGTATCTGGCAAGCATAGATTTGACCTGTGGAGGAGAGTGAAAGAATCAAAGCCCTGCTTATGATACTCGTGTAAAGAGAGAAGGAAAATGGCGATCAAATCAGGAAATACCCCGCTAGAACGGACGTCTATGGGAAATGTAGTTTCCCCCATAAGAGCATCAAAAGCAGAACTCAGACCCCCAAGACACCGAGAATGGTAGGGCAAGGGCTGACAAGAAGAATGAGCCGTCTCTCAACTTGGTACATGGAGCAGTTGCAGAGTTATGTCCCCAAGCAGCCTGTCCCATAGAGATCAATGGAGTATTGTGGCGTTGCGGTAAATCGCTCCTGAAAGGTGCAGAATTCAAATAAAGGGCAAAAAAATAAAAAATGCTTGAAAAGTGTTAACATACATACAGAAAACTTAATAAAAGCCAAACACATTAATCCAAAGGAAAAGGGAGATAAAAAAATCCTCAACTCAGAACATGGCAAGGAAGGGGTTAAATATCACCACAGCTCAAAATGCTCCAAAGACCCTAGGAACAGAATAATGAAATATCCAATATGAGGGCAGGAGTTATGAGTAACATCAGAAGGGCCCCTGTGCTGGGGGGGGGGGGAATCAGTGGGGCATGTGGACCATAGCACTCAAAGGGTTGCTCACCTTTTTGCAGATATTCTGGTCTTCAGATTACCATTATAATGGAAGATACCTCAGAGAGACTACTTCTGGAGAAACAGGCATGGGCTGCATGGTTCTCTCCCAGGGCTTTGGGGTACCACAGACAGCATCTGTTAACTGAGCAATCCTCCAGGGGAAGTCAGTAATGGTAACCTGCCTAATGGGGGAATTTTGACACCCCATATCTAAAAGAAAATAAAACTTAAAATTAAGCAGAACTGTTCTCAGCCATCTTACTAGGTGAAGGAACAAATCTTATCTGGGAGAGGGGAGTTGCTAGATAGCCTACATGGAGGAGGGGGGCTCTACCCTGCACTTGTTGAAGAATTGTTCCAGCCTACCAGGAGGAACTGTCACCTCCCCATGGTACCTGTAAGCTATATTGGACAACAGAGAAATGTGTATTGCTCCCAAATACAGGGCTCAAGTGCCAGTGGTGGGGCAAAGGGTGACACACAGACCAAGAGCTCAGGGCCCCTTGAACAGATAAGCGGATTGAGGCAACTAAAGAGATAAGAGCCTTAACCAAAACCCATTCCTGTCAGCAGACGAGGACCCTGGTGGTGGTGTAGGGGCCACCGTACAAGATTATAAGGTACCAGAATATTCCCTAAGAAGCCCAACCTGGCACGAGGAGCAATGGGTTGAAGGAGTTAAGGGGACCCCTTAGCTTGGACTTATCCATATGTTCCTTAGGTTCTGACATTGTCAGAAGACGCAAGGGAGTGTAAAAAAAAAATTGGAAAGACAAGAGAGAAGTAGATGAAAGTATGCAAAAGTATCCGACTGTAAGAGTGTTAAATGGCAAGAAGGAGGGAGAGACCAGCCTCTGTGCAGCACTGAGAATCTAAAAATGGAGGGGATTCTCCAGGAGCTGTACACAAGAAAAAAAAATGGTAAAGTTTAAGAGAAAGGAGCCTTCTGTGAATATGGTTTATGAGCAAGATATAAGCATGCACAAGATATTATTTGTGCTCAAGGTATACATGTGCACATTAGATATAGTTTGTACACAAACAAAAGATACAGGTTTTTGTGTGCAAAGATATATGCATGTTCATAAGATGGTTGTTCAAGATATATGCTTGAGATGGTTTATGTGGAAGGTATATGCATGCACGATATATGTGCTCAAGAAAAATGGTTTATTCTCAAGGCATATGCATTTACATGAGATATGCTTTGTGTGCAAAGTATATGCTTGCTGATTAAAAGGTGTGCGTGCTCATGAAACATGTTTTTTTGTGCATGAGATCTTGTTTGTGCTTAGTGTATACAAGTGTGCATGAAATCTGGTTTGTGCTCAAGGTACACACGTGTGTATGAGATCGGGTTGTGAGCTAAATGCATGCTTACGAGATGTTTTTGCCCAAGTCAAAATAAAGTTTATGTCCACGAGATAGGTAGAAGTATACATGTGCATACAAGATATGGTCTGTGCACAAAATATATGCTCTCTCACAAGATATGGTTTCTGTGCAAGGTGTATCTGTGAATATAAGAATTTGTGTGCAGGCTATATGCGTACACATGATATATTTACCTTGTACATAGATTATATATGTGCATGAGATTTGCTATGTTTGTGTGCAAAGTATATGCAGTTAGGGCCGGAAATATTTGGACACTGACAAGTTTTGTTATTTCTGCCGTTTACAAAAATAAATTCAAGTTAGTTAAATAATTAATAATGGGATTTTATGTGCAGTCTCTCAGCTTTAATTTGCGGGTATTCACATCCAAATTGGAGGAAGAGTTTAGGAATTACAGCTCTTTAATATGGGACCAAAACTAATTGGATAACCCACTCAAAAGCAGGTGTGGGCTATTCCTTCATTATTTCTTCATCAATTAAGCAGGTAAAAACAGTTTGGTACATTGTGAGAAAAAAAATTAACGCACTGGTGAGCTCTGCAACACAAAAAGGCCTGGACGTCCATGGAAGACAACAGTGGTGGATGATCGTAGGATCCTTTCCATGGTAAAGAAAAACCCCTTCACAACATCCAACCAAGTGAAGAACACTCTCCAGGAGGTAGGCATATCATTATCCAAGTCTACCATAAAAAGAAGACTTCACAAGAGCAAATACAGAGGGTTCACCACAAGGTGCAAACCATTCATAAGCCTCTAGAAAGGCCAGAGTAGACTTTGCCAAAAAACAGCTAAACTAGCCAGGCCAGTTCTGGAACAGCACTCTTTGGACTGATGAAACCAAGATCAACCTGTACCAGAATGATGGGAAGAAAAAAGTATGGTAAAGGCTTGGAACGGCTCATGATCCGAAGCATACCACATCATCTGCAAAACACAGTGGAGGCAGTGTGACAGCATGGGCATGCATGGCTTCCGATGGCACTGGGTCACTAGTATTTTTTTTATGATGTGACAGAAGCAGCCGGCTGAATTATGAAATGTATAGGGATATATTATCTGCTCAGATTCAGCCAAATTTAGGCAAAAGGTGATTGAACGGTGCTTCACTTTACAGATGGACAATGACCCAAAACATACTGCGAAAGCAACCCAGGTGTTTAAGGCAAAGAAGTGGAATATTCTGCAATGGCCAAGTCAATCACCTGATCTCAATCCAATCGAGCATGCATGTCACTTGTTGAAGACAAAACTTAAGACAGAAAGACCCACGAACAAACAACTGAAGACAGCTGCAGTAAAGGCCTGCCAAAACATCACAAAGGAGGAAACCCAGCATTTGGTGATGTTCATGCGTTCCAGACTCAAAGCACTGCCTGCAAAGGATTCTCGACAAAGTATTAAAAATAAACATTTATGATTGTGTTAATTTGTCCAATTACATTTGAGCCCCTGAAATAAGGGGACTGTGTATGAAAATGGTTGAAATTCCTAAACGTTTCATACAATATTTTTGTTCAACCCTTTGAATTAAAGATGAAAGTCTGCACATCAATTACATCTCTGTTGTTTCATTTCAAATCCATTGTGGTGGCGTACAGAGCCAAAATTATGCAAATTGTGTCACTGTCCAAATATTTCCAGATCTAACTGTATATGTTAAGGAGCCTATGTTGGTTTGTGTGCATGGTACACATGTGTTCATGGGCTATGCATGAACATAAGAACTGCTCTGCATACAAGATAAATGTGCATGCATGAAATATGATTTGGTTGCAGGATATATGGTCAGGGCACAATGCGGATAGGATGTTATTCCAAGAAGAAAATCAGATTGCCTTTGGAGGCAGGAAGATGTTTTTTTTTATCCACTTGGGATCAACAATAGCAAAGGCTGTAAGGCAAAGGTTGAACCTGATGAATCCATGTCTGTCCAGCTCCGACTTTTACTATTTGCACACAAGGTATGCATACGCCAGGAGCAGAGCTTTTTTTTCCCCCTCTGACTAGTGAACTTTAGATTTTTCCAGTCTTGCATGATTGTTTGTTTGTATCAGGGCCGGTACAACCTATAGGCGAGGTAGGCACCGGCCTACAGTGTACATCTACTGGTGGCGCAGAGCAGAGCCGCACACACCTCTGTGCCTTCCAGCCCTCACATGGGTCCCGGTGGGTCCTTGGGGCCCAGGTGGCACTAACCAGTATATGGAAGGGAATGAGAAAAGAGGTGAAAAAAGCATGGTGAAGACATGGAGTGGAATGGAACCAGACATCTGCACAGAACTAGACTAAGGATAAGGAGCAGAATGGAGGTGGCAGTGTGTGGTCCACTTTTAACCATGTACATGAAAGGTAAGGGAGCTGTAGGTGAAAATGGGACATGGAGAGGAACAAAGGCCAAGGAGTGCTGGACAATTCATTACAGTGACATAGGAAACAACACCAAGTATGAATAGGACTCCTGCAGAGAATGCTTTGACTAGTGCAGAGCACAGCTTACATTGCATGAACTAGTCAACGCATTCCCTAACACTGTGAATTTGATAACGGTGATATGGAGAGAAGGCATATGGGAGTATGAATATGAGCAAGTCTGCAGGGAATGCTCTGACTAATGCATGAGGGGCAAAGCCCTGTCCTGGCAGGCTAGGTCTTTCAACATGCACTCACTGAAAACCTATACAACCTGGAAGGACAGAAAATGTAGCCAAGGAAATGGAGCTGAACATGCCACCGGATCACTTAAGCAGAGAGATGGGGGAAGGGGAGATTCGGGGAGTGGCAGATATCGGCAGCTTTTATTGTGCCACTTCACCTGAGGTGAAAAGGGGGGGAAGACATATTACACCAGAGATTTTATGGTAGTCTTCTGAAAATGCATGGTGCGTGGCTCATTTGTTAGTTAAAAGGAGAGATCAAATTGTTCTTGAAAATGGACCTAAAACCTTGAGTTAAGCTTGTATATTACAGACCGACTTAAACTGCTTTGTGTGTTTCTAAGGGCCAACAGACCAGTAGTCATTTGTAAAAGTATGAAAACGTTTTTGGGCTGGACTTAAGCTCATGCAAACACAGCCACTGTTGCAGCCTGTATAATGGTGCTGGGGGTTAGCTATGGCCCTTCTATATTGTAAAAAGTTTCTCGCTGTGGCAAGTAGCCCGGGGGACTTGTTACACAGGCACATAAACTAGATTCTAGGAGTGATTAAGGACGAGATGTTCAAAAAGTCGTCATAATGAAAAACTTGTTGGATCGTGAGTTGGTGGTAAAAGGAGGACAATATTTTCAGAAGTAAATCCGTCACGTTTGAAAATTCATCTAAAGAATTAAAAATAACGGTCAAAAGATCTCATTGAACATTGCCATTAACCCTTTGCGTGCCAGAGAGATACTCAACACATTGCTCTGTAATGCCTTCAGTACCCCTCTGGCACTCAAAGGGTTAAAAATTCTGATGTTAAAAATTGTCTGATATGAAAGTTTTCAAAGAAACAGGCTTTTTTTGGTCTTTGAAACAAATTTCTTCTCCATGTTTATACCATTTTTATTATGTCGGGAAAAAAATGACAGACAAAAAAAAATAACATTAAAACTAATATTTTTTCTGAAAACACCTTACATTATGACGGAAGATTAAACCACACCCACTTTTAAGACTGCTTTTTCCTTTTGACAGAGATGGCTGAATTGGATGCAAAGAATGAAGGAAACATGTCTGAGAATTGACGGATTATGGTCCAAGAACTTTTTTATTCTGATTACAGACCATTTCAGTTACCACCACTTTCATAACATCTTGCCCTAAGACTTCGCTTTCTTCATGGTGATCTTATACCATATTACAATAAAATGCTCAGTGTGGTGAAAAACGTGTATGCAATGGTCTAAATAAAGTAGGATTTATTACAAATTCTAATGACATACAAATGTAACACTTTTACCCCTTGTAATACATGCTATTTAATAGGGGTTATTGCTTGCATTTCTTCTTGAGGATTCATATACTGGAGAGATTTAAGGTCACTTACAAGAGTTGGAGAGCATATCTCTACCATAAAATCTTTACAATATATTTTCATCTGCATTAATCATCTTCCATTCATCAGATTACTTTTATTTTTTTAATCTGTAAACTTGGTTCATTCTTGGGACTCAGAAGTATTGTCATGAGGTCGTAAATAGCTGGTATGTGTTTTTTTTTGTTGTTGTTGTTTTTTTTGTGGGACCAACTTTTGATTTGTTTTCTATCCATGTATATACATGGAATTCACCTTAGGTTGCTAAACCAGTTTAGGTACAAGTAATCATGTATGAGATTATTAAAGAGCACAATTATAGGTACCGGTATTTGAGTTCTTGCATTGGTTCTTTTTGAGCATATGAGTACTAATATGCTAATACTAAATTACAAAATGTTGCCCTTTTGGCCATCAAGATACATAGGCAGTTTAGAATGAAGGCCTGGATTAAAATGTAGGTGATAATGTTCTCACTAGTTTTAGCTCACAGATTCTTATTGATGTCTAATTGGAAATCTGTAAGTAAACCATTGGTAGTTATCAACTGCAATGTAGTCCAGGTTGAAGTTTGCAAACGTGCAAACCTAATTCAAAGGTGACAGGTCTACTGTAACCCTCTGGGCGCCGACCTCATAAAATTCACAATGTTGGAAAATGGACTTCACAGGCCAACCTTCAAATTGGCCCTGCATATAGAGGAGGAACAGGGACAGGTTTTAAAGGTCACAATTCATGTTTGCTCCAATGGCCCTTGGAGCATCCACATGCATTCCAAGTAAACCATGCTCAATCCATGGATCCACCAGTATAAACAAAAGAAAAGGGGCAGTTGTGTTTGTATCAACTCTTCCTGAAACCTGACAGCAGCAGCCAACTTGTATCTGTGATCACCACAGGCAAATAAATACTAGCAACCTAGAAAGCACTCACTGACTTCCTTAGTTAATTCCTCAAGCTGACATTGTCCAAACATTCAGGTAACGTGGGAGGTCCTTGAATGCCCACAGCTTGGAAGAGCAGTAGCGAATGCTTACAGTACGACATTCCATGGTTTTCAATGCTATAGGTACCTTTAAGCGGGTGGAATGTAAAATAGTTCTTCCTGTAGCACTACTTTTTGCAAACTTTAAACCTTTGTGTACATCAGCTTATGGGTAAAAAGACAAGTAACCCCTTATCAGATGTGACTGAATAGCTACTTCTGAAAATGGTATGCATTGCACACCTCTACTTAATATCTGTAATTTTTATGAGCATTTTAGCACAAGGTGGTAATTTCCAAAAAGAAAAAGTGGCAAGCGCAGTTCCTAGCACTCCCAATGGCATGTCAACCCTTTCTAGTGCAGTACCAGCACCACCCCCACCCCAGTTGACACTAGGTACTAAACAAAAATGAAATTCCACAGAGTTGAATGAATGTAGTATCTTTGAATAGTTCCATATGTCATTTTTTTCCCTCCTATTGCACTATGGTCTGGAAATACTTGTGCATGCTAAGCTAGGGACAAACTCAAGCAAACTCTTTTGGTGCAGACTGGTGGTCTACTTTCAAAAATGGTAAGCTATGTCCCTACTCTCCCCCACCCCCCAATGTATGTTGTTAAAACCATTTGGTACAGGAAAGTCATTTTTGAGGGCTGGACAACAAAAAAAGGCTGTGATTTTGTGCTTGTGGCATCCCCTACAGTATTTCAACTCCTAGCAGTGGGGTGCCATTTTTCTCAGAAGAGCAGAAGCTAATTGATACAGTAGGACATTTCATAGTTTTTCTGGAAACTTTGATGCAAAGATAAGAACAGAAAGGCAAATGACCCCTCATCTGATAAAGTGGATTATCTACTTTTAGAAAATGTATTCTTATAGGGGTGGTTATTTTGCTGTTATGGTGCAATTACACATTCATATTATTTTCAGTACATTTTGCCTTACTCCATGAAAATGTGAAATTCTGTTGTGTGCACTGTAAAAAATTTGGGGCCACAGGGAACGACATACCCAATATATATAGGTATGCAAAATGTATCATATAAATATTTCCTATCTGTTAGACTATTGTTTAACCCTTCAATGACCCATGACATGCCAGGACAGTCATGGTTAAACTTCCCTTAAGGACCCATGACAGTCCTGGCACGTCATGGGTTAAATGATAGCAGCACGCCTCTGTGCACGCTGCTATCATTCATTGCAGGCTGAGACTGAGAGCTCCGGGACCGGAGCGTTCAGTCTCTGCGCTTGTCAGTTCTGCCAGTTCATGTGATCACTTCAGGAGTTATCACATGTACCGGCATTTTGATTGAATAAGGCAGCATGTCAAGCACACTGCCTTTGTGTCTGCTCTGTGCCTCTCTTCCTTACTATTAAAGTAAGGGAGAGAGAAGCAGAGCACAGAGAAATAAAACAATGCAGTAGATGGGGGTATTAGCCACTTCAGTTCTGGGGGCTGGCTGGATGCAGGTCCATTTCTGACCCGATAAAAAAAAAAAGAATAAAAATAAATAATGGCAATGTAATTGTTGTTGAGCCATGTAATACACACTGCCAAATCTGATCACTAAAAATGTGGGAAAATAGAGTGGGAAAGAGGGACATGGGGATTTTCACCCAGAGGAAACAAAGCCCACTTAAAACTGCTCATTTTGTAGGTACGACTGACTGGTCAAATTTCATTCAGTCTCCTTAAAAATGTAACCTATTGCGCCCAAATAATGCCAAGAGAAAAAAATAAAAAGATAATTTTTTACAGTTTTATTTAAAATTTTAATAAAGTAAATGGTGGGTTATCCATGTAAAAGTTGTATCAAAAGAAAGCACTATTTGTGCGTAAAAAAAAAAAAAAAAGTATATGATTTACATGGATGGAATAAGAGGGAAAACACTTGAACAAAGTCAAAAAGGTCAGAATTAATGGAATTAATCTCAGATTAATGGATACTTATCTAGCACACAACAATACTGAGAATTATTAAAGTTGGCTTCAAAGCAGATAGGAGGTTGATCCAGGGAAAAATCTGACTGCCATTTCATATCAGGAAGGATATATATATATATATTTTTTTTTTACCCACTTGTGGCTTAATTGGAAAATGATGGACACGTCTTTTTTCAGCCTCAAACTTACTATGTATGCAAACTTGATACTGAAGAATAAGTTGGGACCTCATAAATGTCCTTACTGCATTTGGTGTAGAAGACACTTCAGCCATTTCCCGACTTGTTAAGTTAGTGTACTTTTAGGAAAAATAAGTGTTTATATATAACTGATCTGTTTTAATGCCTTTTCATATGCAACCAGTGAAATGCATTTTTGTTAATAAAGTTAAAAATACTCGTGTGTTTCTGTTAATTAGGGATATCTATAGTCCATACAAGCAGGCAAACATTATCGGAGAGCTCTGGTAATCCATAGATTTTAAAAATAAACTTACACAACCCACATATTTTACTGAGGAGTACCCTTAAGTTGAGTTATATCATCTATACCCCAGGACAATATTGTATATTATTAAAATATTGCGCTCTGTACCCCAACTAGAATTGAATTACCATGAAGAGTTGGTTGTTCCAGAACAGAGCTGGAGGAACAATTAGAACCTGGCTCTTCCAAAGCACTTCACTGACCTCACTTAAAGGCCAGACAGTTGAGATGCAGCTTGCCCTTGGAGACGCCAGCTTGTTTGCTTAAAGGGACAGTAATACTTAAAATGTAAGAGAAAAAAAAATTATATGAATATATATATATATATATATATATATATATATATATATATATATATATATATATATATATAGTGGCGATTGTAGCCGTATTAGTCCAGTGATGCAGATATAAAACAAACAAACAAAATAAGTATCTTGTAATACCTTTTTTATTGGACTAACAGAATTTTGGATTGACAAGCTTTCGGGAGAACCTCCCTTTCTCAAGTCTAAAGCATTCAGTTTCTCCGGAAAGCTTGTCAATCCAAAATTCTGTTAGTCCAATAAAAAAGGTATTACAAGATACTTATTTTGTTTGTTATTTTACACATATATATATATTAGATATATAAAAAAGAATAAGCCTTATTGCATAATTTATGGTACCTCAGAAAACAAACACACATTGAACAGAATACCTCATTACATAATTTGTGTCTCATTAGGAGACACAACTCCTATTGGGTGATTCAATGGGGACTTTACTGCTCCCATTGGGTGATTCAATGGGGGCATGTTTATCATACAGGGAGTTGGCCCGCCCCCTCCAGCCCACCCACCACTATCCAACTGACAAAAATATAGCTGCCACTCGCTCCTGAAGTAGGGGATATCAGTAACTTCTCCTGGTCCACTCACACTCTCACTCAGGATCATGACCCCCACAAACACACTTTCACCTCCCACAGATAATTGTAACCCTCCATACACTCTGTTTCAGTACGAGGGTGTAATGTTTCCATAAAATACAAACACTCAGGGATAAACTTAATAGCAAATCTTTTTATTTAACTCTTCAGTCAACCTTACTGTCTGTTTTCAACTGTCACTCCTCCACTTCCTGCTTCCCGCCCTTTCTCCTTAAAGGGAGAGAAATGCTTTGCTGTATGTTAGATTGCAAGCCTCAAACGCCACAATCTATTTGTTCCCTTAGCATATTGCTACGCTGCCTCAATTGAAGAGCCACCGTGTGTTATATTGCTATGTTACCATAACTTAACCCTTTGAGTGCCAGAGGGGTATGCAACTCATTGCAAAGCAATGTGTTGCGTATCCCTTTGGCACCCAAAGGGTTAAGTAAGGAGGAGTTACTGCTCCCATTGGGTGATTCAATGGGGGAGTGATTTAAATCATGCAAGGAGTTTGCCTGCTCCCACTATCCAGCCCGCCCACCACTATCCAAGTAACTAAAAAACAAAATGTCTGCCATTCGCTCCTACACCACAGACACAAACACATCAGCCAAAAAAATACACACACACTCACACAATCATACACACAATAATTCACTCTCTCACTCACACACAGTCACTCACTCTCACACCCCAGGAGCCAGCACGATCCACCTTCTACCATAGTATGTGCAATTACCACATGCATTTCAACTACATGAATGAATGAATGCCACTCACTCACACACACTCACTCACACCCCAGAAGCCAGCACGATCCACCTTCCACCATAGTATGTGCAATTACCACATGCATTTCAACTATATGAATGAATGCCAAAGTGGAGGCATAAGTACAAACACAAACTCATTACAATGACATAAGTCACCCCCTTATGACTCTGTGTTTTATTCAAAAGTTATTGCAGCTCAATCTTGTATTTTTAGGTGCAATATCACAGTGGCCTGAAACTGTACAGTGGCACTGTTGCTACACCATCCTATGGACAGCTCTAGTCAGTTGACTATAAACCTCCATAGGATGGTGTAGCAACAGCGCCACTGTACACTTTTAGGCCACTGTGATACTGCTCCTAAAAAATACAAGTTTGAGCTGCAATAACTTTTGAATAAAACACATTTCAGCAGTGGGAGTGCCTCTGTTTTACTCAGGGGTATAAACTCTACAATATGTATAAAGAAAAATTATATATATGTGTGTATTATTAGCCCTTTAACCCCTTAAGGACAGGGAAAATCTGAGGTTGTTTTCACTTAAAGGGATAGTATTACTTAAAAATACTAATCACTATGTTAAAACCCTTGAATAGAGAAAAAATGCCCCCAGCAGCATCTCTCAAACCCTTATGGTTTGAGAGATAACCGCTTTCAAAGTTCGTCCTGCTGACGTCAGTATTCTAGCTGACAGCCTAGGAATCCGGTCCCGGGACTGTCTGCGGCTCTGCAGCAAAGCCAAGATTGCATTAACAAAAAATAAATCCTTCACTTAGAAGGTCTTCTACATGTACTTGCAAATAAAGCACACGTAGAAGACCTCTTTAATGATTGATTTCTTCATTATTAACGCAATCTCAGCTCTGCTGCAGAGCCACTGGCTATTCTCAGGAGAGGATTCCCCTGCTGTAAACTAGAATGCCGACGTCCGCCAGGGGCGAACTTTGAAAGCGGTTATCTCTCAAACCATAAGGGTTTGAGAGATGCTGCTGGGGGCATTTTTCATCTTTAGTCATGGACTTTAACACAGGGATTAGTATTTTTTAAGTAATACTATCCCTTTAAGGACCAGAGCAATTTTGACTTTTTTTACCATGTCTTTATTAAACCACATTTTCTCTTTAATTCCTTTTGTACACCCATACAAATTATATACTGTTTTTTTTTTTTAAGCACAAGTAGGGCTTTCTTTTGATACCACAATTATATGAATACCTCATCATTTAATTTGATTAAAGCAGAAAAAAAAGAAAACAAAAATTGCTTACATTTTCCTGTCAGGATTTGCATACTATTAGTTCATTACAAAAAAATACCCCAAAATATATTAATTTGATTTTCCTGAATATAAAAGTACCCACATGCCTAGTATTTCAACCCCTTTCTCACATTTACAAGGTAAAAATTTTACAAGATGGACGCCATTATTTCCAACCTGTAATTTTTCAACAGTTGGCATGTGACCATCATAGCTTAGCTGACGGTGCCAGGACCAAAAATGTCCCACAAAGGTATATGTTTCTGAAAACTAGACAACATAAGGTAAATAATCAGGAGAATTTTGTAGTTTATGCAACTATTTTTCCAGAAATATTTTTCAAAATTGTGGTAATATTTTGTTTTTTTGCAGTTTCCACACTTACATTTCAACATTACTGTTGATATCAAGCACGGGATAGTTGAAAATTTAAAAATATCCATTGTTTAGCGTTCAGCTCTTTCTTCTGAGTATGGCAATAACCCATATGCATAGGGTTCTCAAGGTTTGGGGGAGCTACGGGGCCCAAATTGGAACATGCATGTTTCCAGTTTCACATTTTGAATTTTCAATGCTTGCGTCACTTGTGCCATGTCTCATTTGGGGCTGTGTACCAGCGCTCCACCTTAAAATATCCCCTAAAAAGTTTTTATTTTTGGAACGTAGACAACTCAGGCTCTCATTTTATGCATGTTTTCAAATTTTTACGCAGCCATTTTACCACCAATCCCTCATAAGTCTTGACGAGAAAGAAGAAGAAAAAAAAAATAAAAAAATAAATCGGGAGCTATGGGGCCCAAATTGGAACATGTGCGTTTCCAGGTTCACACTTTGAATTTTCACAGCTGGCGTTACTGGTGCCATGTCTCATTTGGGGCTGTGTAACAGTGCTCCACTCTAAGATTCCCCCCCCCAAAAGGGTATATTTTTGGAAAGTAGACACCCCAGGCTCTCATTTTATGCATGTTTTCAAATTTTTACGCAGCCATTTTACCACCAATCCCTCATAAGTCTTGACGAGAAAGAAGAAGAAAAAAAAATAAAAAAATAAATCGGGAGCTATGGGGCCCAAATTGGAACATGTGCGTTTCCAGGTTCACACTTTGAATTTTCACAGCTGGCGTTACTGGTGCCATGTCTCATTTGGGGCTGTGTAACAGTGCTCCACTCTAAGATTCCCCCCCCCCAAAAGGGTATATTTTTGGAAAGTAGACACCCAAGGCTTTCAGTTTAGGTGTGTTTTTAAATTTTATATGCAGCCATTTTACCGCCAAGCCCTCATAAAACTTGACGCAAGTATTAAAAAACAAAACAAAAAAAAAAAAAAAGTTTTTTCACACTTCGAGTTCAACGTTGATGTGAATTTCGAGCACAGGATAGGTGAATATTTTATAAACTGCATTGATTAGTGTTCGGCTCCTTCTTCTGAGTACGGCAATGCCCCATATGCATAGGTTTGTTAGGGTTTGGGGGAGCTACTGGGCCCAGTTGGAACATACGAGTTTCCTTTTACAGACATGCCATTTTTACAGCTGGTGCCTGGTCTCATTTCACACTGTTTGGCAATGCTGCAATTAATTTTACCCCCAAAAGTATATGTTGTAGAAGAGTAGACAACCCTGACTTTCATTCTATTTGCACTTTTTCAATGTTTTCACTGCCACTCTATCAGCAATCCCTCCCAAAACCTGCATTAAGGCAGAGAAACACCATTGTTTCACTTATATTTTAGTGTTGCTCTGGATTTCAATCAGATGATATTTGCAGATTTTTTTTTTAAGTCCTTTACATTAGTGGTGAGTTACATTGTCTGAGTACAGCAATGCCCCATATGCATAGGTTTGTGGGAGCTACTGGGCCCAGTAGGGAACATGTGTGTTTCCATTATCAGAGATGAAAAAAAAAACCTTAGGGTGTTTTGCTTCCCATTATATTTTAATAGTGTTAGGTCTAAGGAGGGATGTGTTTTGAAAAATAAAAAACAGGATATTTCAGGGGGGGAAAAGGGGACAAATAATAAAACTTTACAGCACTACTGCATTGTGCCTGCATGGTATTGCTTGAAGCAGTCACCCAAGCAGAGGCCAGGTTTGTAAGGGCAATTAGGACAGTAAGTGGGGGTTTCTCTCCGTATTCCCTTGCTTTAGCAAACCCTGCAGCGTTCGTGGGTTTTTCTTTTTGGGGGGGGGGGGGGGGGAAGGGTTATAAATAAAGTGTACTATCCCGGGTTTTGGTGGAATTATTTCTATTGCCCCTTGAAACAAAAACTGGGAAATAAAATGGAGCAGATACTGCAGAAAACTAGGTTTTAGAGTGGGGTTTGCCAATTTGGAAATCAAAAAAGAATTTTACACTGCAGTCTGCATCATGTAAATGGCAAGCTCTTTGTACCACGCCCTACACTTTTGCATGGTGAGTTATGGCTGCATGAGTTGATCACACAGATCAACTCCCCCCATGTTTGTTGTAGTCTCTGATGCACACTGGCTTTCATACTACCCCCTTCTACAAACAGATTGCCACAGTTTTGTCCTCGTGTATGGTGGAAAGCATGTAGACATCTTTTCTGTTCTTGAACTTAACTGCCAGCAGCTCTTGTTGGCACAAAGCTGAGGACATCCCGATTTTTTTGCTACAAGTTCTTTGGGCATCTCCCTGCAATTGCACCTGACAGTGCCATAGGCCACGGTGTCAAATTAAAAAAGTGACAAATAAAAGGTGGTTGGTGTAATAGTTGCCAACATATAAATGATATCCTCTCTTTAATAAGGGGTAAATTAGATCCCAACAATTTTACCATTTGTTCTCAGAGATCTGGGGAAACCAGGAGGGTTAAGTTGGCTGTCCTTGCCCTCGTAAATTGGAAAAGCCTGTGTACAGCCTGTGGCACTTTCGCACAATTTTTAAATTTTAATGCGGAATTTGGATCACTTGGAGGGGACGTATTGCTTGAAACCTAACCTGCCTTTACGTTTCGTAAGGGATTCATCTATACTTACATGTTTTTTTGGGGGGTCTCTACTTGGGCAAACTATTCCTGTAAGTGATTAGGAGGCAAATTTTGAAGTCTTTCATACTGGAGGTGTTCTTTTGGGAGGCACAGGCCATTATCACTAAAGTGCATAAAGCACAAAATAATTTCTTATCTAGTCCTGGTCATTGTTTTGGCGAATAGAGGGGGCATCCTATACGGGGTTTTTACTCTAGTATGATCTAATACCTTCTTTTTTTTTTTTTTTTTTTTTTTTTTTTTTACTATTCCCATTGTCATTGCTAGGGCCCAGAATTTCTTGAATTCTAAAAAGTCTGTGGGTTGCCATATTTCTTCCTTGGAAACAAGCAGATGGATTTGCGGCAATATGTTGGGCTGCATATAAGTTTGAGACACGATTTTTCGCAAACTTTCTCCCCCAAAAAAATAAAAACCGAACATGGGTAAACCCTGCCACATCCACTTGAATTCCTGGGTTGCCTGTGAATTCAGGCATTTGTGGGCATGAATTGGCTGATGATACCCATTCATCAGCAGAGTGGCAGTACTTTTGGCAGATCTTGGGGCATTTCTTAGGGCAGCTCTTGGGGAACCTGTTGGAGCAGTGCTCTTCTAAAGTGTACCTCCGCTGCATTATATACACACCTACTCTAAACTAAATAAATTACTAGCTTCTATACCTCTCACCCCAAACAATCACTATCCCTATGATAAATTTTTTTGTTTCTTTGTAAACCTATACTTAAGCCTTACCCTAATACACGTATTCCCTG
The DNA here is from genome assembly GCA_037306005.1 of Rhinophrynus dorsalis. Taxonomy (NCBI): domain Eukaryota; kingdom Metazoa; phylum Chordata; class Amphibia; order Anura; family Rhinophrynidae; genus Rhinophrynus; species Rhinophrynus dorsalis. Next base: position 287,566,387 of record CM074719.1, on the reverse strand, counting down.
AACCTACCCAACTACCTATCTAAACTAGCTTATAATATAAAATACATTTTTAAATAAAAGAAGTTTTTTTTTTGTCCTACATTACCCCTAAATCTAACCCTAAACCTTACCCTAACCCACGTCTACCCTGAACCTACCTAACCCAAGTCAACTACCTGTCTAAACTATAACTTTTTTTCCCTACTCTACTCTTAAACCTAACCCTAAACCTTTCCCTAACACACATAGACTAAACCTACCCAACTACCTAAACTACACTAAATAATAATTATTTTATAAAAAAAAAAAAAAAAAAAAATACAAGGGGAATGGGGGAAGTACCACAGATCAGCAAAAAGCTGATCTGCAGCAATTGATCACTGTTAAAGGGATAGTAATGTTTCATAATAAAAACAGCTCTAATTAATCATCATAGTATTTGGACTTTGGAAAGTGTTATTTCAGTTCTGTCAGAATTGTAGTTCAGGAGTAATTCAATGACAAAGTGTCCCCCTCCCACCCCTTTTACTAATGTAGCACTGCTCAGCCAAAGCAGAAAGGAGGTGCCCAGGTAGATTGCAGAGAGGGACAATCTTCAATTAAGATAAGGGGAAAACCTGAAAATCTTGTCAAGGGGGGCAGGGCTTTCACTGTTTTCATACAAAGAAGATTGTCCCCTGCCGTTATCTGTCTGGTCTTACAACCAGATTCACATCTGAGAAGAGATGGCTTACACTAGGTAAAAGGGGCGGGACGGGGAAACTTTGCTTGTGAATATCTCTTAAACCATAAAGGTTTGAGAGATAAGACTTATATTGTTCATGTTTTTTTTAATGCCTACAAAATAAAAAAGTTAAAATGAAGTATTACTATCCCTTTAAAGTGATCAGAGGGGAGAATTTATTGATCGCTGCAATACCAGTGATCAATGGGTTAATTTTGAATTATTATTTATTTTTATTTTTTTTTAAACACTGTACAAGGCTCTAACACTGGAACAAGATCTCTCTCTCTCTCTCCACCTCAGAAGTGTATAAGATAGAGGGAGGCAGAGATATGACAGGGACAGTATTTGTAAACACTGTCCCTGTCATTCTGAAACATGTGATTCGCTAATCTAGCTAATAACATGTTGCAACAATGTCTCTACTGGTTGAAACTAAGTGCCCCGGTATCGGAGTACTTAGCAACAACCAGCACGCGCTATCCCATCGCTCCGTACGGCGGCGATCGGACATTTTAACCTAGGACAGTCTAGTATCATGGGTCCTTAACGGGATTCAACCCATGACGGTCCAGGACCATCATGGGTCCTTAAGGGGTTAAAAACAGTGGCTTGTAAAATCTTCTTGTTTGTGCACTTGCCCTTTTACTTTTATTTTACCACTGCCATATACTGCACCTTGTTGATTCCCCCTTCTATTTTTGTATACATTGTGATTGCACTTTCAAACATTGATGCATGCAGGTTACATTTGAAAAAGAAAGTCTTCCACAATAAATTAGATGATCATGTAAGGGTATGTTCACACTGTGTACATGTTAGTGAAATCTTAGGGCAAGCCAAGCCACCTGTACTTACCTCCAACATCCTACTTTCCTGCAGAGATTTTTCTCACATAGGTAATGTAGCAGAAATGGCACAAGGCCGGCCCACGTCTATTGGTTATGTTGGTCTGCCAGCTGTGGTATGCAGATTGCATCTTCTAAAATCTCCAGTGTTAATTGTGAGGCAGCCCACAGCCTGCTGTGAAGATTGGCATATTGAAATCTGAATGGGCCCAGTGCATTTATGCATTCAAGTTGCAGCATGTTTCATGTTGCAAGTTGGAGGACTGTGTGAACAGCACCACAAGGTTCTGTTTAGCAGTGTTACAATTTTTAATTTCCCTCATATAAACATAACCTAAAAGGTGAGTTGCTATTAAAACTTGTCTTGAAACTCTGGAGAAAGAATCAGACAAGACTTGCCAATACTGCAGCTGGAGAAAGCTACATGGGGAAAAGAAAGATGGAGACAAAGATAGTAATGTTTAATTTTGGACTTTACATATTCACCATTTTCAGAATGCATAAACTTTTTTTGGCAGCTATCATTGCATAGCTGTCCTTTCAGTATGCCTGCTCACCTGGGAGCACACCTGCCACTAAAGCTGTGTCTGCATTGTGAGCCCTGGAGGGCCAATAGGGGAACAGAACAGCGATCTGAAAACAGACCACTGATTATCCTAAATGGCATGCACTGAAGAAACAGTTTCTTATACTGCACAGCCCCCACCCCGAGACCTACTGTATTGGGTTCTAAAGCACAACAGTGGATCTCTGTTATGAGTCGGATTTATTTTTATATCTTTAAGTAAAAAAATAAAGTTTGCCCCCATTTGACAAATACCATGATAGTTGCCCATTAACTATTTTACTGTGCCCCCAAGGAATTCGACCTCTATATCATTGTTAGTCCTTGGGACACGTGAACAGGTCACTTTCAATACATTCCTGTTTGTTCACAGATGGGTAAACATTGTCTCAATCATTTTGATTGCACTGCCCGTGCGTAACTAAGGACACTTCACTTTGTGTGTCCCAAGGATTGCAGTTGAGAATCACTGTTCTAAAGGTCTCTAGTCTGACTTCTCTGAATAACGACAGTAAATCAAGGATAACTGGATGACGTCACTATCCTGACAAAAGGAAGTTTTGGTGAGAGGAAGCACGGATTTCATTTGGACACAACTCTTTACATTTTATACACTAAACACAGGAGCAGTCTGTTCTGTACAGGGATTCACCGATATTCATGTCTCATGACTTCCCCTAATTCATATCTGTGAGGTTCTCAGACGCATTGGCACTTACTTCAATACATGCAATTCAGCTGTCAATGTTGAACAGTTTTGTTGGTATTACTGAAGAGCATTAATTTCCTCAGTGCTCCTGGGTGAATGGGGCACTGCCAGGGAACAAAGCACCATGCTCTAATACAAGCACATGGCTAGGATGGAACTGAGCCAAGCCTATCCTCCTTTCAGTAATACAGCAGGGAGTTTTGTTTCTAACAATATTCTATTCACAAAAGAGCCTCCTTCAATAATACAGACATGCAGCTCAGCACTGACAACAAAGTCCTATGCACTGATATTAAGTGCCAGTATAATGGAGTACCTCTCCACTGAGCCGAGGAAAAACTGGAGGGAATATCAGGAAGCCCCATAACTAAAACCCGAGTGTGTACAGTGTTGATGATTGATCGGTATACAGTGTACGCATTAACCTTTTGGAGTGCCAAATCTGAGCACTCTCTAAACTCGCTCCAGTCGTCTTTATCAAACAAAAGTGGTACAGTGTATTATAGCCCCTACTTGACAGATCGGTATTCACCCTACAGCTACATCTAGAGGGAGGAGCTCTGACAGACACTGTAATAGTTTAAAATAAGTAAATAAATAAAAAGCTACAGAGTGCCTTGGCTTTACAATTCTGTAAATGAATATGTAATTCAAAATTAAAAATTACTTACTCTGAAGAGATCTGGAGTAAGAAGACTTTTAGGGAGCCAGTGAAAGGGAAGCATATATGCAGTTTTATATAAATGGCCCAAAATGGTGGGGGTTAAGTTTTTGGAGCCTGGGCTACAAAGATTTCACCACACCTGTCCTTAACCCTTTGATACCAGGTGTGTGCAACTCATTGCTTTTCAATGGACTGCACACATCTCTGTGCTTAAGTAGTTAAAATTTGCACTTGCTTTTAAACAGTATTTAAATGATACTATAATGCACATCCCTGTATTTAGCTAACACAAGAAACCATCAATGTTGTTAAGGTGCCAGTAACAATTGAGCATTCTATAATACAAAAGGCCTGAATGTTTGTCCGATGCAGTCATTCGCTGTAGAGACAACCCGAATGCACAGAATGCTGGGAGCGGTGCATTCGGGCAGTCTCTACTGCGCATGACTGCATCGCGAGCTGGCAGCGGCAGTACGCAGAGCTGGACTGGGCTCTTTACCTCACCGGACCTTGGCCCATGTACACAGGCTTTTACACACTAGTATAAAACAAACAAGAGCAATTACTGAAGTTGTAGAATCCACACCTGTCCAGTCGAGGCTAGAAGTATTTCTGAGAAGGATGGCATGTCTTTTTGTAGTGGTTGGGCTGTAAGATTCAGAGGTGTGTGCAAATGTTGACAACTAACAGGGGGATGTGGCACATGAGCAGATGCATACCTAGTAACAGTAATTATATGTCAATGTAATTGAAACATCTTATGATATTCTACGGGAAAATTAAGTGAATGTATTGATGAAAGATTAACGAGGAAGAATAAATGTGAAAATTTAAGGCAATAGTCTTGCATACAAACTAAACAGGAAACATACATTTGTATCAATATAGAAACCACTAACTTCTTAGCTAGTGGGAGAGCACAGATCATAATAGCCCCCTCCCCTTGATTTGCCACTTGTTCTCAGAATAAGCCACCTTACCTTTCTGAAACAGCTTTCCATGGGAACACACATGTCAGGACAACTGCTGCTGATAATCACTTGCTCCCTAGCAGCAGCCCATCACCGTGCTCTTCCCATCATTTGCAAGATGGAAACAGTAAGTGTACATTCTATCCAGCTCTGCCACTGCTGCATCCTGACCAAGAAATACAGGGAGGCTTCAGGAGACAGACGGTACTCCAAGGTCTACTCCTCTTCATGAGCTGCTGTCAAAGTGCAACACACAATCTCTTAGTGCAACACTTTGTACTCTTGTAACAAATGACTTCCCATCTAGAGCAACAAAGGTGCAAAACCTGGGACAGAAGGATGCAGCAGCTGCAGAAGCACAATTTGGATTTACAGGCGACTCCAAAGTATTCATGCTTTGCCTTACAAAATAAGTATGGGACAAATTGTGGCTCCTGATGCTAATAAAAAGATTAGTGTAAAAGTGCATCCAGTGTGTCAGAGAGCCTCTCTCACCTGGCCTCAAGGATGACCAATGAACAGGGAGAAATAACACACCGGTGACCCACAGAAATGCTTCTCCTGAGAGCTAACACCCAGCACTGCACAGATGTACTCAAAGATCCCCGAAGTGGATGGTTCCTCAATCTGTTACCAATGGACATTACTTTTTTTTAAAAAAATTCTCTAGAGCGATTTCTTTGGTTTGAAAATTTGCTGCAAACGTTATGTGAAAGATAAAAGAAACAAACTGCAAATTAAAACCAACTTAGGATCAATCTGGATGAACAAAATAAACCAAATGCTTTAAGTGTGGCAACTGTGCTCTTCAAAGCAGCGGAGTGTCAGCCTCTGACATGGGAAGGCAGGCTCAAGATTTTCACTGCTTCTCGTCGCAATTTACAATACAGATCCTTCCTAAGGTGAATTTAGCAGGCAAATAATCCGTTCAATGTAAATAAAACGGATAGTGCAATCATAGCTAGAGGTTCTTCCACTTGAACAAAAAAAAAGTTTAACAAAATAAACAAAGGAAAACACTTTAAAAACAAATAGGTCAGTGTTTTACTGGTTGTTGATTATGCATCACAGCCTTTGTTCTACAAATCAAGCATTCATATAACGTACCCCCTCGGCTGAAAACCAAAAGGGTCAGGTGTTTCGTCAATTCACTTCCAGGCAGAAAGACATTTTCTTCAAAAGAAACAATTTATTGAGAATGAAAGAAAATCAGCTCAACTGCATGTGCACTGAATGACCGCTATGTTAAGCTGTGTCAGCCAGAAAGGGGTACTCCTCACTTTCCAGAAATCTTGTGTATACACCACAAAGTAATGAAGTCATCACGTTTTCACTTAACACACGGGAACTGGCATCACGATAGACACAATACATAAATACATTTTTTAAGCTGCCAATTTAGTTAAACTTGTAAGCATTAAACAGACACTTTTTCCCGTCAGTATTCCAATTGTTAGGAGACACTTGAAGATTATGACCTCCATTTCCCATATCAGTTTTATATTCAAGGGGAAAGAGTTAAATATTAAACAATTACTATTTACTTTCATTATTTTTTTTTTACATATTATAGCTTTGATAAAATGAAAAGAAATTAAGAAATGAAAGTGGTGAACATCAAGAAAATAACTCTGTAAATATTCTGCACAAATTGCACCCAAAATATAAAAAAAAATTAGCTCACAGAACATAAAAAAATATAATGAATTACAAAAAACAGCATACTTTTGGTGCATCACATCTAAGGGCCTATGTTCAAAAGCCAAGTGCACCACAGGGGACAAAATTCACTTTAACTGAAACTGGGCTTTTAACCCTTTAAAGACCAGAGGGGTGTACAACACACATTGGTCCTTAAGGGGTTAAAGTTATCCAATGCATTGCAAAGGGATGGGTTTGAAACCGCTCTAGCATTCACGCTGTTAACCCTTTGAGTGCCAGAAGGGTACGCAACGCATTGCATGCTCCTCTGGCACTCAAAGGGTTATATAGAATAAAATCTCTTTTTTCACTCATGTGCCCTATGGTGATGTTCCTTTGCCCAGAAAAATGCCACTTTTATTTGAATGTTGGCCCCTAAGACTTCACAGATTTTACTGTTAAAATGATCATCCTACTGTATGCATTAGGTTAGTGTTCTTTGGTAACCCCCATTATTTCAGTTATTGCAAAATGGGGGCATTATGTGTTAATTCTTTACCAAGTATGTCAATACCAGTCTGTTACCTACTAGTAAACTGTAAATTACTCACTTATGCTCCAATTAGCCTCCAATATACAGATTAGTGAAACACGGTGACCAAAAATGAAGTGATCCTTTTTTGAAACAATTAAAAAAAACAAGTTTAAACTTGAACTACAACTTCTGACAAAACAAAAATGCCAAAGTGCTGGCATTTTCATTTACAAAATCTGACAGGACAACACATTACAGAAGTCATTCCTGTAAACCATAACTTTATCAAGAGTATAAAGCTACAAGTTTATCTATAGATGCCACTAGGTATCTGCCAGACAAAACATCAGTCAGAAGATAATATCAAACACACCATGTGCATTTAAGCAATGAATACACTTAACGTTAACCTCTTTATACATCACAAAAAGTACAATCCACAAAATATATCACTGGATGTTTAGAAAACAGAAACACACTTCTGTTAACTAACAATTTAAAGATCTACTGTCCAAAACTCTAGCTCAAATCATACAGAAGAAAAATTACTTGATACTTGAACAAATGCCTTAAGTTTTGTGGGCTTACTTGAGACTAGCCTTAATATATAGAATATAGTTTACTACAGGCAAAGTCACAGCTTTGTGCTGAACACAAATTGTTTTGCAAATATATTGACAGGCTGTTCTGTTTAAAGCCATCTTATATCCACATCAAACGATACTACAAATCATATCGTTTGCTACTGCTATTACACCTAATGAAAAAATAGAACTTAGATGAAAACACAGATTTTCCAAGAAAAAGTTCAGTTAACCCCCAGAGAATGAGGGGTATGAATCTTTACAACAGCATCAGTAATTATGTTACAGCTTCACAAGCCAGGTTACCCAGACTTGCTGTCATCTTGCATAAGGCACACGTCATAACTCATGTAAGCTTCTAGGCATGTTAAAGTGACACTACCAGAGGAAAGTTTTTCATTTTTATATTCACTTGAGTCATGTACATTCAGTAGCAAGCGGGAAAAACGCACAATTGCGTATGCCTTTTGTGCACGGGGACTGAGCTTATTTAGACAGCATCAAACCCAAAAACAAACAAACAAAAAAAAAAAAAAAAAAAAAAAAAAAAAAGGTCCCACTTGGCCACCATCAACTGATCTATATGGGGAAAACCCATTCTATACCAGTTTAAAGGGCAGCTATCTTCAGACAAGTGCCCTGTAGGGAGCAGCGCCACCGATTAAACAGGGGCTGCATTGTGAGGATCGGCACAGCAACAGGTGGAAGGAGAGATTCTGATTACCTTCTGATAGGAGCCATTTTGTGGCTGCACTGAGGATTTAGAATTTCGCTGACTTAAAAGAGGCAAGTGAATGTAAGTTACCAGACCTCTCACTAACTTAACCATGCTTCAAAGAAAGACTTCATGTGAAGGAGCTCCAAATAAACAGCTATTGACAAAAAGGTTCAATGTTAGGAAAAGATCTGACATGAAAGCTCTTTCACATGGGTGACAAAAGCGTTGCACCAAATGTCTACAGTTCTGTCGCCTGGGTAGGTACTGAACTTTTCTTCCTCCGCCGATCCTAATGTGTGTGTGGGGGGGGGGGCTTGGAAAATGGCACTATGGGTCAGCAGAATTATTGTCTGGATTAATTTGCTCAATAAATATTATTGACTGGCGCCTACGTGGGTCACCACCCATCTCTTGCATGAAAGATCTTGCAGAGGGGCCCTGCAGGCCTCCATTTAGATCTTCCCTGAGGCATCTTTAGACAGTTCACACAGGAATGCAGTAAAAACTGCAGTATGCTGGACTTTGGCATGTCACACGAGGCAGAAGTAGTTTGTGTGAATGGAAAATAAGTGAAAACATCTGCACATAACCCCTGAATTACAGAAAAATAGGCAAAGTCACCATTCAGCATCTCACCCAGAGGGTTCCCTAAAATAGGGTCCACTTGCAAACAGAGAAAAAAATTACAAAACTACTTTGCATGATATTCTTACAGAACGTTTAGACAAATAACCATTTTCATCACAAGATCATCATCTCAAATTACCTTTTTTCTAATGAAAAACAGCAAGGATATACATTTTAAATGACATTCAGGGCCTTATTCATCAAGCTAACAAATTCTGGAACAAACCAACTACACCATAGCAAATAAATGAAAATGACCGATTGAAACTGGAGCTGTAACCATCTAATAGTAGAAATGCATTAAGGACTGCAGATTTAATAGGGTGCTCATGGGGAAGCCCAAGTGTAAAGTGTGCCTGCTACCTTTAACAAAGTAATTACAATAATTTTGCTTTAATAGTAGAATAAAGGTCATTAAAAGATGCAAAGTTAAAGCAGATGTGAAGTGTTTTCTGACCATTTTCGGGAACCTGGTTCCCATAGCTTAAAGTGCTCCCATTCTCCCTCCAACTGCCCAAAAGGGCTACAAAATGTCACACGTCACTCTGTGGTTATGGGATATTTCTATCTTCTCCATTCAAGCCCATTGTTGGCCAATATACAGACACAGAGCATCAGTGGAGAGGACAATGATGCCGTTTTCTCTCCCATAAGCAACAAGTGAGCTGAGGTCACCAAGACCCAGGGAGATGAGAAGGGCAATGGAAGACTTAAGTTATGTGTACCAGTTTCTCATAAGTCAGGTCAAGACAGAAAATGCTTCTCACTCACCCTTTATTACTCATTTAACCTTTTTCTTGTGTGTGGTTTTCAATGCATTGCAAACAGCAAAACTATAAAGATTAACAGAAAAGACATCTGGCTACAGTTAAAGGACTTTGCGGTAAATGTTCAGAATGTACCATTTTATGATGGGTACCTTTAGTGCAGAATAAGAAACAAAGTTATGCTTTGTATTATCAATATGAAGAATCACTACTGCTGAATACAGTAATAAATGAAATGTCTGCTTTTGTGCAAGCAGTGAGAAATCTCAATATCAACACACTATGGGCTATATTAAATAAGCTAAAGACGTGCAATCCTGGGGCAAACCCAACTGCATTATGAGAGACATAAAAATTCCTAGAGATTTAACTGGGATTTTCACCTTTTATGGACCTGCGTGGTCCAGGGCAATTTTTTTTTTTTTTTTTAAACACGAAAGTGCTCTGTGAACATGCCACACTGCAATCAAATTTCCATGAAGTACCTGTACCTGTAGAAAATCCCGCTCCTACAGCATAGCCCCTTAATGACAGGGTTTTTTTTTTTCCATTATAGTGAATGACTTCCTGGACTTACCAGGTAAGTCGTCTATCACTAAGGGGATAGAGATGAATCAGTGCTGCAGGGAGGATGCAACATTGCATAGATCTTAGCATTCACTAAGAGCTGGAGGTTGATTGTTTATTTACAGGACTTCAAGTCACTGAGTTGAGTAACTGTAGCATTTGAGGGATTAAATGCCCCATTTAAGTAACTGGGAATTTTCATTTCTCCCCTATGGATCAGCTGGATTGCAGCAATAATGATCTTTAGTTTATCTGAAACAACCCTATAGGCCTTATGCACAAAATAAATTCTGGAGCAATAGACCTGCACCGTAGTCACAGATGAATTACCAAACCAATTTATATTGGGATTTTAATCCTTTGAGCACAAGAGCTAGGTATCCAATGCATAGGATAGCTCTCTAGCACTCAAAGGGTTTACCATAAATGCTTGACGTCTCCAGCTCATTTGGTGTAATGTGTTGAAGACCTCTAGCATTCAAGGAGTCAAGACATTTAAATAAACAGGAGATGCTCTGCTTTTTTCTTCTGTGCACAAGAAAAACAAATGTACTATATGGTTGGCATGACTATTACACTGAACCATGCCAGGAAAGCTGAAGTTACAAACAATCTTATAACAAGAGCATGCAAGACAAACCCTAGCTTTAATCTAGAGAAGAATAAATACCTGTTAATTTAACAGACCTTCCTTGGTAGGAATTCTTCAAAACACAGATATGCGACTGCTGTATGCCCTGTATCTGCAGTTGCTGGCATATGAGTACTTTTGAAGCCTGTCTATATTTCAGAGCAGACAGGCTTAAAATTTCCTGAACTGTGTGCATGTGTTGATCAAATTATAAACTAAAACAATCAGATTACAACAGATCAAATGCAAATTAAGTACATACAGCACATCTGATTTCTGTATGAACACCAACCAAGAAAAGACCTGTTAAATAAGGTACAACTTATCACAAGGTATGGTTCCCCTTTAAAATGAGGGTTATAGAATCATTTGGAGAAAAACAAATTATATATATTAAAAAAAATAATAACTTACTGCTTCAGTAATCAGCCTCAAAGAATGAGTGTGAGGTGTTATGAGAAAATATGGAAGAGGAATATAACATATTACTTAAAATATCTCCAGGCACACATAGTCCATTAATTCTGAAAGACTACCAAGTTTATGTGCCAGAAACCAGGATCAGTGGCATATTGTTACATATGCACAAGACTGGGTCTTTAAACTATGCAAATAAAGAGCTTCCTCAGACAGCTGGAGTTGTTTATGTTAACAAGTATAAACCAAACAGGGCCACAATATTTCAACAGCTGTAAGCACAGGAATGTGTATACTATAGTGTGTTTGGGGTTTTGAACCTTTTAAGCACCACCTTCAGTTACATTAACAAAATGGCATGTATGTAATTGTTCTGTAAAGCACGGTCAATTCACTTGAATTCTAGTAGAAGCACAAAATATTCATAGTTTGTAATGTTTTTCTTCTATATTTGCCAGTTACTTCAACAAAACCCAGGCTGTATTATGGGATACAGTGAAACTCAGCGACAGTTGTAGCTAATAAGATAGTTGCAAAGCTTATACAATGGCTTTCATATTCTAGATTGACCAATAAAACTAATCAAATTTAAAGAACACATTCTAACAACACCCCCACAAATTACTACAGCCAGATAACCCCTAATGGTTCCTATGAATTTTGCCATTTTGCCTTTGGTCAAGGGTAACAGACTTTACTGCAAGAAGCTAAAAAGGTGCAGTTCTGGAGAAAACAAGTGCAGCATAGTGAGAAAACCATTTTCATTGATTTAACTAAGTTTTTTAACCCCTTGATAGCTCAAAACATCTCCAACACATTTTGCAATGCATAGGCAACATTAGCATTTAAAGGTGATAAATATCCCATTTAAAATCTATACAATTTTTTTTTTTTTTTTTTATTGGTCCCCCACATCGCAAGTTTGTTTGTTCCAAAATTGCATCTCGTTACGTCTATGGAGGAAGACATCATAGTCACTAGCAGGATCAAGTCTTCAAACTCTGCTTATGTTAACCTTAACTTTAAGGACCAGGATGTATTGTTTCACACCCTCTTCCGTACAGCAAGATTAAACCTACATGTATGAAAAGAAAGCTTGCTATGTACCAGACTACCACTAACTTACTCCTGTACCTTAGGTGTTACTATTTACAGTCTCATGGCTGATCCCACACTGCAATCCTATGGCTAGAGAGGAGGCTCCACTTCTTGTCATTGATCAGTAATACACTATGGGAGCTGAGTGATGTTTCAAATCCTCACAGAACAATTCAGTTGCCCACGACAAAAATGCCACAGGATTAAAGCTCTGAATAAGTGCACTGGCCCTATGGAAGTTTACAATGAGAGTCTCCAGTCAGAGACAAAAAGGGGAGCCCCTCCTCATAGACTTAGGAATTCAGTGTGGGATCGGCCATGGACATGGTAAGGATTAATTTAACTCCCTAAGTTACCAGAGAACATTAGTGGTAGTAAGGGACACATAGCCTGCATTTTACTTTCATATGAGGGTTTACAGTTCCATTAATAAGTTAGGTAGACTTATGCAGTCTGCCTACCTCAATTTGCAGAAAACTGCTAGCAACGCATCTCTTCCTCAGTGGAGAACATCCAAGCCTCATTGCAGATATCTCTTGAACAAAGGCACAAGGGTGAAATTTATAATGACTATTGGGATTTTCTCTGTCACCATCACTAATGCCTAATTTGTTTTTAATGGAGAGGTAGAGAACAGCCATTTTATAAGTACTTTGCAGCAATATAGTCAGTCACATTTCACCACGTATTTCTGATTGTTGGCTTCATTAACGAAAAACACAGGTCGGAGGAGTTATAAGCTAACAGTTTGAATTTTCTTGCTGCTTGCAACAGATTCTAGCACAATGAAACCTCAAACATTCTATTACAAAATAAACTTTTCCAAGTTAGCCAAAATTAAAATACATGCAGTGCAACAGGAATGTTACGTAAATTAAAATAAGTCATAACGGCACATTTTACAGTGTTCTGAAAAAGTAAAACCAAATGTACTCCCAATATTTTGACTGTTACAAAACTAGTTAGTGCTTTATTGTAGTACATCTTTAAGCAATAAAAACACACAAATTCAAAACAGGTGAGGAGAACTTCTACATACAGATCCATAGCCCAATGTGCATCACCTCAAATGTTTAGGGAAGAAAAACAGATGTGCAACTCATCACTTAGCAATGTGCTGTGCACCACTCTGGTCCTTAAAGGGGTAGTAATGATTCACAACAAAAGCAGCTCCAGTTAATCTTCATAGTATTTGGGCCATGGAGAGTTATTTCAATATTGTCAGAGTTGTAGTTCAAGAGTAAATGAATGAGGAAGTATTCCCCTCCTGCCCCTTACACTGATGTAACACTGCTCACCTCAGAGCAGCAAGACTGTCTGGATGGATCACAGACAGGAACAATCTTCACTTACCACAAGGAAAAACCTGTCTAGGGGGGCAGGGTTTCCCTTATGCTCACGGTAAGAAGACTGTTCCTTGCTGTGAGCTGTCTGGTCTTAAGATAAGATTCCACATCTGAGGGGAGGTGGTTTACACTAGATAAAAGGAGAGGGAGGGGGATATTACTCTTGAACTACAACTCTGACAGTGAAATAACTCTCCATGGCCCAAATACTATGAATATTAATAGGAGCTGCTGTTTTTTGTGAAACATTACTATCCCAGTGACTGCTGCACCTTTGCTATGGATCTCTATATACCCTCACCTGTTAGGTGTTTGAGTTGTATGGCTGCTAAGTAAATGGTTACCGTTAAATGAAGCAGATTTAACCTTCACAGATGAAAAGGGTGTGTGATACACTGCTCTGCACACCCCCTCTGGTCTTTAAAAGGATAAAGATGTTGCAAATGTATATTTTATGTTTAAGGATTAGAGAGGTGGGTAAAACTACTTCTCAATGCATTTCACAACCCTCTAGTCCTTAACCCTTTTGAGTGCCAGAGTGGTATGCAACGCATTGCAAAGCAATGCGTTGCATACCCCTCTGGCTCTCAAAAGGTTAAAGGGTTACATTTTATTCCGCCAGGTGAATGAAAACCATCTGCTCTTCCATGTTGAAACCATGTATGAACAGGGACAACAAACCTTTGCACTACTCAAACCTGAATTACAATAGCATCTACACAACCATAGTAATACATGTTTGAGCAGGAAGGAAGATCATCCCTGCTAAGTTAGTAATGTCAAGCTATACCTGATGATCAGATTATTCCTTAAGCTTATTAACCCTTTGAGTGCCAGAGGTACGCAAAGCATTGCTCTGCAATATGTTGCATGCCCCATCTGGCCCACAAAAGGGTTAATAATGCTCTGTACTATTGGAAATGCTTATATTGGTATCGTTTTTTTGTAATTACATTTTAAACATTGCCCCTTCCGCCCATTTTCCTGACGTCTCTATTCTTCCTTCACATGAGAAATCCAGTCTGGACGGATCACAATAAGGGACATGATTGTGTGAGCATAAGGAAAACTCTGCTCCCCTTCGTCAAGGGAGGCAGGGTTTTCCTTATACAGAGACACACAATATTGTCTCTCATTGCAGTATGTCTGATCGAGCAACTAGATTTCAGATCTGAGGGAAGAAGGGTGAGCCAGGAGAAGGGCAGGAGGGGGAAACTTTAAAATGTAATTATAAACAACTATACTAATATAAAATTGCCAGTGGTACGGAGCATTATTTCAAAGTTTAAGGAATAATCTTATCATTTATAGCTTGATATTACTAAACCTTGAAACACTATTTACAGATGCTAAACAAAGTGGAAAGCAGAGACTTTATGAGACCCTTCACAAACTGTCAATGGACTCTGACTTGGTAAGTACGTTTTTAAGCTTATAGGTCTGTTCATCTCAAGGTGCGATCTAATTAAAGGAACACCAAGAAGTGATACAGGTTGATATAACACATATGCCATAACTTACAGCTAGTATGAGTATAAATTATTTGTTATTTCCCTAAAATAAGCCTAAACTGTTTTTTACTCGTTTGTAAATTGATCTGTTCAGGGAGCATTTATCTAATGTTGTGCAGTTTGTACTGAGACAGTTAATTGTGATTAGTGCCCAGTGTTCTTTAATTCAGAAAGGTTGTCTTCTCAGTCCATTTAAAGGAACATTATTGCCTAAAAGTGAACAGAGATCATACCTTATTAAATATCAAGTACTCCTAGACAGCATTTGCAAAAAAAAGATAAAAATTTTAGGTGCATAAAGCCCAAAATAGAATATAAACATGCTTTCCTATTCATCTGGAGACAGCTGTACAAGACCATTTGATCCCACTGTTTGTTTGAGTGATGAAGAATACGATTTATGTAAGCAAGGATGATTTCAGAGAACTTAACTGGGTGGTTCTTATCTATTCTGGAGATATATATTTTTTAAACAGGCTTTATAAAATATGTAAAAACCTGTCAAGGAATAAATTATTGTTTATTTCAGTCATTTTTCAAATTTTGCACCAATGTATTCTTGAAAGGGGTGTATTACCTTACATTTTTCACCACAGGTTTTGTTGCTAAAGTATTAGGAAAGCTTTTTTTTTTTTTTTTAATGCAAGTCCTTTTTCAGATATTCTATTTTTAAGTGGTGACTGTCAGCATAATGCAGTACGACGATTCTTGGGCACAGCTATCACTGCCTAATTCACCACTCCCAGCTGTCCCAGGTAGTGTGTTCACGCTTCCCTTCGATGTGCTGTGAATGTCATCTATCGTTATATCACGCTCCGGTTAGCATTATACTGAAGTTGCAACCTCAGTTATAATACTAACCGGAGCTTGATGTAAAGATAGAGGACATTAACAGCACACCGAAGGGAAGCATGAACACGCTCCCTGGGGCAGCTGGGGGGGAGGAGAAGATGAGCTGTGCTGTGCTGTGCACATTATGCGGAAGTGCACAACACAGAAGACAGAATATCTGCAAAAGTACTTACATTAAAAAACAGCTTTCCTAATAATACTTTAGTAACAAAACCTATGGTGATTTGTTTTATAAGGCGATACATCCCCTTTAAATACTGGGACTACCAAATGTGAGGCCTAGAATAGGCAGAAATGTCTATTCCCTCAGAGACTATGTAAGACTAGATTTAGGTCTCAAAAACAAATAATGTTTACAAATACTAGCATGAAGTTAAGAGTGTAATTATATAAACCAAGCTCATTTTCTGGATCTTTCTTGAATGAAACAACTCCTAACAATATATTACTACTTATCTTACTTGGGCAAAAAAAAACCTCAGCCATTATAATCAGTTCTGCGTCAATGGTCTCCTCTAAATATTTAATTAGCTCTGGACAGTATGTATATGGACAATGCCCTTATTCTTGGTTTCATTTTTCTAACCTCCTCCCACTACAATCTTTAGAGGAAGCTTAATGAGAGGGTTTTGGGGTCACAGGGTCTTACAAAATCATATCTGCTTCCATGGACAAGATATGTGGCACCAAGTATGATTTTCGTAGGACCAATTCACTCAGATTTGATCCATATCAGCCATTAGATTTGGAGATTACTACTATGCGTACCAGAGAGGTGTCAGGTGCTTACCTTTATACAGTTTAACTGATCCGTTAACGATCAGAGGGATAAGCACTACATTGCTGCGCAATACACACCCCTCATGCCCACAAAGAGCTTAGTGCAACACTGTGGAGCTTGCGATTAGAGGCCCATTTAATTCTATAAAATAGATTATACACCGTATGCCATAAGTAGGTTCTCTGGGTGACACATTGAGAGTTACTCTGGTCAGAACACATACACATGTAATTCACAAGACATAGGCCAAAGCATTAAATAAGCACTACATGTATTCTGTTTTCCTTAAATACAGTAAAAAGGTATGAAATAGTACGCTTATACAAAAAGTGTCGTTCATGCAGGAGAGAGAGAGCTATTTACCCCCAAAATAAGTTAGGCTTGATGCTTAGTTGTCTTTTTTTGGCATGCTTAGTTGCAACATTATAACTTTATTAGCAAATGTATTGGTGTGCGTGTTTGTACACACCCAGCTATATTAAATTCTAGTTCAAAAGAAACATGCAGCGACCATACCTTTTTTGGGGGGTGATTTTGCACATAAAATTTTAACCCTTTGAATGCCAGAGGGTTATCAAACACATACTTCTCTGGCACTCAAAGGCTTAAGACAGCAAATAAGCCCATCAACAAGAAAGATGGCAGAAAAAAAATTACACTTTTTTGAAGGTAAAGTTCACCTATTTTGGTGTACTGCACTTTAACCTTTTGACTGCCCGAGCTATCCAGCACATTGTGTTTCACTGTGTTGTTACCTCTGGCACGCAAAGCGTTAAATGCATGAAGAGATGTGATGATAAAGTAGTCTAATTAGCAGTTAGTGTACTAGGTTCCATTTCACATTGAGCTACTTTGAAAAGTGTCTCTTAAATGCTGCAGAGAGACTTGAAAGCTTGCAAATATGTTCAACTTCATTGTGTCATTTTCTAAACTAGAATAGCATACCGATGTTACAGATTCAGAAATTGGCAAGGCAGCAGCTCCTCGTTCGTTGAAGTCTTACATTGCCAATATCAGATCTACATCGATTTGTAAGCCATGTCATAAGCAAATAGAATATTTAAAAAAAATTAAAGGTATGGGGGAGAATTAAACAAGTACAGAAAACATATACTTTGGAACATGGGACTTCTATACATGCCCACTCCCATGTAATTCTATTGATCTACACCAAGCAGGGTACAAAATTGCAATAAACTAGCTAGAACATAACTACAAGATTATACTGTATCCCATAATACCATGTGAACAGCGTATGAATTTACGTTATATTATGATGCCCCACGTACTATAATCATAACAAGGTAGTCATCATCAGACTTGGCAAGGGCTTTTGCTGTTGAATCAAGGAACTGCTGTGAAAAATCACAAGGTGGGAAAGCATGAAGGACCCCTGCATGCTCTTTGTCTTTAGTGCCCCCCACAGGAAGGCTGATAACCCCAGCAGCCTGTTTTTGCTTTAAATATGAAACAAGATTTCTCAGGGGCCGTTGAGTGGAACTAGCTTGGTCTCCAGCAGATCCAACATCAGACGTACCAGGAATGGCAAGGAGGATGGCATAACCATTGGGCCCTGCCACTTTGATGCGTCGAGTAACCTCATCCAGCTTCGGCTGATCAAGACGTAGACGCTGAGTGATCTTTAGCTGTGCTACCTTTCCTCCTGAAGATCCTTCAACAAGCAGACTAGTTGCAACTCCAAGATCTCCCTGCAGCAGGTGCATGTTGGATGGAAAATTGCTGTTTTTAAGGAGAAGCATACCTTGCCAGGCTAGACACAATTTCTGTGATGCATCTTGTTTTTGAGGTGATTTCACTTTACTATTACCTTCTGGACGCTCTTCCTTCTTTAGAGGGCTTTTACTTTCAGCCAACCTGAGTTTTCTGTCACGCTCTACAGAGTTAGAGCTCTTTCGATCACGCTTATCTCCTGGACCACGTTCAAGACTACCCCGCCAGTCCTTAGAAGGTGAAGAGCGCTCAGTGCGACTTATGGCACGGTCAGTCTCACTGTAACGGCTGTCACGTCCCCCACTACCCTCTGGGCTGCGTTCAGTACTGGCACAGTGCCTCTTTCTAGAGCGGTCACTCTCTGGAGATCTGTCAATATGACGACTTTCATCCATCAGTCTCCTCTTCCTGGGCTGCTCTCTGTTTATTACATCTCTTTCACGCTCCCTCTCCCAAGACCAGCCATCAGAGCGTCGTTCCAAATTTTCTAGGGGTTCATAGGTCATTCTGTGTCTCTCTCGGGCAGGAGGTGGCACCCACTCAGGTTCTGAATACAAGTCTCTTTCCCTGTCTCTATATAACAAGGGTGGTGTGCGGTCTCTGGCTCTAAGGGGATCTGGAGCACGATGTCCTAATGTATCTCCCACCAAGTCATAATGAGGCAGGGGTAATGGCTGAAGATACTGGTGTTGATAACGAACTTCTGTGTCAGCAAAATCCACACGAAGCTTTCGATTTTCTCCCCCCAAAGGAAAGCCTCTCATCTGGGTGAAAGCAGCTTGAGCAGCATCTAGGCTTTCATACTGTATATATGCCCAGCTGTCTCCTTTGCGATAATCAATACCTCTGATAGTTCCAAATCTGTCAAACTCACGGGCAAGTGAAGCCATTGGTACCCAAGACCCTAGCCCCCCTACCCACAACCGATTGGTTGGTGTAGCTTTACCATAGCCAATTTTTACAGCATTACGGAGGATTAGCTTGCCAGACATTGCCATCTTGGCCCTGTGAGCCATATCAAGGTTCTCAAACTTTAGAAAGCCATAGGTAGTGGTTTGACCACGAGCTGCTCGCTTTATATCCACTTCAGTGATAGTCCCAAAACGTTCAAAAGCCCTGCGAATATCACTCTCTGTTACAGTGATATCCAGATTGCCCAAAAACAGTGTTCTATTGGCTCTTTTGTCATTCTCTGGGGCGATTTCCTCCTCTCTGAAGCTCAGCCGTGGCTCCAGTGTGTACGCTGGCCGCACACGGCCTTCATAAAAACTATAGTCTCGTTCCCTCTCCAGTTCCCTGGGCAGTGGAGGGGGAGGAGGGGGTGGGAGTCTGCCCAAAGCAAGCTGCTGCAGTCGGTAGTCTCTATAGCCCAGTCCACCGGGTGACAGACCACGTTGTCCATGTGGGTGCCGGGGCACTGCAGAAACTGTGGCAGACAGGCCCGCATACTGTTCTTTGTCCCCCGGAGTGCGACTTCGCCTCCGGTTAGTGCCGCCGCCAGTCACATAAACAGCCTCTATCTTCAAAGGCCGGTCATAGAGCACAAGCCTCCCGCGCGCGTGCTTAGCTGCTCGAGCATCTTCTGCGCGCCTGAAGTTCACCAAGGCCACACGCTCGTCTCCCGTGCGAGAGATCTTTACACTCACGTCTCCGAACTTTTTGAACTCATGGAACAGCCCGTCCTCCACCGCCTCGTCACTGAGTGATGAGCCCAGCTCGCTGATCCTCAGGGACTTGTACTCGGACTCTGCCCGGCCCTCTGCGCTACGGACACCCGCACCTCCTCGGCTGTCTGCGCCTTTGCTGCTTCCACTCCCGCTGCTAGCCCCGGGGGAACCGTAGCTGTGCAACCCCTGAGTCCTGCCGGACTGGTCGTAATCGCGGTTGGCGGAGAGGCCCTTTTCCAAATGCAGGCCGCGGCGACCAGCACTGCCTTCCGAGGCCTTGCTTGTTGATCCGTTACTGCCGCCCACCGAGTTCAACTTCTTTCCACCACGATCTCGTGCTGGTTCCTCTGTCACCCTTGACCGCTTTGCTTTAGCGGGCGAGCGCTCTTTTCCTTTCATTTTGCTCTACGAAGAGATCGTGCCCTTACACACGAATACTGAGCGCCATCTTGCAGAGGCTGCTCCCTGATACCCGCCCTATACACTGAATGGAATGAAGATAGAATTTCCGCATTCCCATTGGGTGATATTACTGTCACTCTTACCCTGTTCAGGCGGGATACGCAGTACGTTAGGTTCTTTTATTACGTCTCTCCCGTCACCATACCTGTATGTACTACGCTTGCTCAATGTATCAGAATAGGTATTTTACTCACTCGGTTTCTTTGTGCTGAACGTTCTACAGTCAATTCAGGGACACGATTCTGCAGCAAAAAAGTATACATGGAACAAATTAAAATTATATAAAGTCCAATTGATTTAAATTGGGCTTTTAATACCAGTGGTTGAGAGATCGGCATGCAGGATAAAAGCTAAAGTTACAGGGGAAAATGTCATCAGAAAAAAGATTTATTTTAATAAACATGCTGCAGTAATTATACTAGTGTTGATGGTTTCTTATGTGTATTGTAATTTGTATGTAAGAGCCTATGCTCTGTCATACCTCCCAACATTTCAAATGGTTAAAGAGGGACACTTGTTTTAGGTGGTATTGCTGGGGCATACCTCCCAAGTGTCCCTTTTTTAAATCCAAATCCCTCTGTCCCTCTTTCACAACCTGATGTCCCTCTTTTTAAGAATCCAGATTTTGTGGTGTGTAATATACTTCTCTACAGCAATAAAACCCATATTATTGTTTGTGTAAAGGCAGTATATGTGTTTATAAATTAGTCTGTGTAAATAAAATACGTTTGTCTTGTTATAGCTCATTTATTAGGTTACACAAGGAGGTGTCAATAGGTCAAGAAATAGCCTAAAAATTCTCTGTAATGCCCATACCTCAGGGTGAAGGGCCAAATTCTCAGGGTGTGAGAGGTCTATGTCACCTACTATATGAATTTCCCCAATTAAATGTTTCCTTACCCTCTAAACTGGTGCATTAGTACCAGAAAGACAGTGGGAGATGTCCTGCTTGTCTTGTTTGTGTTCAGGCAGTGAATTATCCAAACTGTAGCATGTTAACCCTTTGAGTGCCAGAGGGGTACGGAACGCATTGCTTCACAATGCTTTCCGTATGCCTCTGGCACTCAAAGGGTTAAAGGTCCCTCGCACACGGACCGGAGCACCTCTGTATTAGAGCAAGCAGGCACATATTGCATAAAATCTACATTATGGGAACATTTAAGGGTTAATATTTCAAAGATCTCAGGGTCAGCTCATCTTGAAAGTTCTCAGGTATGGTAATGCCCCGCCCCCCAGCCATGCCCACCAACCACACCCCCTAAAACACGTGTCCCTCTTTGGCAGTTTTGAAATGTTGGGAGTTATGCTCGGGGTGTGGCAGGTAGACAGGTTATAACTGGGAATTTTTAGGTTATTTCATCACCTATTGACACCTCTCTGTGTAAATTAATAAATGATTTAGAGCAAGACCTAAGTATCTTATTTACCCAGATTAATTTATAAACACAGATAATGAAGATTACAGAAACATTAATATGAGTTTTATTGCTGTGGAGCAATGTGATTCACTTATATACACACACCACACAGTCTGATCTCCTATAAGAGGGACACCAGGGTGAAAAAGAGGGACTGTCCCTCCTAAAGAGGGACACTTGGGAGGTCTGCTCTGTGGTACTTAGGTTGATATGTGTATTACTTTTTCCCCCCAGGCACCGTGAAAACGAATGGATATTCAAGCAAGGCTGGGACTGTAGGCTTTTATCATGCTTCTTTCTGGCAATTTTCAGGGGACATTGTTCAGTTTACCAGTCAATGACACATCCTGCTCTTGGTTTTGCAGGGGGAGAAAACTGTACAAATAAAAGTGAATAAAAAGGACAGGAATTAATAATGAAACTGATAAAATAGCCTGATTAGTTAGATTACCAATAATGAACAGTATTGTATTAGAGATTGATACATTAGTTTCCCAATTAAGTTTCATATTTAACCCCTTAACAACTGGTGATGTGTCAGGACCATCACAATTTTTTCCCCCTGAAGGACAACTGCAATGATCAAAGCAGTCATTAAGGGAGGGTAACTTCCTTGGACCACTAGGCGTTAAGGGGTTAAATAAATGGAAATTTACTTTCAGTGGTGTAGCTGTTTTCCTCCAGAATTCGTGGATTTTCCTAACTATTGTCATGGAAAGTCAGAATTTTATTAAAGACACGGAGGCGAATATTATGCATTATCCTTCCTCACTGCCCCCTCAACAGCAAAGGAAACTTTATTAAAATAACAGTTTAACAGAAGAAAAACTTGCTAGTATGACACTCCTCCCTCCCAACCAATCACCAGTCCTTAATCCTGTAAAACTGGGATACAGCCTTGACTTTCCCTCTTTCCTGCGACCAAAGAAAACTCTCAAATTCATCCATCACAACAGTTGGTACTATAATCCTTGTGCTGGAAATTTCTCCATCCAATAACTGAAACCTTGAGTTCAACATAACAGAGTCTTCAGTCCCGTATCCTCAACCCATGGGACGATAGCTGTGCAGAATACATAAGCTTAATTAATTAACCATTGGTTGATAGTTAACCTGTAAAACAAAGAGAAACGTGATAGGGTAGGGAAACAAAGGGAGGGATAATATTCGCCTCCGTGTCTTTAATAAAATTCTGACTTTCCATCACAATAGTTAGGAAAATCCACAAATTTTATGGCAGCGCGGAAGCTTCATATTATGCAAGTTTAAAGCTTATCCATAAATTAGCTACAACTTGATTAGAAACAATCAGTTGGTTTACACTAAAAACCTTTAAACACGGACTCCCTAGAACAATTTGCAGGCCTAAGTATATCCTCCAACCTACCACCAACTTGCAAAGCCATTGATGCCACAGCACCTCTAGAAGAATGTGCTCCAAATAATGTGATATCAATACCTGCAAGATGCATAATCCATCGAACCCAGTGGGCCAAGGTAGCTGCAGAAACCAGTAAAAGTGGCTTGCGAAAGGAAATTAGCAACTGTTTAAATACAGTACTCCTCAAATTTACCGTCCGAACCTCGTAAGATGGGTAAGAAACCACGCGCTCTCTCATCTAGTATGTAGAAAGATCTGGAAAAGAACACCTTCAGGGGTAAAAGACCTAGTACTGAACACCTTGATGTCGGATACCCTCTTAAAGGAGCCACAAACATCAAAGCAAACAGACAGAACAGTACAGACAAATAGTCTGAAAAGTGTAACAAGGGAAAAAAAAATGGAAGATACATCCAAAACACCAAGAAAAATGAAAACGCAGTGCAGGCCTTCCCAAAGAAAGAAAGAAAAATACGAATGATGAAGATGCCGGAAAACGGAGAGATACCGAGGATTCGCCTTAGAGGCATACTGCAGCTAAACGAGAGAACAGAAAGCACGATGGGAACAGAAGTGCAGCATGCACCAAAGTTGCCAGACTGAACCCGCAATATGCAAGGGTATTCACAACTAGCAAAAAGTGTAGCAACTGCAGACACCATGCAGGACCGACACAGAAAACAAACAGCTGGAAACGGGAAAAAACCTCTATCCAGCAGAGATGCCAAGACACCCAACCAAGAATGCCAGTCAACTGGCGTAGGGTCTCCCAGACGAGACTGACAGTTGGAAACAAGACAGAAAATGAAGAGACATTCAAGAAACGAAGAAACATTCATGCCGGTAGTAACATGGAACTGAAAGAAACAAGACCAGCAGAGGGAGAAGTGGGAGAGTCTGCCCCCCACTTTCCCGAGGTAAGAAAGGAAACCCCAAAACCACTATCACCACCAGAGGATGGCCCCAAACCTCAACATCACCGGCCGTACTTAAAGTGGAAAAAGAAAAAATCAGGTTGCGCTCTTGAGGGCGTTCCACCACAGATATCTGCCACTAGAGGAAAAAGATGCAGAAAGGAATGAAGCTGCACCAACCAAAGCCACCCATAAGTGGCTGAGTCAAGAAAAAGGACTCAACATGCCTCAACAAAACTGGCTGACGCAGTCAAGAAAACCAACGGGTTCAAAACGTGTGGTCACAAGTCCGCAAAAAGATCTTGCTCTTAAGGAGAGGTACTTATGTGGGGGCAAAGCTGCACAAATCAAAGCTGCCCAGAAGTGGCACAGTCAATCGGGAACATGCAGAGACCGGTCTCAACCCGCTGGATCTCATTTCCTCAAATGCCCTCCACTTGAGGTGAGTGTCTCGTGTGGGAACTAAGCCACACAATTAAAGCTGCCCATATTCTGCATAGGCAAGATTAGACTCAACATTCTAGATCTCATTTCCTCAATAAATCTTCCTCTTGAGGAGAGGATCACTGGTGTGGGAACTAAGCCGCACAAAATCAAAGCTGGCCATTGCAGGTAAATGCTACAGGGAGGCATTCCCAAAAGCACTGGTAATACAGTAGGAGTCAGGTTTAGCCCTGAATGCTTCATTCTCCTCAGATATACTTCCTCCTGAGGTGAGGTTCTGGGTAGTGGGATGGAGCCACACCAGTCATGAACGCCATCAGTTTGCGGTGTCAAAGCAGGATACAGCCTGCGCCATCATAATTTGCCTTTCCGAAGTAAATTCATCTGAGTCAGGGACAGTATGTCTGCGTGTAGTAGAAAGGTCTCATCCAGGATAGACAGAAGCAGCCGTCCGAGGGACGGCCTGTGCAGACATGATGGGGGCATCATGTGCAGTACTTCCCACTGCCGGGTCGTGTGAAACAGAGCCGCAGACATGACTCAAAGGAAGGCAAACATATATAAACATGTACAGCATGGACTGCTCCATGAAGTTGATGAACTGCGCAGTCTGTGCGCCAAAAGCAGAGGGAAGTCCCAGACCGGGTCACTGGAAACTCCCTCAGCCCTGCCAGGCAGAATGCCAGAGTCAAGTAGGTGTATGATAGGCAAAGAACTCCTGCATCACTGGAGGAAAGTATAGTAGATATAGGCAGATCCAAAGTAACAAGATGAGTACTGTCAGTGGAACATAATATACACATATAAACATACACACGTCGCCAATTACTAAACTACACACACACATATACATATACATACACACACACACACATACATATTCAGATAGGTCTTAGTAGGGTGTAAGAAATATGCAAGCATATCTATGCCCGGATAGGAATTACTAGAGTTAAAGATAAATGCAAGTAGATCTATGCCCATGGAATTAAGAGAGAAAAACATGCAAGTAGATCCATGCCTAGATAGGAATCACTAAGGTAAAATATAGATATGCCAGTAGACATATTCCCAGATAGGAATTACCAGGTTAAAGATATATGCAAGTAGATCCATGCCTAGACAGGGGTTACTAGGGTTAAAAGGATATTCAAGTAGATCCATGCCTAGATAGGAATTTCTAGGATTAAATATATATGACAGTAGATATAAATGCCCAGATAGGTATTACTAGGGTTACATATATAAGCCAATTGATATATGCCCAGGTAGGAAATGCTAGAGTTAAAGATATATGCCAGTAGATCCATGTCCAAATAGGAAATAATAGGGTTAAATATATATGCCAGTAGATATATGCCCAGATAGGAAGTACTAAGGTAAAATATATATACAAGTATATCCATGCCTAGATAGGAATTACTAGGGTTAAAGATATGTGCCAATAGATCCATGCCTTGCCAATAGATCCATGCCTAGATAGGAATTACTAGGGTTAAAGATATATACCAGTAGATCTATGCCTAGATAGGAATTACTAGTGTTAAAGCTATATGCCAGTAAATCTATGCCTAGATAGGGATTACTAGGGTTAAGATATTTGCCAGTAGATCCATGCCTAGATAGGAATTACTAGGGTTACAGATATATGCCAATAGATCCATGCCTAGATAGGAATTACTAGGGTTACAGATATATGCCAATAGATCCATGCCTAGATAGGAATTACTAGTGTTAAAGATATATACCAGTAGATCTATGCCTAGATAGGAATTACTAGGGTTTAAGATATATACCAGTAGATCCATGCCTAGATAGGAATTACTAGGATTAAAGATATATACCAGTAGATCTATGCCTAGATAGGAATTACTAGGGTTAAAGATATATGCCAATAGATCCATGCATAGATAGGAATTACTAGGTTAAAGATATATGCCAGATTACTAGGGTTAAAGATAAAACCCATAATATAAATACAAAATACAGGCGGAAACCCTGGGCAACCAGAGGCTGAAAATAAGTACCTATGTGTATAGGAAGAATAGACTCAATAAATATATAGTGGACATATAGTTAATAACAAAATATTAATGTCAAGAGACACAATGGATATAGAAAACAATACTCAGGAACAGGCTGCCTAGGAGAAGCCTGGAAGGCTCTGAGTAGCCCAGTAAATAAGCGCCAAAGCTATTAATGCGGAAGCAAAAACGATATTTAAAAGAAAACAAACTTCTTAAAAGCAATAAGAACGTTCAGACGCAAACTAGCCCAGGAACCCGCGAGGTGAGCGATCCGATGTCAGAGGCGGTAGAAGGCTGTCCGCGCATTGAAATGACCAGGTCGAACAGAGACACAAAGATGCGCTGAAAAGGTTGGCACGAGGGGAAAAAGCAGGTCACACAAGGCCAGGGAGAAAGTAACATTGCAAATTGAATGAAAAGGAGGCCGGCGCCAAAGCTCAGAACAGCAATTCCACATAAAGCCCATACCAGGTTAACCCCTTCGCGACACAGGACGTACATGTACGTCCTGTGTGGCTGTCACTTAGTGACAGAGGACGTACATGTACGTCCCGGAAATCTGGCTCCCCGCGCGGCTGCACGCCGTTCGGGGACTCCGGATTCTTTTAGAAAAAAAAAAAAAAAATGTTAGACGGGCGTTAAGTGACGGCCACGTCTGCACGCGGCCGTCACTAAGGGGTTAATTAAACAAAGGCAAAATATACAAGGTCAGTTCAAAATATGGGCAATGACTGGAGCACAAAGGGTGGAGCACACCCCAGCAAGCCTGTCAGTCAGAGGCCAAACAAACTAAGACATACAATTGTATACAAGTACAGAATAAATATATATATATAGGCCATGACTGACTGGAGCACAAAGGGTGGAGCACACCCCGGCAGACCTGTCAGTCAGAGGCCAAACAAACCAAGACATACAACTGTATACAAGTACAGCATAAATATATATAGGCAATGGCTGACTGGAGCACAAAGGGTGGAGCAAACCCCAGCAGTCCAGTCAGTCAGAGGCCAAACAATCCAAGTAAACAAGAGTACTAGTAAAGGTGCACTTATCTCTGAGGGGAGCAGCAAAGGAAAGAGGCAAAGTCAAGGCTGTATCCCAGTTTTACAGGATTAAGGACTGGTGATTGGTTGGGAGGGAGGAGTGTCATACTAGCAAGTTTTTCTTCTGTTAAACTGTTATTTTAATAAAGTTTCCTTTGCTGCTGAGGGGGCAGTGAGGAAGGATAATGCATAATATGAAGCCTCCGTGCTGCCATAAAATTATGCTTCTTTTTCTTGATGAATAAGGCTTATTCAGGGCTGGCGCCACCTATAGGCAAGGTAGGTGCCGGCCTAGGGTGCACATCTACTGGGGGCGCAGACAGAGGCATAGCGGAGGACCCAGAAAATGTTGTCCATATTATATTCTATTGGAGGCCCTGCCGGACTTGGGCCCCCAAGTGAAGTAAGAGTGCTGCAATCAGAGTAAGAGAGCCAGGACAGATTCAGCTTGTTCCCCTGTGTACTAAATCCAGATGCAGAGCTCACATCAGTCACCTGATGTCTGCTCTGCATGTAATAAGTCAGCGTTGGACTCCTGGAAGTTTTGTTGCGGGGTGACGTCACATAAAGCCAAGCAGCTGCACTGGGTGTTTAAAATCTGCAGGCACCACATACTTACATTTGTAGTGTTGTGACCAGTGCTCTTTCTGCCTGTTGTTGCTGCCTGCCACCTGTCTTCTAACCTGCCTTACTCTGAAGAGGTAATAAAAGATATCCCAAAATCCCAAAAAATGTTTTCAGAAAAAGAATAAATAAATAAATAAAAAAAAACCCACTAGACTTAACCCTTTGTGTGCCAGAGAGGTATCCAATGCACAGGCACTCAAAGGGTTATGAATACTGGTTTAAAGTCAGGGTTAGGTTTTAAATATATGTACACTGCAGTTTTGAAACATTTGTCTTGTAAAGCTTTTCTTTTATGTGGTAAAAAGGGAAAAAAAACATCTTGGTCAGGTTTGGGCAAACATAAGATTCATTTCTGTACTAACCTTATGTTAGTGCAGAAATGAGAGTCTTATGATTGCCCAACCCTGACCAAAAAGTTTTTTATTCCATTTTACCAACAAAAACACAAGCTTAACATGATAGTTTTGTCAAAACAGGTTAACAGTCAGAGTTACAGTTTTAAAATGTGCATTGTGCATATATTTAAAGCATAACATTGACTCTGAACCAGTATTGATACAATTATCATGTAAAGCTCATGTTTTTGTTAGTAAAAAGGAAAAAAAAACTTCTTGGCCAGGGTTTGGCAATCATAAGAATCTCATTTCTGCATTAAGATATACACCAATATACATACCTGGAAATTTCTAGGTTTGGGCTCTCCGGAGGGGAGCCCTGTGGTGCGGATAAGGTGAGAGAAATTATGCGATATGCGTCATAAAAGGGATGGGGCTTAATCATGAGTTGGGGGGGCAGGACTTAAAAAAGAAAAAAAAATAGTTAAAGTAGCCTGGGGAAGGAGGGGAAGAGGTCGGGGAGTGGGAGGAACTCAATGGGAGGAGCTGATGTGGGCAGAATTTCATCAGAAAGTCCCCACATCCAGAGAATCAGACTCTGCCCCGGAGACCCGGTAATTCAGATTCTCCGGGGCAAAACCGGAGAGGTCCCAGCTATGCCAATATACTGTATATTGGGTTATATGTTAATACAGAATGTTGTTTTTATGCTTGGCCATGCCAGGACTTTTTTTTAAACATATTTGTCTACAAAGACATAGATAAATATATGCCGTGAATGTACACATCAGATGTATATGTTAGTGGATATGGTTAAGAAGAAAAACTATGTGCCAAGGGTGGGCAATCATAAAAAACACATTTATGTATTAATATATTCAACAATAATATACAGTGTATTTGTGCATTATATGTTAGCAGTTATGTTTATAAAAAAGATTTTGCTAGGGGTGGGTAGGCATAAGAATCCCATATCCTTTCTAATTTATAATACATTAATATATATATTTACTAGTTGATAAGCCCGTTACACAGGCCACAGTAACACTGCCAGCCGGTCACAGGGCAGTCATGTGCAGTAGAGACTGCCCACGCTGCGGCTGACACAGCTGCGGTGCAGGCAGTCTCTACTGCGCATGACTCCAGCACGCGCAGACGTGTACACTCACTGCATGTATTTATCTATTTCTTGGTAGATAGATATGTTTAAAACAAAGTATTGACATTGCCAGTGGGTGGGCAAACATAAAAGCATGTATGTATACATATAAGAATGTAAAATTGTATCTGACCCCATGTTCATGTTCTGTTGCTTATGTTCTTTTATGGATCCGCACTCAGGAAGGTAATAATGTGTAAAATAACATTTCCTCTGTGTCCAATCCATGGCAATGCTGTTTTATCTCCGCCCCTCAGCTGGTAGGACCAATTAAAATCTTCTATAAATTTCTCTGCTCCACCTTGAAGCCTCAGTTTTTATTTGGTCTTTCCAGCTGGAGGATGGAGGTAGAGGCCTCTCCCCTCTTTTTCATTTAAGTTCGCATTTTATTACCAATGTGACTGGCCCTAAACGCCAATCGCATTAAAGCCCCATTCCAGCCAAGCAAGTTACCTGGATATGCGCTATGAAGCAGGTCCTGCGTTTCTTTGGGCTTTCCTGGGTGGCTACAAGCTGTCCCCAGTGCCCTGACAGGGCTCCAGTAGCAGGGCAACATTACAGAAGCATGACTCAGCGTTACCTTTAAGCAGACGGGCAAACCGGAAGTAGGAACTGGAAGTGAGGCGATGTGTGTTCCATCAGTGGAACACATGTATCAACGGATGGCTTTCTGGTTGGGGTCATAAAAGAAACAAGTTGTGACTCAGTCTACAAAACGTGAGTATCATATTTTTATATGATACAAGTGTTATAGCTGCCTTATAGAGATTATTATGTCTACCTCTAAGGAAGCTAAGGCTGACAAGCCCAAAACAGTAGCAGAGCCCTTTAAGGAGGAAAAAGCTACCCCTAAGTCAAATAATTGTGTTGGCTGTGATGCTAAATTCCCAATTTCAGATCCAGCAAAACTTTGTACTGTATGTCTTAAAAAGACTGCTGGAGAAGATATACCTCTTCAGTTTCAGGATTTCCTGGGATGGATGCGCTCTTCCATGCAAGAAACATTTTCATCAATGCAGGAGTCAGTCAGGAAAAGACCCAGAGCTGCAGATCCTGAGGAAGGCACATCCAGAAGACATATGGAGGAAGAGGAAAATGAGAGTGTCATTGACTTAAATTCAGCCACGTCTTCAGCAGAAGAAGGCGAAATAACAGAAGATGTAGGCAACTTCAGTACTGAGAAGATTGGTGCTCTCATCAGATCTATGAGGAAGACCTAGGGGCTATCTGAGAGCCAGAAGGATCTGAATGTAATGGATGCTGCATTCATAGGATATAAGAAAACATCGCCACAGTTCCCAGTGCACAGCTCATCCAAGAATTTGTTCAGAATGAGTGGAAACAAGGGGACAAGCGTTCTTCTATGACCAGACGCTTTCAATATATGTATCCCTTTGCAGAGGAAGATGTTTCAGCCTGGGCTACTCCTCCAAAGGTAGACGCAGCAGTTGCCCAAATTTCGCGCAGAACTACTATACTGTTAGAAGACGGTATCACCCTCAGAGATCCTATGGACGAAAGGGCAGATAGTGCCCTAAAGAAACAGTATGCCACCATAGGACATAATATGAAGACATCTACTGCCATGGCTTGCATATTCCGCATTCCGTGCATTTGGCTCAATGAATTGGAGGAGAAGATTGATTCCTCGGTATCCAGATCACGCCTGCTCAAAGAAGTTGCAGCAATCAAGGATGCTGTAAACGTTTCATGCGACGCATACCTAGATAACATAAAATTATTGGCAAGATCCTCTGCACTATCTGTCAGTGCCAGAAGAGCACTTTGGATAAAGGCATGGGATGCTGATCCTTCCTCCAAGAAAAGATTGTCATCTTACCATACACAGGTGCCAAGTTATACGGTGACCAGCTAGAGGACATCATTAAGTCATCAGGTGGAAAGAGTCCTTTTTTACCCCAGGACAGGAGTCAAAAGAATTCCCCACCTAGATCATCCAAATACAGACATCAGTCCTTTTTCGTGAAGCATGTTGTTACAGACCCGGAACATCCTATGAGCAAAAAAAGAGAACTACAGCTCAGACCTCCCGTGCTGGTCTCTAACCCCTATCTCTGATGCCAGTAGGGGGCAGACTGGGACTCTTCCTCATCCAGACAAATGAGTGACAGAAATCTTAGATATAGGTACAGTTTGGAGTTTCAGACTGCTCCAATATGTCCTCTATTCAGAACTTCACTGATCAGAAACAAGAAAATGACCATAAAGCTCTCCACACTCTACTCATGCACAGGGTGATAAAGAAGGTTCCAGAATATCAGAGATTCCGGGGAGCCTATTCGAAGCTTTTCTTTGTTTCCATGCCATCAGGGGATCTCAGAGACATTCTGCATCTAAAGAGATTAAATGCATTCATCAGGGTCAGACATGTCAAGATGGAAACCGTCACATCTGCAATGAAGTTAATCCAACCCAGTGCATTTCTCATTCAAATCGACCTCAAAGATGAATATTACCACATACCAGTACGAGAATCGCAAATTCCTCAGATTTCATGTATGGGAAGCACGTATGCTCAATCTCTCATATTCCTAGATGTAAACAAGAAAATGCCTCGTGACTCTTTCTCAGGAAAGATAATACAGACTAAGAATCAAAGACTTCAGGAAAAGAAATGTCCAGACAGCAAGGAGTTTTTCCCAGCTACTAGGCAACTTAACATCAGCCCAACAGATAGTGCCATGGGCAAGGTTTCATGGGAGACTAGCCCAGGCCAATTATTTAAGGTTCCAGAATAAGAAGGGCTCTTTCAACCCCTCCCTCAGAATTCCAGTCCTATCTTCCACCAGCAAAGATCTGCTGTGGTGGTGCAACCCCTGCAATCTCAGGAAGGGCAGATCACTACAAGAACCAACTTGGGAAACTGTGACAACAGATGCCAGCAAGACAGGTTGGGGAGGCATCTGGAGGCAGATTACAGTCCAGGGAACCTGGTCAACAAGGGAAACCAAACTTCACATCAACTTATTGGAGTTACTAGCAGTATGGAAAACATTAAAGTATCTCCAGAATCAGTTGAACGGAAAAGCAGTACTCATCAGATCCAACAATACCACGGCAGTCAGTTATATTCTAAATCAGGGAGGAACAAGGTGTCCAGCTCTCAATCATCTGGCACTCCAAATATTTTCCTGGGCAGAACATCATCTACAGGCAATCTCAGTGGCATATCTATAAGGAAGATAAGGCAGATTTCCTCAGCAGGAACAAGATAGATCCAGGAGAATGGTCACTTAAAAGAAGCGTATTTCAGGACATAACAACAGCCCTAGGATCTCCAGTAATAGAACTGATGGCAACACCAGAATACACAAAGTGCAGAAAATTTCTCACGATGGAAGAACACAAAGGCTCTGGGGCAGGATGCCCTAAGACACAAATGGGACTTTCCACTAGCTTATGTCTTTCCTCCCATTCCTCTTATCTTAGAAGTGATCAGGAAAATCTGACAGGACCAGGCCAGAGTTATCCTAATAGCTCCGGATTGTCCAAGAAAAATTTGGTACTCAGATCTGACTCAATTATCCATAAGACCACCTCTAAAGCTCCCAGCAGTTCCAGATCTACTGTCACAAGGACTCATTCTACATTCAGATCCAACCTTCTTGAAACTAGCGGCCTGGAGGCTGAACAGAACTCCCTAAGGTACAAAGGTCTGTCAGAAGCTGTCATTTCCACTATGTTGCAGGGAAGAAAACAGGCATCCACAAAGATTTATTATAGGGTCTGGTCTATCTATATATATAAAAGAAGACTTTGTGCCTGGCAAAACACACCCAGGGGCGGCAGTAAAAAGGATTACTGCTGCCATTGGGTGATTCTGTGGGAGTGTGATTTTTGGCCTGCCCCCACTATCCAGCCCGCCCACCACTATCTAAGGCTGAAAAAAAAAATGGCTGCCACACACTCCTACACCACAGACACATGCACATGCCCTCCCACACACACACTAGCAGACACATACACACATATACACACACGCACGCTGAGGATGATGGGAACAATGTTCAAGCTACAGCTGGAAGGCCATGGTCCAATCTGTATTATGCAGCTTCTTCATTCCCTGTCTTTGAGCCTACACAGCTCTGCTAATTACTACAAGTGAGCTGATTTCTAAACAATCAGCAGGAGGATACTGGCTTGCTGAGAAAGTGGAAACAACGGCAGAGAGGTGATCAGGCAGTGCAGAGCAAGGCTTCAGCTGAGCTGGTAAATGGCAGAGACATGGATGTGACTGTATTTATATATTGCACAAAGAGAGAGAAAGAGAGCAGGTTGTTTGTCAGTCTGTCTGTAAGTAGAGGTGCCAGTTCCTGCAATCATCTCCATGCTGTACATAGCTCACTGTATAGCATGTATGACAAACTATTTATATATGGTCTGGCATTGTATAATATACAGTATGTGTATAAGTACTGGCACTATACAGTATAGGAGGGACAGTCCCTGTTTGACACCCAAATCCCTCTGCTCCTCTATTTAGGAGATCACACTGTGTGGTGTATATACAGTAGGCTGACCAGACCTCACCTTTAACCGGGGACACATAGGAAATAAGCATATTTCAGGAGTGCACCAAAATCAAAGCAGCCCTGCAGTATGCATTTTTCATATGTGTCACTGGTTAAAGGTGAGGTCTGGTCAGCCTAATGTACAAGTGTATCAGATTGCTCCACATCAGTAAAACCCACGGTAATGTGGGTATAAACTTCTGTATATATCTGTTAAATTAGTCTGTGTAAAAAAATACTTTCATCTTCTTCTAAATCATTCACTTACAGAAAGAGTAACTTAACCATTTCAGTGCCAGAGGAGATGCAATGCATTGCTTACCCCCTGGCACTCAAAGGGTTAAAAATTCTCTACAATGGTCTGGCACTGTATAGCAGTGGTTCTCAATCTGTGCCCTCAGTGGCTATTAACAGGCCAGGATTTTAGAATTTCCTTTTAAGAGCACAGGTGAGTTAATCAATATGACTGAGCCTCTGATCAACACACTTGTGTTCTAGCAGTGAAATTCCTAAGTCCTGGCCTGTTAGTGGCCACTGAGGGCATGGGCTGAGAACCTCTGCTGTATAGTATACAGTCTGCATGTGTCTGTGTATAAGGACTGGCACTATACAGTATAGGAGGGACAGTCCCTGTTTGACACCCAAATCCCTCTGCTCCTCTATTTA
Organism: Rhinophrynus dorsalis; assembly: GCA_037306005.1. NCBI lineage: Eukaryota > Metazoa > Chordata > Amphibia > Anura > Rhinophrynidae > Rhinophrynus > Rhinophrynus dorsalis. Next base: position 287,531,446 of record CM074719.1, on the reverse strand, counting down.
GGAGATCACATTGTGTGGTGTATATACCAGTGTATCAGATTGCTCCACATCAATAAAACCCACAGTAATGTGGGAATAAACTTCTGTATATATCTGTTAAATTAGTCTGTGTAAAAAAAATACTTTCATCTTCTTCTAAATCATTCACTTACAGAAAGAGTAACTTAACCATTTCAATGCCAGAGGGGATGCAATGCATTGCTTACCCCCTGGCACTCAAAGGGTTAAAAATTCTCTAAAATACACCACCAGCCACGCCCCCAGTAACACCACCGAAAACACAAGTGTCCCTCTTTGGCCATATGAAATGTTGGGAGGTATGTTACTTACACTGCTCACACTGTATGTATTTATGTTCTGATTTGCAGCTGTGTGTCACTGTTTGTGTTGTCAGTGCATGTGTGTGTATTTGTGTGTGTTGCATGTGTCTCTGTCTATCACTGTGTGTACCTTTCTGACACGTACACCCTACGCTATAATTCACTATCATAACATTTATTTAAAAAAAAAGAAACATTTCCTGCATAACATGACGGGCAACGCCGTCCCAAACTGCTAGTATTCTATAAGAGGTGTCAGGCTAAACATCTAAATAGAGAGCTAATTTCACACAGTTCCATCCTAGAATTCTTACAGGATGGGTTTCAGAAGGGATTGAGACCAGCATATCTTAAAGTGCACTTGTCAGCTCTTTTGGCCATATTGGCTACTCTCTTTTCAGATAATCATCTGATTAGAAGATGCATTGCATCAATTTCATCCTAGTCTTACAGCAGTTATGTGCTCAACCTTATTTTGAACCTCTACAGGACATTTCAGTTAAACATCTCACTCTTAAAACAGTGTTATTAACTGCAGTTACATCAGCCAGAAGAATCAGTGACTTACAGGCCTTACTATGCATACCACCTTTTAGAAAATTCCATCAGGACAAGTTGGTGCTAAGACAGAAACTCTCACTTAGATCCAAAGTAGTCTGTAGTTTCCACCTAAGCCATGAAATCGTGCTTCTAGCATTTGGATCAGAGATCCTTCAGGCGTTGGATAAACGTCTGCTCAGTTTGGACTTGCATCGGTGTCTCCCTATATATCTGCAGAGAACCCAATCCTTTTGTAGCTCAGAGTCTATCTTCGCTCACTTTTGTGGGAAATTTAAAGGAACTGCGGCCTCTAAAGCATCCATAGCAAGATGGATCTGAGACTGTATTTCTTTAGCATACCAATCAGCAGAGAAAGATCCCCCTACAGGAATCAGGGCCCATTCCACTAGGGCAGTGGCTACCTCCTGGCCCCTTAAAGCAGTGGCTACGCCTGAAGAAATTTGTAAAGCAGCCACTTGGTCCTTAATCTCTACATTTATCAAACATTATGGACTGGACCTTCATGCATCTGAGGATGTAAAATTTGGCAGAAGGGTGCTCCAGGCAACCTCTCTTGTCTAAAAATTATCATCCTCTCACTTTAGGGGATACTGCTCTGGTAAGTCAAGCATTGCCGTGGATTGGACACAGAGGATAAGGTGAAATTTACTCACCGATATTTTGTTTTCCTCTGTGTCCTTCCACGGCACCCCATCCTAAGTTGACTGGTATACGTATCGTTCCTTGCTCCTTGATCACTGGTATTTGAATATAATGTTATAAGGAGACTACTAACCTCTTTCTCGTTCCAGCTTGGACAAATGTAAACTGAGGATTCAAGGTGGAGCAGAGAAATTTATAGAAGATTTTAACTGGTCCTACCAGCTGAGGGAAGGGGATAAAACAGCATTGCCATGGAATGACACAGAGGAAAACAAAACACCTTTTTCTTCATTAAATCTTTGGAGCTTTGGGACTTTTATAGCACCTAAAGAGTTAATACAAAAAATTGGATATTTTTTTCTTTTTTAGTACCTGGATAATTCCATAGGCTGCTATGTTGCCAATACATTTATAGCAAATAAAAAGGGCAGGGCGGGAGGGGACTATGGCTGCTGCTCCCTCAGTGTGCACTTGATTTTAGGCCTCAGAAAACTGAACCAGTGTTTCTGAGTTTGGCAAGGAGCTCAGTGATATGAAAGCTTTTCTGTGCCATAGGGCTGAGGAATGCATTCCTGTCCAGTGCATTGCTTGTCCCCTCTGGCTAAGGCTAAAATCATTAAAAGAGGTGGGGTATAAGTGGGTGGGGCACAAGGAGCAGAGCCAAGGGGCAGCAAAATCCTTACACCAGCCCTGGGCTCATTGACCCATATTTATAAAAACAAACAGGTTATTCTGGAGTAAACCAACTGCATCATAGGGGACAAATAAAAATGAATGTTAAATTAAAGGGATAGTATACTTCGTTTTAACTTTATTTTATTTTGTAGGCATTAAAAAACATGAAGAATGATATAAGTCTTATCTCTCAAACTTTTATGGTTTAAGAGATATTCACAAGCAAAGTTTCCCCCTCTCGCCCCTTTTTCCTAGTGTAAGCCATCTCTTCTCAGATGTGAATCTGGTTGTAAGACCAGACAGATAACAGAAGGGGACAATCTTATTTGTATGAAAAGAATGAAAGTCCTTCCCCCCTTGACAAGTTTTTCATCTTTTTCCCTTATCTTAATTGAAGATTGTCCCTCTCTGCAGTCTACCTGGGCACCTCCCTTCTGATCTGGTTGAACGGGGGGGGGGGGGGAATACTTTGCTTGTGAATATCTCTTAAACCATAAAGGTTTGGGAGATAAGACTTATATCGTTCTTCATGTTTTTTTAATGCCTACAAAATAAAAGAAAGATAAAACGAAGTATTACTATCCCTTTAAATTGGGCTTTTTAACCTCTTGAATGCTAGAGAGGTCTCCAATGCATTGTGAAGCAAATGTTAAAAAGCTCAATTTACGTACATTGGAATTTAGGACTTTTTATTTGTCCCCTATAATGCTGTTGTTTGCACTAGAATAACTCCCATTTGTTTTTATAAATATGGGTCATTGTGTCTTCTTTATCTCTTGCGCTCAAGTATTTGAGTGCCAGAGAGGTGTCCAATGACTGGCCTCAAATGGGTAATTATAGGCGGCAAATGAATGGTGGAGACTGTTCAGCGACTGCCTCTTTTAGGTAGGAAGAAGTTATATAAATATAGCATTTGATAGCAGGTCAGAAGCAATTGACCCATCCGGTCTGCCTCTTTCCAGATATAAAGCAAACAGCACAAAAGAAAACAGGTGAATAGGAGATATCCTATGGATAAGGAAACTCCTTCACCGCGCTTTGGGCGCTAAAAAACATTGACATGAGTCAATTGATATAACAACAACGAGACTCTTTGGGTTTATATAAGACAGAGGGGAACTTATTTATTATTATTTTTTGGGAAATTAGGCAGACCTGTTTTTGTACCTAAGTAAGATCATTCAGGAGGAAAAAGTCTTGGTAAGACACTTATATTAAAAAGATAGCATATATACTTTTGGCTATGTATTGGTACCTGTAGCAGTAGTTTTTTGTCTGTTAGGAATGTCTTTAGATATGTCCATTTACATTTTTATTTTTATTCTTTTTTTATTTTGTTTATTATTTAGTTTTTTCTAGTGGCACTCTATGTGATTTAGATGTAAGTGGTGGAAGCTGCCGTCTCCTTATGACCACCTTGAGGGTCTTACGGCGGGCAATGGTTGCACAATTATGTTGAACCGTTATATTCTCCAATAGACCGTCTGCACCTATGGGATGTGGAGGGTGTATGTGGGCGGTGTATTTGATGTGATGTCCGAGATGGTGCCGCCTTAGCGGCGAGTGATATTATAACTTGACTCATGCTTCCGGCTCTGTGGAACGCATGACTGTTCCAGAGTCTGTGGAGCGCATTGCGTCTCCAGAGCATGGGAAGCATGTGAGTCATAGCTATTGCCTGGCTGGGGTCTTCGATGACAGAGGTGTGTAGGACTTTGTGCCGGAATCTTTTACATCCGGCATGTCACACATTTCTGTTTTTTTGGAACGCACCATCCGGTCAATGAAGCGCAGTATGTTTGCATGCCGTTGACTAAAGAGAGGGGGAGTCTTAATGGAGACGGTAAGTAACTACCCTTATAAAAAGATGCATTATTCTGTTAAATATCACCTCTGATGAAGTTATTCTGTAACGAAACGCGTCAGGTGAATTTGAGTTTTTAGTACACTGAGTGTACATACATTTTAAATAAATATTTGGAGTAAACATTCAAGTTTCCTACTGGATTACCGCTTGGACCCAGTACCGAGAGCTGGATACCAGGGAGACTGAGCGGATACTATTGTACAAAATGAATATACTCAGAGGCTGGGGTAGCCTCTGTGTCTAGTGAGTACCCACCCATAAGGGGTTTTCTTTCACTTATTCAAGAGTATTACTCTTCTATCAAAAAGATTGCTCTTAGATGCGCTTTTGCGCTGGGCCTGTTTCTTTTGTCACTTTCCAGATATAGTTAGATCAGACTTACTTTATATTTAGAATAACTATACATCTATTCCAAGATTCATTTCCAGTGTTAATTTCAATGACTTGTTCTGGGAGGCTATTCCATTTATATGCCACTCTTTCAGTAAAGTACTGTTTTCTTACAGTTCCTCTTATTTTTCAGCCCTTCAATTTTAGGGCATGCCCTCTTGTTCTAGTATTCCTTTTTTATTCTGAAAATGTGATCCCTCCTTAACTCTATTAATTCCCTTGACCTCCTGGAGATATGGAGTGTGTGATATAAAAATGAAAAAAGTGATAGAGTAGAGACAACCTCTCCAGTGTGATGGGCTAGATGGTTCATTTCCGCTATTAAAATCTATGTTTCTATAAATTCTAGTTCCTATGTTATTTTGTGGTGCCAGTGCATAGGCTTCATAGCATAACATAGGAATTGGAGTGTTTATCACACTGGATATGTAATCTCTACTTTATCACACCTTAGTGTATAACCTGAAGGACTCCAGAACTGTACACTGTACTCCAGGGAGGTTATGCACTAAGACGTGATAAAGAGGCGATAATGCCTCAGGTGGCAGGACAGAAGGTAGACCTGGGGGGAAGACTAGGCATTTACTTGACAGTAGCAGTTCTGATCTCCTGTAACACCATAGCTTAGCAGATAAGTAAACTCCAAAAGCTGTTGCAGAAAACTGCTAGAGAGTGGAGCTGGAGTGATGTTGACTGCTAGTGCCACCTTGTTGCAGCTACTAGCCATGGGTAAAGTTTTTGACCACAAGGAGTAATATCCAGAACAGGTTGAGCTGAATTTGGACTAGGTTGGCCACAACTGCTCATCAACGGAACCAGCAGGTTACAGATTGAAGGACTGCAAAACCACCAACTACAAAAAAAAGACGCACAAGAAACCAAAGGTGCAGGATCCAGATCAGCAGCTGAATCTTAATCAGAAACATAGCAGGGATCAGGACAGGTGAGGTTAGGAACAAGCCGAAATCAAACATTCTAAACAGGAAACAAATCTGTGGGACTCTGATCAGTGTAAACATTTTGCTTGCACACTGCAATTATATTGAGGCTGTTTGATATAGGCCTTAGGGGTGTGTCCAGCAAGCTTTTGTGTCATCTCTTTGATGGTTGTGGCTACATGTGGTATGTACTAAATTCTAATTATACTGGTGTCTTTGCTACTTAACTCAAGCCTTGACAAAGTTCCCAAGATGAGGACTGATATGTTGCTGCACGTTGTAATGAGAAGTAGATTAACTTTTAAACTTTAGTGAGTACATATCTTATTGGTCTTCACCTCGGGACCTTTGTCAAGCCTTGCGTTTAGTGGCACAGACTCCAGTATAAACAAGACATTGGGGAGATTCACTAAGCGGAATGATAAGGTGGAGTTGACTTTTCCAATTTATCGCTTCTCCGGTTCCTATGTTATTCTATAAAGCCTATGTACTAAGGTCTCCTACAGGGGAGGGCTGGCAGTTTGTGGCCCTGGGGGCAAATACATTCAAGTGGCCCATTTCTATTATTGTTCCAGGCCACTGTTCCAGCCCGCCCCCTTTTGTTAATTTTAAAAATTGGCATTAATGTCGTGATGTAAATCACATGATACCACATAACTTACAGTTGAAATGGGGCTACACTAGTGCGCCACTACAAAGCTTACAATTCAAGTAAAGCTTACCTAGTGATACTATAGCGCTTACAAGGGAAATTGTTTATGCTACTAGTGTAGCTCCATTTACAGCAGCAATCGGGAGATTTAGTGAGATGCAGTTGCCTTCCAGCCCAGACATATGACCAGCCCAGGGGGCAATTGCCCCCCTGCCCCCCAGGCCAGCCCTCCCCTGGTCTCCAAAGTCAGAGAAATCTTAGTGCAAACGCTCCATAGATTTATATGAATTGGAGGAGTGATAAAATTGAGAAGTCATCTCCACTTTAGCACCTCTTTATCACCGCTTAGTGAATCTCCCCCATAGTTCTCACCATGTGGATCCACAACCACCAAATAGGTGACAACACAAAAGCGACAGAAGAGTACCAGAAACAATAACCTTAGAAGTAAGCACCAATATTGAAACAGAGAAAACAACAAGCGTGACACCCAGTGGTTGCAGGGGGAATAGAAAATATAAAAAGTATTTACATGAAAACACAGCTAGGTAATATATACATTACTATCAGTACAAAAAAGGGAAATATAATTTAATAATAAAATTAATTTAAAAGAGAAAGAAAAATAAGAAACAACAGAAAAAATTAGAGAACAGGAACAATAAAACAGAGAAAAAAATCTGTCAAGTGTGAAGCAACTGTAAGGATTATTTTAATTTAATCCAAAGGGATTATTTGCATTAAATCCAATTTATCCATTATCATTCACATTGTAATAAAAGTTTTGACAGGTTCCCATGCCTTCTTAAAGGTGGCACATGATCAATGCCCACAAAACTGAAATTAATTGGTGGCTGGTTTAGATCTCATCAAGTAATCACTAAAAATTTTAAGTCTTCTCTTCTTGACACAAAATGGTTTCACTCTTGATCTGTATCTGCTTCAATGGTGCTTTTGTTTACTTCTGATGTTGTTTCCGCTACTGTTCTGTTGCTTCTGTGTTATCACCTCTTTGGTGGTTGTGGATCCCACTGGTGAATTCTATGTAGTATTTATACTGGTGTATTTTCCATTTAACTTGAGGCTTGACAAAGGTCCTTAGATGTGGCCTAAAACATTGCTGTAACTTGTGTTGAGAAGTAAAGTAACTTTTAATCCTGTCTGAGTGTGCGACTTTGGCGTGTGTTGTGTATTTACCATATGCACAAAGAAGTAGGAATGCAAGGCGAGGAGGTGAGAAGCTCTTCATTAGCACATAGGGTTGTCGAACTGCTGGCGATGTGGAAGAGATGTTCTCCCTTACACATCCCTTACACGTCACCAGCAGGGGAGCAAATAAGATCCTATCAGATTTCAGCACCACAAACATCATTCCTCCCTTAATCCTTTCAGTGCTGTAGGGATGTGCATTGCACACCCCCGAGACACTGAAAGGTTTTAAAGCCGAACTATTATCAGCAATTTTTGTTGTTGTTACTATTTCCTTAATTTAAAATGTAACTGGTAAATAAGATAAAAAATGTGTGACAGCGGACATCAAACCTTTTCCAGTGTCTTTTGGACTTTGTCCTCAGTAAGGCATGTACATGATGGAGAACAATTAGGTGATATTGTCTGTTTGCCCATAGTCTGCCATTGGTGCTTCCTTAATTGCCACTTACATTTTAAATTAAGAAAATATTAGCAACAAATATGTTAATAGTGCAGCTTTTAACCCTTTCAGTGCCCGGGGGTATGCAATGCACATCCCTACAGCATTGAAAGGGTTAAGGGAGGGCATCTGCTGCATACCTCCCAACATTTCAAATTGTCAAAGAGGGACACTTGTGTTTTAAGGGGTGTTGCTGGGGGTGTGGCTGGTGGGCGGGGCATTACCGAGAATTTTTAGGCAATTTCATGACCTACTGACATCTCCTTATGTAACCTAATAAATGACCTATAACGAGAACAAAGGTATATTATTTACACAGACTAATTTATAAACACATATACTGACGTTTAAACAAACAATAAAGTGAGATTTATTGCTCTAGAGCAATATGATACACTTATATACACTCCACACAATCTGATCTCCTTAAAAGAGAGACATTGGGTGGGAAAGAGGGGCAGATGGATATGGGTCTAAAAGAGGGATTCTTGAGAGGAATGTAAATATCCTTATGTAATGCAGTGGTAATGAAATCAGAAGAAAAAAGGAAGCCTTCTCCCTACACAACCCAACACATATCACCTGCACAAGGCTTTAGCCTTTAAAGAGTTTAAAACTCCATTCAATCAATAGTAATATTTGTTCCCTATGTTGCAGTTTTTTTACCTCAGTAGTGCACTGATTAGGTTAGTACATCAGTATTAGTGTGGCTGCTGGCTCAGTAGGTGGCTTTAGACCAGAAGGCAGGCAGAATATCAAGTGACATAAAACCTGAAGAAATTGCTGCAGACATGTTGCCTCCATAGACTAGTGCAGGAAATATTCTAATTGTCAGACTGGAGCAGACTTTCTGCTTTGGGAACAGTTTGTGCAGGTCAGAATAGACTGGGCCTCGCTGCAGCTTTACAGCAGGGAAGACTGTGGTGAATATATCTGCAGCACACTGCAGAAGTATGTGGCATTGAAAGAGGGGACACAGTAAACAGCACAGGGCACAGAATGGGCAAGGCATGACTCAGCTTGCGTCCCAGGTTCCTCTTGTGTAGACAGAAAGACTCTGTGTGTGGTTTGTGATCAGGGGTCAGAAAGGAGATTTGGAAAGATAAAATGAGTGAATGAGAATAATGGAGGATATGGGGAGTGGACGAGTGAAATAGGGTATTGCACAAGAAAAACAGGACAGAGCTAGGGTACATGACGGCAAGGGAGTAAGTAGCTTTAGTTTAATCTGCCACAGCAGCAGTGAGCTCATTGTGTCCTACTCCGTGGCGATTCAAGCACCGCTGCCGTGGCCAGGCATCAAGACATTCAGCCTCTCACACACCCCACAAATGAATTTAACTTAATCAGCTGATCCACCGATGCGACATAACAATGTAAATCACTGCACAAGTCCAAATATTATTATGTACCTAGAGGAAACCAGAACCACAATGACGAGAGATCGATGGAGCACTTTCTTCAGATTGTCAGGCACAACACTGGTGGGTCTGTTCTCTGCAGTGCTCAGCCTCACACTCATTTCTCAGGGATGCAGAGGGGCTATGGCGTGATTGTGTGCATGCGCACATTATAACAAGTGTGTGCCACACATGCGCACAGTGAAGAAGCCTTTTTCCTTCCTCATGTGCCCCTTCCCTGGCTGGTTTAGAGGGTCCCAGAATATTTTCTTTCCCCTTGCCTTACCTCTTCACAGAGGCTAAAGGTTCCCCATTGCCTTACCTCGCAGCAGAGGCCGAAGGTTCCCTTGCCTGACCTCTACACAGAGACTGTAAGCCCCCTTATCTTACCCCTTGCTCTATGTACACACAGAGGACGTTGGCCCTTGCCTCACCACTTTGTCAAGGCTGAATGTCCCCTGGCCACATCTCTTCACTTTTCCAAAGGTCCCCTTGACTTACCTCTCCGTAGACGCTGAAGGCCCCCTATGCCTTACCTCTCCACAGAGGCTGAATACCCCCTTGCCTTACCTCTTCGCAGAGTCTGAAGGCCCTCTTGCCTTACCTCTCTGCAGAGGCTGAAGGTCTCCTTGCCTTACCTCTCCACAGAGGTCGAAGGTCCCCTTGCCTTACCTCTCTGCAGAGGTCAAAGGTCCCCTGGCCTTACCTCTTCAAAAGGGCCATAGGTCCCCTTGCCTTACTTCTTCGTAGTGGCCATAAGTCCCCTTGCCCTTAACTTTTCAGAGATAAATTTGGGTGGGCCATACATTACTTGGGCTCGGCACCCATTTGCAACAATTTCAATACTAAGGGTTGTTTCTTTAGCAGTTCCAGGTTTCTCTGTGTTTGCATGCTCTTCCATAAAGCCCATCCCAGAATCATCTGCACTAGATCCTCTACAGCCAATAAATGTCTAAGTTCAATTTATGTCAGAGTTCTACAATCATTATTGGCCTCTCACCCAGATTCTCAATTAGTCAGTTTCATTATTTCCTGACTAACCAAGGGCTTTCACACTGGTATCATAGCCTCCCCAGCTACGTCTGTCAGTTGTCCCAACCTCCACTCAACCTTCTCAGATCCCCAGACAGCCTCCACTCTTCTAGCAGAAGAATTCAAGAAGGAGTTCCTCCTCTGCCCTTTTCCATCTCCCCATTTCCTATATGGATGGTTTACCCTCTAGGTCTCCCCTCTCATAAATTTTCAGCCAAACAAAATCAAATTAATGCGTTTTCAGCCCCTCATTCCACTGAAATTCCTAGTATTAATTCTCTCACTCCCTCCGAGGAATACTCCCTTCATTATTCCTTCATAGATAACGCCATTTCCCTCAGCAGCCAGGCAGGTCCTAGGTGTTGGCTATCCAAAACCGACATAGAGGATGCCTTCAAATTACTACCAGTCCACCCCTCCTTATAGCATCTTCAGTGAGTTCAATGGGCTGGCCAGTTTACTTTGCAACAAGGCTGACTTTTGGATCAAAAAGCAGTCCAAAGCTTTGATACCTTTGCGGAGATTATTTGCTGGATTTTACTCAGCCAGTTCAATTGTCAGTCAGTAATGATTATCTGGATGGCTTTCTCTTAATAGAGCCTGTGCCAGCTACTCCTTCCAGGCTAGACAAACTCCTTGAGCTGTTTCATAGCCTAAACATTCCTATAGCCAGTCACAAAACAAAAGGGCCAGATAAGGCAGGAGAATTCTTAGGAATTCATCTGGACTCAGTCACATTCTAAACCAGCCTGCCTCCAGACAAGTTGATTAGGACCCAGCACACTACCCGCACCGATGTCCAATCCCTCCTCTGCCATCTCCGTTATGCCATGCGGATTATTCCGCAAGGGCAGTCTTTTATTTCCCACCTGCTTTCACTCCTGTCATTTCACTCCATATCCAATAATTGTCCTCTAGACCATCTAAATCAGACTTCCGTATGTGGGACAATTTCTTGTCACACTGGAAAGACCACTCATCGTTTCCCCCAAATCCCCTTCTTCACCCACCATATACACTGCTGCTTCTCCAGCTCATGGATTTGCAGCCATCTGGGGTCTAGAATAGTTTGCAGAGCCATGGCATCAGAATATTAGTTCCATTCCCCATTTTCAGTCTACCTCTCCCCTGTTCGAATTATATCCAGTAGTAGCAGTAGCAGCCGTCTGGGGCAACCAGTGGTCAGGTACTACAGTTTCTTTCCTCTCTGATAAAATTTCAACAGTTCATATCATAAACAAAGGTAGATCCTCCAACCATTCAGTTATGATGTTCCTCTGGAAACTTACCTGGCTTTTACTATGCCATAAATTTTTATTTCATAGTTCTCACATTCCCAGAATCCGCAACACAGCAGCTGATGCTCTGTCCCTTTATAATTTCCAGGTGTTTTACAATTAGCTTCCAGAAGCCAATCATCAGCCGGTACATCCCCCACCATAGAGGATCTAACGGTGCCTTGAAAACATCATCCACTCAGCACTAGTCCCTACACTCTTAGGTCATACACCACCTCTTGGTCTTCATTCCACAGATTCATTATCCACACTCAGCCTGACAATCCATATTCATCAGCTACCATCTTAGCATTTGCAGCATATTGTCATACTACTCTCTTACCATCACCCACAACCATTAAAAAATACATAGCAGAGATTCAGCAGCACCTAGCCCTGCTTACACCACGTTGGCCCTCCTTGTTTTCGAATTATCACTTCAGATTATTTTTTAAGGGCCTTTCCAAAATATCTCATCACCTGGCTCTCCCCTGTCTTCCAGTCACGGGGTCCCTTGTTCGTCAGCTCCTTGATCTCCTAAGCAAGCACCCCTTTGGTCACCAATCCAGCACAGTCCTGGTAGCAGCCATATGTATAGCATCTTTTGGTTTCCTTAGACCAGGTGAATTTTCAGTCAAATCTAGGACGGACCCTTTCATAATGAAAGCACAAATCACATCCCACTCAAATCATTATATACTTACCCTCCTTCACTCCAAAACAAATCAAACAGGTAGAGGGGCTGAAATGCCCTTCTACCCAATGTCTGACAACTGGTGTCCCTTCAGGACTCTCCAGAACTTTTCCTCTCTCATATCATCCTACGCAGCAGACAGTCCATTGCTACCAATGCATATTGGCCCTCTATCCATCTCGATATTTACTAAATACATCAGAATTTTATTAACTTGATTAGGAAAAAAAAATTACTATTCTCCAGCCACTGATTTCGCATTGGCACCGCCTGTTCAGCTTCTAGGAATAAAGTTCCTCCACACATGATACAGAGGCTAGGAAGGTGGCGTTCCAACTGCTTTGCTAGTTACATTTATAACCCTGTGAATGAAATAAACTGATCTTGTAGGGCTCTCACAAGTTGATTTCTCTACACTCATGTAATAAACGCAAGTATTAACCACGCTCCTTACTCTATTGGCTACTTTTTGGCCTCTAATCAGGCTAACAATGTTGATCTTCCCCCGGTGTTCCGTACTCCTGGTGGATGCAAACCTCTATATCAGTCCATCCGGAAGCCCTGAGAACAAGTACAAGGCTGGGCCTTTATTTGTGTGTGGGGGAGGGGGGGGCTGTAGGCAGCATTTAAGGTCAGCAGGCTTCCCCTTGTATCCCATTCCCTCTTTTATACATTTTAACCAAGGTAGCCCTCTAATCAGGTTAGCTACATTTGATCTTCATACCTGGGAACTTCCAGTTGAGGGCTACCCGGGGGGAGTCCTCTGTTCAGCAGGGGGTGACAAAAATGATGCTAATTGCTTCAAAAAGGGGCGGGGCTTGACACGAGTGGGGGGGTAGGGCTTAAAGGTGTCACATAGAAGGCTGGGGACGGAGGAACAGTGGGAGAAAAAGCAGATGTGGCAGAGTTTCAATAGAAACTCCCCACATCCGGAGGAATCAGCCTCTGCCCCAGAGACCTGGTAAAGCTCTGTCAGAACCGGAGTCTCCGGGGCAAATCCTGACAGTTCCCAGGTATGCTGATCTTCCCCCCAGGGGTACATAATTCTGGAGGGTGCCAAACTTCTATATCAGTCCATCTGGAAGCCCTGAGCACAATTATAAATTGCCTAAAGTTCCACAGGGGCTGCCACATTTTTCTCCTGATATAGATACATGGACTATCACTATCCAAAATCTTTCATTTACAAAAGATCCCCAAAGGTTTCCCTAAATTGCAAAACATAGTAATGGGTTCCCAAGTGCAGAAAACTTCATAATTCTAAAAACCAGCAGTCAATGTGGAGGTTTGGTCTTTATACACTCGTCTATTGTTTTAAAATGCTAGGTATGCTTAATGAGATCAGTGTTATACATTTTTGAAATCTGATCCCAATCATGAATTTGGAATGATTATTGAAGAAGTGGTCCAGCTATCTTACTATATACAATCCACAACGTCCTGTTATTTATGGGCTCCCGAAAGTTCATAAGGATGTGGGAAATCCACCTATAATGTTGGCTCTAGACTCTCTCTCGAACACTTGCAAAATATGTAGATTATTTCTTGTATTCTAGAGAAAAAAACTTACTGGCGTACCCTAGGGAGACAGAGGAATTTCTTGAGACATTGAAGACCTTTACTTACATTATGAAAGATTGGATTTTTGTTCACTTGAAATTGGTTCATTGTATATTGATTTACATAAGGGTCTTAATACCACAGGACATTTGTAACTAAACATTACTAGGATTCACCACCTCTAAATTTCATTACTGAATTATTAAAATTTTATTGAAATTTGAAATGCAGGTATATCCATAGCCTCTGGGGGTGGCAATGGAGAGCTCCACTGCACCATCATTTTACAACTTGTATGTTGGTTTTATAGAAAAAAACAAATTAAGTAAAAAAATTTACCCTGGAACATGCACTCTTATATATGGAATTAGTAAGATGGTAACAGTAAGATGCTATACAGGGTGAGATTAAAGTACAAAACTGAACAAAAACAGATATTCCTGCAGTAATCAGCACTCAATATTTTGACTATATTTAATTCCCATTTTTAGCAACTTAGAGATCCAATAAAACTTACATTTTTATTAGCAATAATAAATATTAACCCCTTAAGGACCAAGGATGTACATGCACGTCATGGGGTAAATGTGCCTAAAGGACCCATGACGTACATATATGTCATGGTATTCAAGGGGTCCCCATGTGGCTGCACACCGTTCGGGAACCTCTGATTCATATACGAAGAAAAAAAAAATGCTCCATGGTCTTTAAGTGCCGGCCGCAATCCTGTGCAGCTGGTCTGTAAGGGGGTAAAAGGCTTCTAAGGGCATTTCAAAATAAAAAATGATCACAGGTGTGATGTGTGCAAATATAGAAGGATAAACACAACTGTGTACCTTTAGAGGTAGTCCCGATGTACCTAGTGAGAGGGGTAGAATCTTAATGCAGATTAGAATCTAATAAATAACAAAGTCTGTTGAAAGTCTTTTCATAAAAAAAAATGCTGTAAGAATGCACAAGACTTGTTTGTGCACAAGATTGCTGACTTGACTTGACCACACAGTGGTAGCAGAGAGCAGGATGTTTGGTGTGCTGTCTTGGGTAGACCACTTAGTGGCAGCAGAGAGCAGGAGTATAGGCTGAAAGAAGATAATTGAATGGTGAAGGATTTAGGAATACTAGAACTCAGAAGGAGCAGACTATTCTGTGAGCTAAGGTATGACAGCAGGATTAAAAACAGTCAGGATCCAATAGTACTAGGTCTGATGTGGGTGAGCAGTGGAGAGACTGGCTCCAGATTACTATGCCAATGTCTGAGCCAGTAGAGAAACAGAGAGAGAGGCAGGTAGTCAGGATCAATGCAGAGTTAAGGAGCTGGTAGAGCAATGGAGAGGTCAGGATCAATGCCAAGGACAGGATTCAGAGAGAAGTGGGACAAGCAGGTAGTCAGATTACAACAGCCAACGTCAGGAAACAGGAACATAAACATTATTATAGCCCGGCAGACATGAAGGACACTCATCTACCTGTCTGGAAGACAGGTAGGTAAGGCAAAGAGGGACCAATAGGAGAGCTGTGGGCAAAGAAACAGCTGCGCACAATCACTGAGCAGTGGTGACTGTGACATAAACTAAGGACTTTCCTTAATGCTGACAACTGGGTTTGATGATTTTGAATTTAACATTGCTTTACATACATTTCAGAGAATTTCTCAGCATCATTATCAGAATGTGATCAGTAAAAACAAAAAGCAGTTTTTAATAAATGCTTCGATTAGGTCTTTCATTAGAATAGTGGCTATACGTTTTGATGAACTGCCAAATAGTGCATGCAGCTGAAATAGCACACACTCCAAACTGTCTAAAGAGGAATGGGAAGTTATTTGCACTCTGTCCAATGAGCGTAATCTGATCTGATCTGAGGACCTGTTGTCCTTATGAACTATACACTATATTGTACTGAGATTTTCTCATAATTACAAGATTCAAATACAACCGTACACTTGCTTAGGGTTACTATGAATCGCTGCAAAAAGAAAGTTGATTAATTATTAGGGAGGCTTTAGACCAAATGTGGACTTATGATAATTCCAGAAAATGTTTACAAGTAGAATTTGCCCAATTTTATATACATTACCCAGATATTATAAGGACATACAGAACCAGGAAGCTAATTATTTCAGCACTGAGATATTTAATCAAACCTTTATTATCGTCAACCATTGATACAGGTAACGGACTTTTGTAGTAGGGATACTTCTGGTTTAATTTCCAAAATCCAAAAACTCTCATTTCCCACTACTACTATAAAAGTCCTGTTGCTGAAACCGTCCTGCACTGATCCACTGAGGCTAAACCAGTTCAGTTGCTAAACGAGTCATGTTCCTGACCACAGTATTGTCTGCTGTTTGTTTCTGCATTGATCCACTGTTGCTGAACCAGTCTGCTTGCTGAATCAATCTAGTTTGTGTGCACAGCATTGTTTGCTGCTTGATCATATATAGATGTGCAGTTAATGAACTGAACCTCTTCTTATCTTTGCTGCCTTATTTGTTACAGTTTTGCCTGTTGCGGAACCAGTCCTGTTCCAGTACTTCATTGTCCGAGTCTGCTTGTGCTGTTTCCTGCTAATTCTGGCCAGGTTATTGTCTTTGGTGTGCTGCACTCTTAGACTTGTTCCAGACATTTGTGTCTGGCTCAGTCACTGTTGTACATTTTGGTATTGAGGACCAGTGTAACTTTAAGAGTTTGAGGCTCTGAGTCTTGTTCTGGTGGCTCTCTAGCTGTGCGGCTCTTGCTGGTGTGCTTTGCTCTGCCACCTGTATTCCATTTGTGTACTTGAGTGTATCCTCAGTGTCTTGGCCAGTCCTGTTGGTCACTGCCTGGCGATAGATGCTAGAACTCCACTTGTAACCATTTCTACAGACCCTGCTCAGTAATCCTGAGCATAATCCATCTCAACTGCTCTGTGGTATCCAACCTTATGCTTGCCACCTTTACCTAGCTTTGCAACAAGACTGCACAGTGGCCTGTAAACATACTCTTGCCCTGTATTCGAGCTCTGCTTCCCAACATTTTGAGGCTCTCCATGGCAGTTCAAATTGGAGACTTTGTTATCACAGCTGGACATTGTGATAGATTTTGAGCCAGCCATATAGACTATGGATCCTCCTGAGATTCCAAAGCCCATCCTTCAGCAGGGGCCCTGCTTGAATAATGTGCCAGCCAGCTGCTCCAATTTGATCAGAACCTGGACTCCATCTCTGATCTGTTGCATCATCTGCAAAAACACACTGAAGCTACGCTTTCAGCTACATCCCTTCAGGGTCCTCTTCCACTTCTTCCCCCCATATATGTGCTTGGTACTGCCCCTAAATTACCTTTGTGAGAAAGTTTTGACTGTAACCCTGGGTAACATAGTTTTATTTAATAATTTCTTTCTTCAATTTCACAATCAGCCAGAGGTATTTTCCTCCCATCAAGCTTGTTTTTATTTGTATTTATTATCTCACTTCTTTGTGGTTCTGCTAGGGATGGGTGAAAAGTCCCATTTTGTTCCTGCAGAAATTTTTGGTAAAAAAACATGATTTTCAGCTTTTTTTTTCCTGTAGAGAAAGCCATACATTTTCCTCAGTTTCGCTGACACCAAAGATTTTCCTGAGAGAACTGTTCAATTTTCTGCCTATGTTTTTAATGCCAGCAAAACTTTCTTTACCCATACTATGAAAACCCAGAACTTCCTGCCATGCACTATCTTGTAGAATAGAAATAAAAGGAAGTGCAGATAAAAAGTACCCATAGTACTCACTTCAGCCCCCTTAGAGGTCATCTTCCTCTTCTGCCTCCTTTACCTGCACCACCATCTAATAACAAATCTGTAGATATGAGGATCTAGCAGTTTGTATCCACCTAATGCAGATCCACTGAATATGCTAAACTTGTGTTAGGAAGGATTAATTATGTTTTATTATTATCATGTATCCTTAGCGGGGTGGGCAAAGGCCATAGTGGCAACACAATACTAGATCTGTTTGGGGATTGTTTAACACTACAATACAGTGCCTCATAGCCAATGCATTTAACAGATACTTTGATGTGCCACCACCCTGATTACACAAAACAAAGGTAACCCTGAAGGTCAGCCGTGTACAGAACAGTCACTGGCACCTGTTGCCTGGTCCAGTTGTGCAAATGAATTCAATTTCATGCCAGTAAATGAAAGAGAAATATATGATCACCTCCTCAACCCAAAAATAAAATCCCTTTCTAGCCCTGACCATCTACCAGCAATGTTATTAAACTCAGTGCAATGGTCACAGCCCAACTGATTGCATCTTAAATTAATGCCTCTTTGGCATCAGGGTATATCCCCAAAGACTGGAAGGTGGCTAGAGTTGTGCCTATCCACAAAAGAGGGGATACAAATGTAGTATCAAGTTTCAGACCAATATCCATACTCCCCACTTTACCTAAAATCCTAGAGAAATGTGTATACGTGCAACTATATAAATATTACCGACAGACCAGTTTTTTCACCCCTTTTCAATCAGGCTTTTGACCAAATCACTCAATAGTCACGGCCCTCCTAGAAGTAACCAATGATATGCAGACTGGCATGGAAAAGGGGTGAACTCACTGGAGCTATTTTACTAGATTTTGCCAAGGCCTTTGACACAGTAGACCATAGCATTCTTATAAGCAAACTCCAAAGCTCAGGATTGGGTAATAATTCTCTAAACTGGTTCTGATCCTATTTGTCAGTGAGAATGCAGTATGTGTCAGTTGCTGACAATGACTCCCTTCCGATCAAAGTAAAAAGTGGAGTTCCCCAAGGCTCAATTCTTGACTCTCTTCTATTTTCTCTTTTTATAAACTATCTGCCCAGAGTCTGCAAATCATCTTCAATACAAATGTATGCAGATGACACGATAATCTATGCTAAAAACTGAAACATATCACATCATGAAGCCATATTACAACATGATTTCTGCAAAGTTAAAAGATGGATAGCAAAGAACAAACTGTTCTTAAACACAGACAAAATGATCACAATGATATTTGGCATGAAGCACAAACTGTGTAATCTCAACAATATCCACCTATCCACTGTGACAGAGTCTAATCATAAATTGGTCCCAGTAGACTCCTACAAATATCTTTGTATGTGGCTTGACCCCAACCCCACTTTTGGTTTTCATATTGACAAATTAACTTCCAAACTTCATCCCAAAACAAGTACTCTTTTTAGAAACAAATCATGTTTATGTACCCTGGTGAGAAAAGGTATTGTACAACAGATGCTGCTGCCAGTCACAGACTATGGTGATGTAGTATATGCTCCAGGGCCAGAAATCCATCTTAGTAAACTTGACACTCTGTATAATTCATTATGCCGCTTTATCCTCCAATGTAATTACACTACCCATCACTGTAATATGCTTAAATAACTAAACTGACTAACACTCAAATCTAGACCTGCCCTTCACCTTTCTTGCTTAGTACACAAACACTTGTCTGGAAAACTACCAAACTACCTGAGCAGTATGCTCACTCCTGCGATCCATACTAACTATAAGCTCCGCTCCACTGCTAGCAGCACACTGCGTATACCACAATACAAGAAAGAAGCAGGATGGTTTCCTTCTCCTTCAGAGCTTTGAAGGCCTATAACAATCTGTCTGAAATAATCAGATCTGCTCCCAGTCTAAAATCCTTAAAAGTGTGTAATTGTGTGTAACTGTATGTAACCCTTTACTGAAAACTATCCTGGATATACTTGAAAATGAGAGAAATCTCAATGTATTCTTCCTGGTAAATGATTTTCTAAATAAATAAATAAAAGGCTGCTGACCTACGCATCAAGGTGGTTGGTTGCAGTTGTGCCTGTTGCTTAATTCAAGAGCAGCTGTGTCAGTTGGGATACTTTCCAGTCCTTCACCTATATCACAATGTTTTCTTGCACACAATGTGCACATTGCAGTTGGTGATGATAAGGGACAGTTCCTTTCTTCTCCCAAGGAAAAAATAAACACCTATGAATTTGTATTGTCTAAACCGGTATTTTCTGGACCCTGTCTCTATTACCAACCAAGTATTCCCTGGCCAGAGAGAGTGTTCGTCCTGTAATATGGCTTCGCAGCCAGCACCTCTAACCTTACCTTTGTGTTGCAGGAAGAACTGGACAACTGCAACCAGGAGAAGACATTAGAACACAATAGGGACCAGTTCAGATGGTCTCCTATGTGACTTCCAGCCCAGTTGGTACCATGTTTTCAAACACCCCTTCTTCTCCTCATGAGTCTTCCGCTGTACTCATCATGAGGTGAATCGTCTGTTTCCACTTTCAAAAGAAGAAAAAAGGAGGATATACTCTGGTTTGTGGATCTATTGTGGCAAACCAGGACATCTGGAGTGTGCATGTTCCAATAGGTCAGGAGGGCACCAGAACTGAAGTGGGGTAGGGAGAATCACCCTCAACCCTATCTCGATCATCCCAAATGTTTATAGTTGTCTTCTCCTACCCGTTATTCTCTCTTGGAATAGGGTACACCTTGAGGTATCAGCCCTGATTTTGGAGCTGCTGGTATCTTTATAGATGCTTATTTTGCCCTTAAACACAAGATTCTTGTAGTTGAGACATAAGTAGGTGAGACATAATGCTATGTGTTTAGTAACTTTAGATGGTAAACCCCTGGGGTCAGGAGTAATTATCCATCCTACTCGGCCCTGGAACCTACTCGGATCCTACTCAGCCCTGGAACCTACTCGGCCCTGGATCTGTATATCAAGAAATTCTCAGCTCTGAAGTTATTCTTTCCTTGCAGTTCCCTTATTTTGGGGTTCTATTGGCTTCAGCAGAATAATCCTGCCATTGATTGTGCAGGATTGCCAATTTCTGTCATCCAGTCTCGTCCTGATCAGACTCATGAGTTTGCACCGTTCCTGAACCATATTCTGATTTTAAAGATGTCTTTAGCAAGAAAAAGGCTGAAGTCCTTCCTTCTCATAACTCTTGTGATTGTATCATAGATCTCATTCCTGGTACAACTTCTCAGAAGGACAAGACATATCCCTTGTCAGTTCCTGTTACCCAGCCTCTTCAAGAATATATCAAAGAGAAATTATCACATGGTTTTATCTGTCTATCTGCCTCTCCTGCTGAAGCAGGATTTTTGTTTTTGTAGAGGACAAGCATGGCTCTTTAAGATCTTGCACTGATAATAGAGGCTTCAGTAAATAACCAAAGTGAATTATTAATCTCTGCCTTTGATACATGAATTATTGGAAAGACTATGTGACTTCAATACTTCACTAAAATGGATCTGCGTGGGGCATTTAATTTGCATTAGAGAAGGTTACAAATACTAGGTTTGGACATTGTGAGTATCTGCTAATGCTCTCCGGGTTGTGTTATATGCTAGAGGTCTTAAAGTCATTTGTTAATTATATTTTCTGAGATCTTCTCTCGTCACATGTCATAATTTACCTAGATGATATTCTAGTATATTCCCCTTCTTTGACCATTCATCTCATGTGCATCAAGTCCTGTCTCATCTAAATGAAATGTATGAATTTGAGTGGACCTTTCCATCGTTCCTAGGCTATGTCAACTATGCCAATAGACTCTCCATGGATCCAGCTAAGGTAGTGACTATGCAGGACTGGCCTTTGCCTGTGGGGATGAAGGCTAAACAAAGATTTATTGGCTTTTCGAAGTACTTCAGAAGATTCATAAATCAATTTTCTAGATTTATTCAGCCAATTACTCAGAATGTCTCTGACCTTGGTATGCACATTGTCTCTAGATTCTGTCAACTCCTGGGGATCCAAATGAATTTTCACTGTCGTCCAATACAGGTCACTGGTACAATGGGAGGCGATCCGCCCCTTTAAGTAGGCAGGAACATTCATTCAAATGTATGCAGGGGGTGGAGCCTCCCCTCCTTCTTAAAGGGATAATAATACTTCATTTTAACTTTATTTTATTTTGTAGGCATTAAAAAAACATGAAGAATGATATAAGTCTTATCTCTCAAACCTTTATAGTTTAAGAGATATTCACAAACAAAGTATCCTCCCCCTGTTCAACCAGATCAGAAGGGAAGTGCCCAGGTAGACTGCAGAGAGGGACAATCTTCAATTAAGATAAGGGAAAAAGCTGAAAAACTTGTCAAGGGGGGGAAGGGCTTTCATTGTTTTCATACAAAGAAAATTGTCCCCTTCTGTTATCTGTCTGGTCATACAACTTGATCCACATCTGAGAAGAGATGGCTTACACTAGGTAAAAGGGGCGGGGAGGGGAACTTTGCTTGTGAATATCTCATAAACCATAAAGGATTGAGAGATAAGACTTATATCATTCTTCATGTTTTTTTAATGCCTACAAAATAAAATAAAGTTAAAATGAAGTATTACTATCCCTTTAAGCTGCCTTCAGGCCAGAGCCAAGCTAGATTGATTTGTTCCTGTGTGCTGTGCACACCAGGTGGAGAACATCTCTCATTCAACTTTAGTTTTTTATTGTTTTTCTTCAAATATGGAATACCACCATTAGGCGGGTGACCATGGCTGTGAATTGCCCTCTCCAAAGTGGCTAGTGCAGCTTCCAGGGATTTTCTGGTGGACCTTATGCCCTGAAGAGGGAACAACTTGAGTCAAGTAGCTTCCCTGCTGGGGAATTTTCCTCTGGTTAATTCCCTTTTAACATGGTTACCTGAAGACAGAAGTCCTGCAGAAAGGTGAGCCACCCTTTGAGTGCTGAAGGTCCACTTGTCCCACAGTGTCCCTTCTTTGGGCATGTATTTGGGAGTTCTCATTTTGCACTCCAGCACTCATAGGGTGTTTTTATTTCTATTGCTTGTATTTATGCAATGTCTGTAGTATTCCCTGGGTTTTGGAGCTTTGGGTTGTTATTTTCTCATGTTTTACATGTGTTAGAAGTATGTTTGGTGAACTTTTTCTCTCAGGAATAATTTATTAATATTTAATGTTTCGCTCCTTTAAGCGCGCTTTTACCCGCATAGACGCCATTGCTCCTTTACTCTCTATGGGTTTTCACAGTGTGGGACGTATCTCTGGAACCGCTTGTCACAGCGACTTCAGAGAGGGCTCATTTTGTTGATCTTCCCCTGCTCTATCATCCGGTAGCTAGATTCGGTGTGTTGGGAGTCTGGGGGGGCTTCGGGCACTGTTTTGGGGTACTTCTGAGAAAAACTACGTTTCCCATAAGCATCCGTTTCGCGCTTGTTTTCTGATTGGCTACCGTCGCGGCAGCCATTTTTGGTGTTATTCTCAGTGAGTATACTACGCAGGGACTGAGCCTTCTCTCCTCTCAGCAGATTAACCCTTCGCTGGCCAGATAAGTTCGATTTTAGACATTTCTGGGGTGAAACTTTAATCTTTCACACTTCTACTGGGTGATTTTTCTTAGTGGAATATATCTGACGCTGTGAGCATGTCTACTTCACTGGAGTCAGGGGCTAGACCCAAGACTAAAGAGGCTGGGGTGTCTATTTCCCCCATTGCGTTTTGCTCCTCTTGTCACTCTGGGCTGCCTAGAGAATTTTTAGGTCATTTATGCCCAAAATGTGCAGAAAGTCATGATAGCAACCCTGGGCTTTCCAGCCACGCTATTGAGCCAACTTGGGTAAAAGAGTTTAAAGCTGCCACTAGGGATCTCAGATCCACTCTCCAACTCTTTCCCTCTCAGGTTCAGGGGGCTCTGCAAGTCTGGCAGACCCCCTCCACAATCAGGACCTCCCTGCCTAAGCCACAGGGGGCTCCTGATATGTCTGATTCTTCTGAGGAAGAACTTTTGCAGGATTCTGATGCTGAGGACTGCACTGTTATAGAATCTAATAGGTCCATTGGTGACCCTTATGAATGTGACCCTGAAGTTTCTGCTGAGGGTTTGATCAGAGCTGTGCTAACTACGCTCAACCTTCCTCTGACTCAGGAATCTACTCATGATCCAACTGACGTTTTCCACAAACCGTCTAGGGCTGTGGTTTGTTTTCCTAACAATCCTACTCTTGCTCATTTAGTCTCTGATGCGTGGAGGAATCCTGAAAAATCCTCTTCTGTGTCCAAAAAGTTTGCTAAACTTTACCCCTTTCCTGAGGCTGAACTGGCAAAATGGGTTCATCCTCCCAAAGTGGATGCTCCTATTTCTAGGTTATCCAAATCTACTGCCTTAGCTGTATCAGATGCCTCTGCCCTGCAGGATTGGACGGACAAAAAGTTAGAGATTTGTCTTAAATCCATTTTTGCCTCTATTGGCACTGCCATGCGTCCAACCTTTGCAGTGGCGTGGGTTAATAGGGCTATTGCGGCCTGGACTGAACAACTGACTGAGGCGGTTCGCCAGGATACACCAGTGTCTGAGCAGTTGCAGCTTCTTGCTAATATATCAGAAGCTCAAAATTATGTTTCTGACGCTGCTTTTGA
This sequence comes from Rhinophrynus dorsalis, assembly GCA_037306005.1. Lineage (NCBI taxonomy): Eukaryota > Metazoa > Chordata > Amphibia > Anura > Rhinophrynidae > Rhinophrynus > Rhinophrynus dorsalis. Next base: position 287,507,402 of record CM074719.1, on the reverse strand, counting down.
TGCTGTGCGCATGATGGCAAGGGCCTCTACTTCCTCTGTGGTGGCTAAACCTGCTCTTTGGCTGAAAATTTGGTCTGCTGACACTGCTTCTAAGAAAGCTTTGCTTTCTTTACCTTTTCAGGGGACCTTACTGTTTGGATCTGAACTTAAGGAGATGATTAGTGAGGCTACTGGTGGCAAAAGTACTCTTCTACCATCAGTCTTCAAGAAGAAGTTTCCAGCCAAACGCAATCGGTCCTTTCGTCTCCACATCTTTTGCCGGGTTTGGGAGGAGTCAGTGGCGGACCCTGGGGTTGTTCAGGTGGTATCAGAGGGATACAGGATCCCTTTCTCTTCCCTTCCTCCTTTTCGGTTCCATTTTACTCGTCCTTCTCAGGAGCCTACAAAAAGACGTCTGTTCGACGACGCTATTCAGGATCTTTTGGACAAAGAGGTCCTGGAATTGGTTCCACCAGAGGACACAGGTTCAGGATTCTATTCCAACCTGTTCGTTGTGGCCAAAAAGGACGGAGGTGCTCGTCCTATTTTGGATCTCAAGGATCTCAATTCCTTTGTTGTGAGTTCCCACTTTCGTCAGGAATCTCTGCGTTCAGTGATAGCAGCAATGTCTCCAGGGGAGTTCCTTGCCTCCCTGGACCTTCAGGATGCATACCTTCACATCCCTATTCATCCAGAGAGCAGACAGTATCTCAGATTTGCCTGTCACAAAGGCCACTTTCAGTTTTCAGCTCTTCCCTTTGGTCTGACTTCAGCTCCTCAGGTCTCCTTCAGAGGGTATTGGGAGCTTTGATAGCTGTGCTTCATCGAGATGGAGTCAGGGTGACTCCCTACATGGACGATATGCTCCTGAAAGCCTCATCTGCGGAGATCCTCCACCAGCAGCTGCAGTTGTGTATACAGACACTCAATCGCCACGGCTGGATTGTGAATCTGGACAAGTCAGACTTGGTTCCATCTCAACAGCTCCTCTTCTTGGGTCTCCTGTTCGACACTCAGCAGTGCATGGTGTTTTTACCGGAGGAAGTGGCTCATCAGATTGCTATCCGGGTGTCCAAGATCCTAGAACTAGACAGGGTTCCAGTACCAAAGTTGGCCTCTCTAGTGGGGAAGTTTATTTCCACGATAGAGGCAGTGCCATTTGCCATGGCACACACCAGGGAACTTCAGAGGTTTGTGATCCAGACGTGTAAGACTCATCCAGATCATCAGCATCTATCAGTATCTCTGCCTCCTCATGTCAAGTTGAGCCTGGAATGGTGGTTGGACCTGTCTCATCTCCTGAAAGGGAGGTCCTTTCGGGTTCCCTATTGGACCACAGTCACGACGGATGCCAGCCTCCGGGGATGGGGGGCAGTGTTGGGTCATTTCAGTGCTCAGGGGAAATGGGGACTGGAGGAAATTCTTCTCTCCATCAATGTTCTGGAACTTCGTGCCATCTTCCTTGCCCTGAGGCACTGGAAATCTCAGCTGGAAGGTTGTCCAGTCAGAGTGGAGTCCGACAACGCCACCGCAGTGGCCTACATCAACAGACAAGGCGGCACAAAAAGTCTCACCGCTTGGTTAGAGGTAAAGGCCATCTTATCTTGGGCAGAAGCTCATGTGCCCGTCATTTCAGCGGTACACATTCCAGGCGTAGACAACGTCATGGCAGACTTTCTCAGTCGTCACACAGTCGACAGCGGAGAGTGGGCGCTTCATCCAGAGGTGTTTCACCTTCTCACCCAGATGTGGGGGGTGCCTGTAGTGGATCTGATGGCTACCAGACACAACAGGAAGGTGCCAGTGTTTTGCTCTCGGTGGAGGGACCCTCTTGCTCTAGCAGTGGATGCTTTGTCAATTCCTTGGGAGTTCCCTCTGGCATACATCTTCCCTCCTCTTCCTCTGTTGATCAGAGTCATCCAGAAGCTGAAGTTGAAGCGTTGTCCTGTCATCCTAATCACTCCAAATTGGCCTCGTCAGTCCTGGTATCCGGAACTGCTAGCCATGTCTGTGACGGATCCCTTTCCGCTTCCTGCCCATCCAGATCTACTTCTTCAGGGATATCTGTGGAAGGAGGATGTTCAGCATCTCCATTTGATGGCTTGAAGGTTGAATCCTCGATTCTAAAGAAGAAAGGGTTTTCCTCTTCAGTGGTGTCCACGATGCTTAGAGCTCGCAAGACTGTGTCTTCCAAGATCTACCATCGCATATGGTCCACCTTTGTAGCATGGTGTACTGATAAGGATCTATCTCTAGATTTCCATCTTCCCACGGTCCTGGCCTTTTTACAGGATGGGGTTGAGAAGGGACTCAGCCTGAGTTCTCTCAAGGTTCAGACTTCAGCTCTGTCTGTGTTTTTCCAGGAAAGGATCGCTATTCTTCCTGATGTTAATGTTTTCTTCCAAGGTGTGGCTCATGTTCGGCCTGCTTTCACGAGTCCTACTCCCCAATGGGACCTCAATTTGGTGCTGGGGGTTCTTCAGAGACCCCCGTTTGAATCCTTGGCTTCTATTCCTTTGCGTCTCTTGACCTGGAAAATGGCCTTTCTTTTGGCTATTGTCTCAGTTCGCCGGGTAGCAGAGTTACAAGCTCTGTCTTGTAAACCTCCTTACTTGGTGTTTCACAAGGATAAGGCAGTGCTTCGCACTTCCAAGGAGTTTTTACCCAAGGTTGTCTCTGAATTTCACATCAATCAGGAGATTGTGGTTCCCTCTTTCTGCCCTAACCCTTCCTCGGACAAAGAAAGAGATCTCCATTTGTTGGATGTTGTGCGTTGAGTCCATCAGGAAGTCTGACGCCTTGTTCGTCATTCCTGAGGGGCCTAGGGCAGGGAGACCGGCATCCAAGGTAACTATTGCCTCTTGGATAAAATCTACCATTCGTAAAGCCTACAAACTGCGGAATAAGCATGTTCCCTTCAGGGTCACTGCTCATTCCACCAGATCAATTGGGGCCTCTTGGGCCTACAAGAATCAGGCGTCTGCTGATCAACTATGCAGAGCGGCCACTTGGTCCTCTGTGCACACATTTTCAAAGCACTATCGTGTTGATGTACTGGCCTCGACCGATGCCAGCTTTGGGAGGAAGGTCCTGGAGGCAGTCTTGCCGGTTTAGGTCCTTCTACTCTGTGGTTCTTAGTGCTTCTTTGCTGTTGAGCCCCGTTGGCTCTAGTTCAGTGTGCTGGTTTGGTTCGGGGGTTTGTTTTCCCCCCTGGTTGGTGTCCGTTGACACTTCTGTTGTTGGGCTCTATGATTAATTGGTTCATAGCAGTTCTAAGTGACTTGGGCCTTGCGCCTGGTCCTTGCCTTACTTCCCGCCTCAGGGAAAGCTCAATGTTTGTACATCCCATTGTACCAGTGACCTGTATTGGACGACAGTGAAAATAGGATTTTAGTCTTACCTGTTAAATCCTTTTCACTTAGTCCATACAGGTCACTGGTCTCCCACCCTGTCAAGGGACCATGCTTGGCTCTCCTGTGGCATTCAGTGGGGGACCTTCGGGGCATGCTCACAGGAGTCTTCCTTTTCTTTCTTACCTCTGGTCAGTTTAGTGTCTCAAATCAATCTAGCTTGGCTCTGGCCTGAAGGCAGCTTAAGAAGGAGGGGAGGCTCCACCCCCTGCATACATTTGAATGAATGTTCCTGCCTACTTAAAGGGGCGGATCGCCTCCCATTGTACCAGTGACCTGTATGGACTAAGTGAAAAGGATTTAACAGGTAAGACTAAAATCCTATTTTTCTTCAGTCTATAACACACAGTCCAATGGGCATACAGAACTCTTAAATCAAAATCTGGAAAATTATCTTTAATGTTATTGTAATAACTACAAGATGATTGGATTTAACTGTTAACCCTGGCAGATTGTTTAAATAATGAATTGCATCAAACATATTTGGGCTGTTCTCCCTACTTTTGCAGCCTTAGTCTATAATCCTAGGGTCATCCTGTTGGATCCTGGTGATACTGATGTTCTTGCTGCTGATGGAAGAGCCATTGTTCTAGTTGACTTCTGGAAAGGAATAAGAGCTATTCTATGTGCTCAAGCTAAATAAAAAAAGTTCTATAGACCGACGCTAGACTTCACACCTGCTTTCTGCCTAAGAGATTAGTGTTGGTTAGCTACTTGGAATATTAAACTCTGACAGCCATCTGACAAGATAGGACCCCTTTTCCTAGGTCCTTTTAAAAATCTTTGCCAGGTATCTACTGTCTCTTATCAACTGGTTATTCTTTGTAACCTGCATATTTAACCTCCTTATTAAAGCAAGAACCATTCTGTGCTTCCTGTCTCTGCACCTCCACCACCCACGCTTGTGGATAATCATGATGAACATGTGTTTCATAATATTTTGGATTCCTGTAATGTATCTGCTACCCTTCAGTTTTTGGTCAAATGGAAGGGATTTGCCACAGACGAATGTTCTTAGGTCCTAGCCTAGTGCAGAGCTTCCATCGCACCTAGTCCACTAAACCCTCTTAAGTTCTCTGGAGGTGGTCTTTGGGGGGTAATGTCATAATCCAGTCTAGAGATTACCAGTGGCCTAATCCAGTGTTCAGTCCAGTTTTTATTATCCTGTGCATGCTGTTGCTGTTTGCTCTTGCTCCCCATTTACTGACTGGATTTGTTCCTGACAAAGCTTTTTTGGCTGTTTCTTCCTGCATTGATCCACTGCTGTTGTAACAGTCCTGTTACTGAGGCAGTCCTGTTCCACAATAGTGTTTCCTGCCTGTTCGTACATTGAGCTGCTGTAGCTGAACCAGTTCTGTTGCTGAACCAGTTCTGTTCCTGACTATAGTTTTGCTTGCTGTTTTTTCCAATATTGATCCACTGTTGCTGATCCTACTCCAGTCCACTGTGTTGTTTCATGCTTGTTTCGGCTTTAATCTGATCTTTAGGAGCCAGTCCTGTTTCTGTACCAGTTTTGGTACTGACCACAGTAATGTATGCTGTTTATTCCTGCTTTGATTCGCTGTTGCTGAACTAGTCCTATTGTGGAATCAATCTAGTTTCTACCCACAGCATTGTTTGCTACTTACTACTATGTATATGTGCAGTTATTGAACTGAACTTGTTCCTGTCTTCAATGCATTATTGGTTGTTGCAGTTTTGCCTGCAGCTTTGGAACTAGTCCTTTTCCAGTCATTGCTATCTGAGTCTGCTTGTGCTGCTTCCGGCTAGATCCAGCCTGGTTATTTGGCTCTGATGTGATGCACTTTTGGACTTGTTCCAGACATTTGTGTTTGCCCCTGCTTCTCAGTTGCTGTAGTATGCTTGGTATTGAGGACTATTGTATCTTTAAGCATTTGTGACTCTGAGTCCTGTTCTGGTGGCTCTCCAGCTGTGCTGCTCTTTATGGTTTCATCTACTTTGTCACGCATGTTCAGTTCCTGTGCTACAGTCAGTCCTCAGTATCTTGTCCAGTCCTGTTGGTCGATGCCTAGTAATAGACTCTAGAACTTCACTTCTGACCATTTCTACTGACCCTTCCCAGTCATCCTGAGCATAGTCCATCTCAAGTGGTCTGTGTTATCCAACCTTGCAGCTTTGGCCACAGCAAGACTTCTCAGTGGTCTGTCAACATACTCTAGCATTTCACTCTAGCACTGCTCCCCAGCATCTTGTGGTTCACAGTGGTAGTTCAAATTAGAGACTGGGTCATCACAGTAGGGCATCACTTTTTTTTTTTTTGCTTTTGGTTTGCCCCTTTTGTGTTCCCCACATTGAGCCCCAGCTTGGCACCCCAGGATCCGGTGGACGGGATAGTGGATTACGGCCTGCGGTCAGCAGTGAGCCCTGGCTTGCCGCGTGGTTGCGGTCCGCAGATATTGATTGTACTGTGTTTGTCCACCTCGCAGACCTGCACGGAGACACATGTGCACCCGGGACATGAAGTGGACCATCCGGCGCCCTGCTTTGAACCACAGATTACCCGGGAGTGAGATTATTATTTGCGCTCTGCCTCAATGTGATCGGAGGGGCTGAATCCATACTGCCCTGGTGAGTCCTAAGCTATATACAGATCGAGGCTGGCACTCTTTGCTGGACTGTGGGGCTCAATGTACATCCACTGAACATCTACTGTTTTGGTGACATAGGGCTTGATGATACCACAAAATATTGTTTGCAGCACACCCATTTGAGCTTTGGGCTGGTAGTTCCCAGCACAGGGAAAAGATTCACTTCAGTAAAGGAGTTCAGAAACGGTGGCCCTGATCTCCGAAGAGGGAGTCTGGGTATACATATTCAGATCTCTCCCATCCTTAGCTCCTTGGATTATGTCTCACTAAATTTGGATGGCCATGACCTCCAACCTTTTAGCTTAAAGGGATAGTAATATTTCATAATAAAAGCAGCTCTAATTAATCATCATAGTGTTTGGACTTTGGAGAGTTTTATTTCAATTATGTCAGAGTTGTAGTTCAAGAGTAATTTAATGACAAAGTATCTCCCTCCCGCCCCTTTTACTGATGTAACACTGTGCAGCGAGAGCAGAAAGGAGGTGCCCAGGTAGACTGCAGAGAGGGAAAAACCTGAAAAACTTATCAAGGGGAGCAGGGCTTTCATTGTTCTCATAGGAAGAAGATTGTCCCCTTCTGTTATCTGTCGGTCTTACAACCAGATTCCACATCTGAGAAGAGATGGCTTACACTAGGTAAAAGGGGCGGGAGGGGAAACTTTGCTTGTGAATATCTCTCAAACCATAAAGGTTTGAGAGATAAGACTTATATCGTTCTTCATGTTTTTTTAATGCCTACAAAATAAAATAAAAATAAAAATAAGTATTACTACCCCTTTAAGATTATTTGTGGATGCTATATAAAAAATGTATGCAATCATTTTATAAAATTAAAAGTGACATCTACAGGAAGAGAGCTTATTAAAGAGCAATCCTTTCTTCCTACTGAGGGCGGCTGTTATGTCAAGTAGGAAAAAGAAGTCTAGATCTTCCAAAGCTTTGCATAAAGATAAATCTGCATCTCAAGGTAAATTAACTCCGGAAATCTCACCTTTAAGATCTCTCAATCTTTCTTACACAATGGCTAAGTGTAAAGAAAACAGTAAACCTGATGTAGATAAATATCTCACTAGAGAAGATATTAAATCCCTTCCTACAAAAAGAAGATCTTTTGGATTTGCTGACCAATATGGGAGATTCTATTAAAAAAGATATAAGAAAAGATATGTCTAATCTAAAATCTGATATTAAAGGCCTTGGAAATAGAGTTGTATCTATAGAGAAAGTTCAAGAATCAATGCTGTCAGATCAACATAGCCTTAACCAATGACTCATCTCCCAAAAAGCAACAATCAGTCATCTTAGACTACAGCTAGATGATTTGGAAAATCAAAGTAGACAATATAATATCAGGGTAAGAGTACTAGCTGAAACTGTCCTTCACAAAGATATCCACAATACACTCCAATGTTTGTTTACTCAGATACTACATCTAGATAATCATGATGAAGTTAAAATTGAAAGAGCACATAGAGCTATCCGACCCAAATCTCTGCAAACCAATAAACCTGGGGATGTCATTTGTTGTCTCCATCTGTATAAAATGAAGGATAACATAATGAGAGAGGCAAGAGGACAAACCGTCATATTGTTTGAGTGTCATGACATACATCTCTTTAATGACCTGTCCGCCCATACATTACAGCTTCGCAGGCAATTCAAACCGCTTATGGATGTCCTGAGAGAACAACGAATCCTTTCCAAATGGGACTATCCCTTTTCTTTGACTGTGACGTATGATGACATGGTTACCACTATTCGACAGGCTTCAGAGATAAGTGCTCTATGTGATGCACTGAATATTTCCAACATTTGCCGTAAAGATGTTGAAGGTGCAACTTCGACCCCGTTAAGGCCCATGCTTCCTCAGAGATTTCGTTGGACTCTGGTATCTACTAGGAAAAGGTTGATCAGAACACCTCTCGTGATACCCTCAGGTTCTTCAACTTCAGCAGTCCAAAATGAGGGGTAGGGTGACATCTTGTAATAGATTATATGTGTCATTTATTTGATCTAGGGGCGAGGATGGAGGTCTTGTTGTGGGGAAAGAGAGAACTTATTGTAAACGCCAGTGTTGTTTCTTGGAGAAGCCTGGATTCAAAATCACTTGTGTAATACTTGCTTTCTTTATTATTCTTCTGGGCCACTGGAGGCGGGGACGTCCATTCAACATTCTATATATCGTATTATTTAGGTTAACAGGGAGGAAAGGCATAGCTTTGTTCTGGGAGAAGGGGAAGATAGTAATAAAAGAAAGCAGGGCTACATTTCCTTTATAATAGGTTATATGTTAATTAAGATGAGACTTTGATTTTACTCATGTCTGTTGAATTGGAGCTGTCCCCTGCCTCCTGATTCATTTTGAACCATACATGTATCAAGTTTTATTATCAAGAAGCTGAAAATGTTTTTCAAATGTGCCCCTCTTATAACTCCTTTTTTTTTTTTTTTTTTTTTTTCATATAATTAAGTACAGGGTTATGACATCCCTTTGAACAGAGAGTGGCCCGGGTGACCCATGGACTACTTGGGATTTCCTATATTTTGTACCCCTTAATGAAGTTATTTCTATTCTCTTTTTTTTCTCTCTCTCTTTAACCCTCCCTGTCCTGCTCACATCATACATGTCTTTAAATGTCGGAATTATAAAACAGATGACTCATCTGGATTTGGGTACTCTGCCGTTGGATCCCCATCTTCAGATGGATTCCTGATACCATATCTTTACCTGTGATGATACTGATCCGCACTGTGATCGTCAATTATGTTTCTATGTTAAAATTTGCTGTTATGTCAAATACTAGACCCCCTGCTGTTTTGCAACACTTCAATTAACTATTTTATGATGATGAAATATGTTTATTTCATTTTTCCATTTGCGAAGTATGTTTTTTTGTTTTGCAGTGCTACATGGGTGGCCTTTCCATCCCAGGATTAAGTCTCTTTTCTTTACTTTTTCAAACTTTCTTATATTGTATACTCTTACAAACCTCACAATTACAGGCATAGAACAGATTCCTGTAAGTAAACGTGGAGGAGATAGATTTAAGAAATTGTGTCAGAGGGAGTCTTACTAGATAAATACTTTGGGAACTATGAAACCGGATGGGATCAATGAGGAAATAGATATTTATTGTTTTTAAAGTACATTATTAAATTTTTAACCTATAACATTTCATTTTAATATATCCATAGATATTTCGGATGAATATGCTATTTCTTCATTTTTGATGCTGAGTATCCGGTACTGTATCCTGTTCGAATTATGAGGATTTAAGGTATTTTAGTAATTTAATTACGTTGATGTATTTATTTAATATATATTGTAATGTGTTTATTTGTGATAAATATTTATTGTAAGTAGGGTATAAAAGAACTAAGAGTTCTATTGGCTAGGATCCCTTGAGAAAGTGTGTTGACACAAAACGTACATTGGGAGGACTGTAGAGACGCATGAGACATTGGGAATCCCATAGACTGTGTTTGTACTACCTCAGTATCGCTTACGATTGAGGCTGTATTCCACAAAGCACCGTCATCATCCTGTCGGAGTGACGTCACCGGGAGGAGACAAGCGGTCAGTGTGTGTGGAAGACACCTGGAGTAAGGAACGAACGAAAGAGGTGTACTTTTGGAACTATCCGGGGATCGAATCAATGTCTTTGTGATATGCTCTGCTTTATTGCTTATTTTGTGAGTAGCTCCCCTGAAGGGGAGGTTTTTTATTGGCATTTTTAATAAATATTTTAGGATGCTACACTTAGACCGTTTTCTCCGTTTTTCCCTTTGCTCTCCATTTACTTTTGATTATCTGTAGAGTGTTTTGCGTGGGGTTTACACTGTGTGCAAGAGGACATGTTTGCACGTAGGATTGAGGATTGGAAATAGGAGAGGAAGAAATACTTTTTTGGGCTATTGATATGGATGTTATATATTTAAATTTGAGCACTATTTTATTTGAAAAAAAAAAACAAATACATGGTTGGCTAATACACTAAAAAACAAACTAGTGGATGGAACTAATTATGGACAGTCTGTCACATAGTATAGTAAAGGGGTAGATGTCAGTTGTTCAAGTTCAATTCATATCAAACAACCCCTTCATGTTGATGCTTTGCTAGGTGGATTGTGTGTTGAAGTTGGACCAGAGTATATGTACTATGTGTACTTACCCATGGTACAAAATCTTACAACCAAGTAATATGTGCAGGAGTTGTGTTCACTAGTGATGAGCGAGCATGCTCGGCCGAAGCTCGGTTCGGCTCGAGCATCGCTCTGCTCGGCACATGGCAGTACTCGTACGAGTACCGCATGTGCTCGCCCGCCATGTTCGGGTCTCCTCCCCGCACGTTTCGCAGCTGCTGCGCAGCCAATAAACGTGCGGGGAGGCTCTGACATCAGTGTAATGCCAGCAGCCATGTTGGCTGCTGGCATTACACTGATTGGCTGGCCAGAACCCGTGATCGGGTGCTGTATAGCACCCGACGCGCGAGTTCGGCTCATTCTTAGCCAGGGAGAGATGCGCTTAGGCAGGGAAAGTCAGTGTAGGGAGAATAAAATTGTTGAAACTCTTTCAAGACCCAAAAGTCCTTTTTAGGACTGTTGTGTGTGGGGGCAGCATTTATATTTTGTTTGGGGGGGCACAATTTCCTTTTTTTTGTGGGGGGGGATATTTATAAGGTGACATATAATACTAGATGCACAGGAAGTCAGTGTAGGGAGAATAAAATTGTTGAAACTCTTTCAAGACCCAAAAGTCCTTTTTAGGACTGTTGTGTGTGGGGGCAGCATTTAATTTTTTTTGGGGGTGGCAGAATTTCATTTTTTTGTGGGGGGGGGACATGTTCTAAGGTGGCATTGTACTAGGTGCACAGGGACAAATATTTCACAGTGCAGTGACAAGCTGACATATTCTGTTAGGTGCACAGGGCCAATGATTTTACAACGCAGCGACAAAAAGGGCCATTTTAAATGTGTGCCTAGCCATAGATTATTGTCACATTCTGTTTAGTGTGCAAATTCACAAATTAACGTCACATATTCCATTCACTGTGCCTAGCCGCAGATTAGCGTCACATTCTGTTTCGTGTGCCTAGCCGCAGATTAGCGTCACATTCTGTTTCGTGTGCCTAGCCGCAGATTAGCGTCACATTCTGTTTCGTGTGCCTAGCCGCAGATTAGCGTCACATATTGTTTAGTGTGCCTAGCCGCAGATTAACGTCACATATTGTTTAGTGTGCCTAGCCGCAGATTAGCGTCACATATTGTTTAGTGTACCTAGCCGCAGATTAGCGTCACATTCTGTTTCGTGTGCCTAGCCGCAGATTAGCGTCACATTCTGTTTCGTGTGCCTAGCCGCAGATTAGCGTCACATTCTGTTTCGTGTGCCTAGCCGCAGATTAGCGTCACATATTGTTTAGTGTGCCTAGCCGCAGATTAACGTCACATATTGTTTAGTGTGCCTAGCCGCAGATTAGCGTCACATTCTGTTTCGTGTGCCTAGCCGCAGATTACCGGCATATATTCCGTTTAATATGAAGAAGGCGGGTAAAAAGGGACGGGGAAGTGGACGTGATCCTGATAGTTCAAGTAAATATACAGCAAATACTGTTTGGTAACAATTTTTCGCCTAAAATCGTTTTTATCTTCCTTTTTGTGTGTTTTACGGTCAGTCTGTAAAAATGGCGTACTACGGGCGAAACATCATTCCCAGCAGCGACGTTGGAGTCCAAGATGCATCCAGACATCCTCCCTATGCTGTCCCTGAACCATTTCTGTGGTGTTTCCATCATTTTCTGACCTTTTCCTATGAACCAGGCACCCTCCCCTCATCAGAGCAGGGGGTGCCTGGTGTAATGCTCGAGTCCTCCCATTGACTTCAATGGGGCTCGGGTGCTCGGCTGAGCACTCGAGCCTCCGGGGGCGCTCGGCCAGAGCACCCGAACACCCGAGCATCGGGGTGCTCGATCATCACTAGTGTTCACTGCATTGCTTTGCAATACTTTAGAGACATCTCTGCCACTTTACCGGTTAGAAACCAGAAACATTCACAGACATAAATCAGATGAATTACTGCAAATTTATTTAGGGAAAATTGGTCTTTATTTCTTGTTTTTTTTGAGGGGGCAGGCTTTGGAAAGGGCTGCAGAGGTGGATGCTCTCACCGATTGTCTGGTTACTCTTAGGATTCTCAGGGTTATGTAGGAGTCACACTAGAGGGGGAGGTTGGTGCAGTGGACTGCTCTGTAGATTGTCCCAATCTCACAATTCACTAGTTCTCCCTTCCATTTGTTTCCCTCATCTTAATCAGCATCTAGCCCAAAATGTCCATTATCCCAGTCCTGAACTACTGGGTCTCACTGATCAGTGTCTTCTACTGGGCTTCGAATGCATGGAGGGTGGCAGTGTTTCTTTGTGCATCCCTCTGCAATCTCCTCAGGTAGTGGTTGGTTTGTCTGATCTCCCTTATTTGCTCCTTTGGATGAGTAGGCACTCCTCATCTGTCATTGTGATCTTGCTCACTGTGTCAGGGGATGTGGCCATAGAGGTTGGAGTCACAGGTGGTGGGGATGCCTCTCCAACCTCCTCTGACTATTCCACCTCAGCATTTGGTTCCACCCTGTCTTTTTCTGTTTCCAGTGGTGATAGTGAGGTGTCTTGCGGGGCAGTTGTCAGGGGGTTAGCATGCACAGGCTGTGGGGATGCTTGTTCCCACACGCCATCAATTCAATCCACACTCCTTTGTGATGTTTCTCCCCCAGGTTGAGTCTGTGGTGGGAGTGTGAATCCCTCAAGGGGTTGAGGGCGCTGTGGCTCTCCATTGAGTCCCATGTGCTCTAGTTCAGTGGCCATGGGTCTTAGCATGGCCAATGGTAGCTGCTTCCCTCCCATCTGGATGTGGGGTCAGATCTGGGCCCATTCTGTGGGTGTATTCACAGTGGTAGCTGTGGCCATGGTGTGTGCCCATAAGACCCATATTGTGGGGTGCTCACAGTACTGGGCATCCAGTGCCATCTTGGTGGTAGTGGTGATGGTGCCATACAATGCTGGGCTTGAGTGTCAGTGGGCATCCAAGTCCCTGGAGGCATCCACTCTGTGATGGTGGGGGGTGGCAGCCTATATTCGGAGGCTAGCGGTGGTGGCCTGGGCTGTGTCGGGTTGTGGTGGTAGCCTGGACTCAGTGACTGGTGGTGGTGATGGGGCCCTCCTGCTTGGCCAGAGGAAAGTCACTGTGAGGGATATCATAGGGCTGCTCCTCAGTGTCCTCCTGCTGTGCTGCAGGCATGTATGCTGTGTGGGAAAATGAGATGATGTGATTAATAACCTTAGCTATGTGGGATGCAAGATGATGACATTGACATGTGAACCTCTTGGGAGGCAGTATGTGTTCCAATGCATGGTTTACCATTCTGGCACTCATTGCTTGCTGATCTTGACAATATCCTGTACATTGATGTATGCAACCTACAGTGGTTGAGCTTTAGTTATCATATGTATCCTGAAGAGAGGGGATGGCAACAGGCACGTGCACACATACATGCCAAGGGGGGCTTGAGCACCTGCCCTTTTTGTCCAAAGTGTCCTCGTGCCCTTTTAACAAAAAAAAAAATAATTATGAGAAGTACCCTTTTTTTCATTTGAGCCCCTGCCCCCCAAAATGTCTGTGCACGTCCCTGGATGGCAAGGAATACCTCCTTGCCTTCCCCACTCTTCAGGATACATATGATAACTAAAGCTTAACCATCTACTACTACTGAGACAAACTGAGTGTATGTACAACACATAGGGCTCTAACGCTAAAATACCAGTGCCTCAAAATGCACATATTCCGCTCCTTGCCATCCCGACTCCTCAGGATAAATTATATTTAACCACTAAAACAGACACTCTCTATATGCTTATATTCTTGATTAACCAGTTGTTTGAGGGTCAATGGTAGTTTACTTATTTTCTTAGTTCTTCTGATGTCTCTAATAAGTGGTACATGAATTCTGATCCTTGACAAATTGTCTGTTGCTTTAATAATGACAATGCAGTATATTCCAAATAGCATTCTCATATATAATTGTAAATGGTAGCACAAACTATCTTTTGTGTGACTAACTGCTATTAACCCTTGCTATTTCCCAACAACTCGATTCAAACTGATTTGCCTTGTTGTCAGGGTCTGAGAAATGTCTTTATGGAGAATACTTTCAGGGAGACCTTTGATTCTTATATTGTTCCTCCTGCCCCTGTTATCTAAATTGTCTAACTTGTAGGTTAGAAATTCAATAGTGTCCTCCTGTTAGGAAATCATTTGTTCGAGATTCTGCTGATGTTGGAGGACTTCTTCATGGTCCTGTTCTAGCGTGTTCAATTGGGAGAGGTCTTTCCGGAGCTCAGAAATTTCAGTGCAGACCACTGTTGTGATCTTCTGCTCCATGCTTTTTAAGTCTTCTTTGGTAACCATCGTAGTATGGTACAGAGCGTTCTGCTCCCGTGGAGACTGCACCATAAGAGGTGCAGGGTCCATAAGATATGCCAGAGCCATCTCCCCATCTAAGAGGCAAGTATTGGATTATGGGCCCAAAACCTTTACCTCGGATAAGTTTTTTTTTCGCAGACAGCATCTTGAAGTCAGATATTTGATGGGGCACTTTGAGGCAAGGAAAGAAGCGATGTAAGTGGTAGTAAGCTTAAATAAATTTGCAGTCACTGGAGCTGCTCCATCATGCTCTTCTCCCCGATCTGTGGTATTCTAAAACAGTCTTTCTCTGATTGCATTTCATGCCACATTTTCCATTACTGGAATGCTTAGGATGAGACAGCCACCAAACATGTCCGAAGAGGGGAACTTCCAGATGAAGATACAACATTCCACACCAGGCCTGGAAAAGAGCAATGTCCACGTTGGACGGAGGTCCAAGGCCCATGATCCAAGAAGGCAAAGCCCCCTGCCATTGGCGATCTTCAAGAGAGGCCCGAGATTTGACTTACCTGGCTTGATTATTGTGATTTATTACTTTCTAATGATTGCCATTGAAGTCCCTTTCTGGGCTTTCTCCCCTCATGCCCACACCCGCCCCGGGCCTTTTTCCCCCAGATTTATATTTTAAGCCTTTGTCCATTTCTCCCCCCACCCCAGTTTTTTTTTAATCTCTCGTTATGAATGTTTTATGAAATGTCTGCATTATTAACACGTATGATATTTGTATTGTACTTGCCATTTGTTTCGGCAACAGAGCAGATCAGTTGCCTTGTTTCCCTTCAAGGCTGGAACCTACACCACCCCACAAGAGGGTCGAGGGCTAGGGTGGATCAGTCTGGTATTGTGGCCTCATTTATAACTGGATTATTCACACCATAGACCATTATGACTGTGATAATTGGTACTGTGGGTTGGGACTAGTGCAAGTAGTAATATGTTTATGTGGCGGGGACGGAGGTGAGGGTGGTTTGGGGCGATACCCGGCGTCCTCACCACTGTGTGGATGCCAGGAGGGACATGAGTGGAACTCTTTGTCTCAGGACAACACTATTAATCCTACTCTGGTATCTACTCGTAGAGGTGGGGTAATGGGATGCTGATGGTGCGGCAGTGGATGGCGGCCCCCGGCCTCGTGGAAGACACCTCAAACCATTGAATTCCTGGGGCTGAACTAAATTTCCCACAGTTTCGGTTACCCAAGCTCCTGGAATGTGTTAACCCAGGTCCCCCGACTGGGGGTTCTGGGCCGAGGGTAGAATGTCGGAGGCTGTCCCCCTCCGTGTTTTTGTTCTAGGACCTCTATTGCTGTTCCCCTCATGGCACTTGATGGGTGTGATTCTCATGCCTCTTCCCAGCCCCTAGTTTCTGATAAAGAACACCTCTCTGGGGGACATGGATCACCGGGTCCCCCTGACCCCCCCCATGTTAATTGTAGTTCCTCAGATCCTGTTTGATTGTAGTAGGTGGGTAGGATTATCTAGTGAGAGTGTTCCCTTAATGGGTTATAACTGGCCATGTGCACCAGCTGCTTTGACTGTTTTTCTCTCAGCTCCTTTGCTTTGCTACTTACCTCCATATCCAACCCTCTCCCCCTATTTACTTTTTTTTTTTTTTTTTGCAGGTGGGCCTGGGTGGTCAATTTATTGTCCTGCATTGTCTCTCAGTCTGATGGGCTATTTATACTGTTCCTAGTGGTTAAGCACCACTTACAGTCATGTATATGCTGCTTCGTTTGATCTTGTCACTGTAATCCAGATAACTCAGGAGTCAGAATGTATAATATAAAACAACCTTTATTCAGGACACAGAATAAGGTATAACAGTGGACAAATAGGAACAGGCAGTAGGTCAACAGATAAGCTAGCACTACTATCAGGAATAGGATGCCACCTAGGACAGACCTCTCTGCTGAGACCAGGCTGAAGCCACTGATAATCTCTGCTGGAATTTGGACTGGAACAGGAACCGGATCAGCCATTGATGATCTTCTGTAGAACACGAACTGGAACTGGAACAGGTTAACTTCGACCAGGAACACAAATAGATACTGACCCACGCCTGCAGTCAGTCTAGCAGGAAAGGATAACTGACTCACGCCTGCAGTCAGCACAGATGGTAGTCTACCAGAGCCCCAGGTCTGAGCCAGATGGGTGTCTGCGGGAGAGAGGCTGCGGAGTCTGCGGAGTTCCGTTAAATGCTCCTCCAGAGCTGGAATATTTTATGCCTCAAATGACTCAGGAAGAACTGAAGGCTAGAAGCCATAGTTAATCATGAACGTGGAATTCTGAGTAGATGAGTTCATGGCACAATTCCGGTCAAAGTCCGCCCACGGTAACAGGCTCGCCCAGTCATCGTGATGGTCCGAGATGTAACAGCGCAAGAACTGTTCCAAGGCTTGGTTCGATCTCTCTGCCGCACCATTGGACTGCGGGTGATAGGCGGAGGAGAAAGAGAGTTGGATACCCAATTGTGCACAAAAGGCCCTCCAAAATCGAGACACAAACCGGCTTCCCCGGTCCGACACAATTACTTTGGGCACCCCATGGAGCCGAAAGACCTCCTTAGCGAAGATTTTAGCCAATTGCTGAGCAGTGGGCAGTTCTTCAAGGGGTACAAAATTAGCCAATTTCGAGAAATGATCTACAATCATCAGAATGACTGTGCATCCCTCAGATGCTGGTAATTCTACCATAAAATTGATGGAAATGTGCGACCATGGACGATCCCCATTAGGCACTGGAAGAAGGAGACACACAGGAAGGTGCCTAGGAGTCTTGGTTGTAGCACAAGTCTGACAAGCTACTATGAAAGCAGAAACATCTGTCCGAATACTAGGCCACCAAAATAGTCAGGATACTGACCAGAGTAATTGGTCTCTTCCAATGTGCCCTGCAGCTTTGGAAGAGTAATATGTCCCCAATAACTTAGCCCTTAAGCCCTCAGACACAAAGCATCTCCCATGCAGGTTTCTCGGCCGGAGCCGTCCCTTGGGCAGCCAAAATCTCTGTCCCCAAGGGAGAGGTAATACTGGTGCGAATCGTCGCTAGGATATGATCCGAAAGAATCACAGGCATGTGATCGCAATCCTCCTTAGACAATGCCCTGAATTGGTGGGACAGGGCATGAGCCCTCACATTCTTAGTCCCCGGCAGATAGGAAACCACAAAATTAAAGCGGGATAAGAACAGAGCCCACCTAGCCTGCCTGTAGGACAGTCATTTGGCCACGGAAAGGTTGGTCAAGTTCTTATGATCTGTGAGAATCAAAATAGGCACACAAGTACCTTCAAGTAAATGCCGCCACCCACGTAAAGGTCGCGGTCACCAATTTCATACAGAGTCTCAGGCTTCAAAAGTTTGCTGGAGAAGAAGCCACACGGCAGTAGTGGCACACCTGCAGAAGACCGCTGAGACAAGAGGGCACCTACTCCTGACCCAGATGCGTCAACCTCCAAGGTAAAAGACAATTTGGGATTTGGATGCCTTAGTACTGGTGTGGAGGCAAAAGCTGCTTTTAAGCGTTCAAAAGCCTGCAGAGCCTTCGGGGACCACTCAGAAGCATTAGCACCCTTGTGTGTCATGTCCATAAGAGGTTTGACAATGGTAGAAAACTGGTTTATGAATTTTCGATAGTAATTCACGAATCCTAGAAAACACTGAATCACTTTGAGTCCCATGGGAAGGGGCCATTGGAGTACTGCCGAAAGTTTCCCAGGGTCCATAGCCAGCCCAGAGGAGAAGATCCCTTTTTTTTTAATTCATGGCCCTGGAGCTACCCGTTTCTCATTAACTACGGGTTCCAACCGTGCTTGCTCCCGGACTCATTTCAGACGCAGCAGATTCCGGCTCTGGACGAGCATATCGAGCAACTCTGCTCCACCTGGGCACAGGTACAAAGGACTCTCAGTACTTCGTTCCAGCGTTATCAGTGCCATGCTAATCGCAGACAGTTGCTGGCGGTCTCCTTCCAGGTTGGGGATAGGGTATGGTTATCATCCAGAAACATCAATTTTCAAGTTCCTTGTAATAAGTTGGCTCCTCGGTTCATTGGTCCCTTTAAAGTTATCCACAAAATTAACCCAGTCTCGTATGCCCTGGATCTCCCAGCACCCATGCGGATTCACAATGTGTTCCACGTATCCCTTTTGAAGCCATTGATATGCAACCGTTACACTACCACTCCTGCGGTCCCCGGTCCTGTTCAAGTGCAAGGTCAGGATGAGTACGAAGTTCAAAATATTATTGACTCCCGAAGGTTCAGAGGGAGATTGCAATATTTGGTCCATTGGAAGGGCTATGGCCCTGAAGAGCGTTCCTGGGTTAATCAGAATGACCTCTATGCTCCCAGGTTGTTGCGTAAATTTCATACCAAATACCCTCAGAAACCTGGTCCCTCTTCTAGGAGAGGGGGTCTTTGAGAGGGGATTACTATCACGGTGCCCGTGCTATGCTGGAAACATTCTGTCAGTTTTGCTTAATGCTGACGCTTATTGGCTGAAGTGGCTTTGTCCCGCCCAGTATTTGTCCTTAAATACTGGGCCTTGTTACTTCTCCGGTGCCCTTTTGTGGTGGTTCCGTTACCAGCGCTTGTTCCAGTTCTTGTGTGATCTCTGTGCACCGACCCGGACTGCCTGACTACTGCACTATCTCGTTCCTGCTCTGTGTACCGAACCGGCCCGGCTGACGTTCCTGCTCTGTGTACCGACTCGGATTGGCTGACGTTCCTGCTCTGTGTACCAACCTGGCCTGGTTGACATTCCTGCTCCGTGTACCGACTCGGATTGGCTGACATTCCTGCTCTGTGTACCAACCCGGTCTGGCTGACGTTCCTGCTCTGTGTACCGACTCGGATTGGCTGACGTTCCTGCTCTGTGTACCGACCTGGCCTGGCTGACATTCCTGCTCTGTGTACCGACTCGGATTGGCTGACATTCCTGCTCTGTGTACCGACCCGGCTTGGCTGACGTTCCTGCTCTGTGTACAGACTCGGATTGGCTGACGTTCCTGCTCTGTGTACCGGACCAGTTGGGCTCCATTGCCCGTGTATCTAGACCTGCTTGCGGCCCCATCCGGTCCTCGGTTTGGGGTTGTCATCCGGGCTTCTCTCTGTCTCCGGACAGAGTCACTGTGAGTTTCCCAGCAGTCTAGTCTCTGTAATCTGTCTGTGTCACGTGGGCAACATTCCGGTGTGTATCCTCCATCTGTGCACCATGGTACGCTTGACCCTTCTTCCTGCCATAAAGCTGAGGTTGGTCTTCCTCTGGGCGCTTCAGGCTGTCAGTCTAGTAGGAAAGGATAGCTGACTCATGCCTGAGGTCAGTCTAGCAGGAAAGGATAACTGACTCATGCCTGCAGTCAGTACAGATGGTAGTCTACCAGAGCCCCAGGTCTGAGCCAGATGGGTGTCCTTGGCAGAGAGGATGTACAAGAGACAAGCCGGACAGAGCCACAGGACAGCATCAGATGGGATGGTCAGACAAGCCTGGCCATACACTGAGCGAATAGTCAGCCAGAGCCGCAGGTCTGCACCAGATTGGTTGTTGGACAAGCCTAGCGTCATACACTGAGCGGGTAGTCTGACAGAGCCACAGGTCAGCACCAGATCGGTTAGTCAGACAAGCCAGGTAAGATGCAGAGCCCAAACAACAACTGCACTGGAACATCACGAAAGGGCAACTGAAGTGGTGTCCAGGTAGTTTAAATACTGGTGTGGAGCAATAATGTACTGTGCTTTTAAAAAAACTGGGTCCCGACATCACCAGGGACTCTCTGTGACATGCGCCCGACTCAGATGCTGCAGGATCCTCCAGGGGGAGCAGCAAGGAGACTGGTTGCCCAGACACATACCAGGGCACACCGGTTCTCCCAACCGGGCAGAGAGCGGCAACCCCGCAAGGACACCACTAGAGACCGGCCGCTCGCTCACTGGGCAACCACAGCCGTCTCTAGAAAGGTAAGCAGAACGCTTACAGATCTTTGTTATATGCCCTCCTTTGGCTCTTGCAGGCAAAGATGTTCATGTACAGGTGGCTCTCCGAGGTAACTCATTCCTGGAGAGTCTACCCACGTTATTTGAACTATTCTATTTCCTTCTTTTTTTTCCTCTTCTCCTTTAGTTATCACCCCCCTCTACATTTCTCTGGTGGTTTTTGGTTTCCCTTATCATCTTCCCCCATTCCCATTTTTTCAGCCTGTCCTTTCCCTCCACACTCTACCTCATCTTTCTCCACCTTCCCGTCCCCCTTCCTCAATCCCCCCTCCACTTTACCCCTCCTATCTTCTTATCATCTCCTTCCTGGCCAACCTCTTCCCTCCCCTCCATCTTCCTGACTTCCCTGCCCTTCCCACCCTACTTGTTCATTCCTTCCCCTTTAACCCGCACTTCTTCCCCACTTCCCTCCCTTTCCCACCCCATGCTCCCCTCCCCCCCCTTTTTCTACCCTCCCCTGCCTTACCTTGCTCCCCTTCTCTCTTTCCCCTTCTCCCTAGATGTCAGTCGGAGGCTTGGGTCTGGGATGTTGGGGCCCTGGCTATTAATGCACTTCAGGCTCTTATAATGCACCTCCACTCATACCATGAACATGGCTAGGTCCAACTCTGGCTCTATGGTGCGACTCATGACTGTTAACGCATTCCTGAGAAGCACACAATGGCCGTAAGGGAATGTCATAAGCTAGCACATATAGTATTGATACAGGAAACAATTTTCTACAGTCTAAACCACCTGCCCTAACTAATGAATATGATCCCTCAGTATACTTAGCTTCTATCTATCAAGAGAAAAAACAGTGGAGTAGCGATCCTCATGTACAAGTGTTTTCTTGAAAACACAAAAAGAGGGGAAGAGACTGATAGTGTAGAGATCTCTAAGCTTCTCTTCAATACTCAGATACAAAACATTTTTTATACTCACATTTGAACCATGTCTTTGAAATATTCACAATGACTGTGAGAGCATGTGGAGGATATTCAAACTGCCTGCACACAGATACCCATACCCTGTCGCTTGATCCTTCAGAAAGCTCCACTTCAAAGCGGGGCTTGAAGAGACAACAGAAAAAAGAAAATGAAGTGCAAGGAGAGCTGTACTGATGGTTTTCACTGTAAATATGAGGTATATATTGTTAGATACTCACACAGTGTATCTTACCGGCACCACTCCAAAGTAACTGGTATAATTGCTTGAAGGGATTTTTGATGCTGATTCTCCCTGCTAAAGAATCACTTTGCCAAGCATCCTATGGACATTCCAATCTTCACCAAATATAAACCGATAATAATTCGGCAAGCAGGAGACCAGTCCAATTCAAGAGTATAAAATGGATTATTAAAATAGATATTTAAAACTCCTCTACATGTTTTGTGGTAACAAACCACTTCTTCGGGAGGATAACTAATACAAACTGCGTTTATCCTGCTGCTTTCCGAACTATTATCGGTTTATATTTGGTGAAGATTGGAATGTCCATAGGATGCTTGGCAAAGTGATTCTTTAGCAGGGAGAATCAGCATCAAAAATCCCTGCAAGCAAATATACCGGTTACCTTGGAGTGGTGAGGGTAAGATACACTGTGTGAGTCAGTACAGTACAGCTCTCCTTGCACTTCCTTTTCTTTTTTCTGTTGTCTCTTCAAGCCCCGTTGTGAAGTGGAGTTTTCTGAAGGTTCGATCGAAGGGATACGGGTATCTGTGTGGAGGCAGTTTGAATATCCTCCACATGCTCTCACGGTCATTGTGAATATTTCAATTATATGGATCAAATGTGAGTATAAAACAAGTTTGTATCTGAATCAGTACAGCTCTCCTTGCACTTCCTTTTCTTTTTTTCTGAAGTCTGTTTCTTGGTCACTTTAATGATGTCTATCATGATGACAGTGACAGATTTTTATTAAAGGCTTGCTTTATGGGAAATCATACACCTTTTGTCCAAATATGTCAGAGATCTTTCTCAAGAAAGCATTGTCTTTGCTTCAAACCTTTAAAGAAGGTTGTTTCATAACAGGTGGTGACTTTAACATGTCTTTAGACCCCTGCTTCTCTGGCACCTCTCACATACCCTCTTTGGTATGTCCACATGGAACTCTTTACTCCAGTCCCATCATCTCCTGGATGTGTGGAGACTACAATTTCCTATCTCCATGAATTATACATATTGTATTACTCACCCAATCATGATAGATATACTTGCATAGACTATGTTTTTATGGAGCAATTTCAAATCCATAATCTCAAATCAACGTCACTAGAACCAATTACATGGTCTGATCATGGCCCTTTGTGGATGGGGTTTCAGGTTGAGACTGCCATCCCATGGCTTTCAGCTTGGCGATTAAATGAGCAAATCTTGGATGATGCTCCCAATGTCGATTGTATAGCGCAACATCTAGATGAATACTTTCAAATTAATATTCCAAGTGTCAGTTCCCCAATAATGGTCTGGGAGTCGCACAAATGTGTGATAAGGGGGATTATGATTAAACTAGGCTCTCTGATGGCTAAACACAGGAGAAAACACATCGCTGACCTTCTATCTGACATCAAGGGATTAGAACTACAAAAAAACCCCACTCATTCTGAATCAATCAAGCAGAGTCTTATACGAGCTAAAAAAGAACTTGCATCTATCTACAGGGCTTCTATTCTTAGGACTTATCACTGGCACAGATATAATAACTATATTCACGGGAATAAATGTGAGAGACTTTTGAGCAGGAATGTGCAAATTAAACAGAAGTCTAGATATATAACCAGTATCCGAGACCCTTCTCATTTCCTGGCATTGCAAATATCTTCCTGAAATACTATAGCTCACTATAAAATCTACGAGACACAGATCCATATAGTAATGTAGCTCGCCTTAGGCAAGAAATACAATCTTTCTTAAGCAGATCAGGAATGTCTCGTCTACCCACGACTACTCCAGATCTTCTCAAAGAACCCTTGACCCGGGAAGAACTTGAACGAGTCCTAATGGGTTCATGGCAGCATATTATAAGAAATTGGCTCATATTCTGACACCTCACCTTCTTACTACGTTCAAAGCCATGATGCAGGGAGCCTCCTTCTCTCCCCACAGTCTGATGGCACACATATCGCTGATCCAGAAGCCTGACAGAGACCCTGCTGTGTGTTCAAATTATAGGCCTATTTTCCTACTTAATTTAGATGTCAAATATTTCGCCAAACTTCTGGCTTCTCGACTTAATTCTGCTTCTCGACTTAATTTCTGCTTTTCATCCAAATCAATCAGGATTTGTTCCACTCCTAGAGACCAAGGATAGTACGATCAAGGCAACCACCTTGATTCACACTGCCACAGAATGCAAAATCCTCTTTACTTATTTCAACTGATGCCAAAAAGGCCTTTGATAGGGTAAGTTGGCTATATTTAGAAGAAGTACTAAGATACATAGGTCTGGGTCCTAGAACTCTCTACAGTATTATGACTCTACGTCCCCCTCAACAAAATTAATCATGAATGGGTTTTTATCTGATTAGTTTGCTATAACTAATAGGACTCATCAGGGATGCCCCCTCTCACCAATTATTCATACTATCTCTTGAACCCTTGCTTAATATATGTTCCCACCCATGAGAAATGGTTCCACTAAGATTGCTAGCTTCTTGAGATCTAACTTTATAATAAACTTTCAAAAGTCAGAGGCCCTCAATCTTACCCTCAAGGCCCACTCTGTTGCCTTCTGTACCCATCCATTTCCATTTCATTGGGCAGAAAAGACTATCACCTATCTAGGTATCCTATTAGCTGCAAACCTAGAAGAAATGCTTCATGTTAACATGACCCGTCTGTCTACCAAACTCACCCATGAACTTAAGCGCTGGGATTCTCTTTATGTCTCATGGTCCGGGAGGGTGAACCTGATTAAAGTGATAGGCCTTCCTCAGATTATGTATGTTTCTAATACGATACCCTTAGTTATTCCTACCCCCACTATTCACCAACTTCAGAAGCTTATAAATGCCTTTGTTTGGCAGTTTAACCTTTTGAGTGCCAGAGGGGTACGCAATGCATTGCAAACAGGGCTGGTGAAAGGATTTTTGCCACCCTAGGCAAAACCTTATTTTTGCCGCCCCCTTGTTTCCGCCCCTTGTGTCCCGACACACTAGGTGGGCGCTGCGAATCTTGTTGGGGGTGGCAGGAGGAGGCTTTCTAGGTGCTTGCTCTTTTCAGAGTGGCACCTCTCTCTCCTCAGTTCATCTATCTCCTTGTTGGAGTTCTGTTAACCTTTTGAGTGCCATAGAGATGTGCAACGCATTGCAATGCGTTGGATACCTCCCTGACAGTCAAAAGCTTAAACTTTAGATTGAATGAGGGTGTCCAATGTATTGAAATGCTTTGCACACTTTCTTGCACGCAAATGGATAATGTCAGACAGAACATGTGATTGCATATCACATACTCCCAAGCTAGGACCAGGCTGGGCTCTGCTTACCAGACTCCCCTTACTTAGCTGGCTGCTTCCACCACACGCAAAGATTTATTGCATGTGTAGCTTATTGCGTTAAAAACTTTTAATTGCAGAGCTCGTATTGCCCCGTCTCCCATGAAGCAACACAAGTAATAAATCTGACTTCCTATCGGGATGAGCAGTGATCTCAGTCCCTGGAGCCTTGAAAAACAGAGCACTGTCGTTTCCAACAGGGAATCAGTGTGAAAAAGGGATGAATGAGTATCAGCCTGGTGATCCTGAATACTCATGTGGCCTGGTTGTATACACGTAGAGCTGTGAAGCTGCTCTGATGGGCTTACTTTCAATTTGGGAGATTAAAGTGAGCCTGCTCTGGAAGCAGGCACCAATGGCTGTGTGCAACAACAGGAGTCCATTCAGCTGCTTCTGTTTACTGACGGGAGGATGGGAGTTATAGTCTCTCTTCCCCTCCCCTGCTGCTTACTTCATATGGACTCTCCGGCTCCTTAGGGTTATATCCTGTTCTGGCACTCCATCCCCTACCTGATGCTGCCGACTACCCGTCCCCCTTTATCCGCTCCACCTACCTTCTCCCAGTGCTCCCACTCCTCTTTACCTTTTGTTTGTATCCCCCTTCACCCCATCCAGCCCTTCTCCTACTCTTCCCCCCTTTTTTTCATCTCTTTTCTCACATCCCCCTCTCTCATCTCGCCACTGAGACCACCACAGACTTGGCCTCCCTTGGCCTTTTCCCTTTCTGTGTTCAGTTTCAAAATATGTTCTAAACAAAGTTCCTTATATTTTTTTGGTTAATATACTACAACTGCCACATTTTTTACAATATTTGTAAAAAATATGTTTTTTTAATTATTTCAAAACTTTGCATTTCATTTCAACTCCTAATAAAGCTTTTAAAAATAAATAAATGAATAAATAAAAGAATAACACAGAGCAGGAAAACCAAGGCTTTAACTGGGGCAAAACCAAAATCAGACAGAATCAGAAATGCTGGTTAAGAGCATTAACAGGTTGGAATAATCTGGAAGTGAGAGGTGAGAAGAACCAGTATAATAAGAGGAAGATATACTAGATAGGTGTTCAGGTAAGCACAAGTAAAAGTAAGGTTAATACCATAGGTACTGGATCTTATCACATACATGCCATATTATTTGTTCAGATCCAAGGAATTTGTAAGTTAGGCTGACCAGATATCACCTTTAACCAGGGACACATAGGAAATACCCATTTTTCAGTACTTCACTGAAATCAATGCAGTCCTGCAGTATGTATTTCTCCTATGCGTCCCCGGTGAAAGGTGAGGTCTGGTCAGCCTATTGTAAGTAGTTTATAAATAAAGATCAGGGCTGTTTCTAGGCCAACGTGTAGATTTCAGCTGCACTTGGCACCAAGCAGCAGGAGGAGCATTTCCCTGAAAGAGTTGTATTTGATATGGGGAAGGTAGCCAATTTCAGAGCAGATATCATGGCTTCCCCTGTACAAATCTGCTCACAAGTGGTACCTTTGGAAATACAATTCCAGTTACATCAATCTTTTGGGGTTCATGCAAGACAAGCTAAGATATATGTCCTGAAAGGATACCACCTGCTCCTAACAAATTCACCAAGTATAAATTACAGACAGGGAGAAACAAGATCAGCAGTTGCACAGGACATTGAGGATCTTAGCTCCTACCAGCATCCAGAGTTCTATATCTTAGCCTCAGCCCACTTCCTGGTGCATATCAATTAGATGCTGGAAGGATAGGGGAGGTTCTGCTGGTCCATTTAACTGTATAGAGCAACAGGATCATATGGACATGAAATGCAGGCTGTTGTTTATGCCTGACTTCAGCACACTGCTGCCAGGTAAGAGGAATGATAACCAAAACAACATAAACTTAATGTGGAGTGGGACTAGTATTAGGACTTGACTGGGGTGCAGATCTTCGTAGAATATGTGTCTTAGTTTCCAGCAATGGCTGCTGGAGCTAATATGGTTAGGCTGTGTATCCAGCTTAACTCCTACAGTTTTGGAAGGTCATATCCATGTCTTTACAATGCCTATTAGGTAACAGGCTTCTTAGCTTACAGCACTGCAGGAGTTAATATTGCTAGGCTCTGTAGCCTGTACCCTAACTTCTTTACATTTATTTAATGTGCTAAGGTAATCCTGTACTTGTCTAAAGCGATATGTTGACCTCATGCAATGGTACAGTGCATTATAGGGGAATGATATACTATGGTGAGAGATGTCCCCAGTTAGGTAAATCCCTGCAATGTGTATATTAATTTTGGAAACCACTTTTTCAAGCAAGAGAAAGGCTCTTTTTTGAATAAGCTTCTTTGGACAATATATGAATTTGAGAGTTTTTTCTCATCACATATTCATGTAATCCTTGTCTCGTGTATTTATGTTATGCTGGTCTTATACAAAAATGGTAGTCTCATATTATTATGTTGGTTTCTTGTCCTGCTGATGTGATATAATGGTCATACCTGGGAACTTTTTATTGTTGTCTCCCCGGAGGGGAGTCCTCTGCTGCCATGGGTGGTGTGAAGATTGACGCGTATCGCGTCAAAAAGGGGCGGGGCTTAACGCAAGTGCCCGATGGAGGACTTAAAAGAAGGCTGGGGGAAGGAGCAACACGGGGAGAAAAGAGTGGAAGTGGATAGAGTCTTAACAGAAACTGCCCACATCCGGAGGACTCAGCCTCTGCGGATTTGCCCCGGAGACTCCGGTTTTGACACTGCTTTACCGGATCTCCGGGGCAAATCCGGAGAGTTCCCATGTATGGTAATGGTGTATACCATAACTAGACACATCTTCATGGGATACTCTGTTTTTCGCATGTAATGTTATATTTCCTTACTGTCCAAATGGTGGAGACCAGCTTTACATTTGTATCATTCTCTTGTTTCTATCTTATGGGATTTCATATGACTGTAGCTTGTGAGACCCATTCCTACACTCACAATGCTTGGCCCACTCCTTCAGGTCACTCAGTAACATGGGGACACTGCCTCTCTGTAAAACCCCATACCCTCCAGAACTTTTGCAGCTCCTACGCTTTTTCTTCAGAGTTTATTATCTAAAAAGAAGTACCCCAAACTGGGTCACTTACTGCGAAGTGCAAGCTCAGTGGTGCCACGAGGCTCACCCACATGTCACTGCAAATCTTATCATCCAAAATCTGTGCCGCACATGGCAGAGCAGAACTTACACTATGCAGGATGACCCATGGTGGGTAATTCCTTTTAGACTGTTAGATCTGTGATGTCATATGTGTCAAATACTGTGTCGTGTTGTGTGTTATAGATTGTAAGTTCTGTAGTGCCATATTGGAGATCCTCATGTCACTGCAGAACTTGCACTTCACAGGACATGCATACTTATACTATAAGCTCTGTAATATCAAATGGGTCAAACATTTCAGATTGTAAGCTCTGCGGGGTAATGTGGGACATACTTTGTAGACTGTAAACTGGCTTCATGTGAGTCATATATTGCAGATTGTAAGCTTTGTCTTGTTGCACCACAGATCTTGCACTTTACAGATTGTGGCATAATACGGGTGATTCTCTTTATGAGAAGTTTTGGGCTTATTGGAAGGGACAGCTCACTTTTACAGCAACTTCATACAAGCGAGGATAAAAAAAGGTCATATTTTTGAGGAAACCTTTTATGGAATCTAAGTAAAACTGGAATAATTCTGGTGTAAACCAAGTGCACCATAAGGGACAATACAAATGACCATTGCTGTAAATGGGACTGAATGCTAAGGCGATCTGAAACGCATTGAAAATGCCTTGAACATCTCTCTAGCATTCATGGGAGTTAACATCCCCGTTTAAATCAATCAGAATTTGTGGACTTCTCTTTTGTTCAGTACAGTGCATTTTCTCCAGAAATGCACCATTTCTTTTTAGTACATCAACTTCACTGTCTGATACCCCAATGGTAGCCACAGAACCACAAGTACACAGTCTGTCATCCCAGCCTTGTCCCACTGTCCACTGGGTGCAAAAGAAACACACTTACACTGTCTGCTTCCCCTGCTTTATGCAACTTTCCACTGGTAGCCACAGACCCACATATCAAATGTCTAACATTCTAGCCTACTTACATTGTTCACTGGAAGTCATATACATAGCTAGGAACTGTGAAGGAACTCCGTTACCATGACCAGGTAGCTCCGCCAACCTGTGCTCCCTTAACCTGGGACTGCACCCAGTGATCTCTCCAGCCATGCAAACCACTAGTCACAATGTAGTGTAGGTTGAAAATAAGAACTCTTTATTGTCGGGCACACAGGGTTTATATATACACATAACTGCATTATCAACACATCTTAAAATGCAATAGGATGCAAGTTACTGCAACCAATATATGGGAGCATACACAAAGCATACAATGGGGCCAGTGGTGGAGGGGCACATAATACAAAGAGGCAGAATGGGAACAATACACAAGTTGTACAAGGTGAGCCTCCAGATGGGAGACAAAGGACTGTAAACAGCAAACATGATTACATCACTATATAATTAAATGACAAACATCAGACCAGAGCATAATTCTCTCAACAAATACACTACACTGTTCCTGTGACAGCCCTCATAGCTGGGTAGTCTGCAGGGCAGGGCCTGGGCCCCAGGGCCCTCCAGGAGCCCAGGGCATGAAGGCTTCCATGACAAGGGGCAAACGGGGCAGTGATTAGTCTTAGGGGGGAGGCTATGCCCCTCTCCAGGGCCAGGTCCACAGTCTGTGGGCAGGAGGCTGGCCCTTAACCCCCTCCAGGAGCCCTAGTGATGAAGGGTTCTGTCACATTTCTCCCCCTTCCAAAGGGGAGTGACCTAGGAGGAGACCCCAAATGGGTTGACTCACCTGGCTCACCAATGCCCTCTCAAAATTGGTGTCCTAACCAGTCTGCCATTCCAAAAGCAGTACACACCCAACTGACCTCTGCCTCTCTCTTAAAAATATTTGCCGCTGGGGTGAAGTGCCAACTGTCCTCTCAGCCCCTGGAGAGTAGGCAGGGGTGACAGGGCCGCTGGAGAGGACATTGGTCCCACTCTACAGGGCAGGGGCAACAACGCTGCTGGTGAGGACCTTGGTCCCACTCACCAGGGCAGCAGAGCCGCTGGGGAGGATCTTGATCCCACTCCCCAGGGCAGGGGCAACAGAGCCACTGCGGGGGTGGGAATCTCAGTTTCACTCCCCAGAGCAGGGGCAAAAGAGGTGCTGAAGAGGACGTTGGTCCCACTCTGCAGGGCAGGGGCAACAGAGCCACTGGAGAGGATGCTGGTCCCACTACACAGGGCAGGGGTAACAGAGCCACTGGAGAGGATGCTGGTCCCACTCCCCAGGGCAGGGGCAAAAGAGTCATTGGAGAGGATGTTGGTCCCACTCCCCAGAGCAGATGTGACAGGGCCGCTGGAGAGGACTTTGGTCCCACTCTCCAGGGCAGGGGCATCAATGCCGCTGGTGGGAACCTCGGTCTCACTCGCCAGAGTAGGGGCAACAGAGCCACTGGGGAGGATCTCGATCCTACTCCCCAGTGCAGGAGCAACAGAGCCGCTGGGGAGGACGCAGGTCCCACTCCCCAGGGCCGGGGCAACAGAGCCACTGGAGAGGATGCTGGTCCCACTCCCCAGGGCAGGGGCAAAAGAGTTGCTGGAGAGGATGTTGGTCCCACACCCCAGGGCAGGGGCGACAGGGCCGCTGGAGAGGACTTTGGTCCCACTCTCCAGGGCAGGGGCAACAATGCCACTGGTGAGGACCTTGGTCCCACTCACCAGGGCAGGGGGTGACAGAGCCACTGGGGAGGATGTCGGTCCCACTCTCCAGGGCAGGTGCAACAGAGCCACTGGGGAGGATCTCGATCCCACTCCCCAGGGCAGAGGCAACAGAGCCACTGGGGGGAAGCTCAGTCTCACTCCCCAGGGCAGGGGCAAAAGAGCCACTGGAGAGGATGTTGGTCCCACTCTCCAGGGCAGGGGCAACAGATCCCCTGAGGAGGTCACTGGTCCTGCTTCCCAGGGCAAGGGCAACGCAGCCGCTGGTGAGGATTTTAGTCCCATTCACCATGGCAGGGCCAACAGAGCCGATGGTGAGGACCTTTGTCCTCTCCAGAAATCTTTACCTCTGAGTGCCCTCTCAGAAACTGGCTCCCCATTTTGTGGGGCCTTTCCATATCCTCCAATGTGATACACAATAATAATGCGGATACACAATGTGCTCCATGTCTCACTGCTGAAATCTCTGGTATGTAATTGTTTCACTACGATCACTCCTCGCCCTCATTTGGTGACCGTTGACAACCATGAGAAATGTAAGGTCTGAACCTTAGTTGACTCTCGTAGCTTCCGAGGGAGCCTTCAATATTTGGTCCATTGGAAGGGTTACAGTCCAGAAGAGTGCTCATGGGTTCCAGCTGCAGATGTGCATGCATGCCCCCGCCCTCCTCCATGCTTTCCATGCATGCTTTCCCCATAACCTGGTTCTGCCCCGTGTGTGTGTGTGGGGGGCGTTAAGGGGGGTACTGTCAAGGTTTTGCTGAGCTGCTCCCATTCTGCCTATTGATTCTGCTGTCTGAGCTAATCTAGTGCTCGGCTATCCACTGCTGCTGTCTTCTGAGTTTTTGGCTCATACTGAATCAGCTGACCGCTCTGATTACTCACCTGTTATCAGCCAACCCTTCCAGGGTATTTAAAGCAGCTTGGCTCTCTTCCCCATTGTCCTTGTGTTTGTTTGCTGACCTGTTGCTGCTGTGGATTTTCTTGCGCTCCTATTTGCTGTATTCCAGACCCTTGGTTTGTTCCAGACATCATGGACTTCTGTGCTCCTGACCCTTGGGTTGTTCCTGACATCACAGACTTCTGATTTCCTGACTCAGGCTCGGCTGAATACCTGTCTGGGTTCCTGACCCTGGCGTGTCTTTTGGTTTATGCGCTTGGATCATGCTTCAGTTTTTGTTTCATTAATAAAGGTGTATTGCATTTTACATTTTTGTGTCCTGTCTGGTTCCTGGTCCCTAACACCCTCCTCCTTCCCCAGCCTGTTTGCCTGTATTTTTTGCTAGTTTCTGAAGCCCTGCTCCCCAGTCTTGATTAAGACCCAACCCCTTTTGACGATTGCGTCATTTGTCTCCCTCAATGGCACTATAGGTCAGAAGGTATCACACATAGAACCAAACATACAATGTCTGATACTGCAACCTTATTCCACAGTCCCAGAACCACACATGCACTGTCTGCCACCCCAGCATTACTGTATTCTCTACTTGTAGGCACAGAACCACATATGTACTGTCTGACATTATAGCTTTGTTCCACTGTCCACTGGTAGTTACAAAACTACATGCACACAGTCTGACACCCCCGTCTTTTTTCCAACTCCATCTCATGAACAGTAGTACTCCAGGGACTGAGGAAAAAGAAAAAGAATAGGAGTAATACTAAGTGCAGTAGTTATTTAAACACCAGATAAAAAGAAAAAAAACAATACTCACACAATCCAGGGTATATGGTGTCCCAGGACCCCTTCCCTGAGGTGAGCAAGAACTACAGGCCTAAGGCTGGCTTGGGGAGAAACCTCATAGGGGCGCAGAAAGGGACCAGTACCAATAAAAGTGAGCACAAACACGCACTCTACCCTTGTTCCACTGTCTGCTATTACTTCCTTTTTCCTTTCCTTTGTCTCATAATTCTGCAGCATCCTGTAGGTTTCACATAATAGTGCAATGATCTGATTATTTTATTTACTGATATAAAGCTGTGCTGGCCTGGTGTAATGCTTTTCTGTTCTCATAGTATCATAGTTCATGAGTCTGCAAAAACACATGCGTCCATCAAGTTCAGCCTATGCCAAATAACCCCTGTTGATCAAGAGTAAGATAAACAAACAAACCTGTTGAATCCATTTCCAAGTGGGTAAAAAAATCCTTCCTGACTCCAAATGGCAGTCAGATAGTTCCCTGGATCATCAACCTATTTGCTTTGAAGCAAACTGTCCTAATTGTTCTGTGCTAGATAGGAATCCATTACTTTTTTAAAGCAGTTACAGTATCTGCAAGCACAGCATCCAGAGGCAAATCATTCTATAGCTTTACCACCCTCACTGTAAAGAAATCCCTGCCTTTTCTTCTCTAATTATGTAATTCTCTGCAGGTCTCATGTAGTAGTGCAAAGATTCCTTGGTCTCTGTAATACTAAGGATGAAAATGCAGTTCAGGTTCTGAAGTGAATTGTTTTAGAGCTGTTCACTACACAATGCAGAGTAATTAAAAAACAGAAGACCTGGGGAAGATTAGAAAATATAAGATAAAGTCACACATCAGACTCTCTAAATGCACCCAGCTTTATCTTAGCCTTTATTATGATTGTTACCTTATCCTAATTAAACTGTCCCATCAATAAATATACATGCTGTAGGCACTGCTCCAGAAATGCACAACTTTTCTTTCTGAAGCAAGCCAACAGCACCACAAGGATCAATTATAAAGTTATGTTGCTTTAAATGGGGCTTTAAACCCCTAGAACACTAGAGGTCTCCAATGCAGTGTGGGGCAATGAGCAGAAGACCTATATAGTATTCAAGGGTTTAAAACCCCCATCTAAATAAATAGGAATTTGTGAAATGTGCATTTTGTTCCTGTTGTGCAGTTGGTTTCTTTCAGGAAAAAAGTATTTTACTCCATTGCCCATGAGATAGATAAATATTAACTATTATAACTATGCAGAATATAGATTCTAGGTAATATGTCCCTGTTTGTACTAAGCCACAGGTGCTTTAGTCATTCCACAAGGATTCCTTAACCCTCTGAGTGCCAGAGGAGTATGCAACGCATTGCAAGGCTGGGGTGAGATAGTATTTGTTGATCTATGGCTACCGTGGGACAAGGCTGGATATCATTATATATGGGTCTATAGCTACTGTGAAACAATGTTGAGGGCTGAATTAGTATGCGTGGATCTATGGTCTGGATCTGTGGCTAGTGTGGGACAAGGCTGGGAGGTGAGGTGTATGCTTTTATGGCTTATGTGGGGAAAGGCTGGGGATTAGTATGTTTGTTTCTATCTTTACTGTGGGACAAAGCTAGGGGGATATTCTGTGTGGTTCGATGACTACCATGGGACTGGGAAATGGGAATCACAACAGTGGTGGGCAACATCAGCATAACTGGGAACGTTGAAAATTAGTTGAAAATAATAACCCTTACAGTTCTCCAAAATATATACTGTCAGTGAAATGCCGCTACTTACTCTAATTCAGGGATGCTGCAATTGGTCCCTGAAGAAGCATTAACATGAAACAGATTTCGAAATATAACTGACTGAACATACACCAGACAAACAGCACTTCTCCCCATACGCTCCTGGTAAAATGGCACCAATTTAGAGACTAAAAAAAGCAGTAAATTGATGCAGATCATATAATATGTAACCATACCATGCCAATCTGTTACTCTTTAAAGGAATCTTAAAGTAGCACTATTAATGTGATGGGGCATTGAACTGTTAACACCTTGAGTTGCTGACTGGTGTACAAAATACTTCTCTAATGCTTTGCATGATGGCCTGTGATCTGGATACACTGACTAAAAGTCTCTGGGTGAAACCCAGCAAGTTCCCAGGTATGAACATCAGGCCCTCCAGCTGCTGCTAGACTAAAATCCCCATCATAATTTTATTAACAGAATCTTTATTAACTCCTGCGGTGCTGGAAGATAATCTCATCAATTAGCACTGTAGGAGTTAATATAGTTGCAGGGCTATCAGGTTGTAGATCTCTAATCCAGTACCATGTGAGTTTATTAGGGTTAGAGTAGAATCATGATAACTTCTCACGACTAGGAAACAATAGAGAGATGCCCTACAACATCATCCTATGCACAAAGCCTTAAAAACAACATTTCTGGGGTGAGCCAATTGCATCACATGGAACACATATAGTTCCTGGTTACTCAAATTTGGCTTGTAACCCAGTGCATGCTAGAGAGGTTTCCAGTGTGTATAGGGCTTCAGGATGTATAGGAAACTGTGATCTTATCAGAATTTTATATGACAATTCACCATAATAGTCCCAGCAATCAGCTCATCTGGACATTCAGGATGGGGTCCTGAATCAACTCCCACATAACTGAACAGCAGAAAGATACTGTATCTCCCACCACCCTGTGTTGTAAATATACAATCTTGCTTGTGTTCTTCACAGAATTACACAATTACTATGTAACCTTTAAGAGCCAGAGAGGTGTACAATGCACTATAAAACAATGCATTGCGCAATGCTCAGGTCCTTATAGGGTTATATGTTTTCCATGTGCAGTGAGCAGAGTTTGAGGTTGAATGATCCTGCTTCCAACTCTCATGGCTGCCTCCATGGACATGAAATGCAGGACAGATTGAAGATGTTATCTCTTTTACCAAGGTTCAAGGGCAACATTTATAAGGACCTGGCCATACTAAGATAAGTGGGGTATTATTATAATATATTTAATAATGGCATGTAATAAAACAAAAATGTAATATAGGAAGGCCTAAATCATGTCCAGTGTCAGCGCAAGCAAGTCACTCACCGGCCATAATTTACTAAAGGTCAATAGACACATATACAGAAAGATACATGGAGCAATTCTGAGGTAAACTAACTTCATCCTATGGAAGAAATTAAAAAAAAAAAGTAGAAAAAAATCCCTCATTAATTTAACCCTTTGAGTGTCAGGGGGTATCCAATGCATTGCATCACAATTCATTGGATACCCCAATGCATGCAAAGGGTTAAATTGGGGCTTCTAACTATTTGACTGCTTGAAAGGTCTGCAACACTATGGGGTAGATTCACAAAGCGGTGATAAAGAGGTCATAAAGTGGAGATGACTTATCCAGTTTATCACTTCTATAGTTCCTATGTTATTCTATGGAGCCTATGCATTTGGAGATCTTAGTGCATAGGCTCTATAGAATATCATAGAAACTGGAGAAGTGATCTAACCAGAGGAGTAATCTCCACTTTATCACCTCTTAGTGAATCTGCACCCCATTGTTTCACAATCTGTGGGGATTTTTATCTGTTCCCTATTGTGCAGTTGGTTTGCTCCACAATTGCTCTACTTTTACCTAGTACATCTGCACCTAAAAGTTCTCTGTGCCCTGGAATAACTTTGAAAAAATATAAGATAAAAAGCACATCACATATATAGTTAGCATAATGTATGAGCTTATTATAAAGACTCACTCTCTGCATTAACCGGAATGGCAGTTAATGGCCAGCTCCTGGAAAGGGGTATAAATCATCTAAATTACATCAGGTCTTCCGGACAATTTTCTGCCAAATACAAAGTGTAAAAAAAAAAAAACAAAAACAAAAAAACAACAAGAAACCAGAATGGGATGAACATTGTGTTGGAGATTCAGTAACTCTGGTAGCCAACAAGGTTAACAGATGGTTCTATTTGAGCAGCAGTAGGGGTATCCATACATAAATCAAAATCATATTCCCACTGCAGGTTAAGGAGATCCCACCCAAAGGAATTTTGTTTGCATGAAAAGAGGATCATCCGTCCATTATATTCACTACAGGTGACTGACTCAGACTGTATAGAGGAGATACTGTAAACACATTTGCATACACTACATTGCACTGCAAGTGAATGTACAGATGACATATACACCAAATTAAACTGCAGGGCAGGTGATTATACACAGGGCACATACACCTCTTTATACTTTTAGTGATTGGACAAAGGTCACAAATACCGCATTACACTAGAGTGTCATTGTACAGAGAGGTAACATATGCCGATATTGCCACATTACATTGGTTTTCGATTGTACGGACAACACACCCCACAATACATTGCAGGAAGTTTGTGCAGTGGACACACATGCACCGCATGACAAAACAGGTGATTGTATAGATGAGTTAAATATGAATGGTATCATGGTAGTTTCTCTAATTCAAATCATATGATTACTAACTACTAACGCCACCCCTCACTCACTTATTCAACCTCTCTCTATCAACTGGCACCTTCCCATCCTCCTTCAAACATGCACTAATCACGCCAATTCTAAAGAAACCCTGCCTGGACCCAAACTCACTGTCAAACTACCGGCCCATTTCCCTACTCCCGTTTGCCTCCAAACTCCTTGAGCGTCTCGCGTATAGCCAGCTCACTAAATTCCTCTGCTCCCATTCCCTGCTAGACCCCTTGCAGTCTGGATTCCGACCTCATCACTCCACCGAAACTGCCCTCACTAAAGTGGCCAATGACTTACTCTCTGCCAAGTCAAAAGGCCACTACTCCCTACTCATTCTCCTGGACCTGTCTGCAGCCTTTGACACAGTAGATCACCCACTCCTCCTCCAAGCCCTCCACTCTCTAGGTCTCCGTGACACTGCCCTCTCTTGGTTTTCATCATATCTCCGCAACCGCTCCTTCAGTGTGTCCTACTCAGACTCCACCTCCCCACCCCTCCCACTGTCTGTTGGAGTGCCTCAAGGCTCAGTCCTGGGCCCCTTGCTCTTCTCAATTTACACTGCATCCCTGGGTAAACTAATAAACTCCTTTGGGTTTCACCATCATCTCTATGCTGATGACACTCAAATCTATCTTTCCTCCCCTGACCTCTCCCCCTCCCTCCTGTCCCAGGTATCTAACTGTCTGTCCGCTGTGTCTTTTTGGATGTCCTCCCATCAACTCAAACTTAACCTTGACAAAACTGAACTAATTATCTTCCCTCCCTCTCCTAACAGTCCTACTCCAGATATTACCCTCACTGTCAACAACACTATCATCAAACCAACCCCTACAGCATGTTGCCTGGGGGTCACATTCGACTCCGCCCTATCATTTATTCCTCACATCCAGTCAATCTCCAGATCATGCCGCCTCCACCTCCGCAACATCTCTAGAATCCGACCCTTCCTTAATGAAGATACCACTAAAATTCTAATCCAAACACTCATCATGTCCCGTCTTGACTACTGTAACTCACTACTAACTGGCCTTCCTCTTGCCCGCCTAACCCCACTACAGTCCATAATGAACTCAGCAGCACGACTAATCTACCTAACCAGCCGCTTCTCCAACACCAGTCCCCTCTGCCAATCCCTACACTGGCTCCCATTAGCACACAGAATTAAATTCAAAATCCTGATGCTCACCTACAGAGCCCTTACTAACACCTCACCCCCCTATATCTCATCTCTCATTTCCAAATACACTCCCACTCGCCATCTTCGTTCTGCACAGGACCTTCTCCTCTCCACATCTCTCATTACAACCTCCCACTCCCGCCTACAGGATTTCTCCCGTGCTGCACCCAAGCTCTGGAATTCCCTCCCCCGCCCCATCAGACTCTCCCCTAACCTTCAGATCTTCAGACGCTCCCTGAAAACTCACCTCTTCAGGGAAGCCTATCAACTACCTCCATAAACATTCTCACCAAGAACCACCCCCTGCCTGGACCACTGCACTCACTAGCACTTCTCACTCCCACCCACTGACTGGCAGCTCATGTGGCAGGAGGCACTTACACCCAATAGCACTTACACCTTCTGTGTCCTACCCACCTTCCTCTAGACTGTAAGCTCTCATGAGCAGGGCCCTCTGATCCTTCTGTTCTCCACATATGATTTGTACTATTTAATATCCCTGTATGTCTATCCCCTATTGTAAAGCGCTGCGGAATATGTTGGCGCTATATAAATAAAGATTATTATTATTATTATTATTATGTGTTTACTGGCTTAAGTTTTTCAGTGGAATTTCCAAATAGCAAATTAATACAATAGTAAACTTAAACCTTCAATCACTTCTACTTATAATTGAAGTCTTCAGTGGTTTGATAAAATAGTGCACATTTTATTTCTAATTTCAATATTTCTGTTGCAGTTCGCTTGCTGTTTCCTGCAGTAGCCTCATTTTTTTTTCCAAGGGAAAATTCCACTGAAAAATTCAATTGTTTAAAGTGTGATCCATACAGAAATATAAAATTATTTAATATTAACTAAATAGACACGATTGCCCTACCAACCACACTTTTCCCATATGAGCAAGTAACATTTCTGGCCTCTCTTTCATTACTAAGAGAGTATAGTTTTTAACCTTTTGGATCCTAGAGAT
The DNA here is from genome assembly GCA_037306005.1 of Rhinophrynus dorsalis. Lineage (NCBI taxonomy): Eukaryota > Metazoa > Chordata > Amphibia > Anura > Rhinophrynidae > Rhinophrynus > Rhinophrynus dorsalis. The sequence goes on along the minus strand of CM074719.1, from coordinate 287,468,378 downwards.
GCCTACAGCTGGAGAGGGTTGGCACTTTTGGCCTCGGGATCAAGTACAGTCAAGTGGCCAGTATCTACCATTGCTCCAGCCTACTGCCTTTTGTTAATTTTATAACTGGCTTTAATGTTGTGAATTAAAGGGGAACTTTCACCTCCGCATTATCATTGTTGTATCCCTTCCTTTGTGTCCCCTCTGTCCATTGTGGTGTTTCTTTTTGCCTACAAATCTGTTTAAATGAAGAAAAAAGATACTTGAATTGTGTACCTGATGACGTTAGCAGCCGCACAGCCGCACACCGTATGGTGCAGAAGACACTCCCACAGCCTCAGCTCCTTTCACTTGCCCCAGCATCCTCCGATGACGAAGGCGTTCTGTTAGTAAGCTGGAGAGAGATCTCATTGGCTAGATATCGATCTCTGCCAATGGAGGATGCTGGGGCAAGTGAAAGGAGCTGAGGCTGTGGGAGTGTCTTCTGCACCATACGGTGCGCAGCTGTGCGGCTGCTAACGTCATCAGGTACACAATTCAAGTATCTTTTTTCTTCATTTAAACAGATTTGTAGGCAAAAAGAAACACCACAATGGACAGAGGGGACACAAAGGAAGGGATACAACAATGATAATGCGGAGGTGAAAGTTCCCCTTTAAGGTAAGTATCAGTCAGTAATTCAATGCCGTTTCAGATTTACATTCTGAATAGTGTTGTCTTGCAGTGTGCTTTTTCACATGTATCAACTGCTTAAAGCGGAAATACCACATCAACTAAAGTCACCCTGCAATACTTAGGCAGGTGGTGACTAGCTTAATCGTTATTTTACCTCTCAAAAGTACCCCCAAGTAAAGTAATCATTAAACTTCTGATAGCAGAAGGCAGGCATCAGTGTAGACATCTTGTCTGCGTGCCTGCGCTTTCAGTCCCCACCACCCTTCAGAGACATTTCACTTGCCCGAACTGCTCCGGAAGAGACTGACGGTTCAGGAGTGCAGGCTGCACTAACCTGGCCGCCAGTCTCGGATTATTACTGATAACTTTACTTGGGGGAACTTTTAAAAGGGAAAATAACAATTAGTAAGTATTGCAGGCGACTTTAGTTGATGAGGTAGTTCCGCTTTAATTATTTTCAAGATACCACACAGTTTACAATTAAATTGTATGATGCCACTTAAAGGGATAGTAATACTTAATTTTAACTTTATTTTATTTTGTAGGCATTAAAAAAACATGAAGAATGATATAAGTCTTATCTCTGAAACCTTTATGGTTTAAGAGATATTCACAAACAAAGTATCCCCCCCCCTGTTCAACCTGATCAGAAGGGAGATGCCCAGGTAGACTGCAGAGAGGGACAATCTTCAATTAAGAAAAGGGAAAAAGCTGAAAAACTTGTCAAGGGGGAAGGGCTTTCATTGTTTTCATACAAAGAAAATTGTCCCCTTCTGTTATCTGTACTGTCATACAACCAGACTCACATCTGAGAAGAGATGGCTTACACTAGGTAAAAGGGGCAGGGAGGGGAACTTTGCTTGTGAATATCTCATAAACCATAAAGGTTTGAGAGATAAGACTTATATCATTCTTCATGTTTTTTTAATGCCTACAAAATAAAATAAAGTTAAAACGAAGTATTACTATCCCTTTAATACAAATTGAAATTGAGGTAAACTAGTGATATCATAGAGTTTGCAATCAAAATGGAGCTACACTAGTGATATCACAGAGTTTATAACTGAAATGTTGCTGTTACATTAACGATACCACAGAGCTTGCAATTGAAATAGAACTACTATAAATAATATGCCAGCAAGCAGCCATAATCCTCACTCACATTACTGTGAGGAGGAGAGAGCACAAGACCTGTATAATGGTGTGGAGCACCACTTTTTTTTAACTATTGTGTATTATGTATTATGTATGGCCTTCACAATATTATGGTCAACCTGAGGCCCTCCCGCTTTTCCCAGACTACAACTCCTATCATCAGCTATCAGCTGGTAGAAGGTGATGGGATTTGTAGTCTGGCAGCATCTGGACCTCATGTTTCCTACCATTGTCCTACACTATATTGTGTTGGGGTCTCTCTTTCTGCCCTGCTATCAGGGTCACTGCTTTCTACTACTCATGCATAGGAATTAAATTTGGCCATAAATGCTCTTATTATTTTTAAAGGGACAGTAATGTTTCACAATAGAAGCATCTCCAATGAACCTTCATAGTACTTGGGCCATGGAGAGTATTATTTCAATACTGTCAGAGTTGCAGTTCAAGAGTAATTGAATGTATTCCCCTCCCGCCCCTTTTACTGATGTAACACTGCTAAGCTCAGAGCAGCAGGGTGGTGTCCAAGTGGATTGCAGAGAGGGACAATCTTCAGTTAACATAAGGGGGAAAAACCTGAAAAAACTGTCAATGGGGGCAGGGCTTTCATTGTTCTCACAGTAAGAAGATTGTTGATTGCTGTGAGCTGTCTGGTCTGTGGACCAGATTCCACATCTTCCACATCTGAGGGGAGGTGGCTTACACTAGGTAAAAGGGGAGGGAGGGGGAAACTTTACCATTTAATTACTCTTGAACTACAACTCTGACAGTATTGAAATAACACACTCTATGGCTCAAATACTATGAAGATTAATTGGAGCTGCTGTTTTTGTGAAACATTACTATCCCTTTAAAAACTACACAACCAATGTTTATGAAACTTGCAGGGACTGTCAATCTGAGTGCACAATTTCAACCAATTTTGCTACTTAAATGAAAAGTTATGGTAAAATATATATGTAAAATAACAGAACCTTTGTTCAAATTTACACACACACACACACACACACACACACATATATATATATACTGTATATTTTGTAAGGTTTTACCTGTTGAGTAAAACAATTGTGATACCACTACTGGGAGTTGCTTCATTCAAACTTTATTACAGCTCAGAATTATTATTGATTAATTAATTTTCAGTTCTCAATAGTAGTCACTAGTTGGCTCTGTTCTGATCACTTACAACGGACAGCCGTAGTGTCTTCTTTACTTGCATTATTGAAAAAAACGTATTTTGGTTATCGGTTGCCTGTTAAAAGTTTTTTGAGCAAAAAATTATTTATGTTGTTAGAACTTTTGAATGAAAAATCTCACAGCAGTTGAAACACCCTTATATTGCTAAGCAGGAAAAGTCATCTGCCATATATTTTTCATAAAAAATTGTTTACTGTTAGTTAAAAGAAAGGAGGAGGCACATCTAGCCCCAGTTCACTTGAAATAAGTTAATGTTCAAGTAAAATGAATATATATATGTTGTGGCTAAAATCAGGATTCTGGATAGTATCAGAGTTATTCTGCTAATGAGAATTTTATCCAAGTATTCTTGGATAACTAGATGACACTAGGTCAGGCAGGGCAATGGTAAAGGCCATGCCCCTTGTTGCACCTAGGTTTAGGGAAACAGGCAGAAAACCAGGCAGAAAACTGTGATTCTCTGTGGGAACCCTTGAGATAGCAACTGCTGCATGTCTGAGGGGTTGGATTATGTGGATGAATTATTAAAGATCAGTGCTTTTGCTCTAGCTTTATTGCTGTTTGTTGCCTGAACTATACTCAAGCAAGTGGTTGTTTATGGCTTTCAGGACACAACCTAATACAGGAAGAGGTCCAGGTACCTGGCTTCAGAAGGACCATTTTTTTAGAAGATTCAGAGGAAGAAGGTTGCCCTCACAGGATAACCAATACTTTTAATTGTTTTGAGGAAGAAAAAGGTTCTGATGATCTAGTTGGTTTTGAAAAGGCCCTAGTGGAGTCTCTTTTCAAGGTGGCCCACCAGGCTCTTAAAACTTAGTAGCTTCAGACTGACAAGTAGATAAGCTTTTTTCATCATAAAGAAAGATGCAGTCACAGAAGATGCAGTAAGAGAAGAATACATTTATTGCATCTTGACAGGCCAGAATCTTTCTTAAAAAGACTTAGAGATGACCTTGATACATTTTACTTCCAGTTCACTTTGGGTATTCACTAGAGTTTCTTTATTTTACTTAAGAAACTTCTTCATAAGCTACAAAATGTAAATGTATCCTGCTTGAATTTCTTCAATGAAGCTCCTTGAAAAGGGAATGGCTGTGAAATCATCAGGATTCCTTAATTCTGTGTTAAATATATACTATTTTCTTAGGGTCATGATTCAAAATGCACTACCTCTCTTCCATCATTCTGTTTGTGCTTTCTCAAGGCTGTATGGTGTCTCTGAACTTGATAGATTCATATCTTCACATGCTAGTCATCCAACTTATCATTTGCCTTTGCAATTTGACAGTTTCAGGTCACCTGTCTACCTTTTGGTCTGGCGACTGCCTCAGATTCATTCTGAAAGATTTTGTCACCCATGTTAGTGGAAATAAGGAAGGAGAGTTTACTATTTTCCATTTTCTGGATGGCATCCTTTTTCTATCTGTACATCCTGTATACCTGGCTCAGCACAAAGATAGATGTATTTTTTTCTTGTGATGCACAGATCAACTTAATAAATAAGGAGAAAAGCAATTTTTATCCAGTTCAGTGGATGGTTTATCTGGGCTCTGCATTCTGAACTCAGCTAGCTACTGTGTGGTTGCCCTAGTGCAAAATCTTGTTGTTGAAGGACAGGATCCAGATATTCAGAAAACTGAGAATTCAGTTGGCAAGGGAGTTTCTCAGGATCTTTTGGCTCATATCCTCCTGCACACGTCTGTTTAGATAGGGTGAGTAGTGGACACATCGTGTGTGCTTCACTTCCTTTGAACATAGTATGGCATATGAAACTAGCCCCACTGCTCACAAGATTAACTGGTAATCACTTTTGCAGAGAGTGTCCAGTTTCTGTTGGGATCTTGTACATTTTACTACCTCCTATGTCCACAGGCAAGGAACAGCTGGCTTAATTTGCTCTACTCTGATTCTGTCTTGAGCAACCAAAATATCAGCATAACAGGTATATATTCTAACAGTAAACAACTTGAAAGTTGATTTCCTCTGTAGGAGTATATTGGATCCAGGGTCCTGCTCCCTACTTCTGGATGTCTTCCAGCTTGTAGTCAAGACAGAGATGAGGGTTTCTCCCCATAGACCTAATGGCCACTGCAAACAAAAGGAAGGTTTCCACTGCGAATTCTATGTACTGTGTTTCTGGAGTGGGATGCAGAAGGTCTAGGATTGGGCACAGGAAATAAATCATATGTTTCCCCCATTTTCATTAATATTGTGTTGAAGAAGATTAGCAAAGACAGCACAGACAATGTTTCTGTCCCAACACATTCATACGCCCATGGCTGCCTTCAGTTGTGACTCTTATCTTCTGTTAGTTGTTCTCAGTGCAGTCTATTGAATCCTACTGTCCATTTAAGTTTCTAGCAACTTTGGTGATTCTTCCAGTATTTCTCTGCTTTCACGTTGTACCAGCTTTAACTCATTTTGTTTACCTCTTTGTATCCACATATCCCACACAAATAGTGGGAACATGGTACTCTGTTGGATACCAGCAGTCCCCTGATAATTTCTAAAACATTCAGTCCAGCAGGGGTTGATACAACAGTAATCAATAGTTGGATAAAGTTCCAGGCTGGTCAAACTGTGGAGTAGTTTACCGATTCAATCTTGTCATATGCATAAGATGTCTTTTCCATCTTATAACTGTGAAAAAGCTGCAAATACACCAATATTTCCATGTTTTTGCCATGCTTTCACCAGGCTTACACTGTTGTGATATCTACCTTGACAGTGACTCATTTGCATATTGAAATACAGCTTAACCCCTAGAGTGCCAGGTGGGTACAACGTACGAGTGGACACAGCTGTACCTGCTGTGCCACGCTTGTATGTTGTACAGCTTACAGTGGCTGCATTTCAGCTGACATGCAGCCTGGCACTCGTGGGGAGGCATGAGGATCACTCCTCTTGCCTCCCCAGTTATTGATCTCCCAGATGATCGTGCTGGGAGATCAATAAGTACAAAGGAGAAACAGAGTTCTCCTTTCCCCTCTCTCCTACCCGAACTTCCGGGTAGGAGTGTGCGGGACCGGGGGAAGCCTCCCAACGTCATCGGTGACATGATCACCGATGACGTTAGGGAAGTTTCCCCGGTCCCGTTCACTCCTACCGGTGGTAGGAGAAACGGGCAGGAGAGCTTTTGCTCTCCTGCGGTCGCCTTATTGATCTCCCAGCTGGGGACACCAGGAGGGGTCCTGATGTCCCCCACGAGGTCTGAATAAATTAAAAAATAAAATAAAAAAAAAAAAACGTAAAGTAACTAGTGTTGAGCGAGCGTGCTCGGCCGATGCTCGGATCGGCTCGAGCATCGCTCTGCTCGGCACATGGCGGTACTCGTCGAGTACCGCCATGTGCTCTCCCGCCATGTTCGGGTGGCGGGGATCTGTGCCGGAAGAGGCACAGATCAGAAGACGCTCCGCTGGACCACCAGGGACTGGAGGTACGGGGGCATTGCGGAGATGAAGGGGGCATTGCGGAGATGAAGGGGGACATTGTGGAAGAGGGGCATAGACTCTATGCCCCTCTTCCACAATGTCCCCCTTCATCTCCGCTATGCCCCTCTTCCACAATGTCCCCCTTCATCTCCGCTATGCCCCTCTTCCACAGTGTCCCCCTTCATCTCCGCTATGCCCCTCTTCCACAATGTCCCCCTTCATCTCCGCTATGCCCCTCTTCCACAATGTCCCCCTTCATCTCCTCTATGCCATAGAGGAGATGAAGGGGGACATTGTGGAAGAGGGGCATAGCGGAGATGAAGGGGGACATTGTGGAAGAGGGGCATAGCGGAGATGAAGGGGGACATTGTGGAAGAGGGGCATAGCGGAGATGAAGGGGGACATTGCGGAGATGAAGGGGGACATTGCGGAGATGAAGGGGGCATTCAGAGATGAAGGGGGCATAGCGGAGATGAAGGGGGGCATTGACCAGGCACCCTCCCCTCATCAGAGCAGGGGGTGCCTGGTGTAATGCTCGTGTCGCCCCATTCATTTGAATGGGGCTCGGGTGCTCGGCCGAGCACTCGAGCCTCAGGGGGTGCTCGGTCAGAGCACCCGAGCACCCAAGCATCGGGGTGCTCGCTCAACACTAAAAGTAACCCAGTGAGTGCCGCAGGGGTCCCCAGCACAGGGTCACTTCTTTTTGGGGGATTTTTTTCTTTTTGCAAGACCTCATGAGGGGGGTCCTGATGCCCCTCAATGAGGCCTATGATTTAAAAAAAAAAAAAAAAATTAACCCTGTGTATGCCACAGGGGGGTCCAATGCAGCCCCCCTCCTGTGGCACACACAGGGCTTTTATCATTTCTTTGTTACCAGAGATTGTTGGGGGGCCATCAGGATTGGTCCCGATGGCCCCCCAACAAGCTCTGATTACAAAGTAATGATAGAAAAAAAAATAACCCTCTGAACGCCACAAGGAGCCAATGCATTGCTTTGCAATGCGCTGGAGACCCCTGTGGCACTCACAGGGTCACTTCTTTTGTGGACATATTTTTTTTGACTAAGACCTCATTGGGGGTGATCAGGGGGGTCCTGATTCCCCTCAATGAGGTCTGTAATAAAAAAAAAAAAATAACTCTGTGTGTGCCACTGGGAGGGGGGGTTCAATGCAGACCCCCTTCCTGTGGCACACACAGGACTTTTTATCATTACTTTGTGATCAGAGCTTGTTTGGTGGCCATCTGAATACAAAGTAACGATAAAAAAATTAACCCTTTGTGTGCCACAGGGGCCCAATGCACTGCTTTGCAATCCACTGGACACCCCTGTGGCACACAAAGAATTATTATTTTTTTCCCTTTTTATTTTTTATTCAGACCACATTGTATGGGTTCTGATGCCCCCAACAAGGTCTACACAAAAAATATTGGGGGAAAAATCCCAAAAAAATGCACGCGGCACGGGGGGGGGGGGTGTTTCAATGCAATGCTTTGCAATACGTTGGACCCCCTGTGACACACACACACTTTTTTTTTCATTATTCTGTTTTTAGACCTTGATTGGGGACACCAGGAATGTTCCTGATACCGCCTACCCAATGAGGTATGAATACAAAATAATAATTAAAAAAAAAACCTCTGTGTGTGCAACAGGGGCTCCAACACATTACTTTGCAGTGTATTGGGCACCCCTGTGGCATGCACACAAAATGCCTCCAATTCCCCCCCCACACACACACACAAACACACATACCATATCCCCCTGCCTGGTTCCACAACCAACTGGCAGTCCCATTCCCTAGCCTGACCCCCAGCCTGTTTCCACTGTCTACTGGTAGACTCAAAGTACCAGTATGCACTAGATTCAGGCTGGGAATCAAGTTTTGTATGAGGGGGACATACAGTGCACACTGGTAGTCACAGATCCCCCATATACACTATCAGACACTGCTCCACCATCACCACCATCCTTGCTGTTCTGCTCATAACCACACACACTACCTAATCCCTCACCCTCCCACACACTTTGTTACACTAGAAGTCACAGGTCCGCACGTACACCGGCTGACGCTCTCGCTTCTTTCATCTGTTAGCCATAAAATCACACATACACCATTTGTTTTCCCATCCCTGTTTCACTGGTAGCTACACTCCTGTCAACCCACAACAGTGGGGTACCATTTTTCTTAGGCTGGCAAGCAGTCCTCCTAGGAAATCCCACACCATTGAACCATTTTAGTATCTTTGAAGTGACTGATGTGCAAAAAAAAGTTGTTTTTTTTTTCCTGTAGCACCAAATTCTGGAAATAGTTGTGCACACTAACTTAGGGGTAAAAAGGCAAGTGACCCCTCATTAGATGCGGCAGGTTGTTTTCTTTCCAAAATGGTATGGTTTATCTACCGTTTCTTCATTTCTGAAGGTGTTATAGAAATTTTTGTACAGGCAAGTCAGGTTTGAGAAAATGTTAGAAACATCAGAGGTTATAGTAGGTGTAGTTTTCTACTTCTAGCACCTCCTAAGGTAGGTCAGCTCATACCAATGGGGTGTCGTTTGACTCCTAAGAGCACTAGCTAATGAATGCAGTTGAAAATTCCATGGTTTTCACAGAGTTCCATACATTTGAAGGGGCAGAAATGTAAGAAAATGCCTTTTTTTCATTAGCGCCACCTCCTTCTCGAAGCATTTGTGCACACCAGCCTTTGGGTAAGAAGGCAAGTGACCCCTCATTAGGTGTGGCAGGTTGTTTTCTTTACAAAATGGCTTTGTTTCTCTACCTTTCCTGCATATCTATTATGGTTATAACCATTTTAGTGCAAGCAGATAATTTCAAAAACAAAAGTGTCAGGTTTACGTACGTGTTCCTTGCACCCACATATTGTCTGTTAACCCACACAAATGGGCTACCATTTTTCTCATGTTGGTAGCAGGTACTGAATACAGCAGGAAGTGTTATGGTTTTCAAAGATTTTAGTATCTTTGAAGTGGTGGAAATGTAAAAAATCATGTATTTATTTCCATAGCGCCACCTGTTGTGCACTTTAGCCCAGGGATAGAAAGGCAAGTGGTATACACCTTTTATATCTATACCCCAAAAGATCAGCGCTCAACACTTCTTCAAAGAACAGAGGATACCATATAATAATATCCTAATATTTAGACAATACTTATCTAAAAAATACAGAAAAATAAATTTGTATGTCTGAACACTCTTTTAATCTCAATATATAATCGACATTCACAATATAAAATAATACCTCCTAAAACATTCAGTTGTATCGGATAACAATCCGCGCGCTCCCAATCAACTTTTATACCTTTCCTTCATGTCTCTAACAGTTATGAACATTTTAGTACAAGCAGCCATTTTCAAGGAAGCAAACAGGTAGGTGTAGTTATGTGCTTCTGGCACCCCTAAGGTAGGTTGACTCATTCCAGTGGGGTGTCATTTTTCTCCTAAGAGCACCAGCTAATGAATACAGTTGGAAATGCCATGGTTTTCACAGATTTCAATACAGATGAAGGGGCAGAAATGTAAGAAAATGCCATTTGTTTTTACTATAGTGCCACCTTCTGGAAACATTTGGGCACAACAGGATCAGGGTAAGAAGGCAATTCACCCCTCATTAGATGCGGCAGGTTGTCTTCTTTCCAAAATGGTATGGTTTGTGTAGTCTTTCTTCACTTTTGTAGTTGTTATAACCATTTTTGTACAGACAAGTAATGTTTGAGAAAATGTTAGAAAATTTAGAGGTTGTAGTAGGTGTCTTTTTGCACTTCTAGCGTCCCCTGAGGTAGGTCAACACATACCAATGGGGTGTCATTTTTCTCCTAAGGGCACTAGCTAATGAATACAGTTGGAAATACCATGGTTTTCACAGATTTCCGTACAGATGAAGGGGCAGAAATGTAAGAAAATGCCATTTTTGGCGCTGCTGTTGATTAGGGCTATGCGCTAGCCATGGATGTTTGTAAAACTATACAAATTTGGTATTTTGTTACTTGGGGGATGCGGGGCTTTTTCAAATAATTGAAACTTTTTCAATCAAGGTAAATGTTTTTGATACATAGTATGTGATTTTAGCAAAATGAGTACATTTTCACTTTTTTGTCATTATGACATCATAGCTTTTTTGCACGTTGTAAAATTCTCTTCATGTAAGGTACCACAAGAAAGCCCAATTTGTTCTGAAAAAAAAAAAACAATATATAGTTTTCCATATGTAACTAATCACCAGAGTAAATCAAGCCTAAACAGAAGGATAGCAAAAATGCTGAAAAAGTGTCTGGCCTGCAGGGTACAGGAAATGGCCCAAGCCTCTGGCACTGAATGGGTTAATGAGCCATTGTCATATTCTTGTGGGTGTGTTTATATGCTAATGTGGCATTTCACACATGCACTAAGCTCCTATAGCTGGCTAGGCTGTCCCAAATTAGTCTGAGATCATGAAGTTGGTATCTTCCCATAGCTTTCTATGCAGCCACAGAGGATAGCTGCTGTCTCTGCTGTACAGTGCCTTAGGGATGAGCAATGCAAGCCCCTGTGTTCTTAAAAGGTTGTAATATAAAGAATCCCCTTCCCAACTTCCAAGATCATTCAAATACAAAGAGTGTAAAAGTATTTTGCTTCTATGAATCAGCTGTAGTCTTCTGATGGTGAAAAGTCCGCTGTGGACTTCAAACAGCTGAACAGCCAGTATAAAGACAGAGCCAGCAGAGAAGCTGTTACATGTAACAGCTTCTCTGACAGGTCTCTGTATTATTTAAATGCAATGTGAAGTGGAGAAGGGAATTATGTTATAACAATTTGAGTGCCACAGGGGTATGAACTGCATTGCAGAGCAGCGCATTGCACATCTCTATGGCAATCAAAAGATTAAGGGAGGGCTGGTAGTGTTCTTGGTGCTGAAGTTGGAGCTTATCCTCTCTGCTCAGCCGCCTGCCCTTCCCAGCACATTGCCAATGCTATGTCAACCTCATATGCTAATGATAAAACGTTTTCCCCCTCTTCTTGCATAGATAATTCTTAGTGCATATGGAGAAGTGTGTTGTATTCTCCATGGTGAAACAATGTCCATACATTATCAGACAAACTTCACCACTGTATCATCCCTGATCTTCAGTTCTTAAAGGGATAGTAATACTTCATTTTAACTTTATTTTATTTTGTAGGCATTAAAAAAACATGAAGAATGATATAAGTCTTATCTCTGAAACCCTTATGGTTTAAGAGATATTCACAAACAAAGTATCCCCCCCTGTTCAACCAGATCAGAAGGGAGATGCCCAGGTAGACTGCAGAGAGGGACAATCTTCAATTAAGATAATGGAAAAAGCTGAAAAACTTGTCAAGGGGGGAAGGGCTTTCATTGTTTTCATACAAAGAAAATTGTCCCCTTCTGTTATCTGTACTGTCATACAACCAGACTCACATCTGAGAAGAGATGGCTTACACTAGGTAAAAGGGGCGGGGAGGGGAACTTTGCTTGTGAATATCTCATAAACCATAAAGGTTTGAGAGATAAGACTTATATCATTCTTCATGTTTTTTTAATGCCTACAAAATAAAATAAAGTTAAAACGAAGTGTTACTATCCCTTTAACCTGTGTAACATCGCTTTAGTAAACCATGTATGCCAGATTTCTTCCCTTAAGATTGAGGGGAGCACAGTGGGGCAATATGGGGGAGTTTTTTTGTGGCCCTCTCCTCTGTGTAGAGGAAATGTTGTAATTCTAAGAGATTCCGCTGCACGTTATGGGGCTGGTGTATTGGGTTGCTAACATTAAAGTCTTAAAGATGGTGCAGATTGTCCATAGCCTGGATTGCACTTCAGCGGTTATATGCTGTAATACATATTCTGTAGCGCAGACATTGATGTTAGATGACATAAACGGCTCTGCACTGGCAAATTTGTATATTCACCATTTTGTGTGGTAGAATAATAGTCTCCTGTTTGTAATATGCCAGCAGAGGGCAGCAGATCCATGTGGATATAGACTGATTTCTACAGGCCTATACATTTAAGGATTTTAAGCTTTTTCAAAGTCATGAGGTGCAGGGCTAGTTTCTAATTGAAACCAACTGATGAATTCTGTAAAGGTGTTGCCATGATGTCTATATTTATAAGCGAATGTCTATTATCCCACTTAGTGATTTGATTCATAGAAATGCCTAAAATGATTCTTTCATCTGTTAGTACTCACTTTTAATAAGTAATGAAGGTAGTTATGGGCCCATTAGTGCATTTTAAGTCAATGGATAATGGCAAGGGGGAAGCAGAGAAAAGAGTTACCAAGGGAATGCCATCTACTTCCCCATTATTAAATCTGTATCAGCAGTATCATTCTATGATTCCCCTTCCTGCATTTTCTCCCTGCTGGAGTTAGGTTTAGTTTATTAATATTATTGAATTTATGAAGTTCAGCAAGCCCTGAATGGCCCGTATACACAGAACAATCCTACTGAGAACAACTACATTCATCTAAACTGTTCAAATGGCCACAGAGGAACACTTTTGTTTTAGGTGGTGTTTCTTGGGGTGTAGCTGGTGGGCAGGGCATAATCATGAATTACTAGGTTAATTAACACCTCTTTGCATAACAGAATAAATTATTTAGAACAAGACCAAAGTATTTTATTTACACAGGCTAGTTTATAAACATACTAGTTGAACAGCCCGTTACACGGGCCACAGTGCCACTGTCACCCGGTCACAGGGCAGTCACGCGCAGTGGAGACTGCCCGCGCCACAGCTGATACAGAGCTGGATGCTCCTTCGGAGCGCCCAGCTCTATATCAGCCGCGGCGCGGGCAGTCTCTACTGCGCATGACTGCAGCACGCGCAGCAGTGTCTACTGCGCATGTCATGCGCTACACACGAATTAGCGAATTATTATATAGGATATACTGAAGTTTAAACAAACATTCATGTAAGTTTTATTGCTGCGAAGCAATGTAATACATTTATATACACACACTACCGTCTGATCTCCTACAAAGAGGGACACCAGGGCGAGAAAAAGGTGGTAAATCTGAGATAACTTCTCCAGCGATATCATTTCTCCAGTTCCTATGTTATTCTATGTTAGCCTATGCATTAAGATTTCTCTAACTTTGGAGATCTCAGTACATAGGCTCCATAGAATAACATAGGAACTGGAGAAGTGATATCACTGGAGAATTCATCTCCGCTTTATCATCTCTTTATCATGCCTTGGTGCATGACCTTCCTAATGTTATATATGCTCTGAGCAAGCAGTCATTCCTGTCTTTTTCGAGAACTATAGCAATTTTGATAGATGTGTCTGAGGGGATTGTCCAGAATTGTCTGCAAATGAAAAGAGATAATATAGCAGCCTCTCTGAATACAAGAGCACTGAGCACAATACAAATAAATTGACTAATTTAAAGGAGCAGTAAACTTGTATTCATGAAAACACATATTTTATAGAGCTTTTCCTGCTAAGTAAAACAAGGTCACTCCCATCGCTGTCAGATGTTTTATTCAAAATTTATAGCAGTTAAAATAACAAGGAAGTGAATTTACTATGTTTACTTCCTGATAGTTCTAACTGACAGGAAGTGACAGGCAGTTTCTATCACATTCTATGGAGAACTGTATGTCTCTGACTTCTCTGACTTTCCTCTCCATTAGAATCTAACAGGAAATCTAATTAGAATTTTACCACTAGAGGGCACTGCTAATGTGAAAAAACATGGGTTTAAACAGTAATAACTCTGGAAATATAAATCTCTCAGCAGTGGGAGTACCCTTATTTTACTCAATAGGAAAATCCCTACAATATATATTTTTTCATAAAAAAGTTTAATGCTCCTTTAAGCTCTTACCTCTAAAACAGCACAAACAAAATTGAATTGATACTTTCTGAGCAGCACAGTTTACACATACAAGTTTGCAATTAAAAATTAGGGATGTAACATGAATAATATTTTCCATATGCTAGCTCTTATAACATGATATGTAACTTTAAATCAACATTATTTCATTTTTAGGTGCTACTGTTTCTTTAAATACAAGATTGAGAATGAACCTATATGTAGGTTGGCTAAAGCTGTACTTTGGTCAAAGGTGACACTGCTCCTTTTAAACAAATCTTCTGCTGTTACATCGCAGTCACTTGTGTATTTATATAATTAAATCATATCCTGTCCGTATCTTTTTTAGAGTGTACACAAGTCATCTCATCCTGTTTGTTTTAAAATGATTCTTATTCTTTTTCATACTAAACCCTTTGCATGACTACTTGAAATTTGCTGCCAGTTTATTGTGTTTCCATATTAGTGATATTAACCCCTTAAGGACGTGGCAGGACCGTCACGCTGGTCCTGCACTTAAGGACCAGGCACATCACGTACTTTTACTCACCGTGCTCCTGTAGGAGCACGGTGAGTAATACCGGGAACTGAAGTCGATGGCTCCAAGACCGGAGTGATCTCTTTCAGTCCCTCCATTCGGCGTGCCGGCCCACGTGATCAGTCACGTGGGACGTTAGGTCAAAGTTTCTATGTTGTCCTTAAGGAACAGCACACCCCAGGACCGCTGGTCCTTAAGGGGTTAAAGTCTCTCAAATACATTCAAAAACAGGACTGGATTTACCAATAGGTAGAGTAGGCAACTGCCTACTAGGTAGAGTGGCTCCTCAGTTGTGCTGAACATTCAGAATTGTGGGTTTGGCCAGTTCAATCTCAATGTCCCTTCACCAGTTTTATATCCATTTACAGGCTATTATTAAATTCTTTGGTGCTACCGGTAACTCCAATGCATTGCATTCTGGGTATTCAACACATAAGTGTGGCTGCTTTTTCATAAATATGAAGAAAAAGAGAAAAGTTTCAAATAAACTTAGGAGGCTCCTAAATGTTAAACTATATTTGGGGGCTTCCATTAACGATTCCTGTGGGGGCTTCATGGGTTGTTAACACTGCCTTGCTAGACACATGAACAATGCCTTTTGCCTGAATACATGGGCACCATTGCAGCCCAGTAATAACCGCTGCAGCCCTGCCACAGGCATTTTTTACATGTCTTGCTATAACCCTTTCAGTGCCAGAGGGGGTACACAACCCCTCTGGCACTGAAAGGGTTAATTGAATGATCTGGCAACCTTAAATACATATGCAAAATCTACCTTATTAATTCTATGGCAGGAAATGCAGCCTCGCTATATAATTTAAGTTTGCATGGTGACAGTTTATTATCATAATTAGTAAGCTTTTTTTATTAATCAATATTTAAAGGGATAGTACTCCTTAATACTGAAAAATACAAAACGGCCTATCCTGCTAAGTAAAACAAAGGTACTCCCACTGCTGAGAGATGTTTTATTTGAAAGTTATTGTAGATCAAACATGCATTTTTATGGAGTACTAAAGTCCCAAGGATATGGCCTGTTAGGGGCCTTTAGGGACCATTGTGTTAGTGTATAGGCACATCCTATATAATAATTCGCTAGGATGTTTGTCACGATGCAGTCATGTGCAGTAGAGACTGCCTGCGTTAACGTTACCCAGACCTTGGCCCGTGTACACAGGCTTTTACACTATTAGAATGATAAAGGAAGTGGAGAAGCAGTCTCCTCTTTATGATCACTTTATCATACCTTAGTGTATCTCTCACCGGGATTAATTCTGGAGCAAACCAACTGCACCAAAGGGGAGAAATAAAAATTCCCCAGATTCATATTGATTTAAATGGGGATTTTAATCCCTTAAATGATAGACTGCTCAGCAATGCATTGAAAAGCAATGTGTTAGAGACCTCTCTAATAAGGGGTTAAAATACACATTTTATAAATGGAAAATTGTATTTGTCCCCTATGTGGCAGCTGGTTTGCTCCAGAATCATTGCAGTTTTTCTGCATCAGCCTCTCTGACACCCCCAATATATTGTTATAATGAGAAGGTAAAAATACAGTGATTTATTAATTTGTCTACTTGACAAGCATCAGCTATTTATTAAGTAAATCTTGCACTTGGGTCTTTTGACTGCAATAAGCAGCTTAGTGGGAGACTGCAGAGCACTGCAGAGGCAGAGGAAGTTCTGATTGTACCTTATTCATCTGTTTGTTCACTATATAGAATTGCTCCCAGTGCTCATACTGAGCGCTGGTACTCTTAGAACTTATTATAAGTTCATCTCCACTTCCTTCACCCAGTGCAATCATGACTTCATGTGGTAAATGGGCAAGTGCAACTGAAGAGACAGAGAAGCTAAAATAAGAGGTGCAATTGATATGTTTTCTGGGCCTGACAAATGCCTATTTAGTAACATTCTGTCTCCTTCTCCAAAGAGTAGCGCAGAGGACAAGAGTATGGGCATTTGGGATGTTTTAATTCCTCTGTCACTTGTTTCTTGTGTTGTACTAGCAAGTCATAGAGGAAGCTGGAGTAATGTCAGTCCAATTTCCTGCACATGCTGTACCCCATTATTTAGATAATTGAACATTAATATCTATAAGGAGTGTTCCCAATACCAGGACCTATTAAACTATCTGACCTAAATCAGTTAATCTTCTGAAATGTGTCTAACTCCATATACTATAGACCTTCACATTAGTTTTATAAATAGCAATACATAGGTAGCTAAATAAAGTGATACAGTTTACCAAAACCCATGGAATGCTGGGAGTTTTTCCTTGGTTTTCTGGATACTAAGTCTTTGTTGATAGGTAGATAAAACAAATAATTCAGGCAGTTAAACAGCATGCAAACAGTAAGATCCTAACTCCTGTACCTAGTGCCACCTTTTATTCCCTAAATCCCCTCCCCTTTCCCTCACCTACTTCCTAATCTGCCCTCTTCTTTCCCTCCACCAGGGAGGGGTGAGGGAGGTCATCCTTTGTCCCACCAGGCCTCCCCCACCTCCCCCAGATGAAGAGGAAGAAGAAGGCATGACCTGGCCACTTATGATGGGTTCATTACTGAACCTTCGGCCATTTTGAACATGTTATAGGAGAGGCATTCCTGGATTGCTCATATTACATTTGTAACGTCCCTGAACCACTTTTATACCCTCTTTATAGGCTATTATTTAACTCCTTGGATGCTACAGAAATCTCCAGCATGTTGTGGTGCAACGCTTTGGAGATGTCTCTAGCAATCAAGGGGTTAAAGGGATAGTAATACTTCATTTTAACTTTATGTTATTTTGTAGGCATTAAAAAAAACATTAAGAATGATATAAGTCTTATCTCTCAAACCTTTATGGTTTATGAGATATTCCCAAGCAAAGTTTCCCCCTCCCGCCCCTTTTACCTACTGTAAACAATCTCTTCTCAGATGTGGAATGCAGTCCATAGACTGGACAGATAACAGAAGGGGACACTCTTATTCCTATGAAAACAATGAAAGCCCTGCCCCCCTTGACAAGCTTTTCAGGTTTTTCCCTTATCTTAATTGAAGATTGTCCCTCTCTGCAGTCTACCTGGGCACCTCCCTTCTGCTCAAGCTGAACAGTGTGACATCAGTAAAAGGGGAGGGAGGGGGACACTTTGTCATTGAATTACTCTGGAACTACAACTCTGACAGAATTGAAATAACACTCTCCAAAAGTCCAAATACTATGATGATTAATTAGAGCTGCTTTTATTATGAAACATTACTATCCCTCCCTCCTCTGGGTGGTGCAGCTAGATCCAGTGGCAAACAGCCCAGGTCTGTCTGGTGGTCCTCTGAGGCCGGTCCGGTGTAAATGACCTGGTAGGCGCCCCCCTAATGCTACAGGGGCGGGTGCCTGCCGCGGGGGCCGTCGCAGCTTACACTAGGTAAAAGGGGCGGGAGGGGGATACTTTATCATTCAATTACTCTTGAAAAACAACTCTGACAGTATTGAAGTGACATTCTCCATGGCCCAAATACTATGAAGATTAATTGCAGCTGCTTTTTTGTGAAACATTACCATCCCTTTTATCAGCAGGTATTCTTCCAGGGACAGCTTTATTGACATAATCCTATATAATAATTCGCTAGGATGTTTGTCAGAAGCCATAATGCACAGCAGAGACTGCCCGTGTTCGGCAGTCTCTACTGCACATGATTGAATTGCGTGAGTGAGGCGCGTGAGTGAGGCGACGCAAGACTGCATCGTGTGGAGCAGTGAGGTAATGGACGCTTAACCCTTTGAGTGCCAGAGGGGTACACAACGCATTGCAAAGCAATGTGTTGCGTATCCTTCTGGCACTCAAAGGATTCCGGACCTTGGCCAGTGTACACGGGCTTTTACACTAGTTAGCTGACTGCAAGGGAAGCTGTCGTCCGACCATCTTATGTTCATCAGGCGACTCTGCAGCAGAGTCGATATCACGTTTATAAAAAATAATTCTTTCACTGAAACGGTCTTCTACATGTGCTTGGTTTCAGTGAAAGGTTTCTTTTTTTATAGACGTAATCTCGGCTCTGCTGCAGAGCCACCTGATGAACATAAAACCAGGTATCCCCGCAGTCAGCTAGAATGCTGACGGGAGGGAGGGGGGAATTTTGAGTGACACTGGGGGCAATAAATTTATTTTTAGCGTAGCTACAATATGGGGATTAGTAATTTGGAAGTATTACTATCCCTTTAAAAACAAGGCAGCTGTATGGTGATTCATTTAAAGAGATTATCAGAACCAGTCTCACCATTTCGTCTGCTTAAATAAATCATATATAGCAGTGTGCTGGTGTTGTGACTTAAACATTAACCCTTTATTCATGTGTTTTGCGTGTGTATATGACATTGAGGGTGTGTGTTTGTATGTGTATGACTGTGAGTGCCTGTATGTGTCTATGACTGTGTGTGTGTCAGTGTGTATGACTTTAAGGGCGAAAAGTTAAAAGTCATCATAATGAAAAATTGTCGGATCATGAGTTGGTGGTAAAAGAAAGACAATATTTTCAGAACTAAATCCGTCACATTTGAAAATGCGTCTAAAGAATTAAAAATGATGGTATATGATCTTGATGAACATTGTCCTTAAAAATTCTGATGTTAAATATTGTCTTTGATTTTGTCTTTGAAATGAAAATTTTCAAAGAATAAAAGACATTTTTGTCTTTGAAATGACAAATTGCTTTGCACTCCTGCTAACAGTACTTTAATTTGTCTTCTCCAACTTTAAACTTATTTTGTCGGAAAAAACGACTTTAATCAGACAAAAAAGTAACTTTGAAACGAATATTTTTTTCCTGAAAATATCTTACAATATGACAGCAGATTAAATCACACCCACTTTTAAAACAGCTTTTTCTCTTTGATAGAGATGGCGGAATTGGATGCAAAAAATGACCATCTGATTACAGACAATTTCAGTTACCACCACTTTCTGAACATCTCGCCCTATGTGTGTGTATGACCATGTTTGTGTATTAGTGTGCTTGTATATCTGTAAGTGTGTGTATGACTATGTGTGTCATTGTATATATGACTGTGAGAAAGTGTGTGTGTGTGTGTATATGACTGTGTGTGTATGTATTTCTACCGCAGTCGGTCCTCTGGACTTGCCTCTCCCTGAGCTTGCCTCTCTCTGAGCTTGCCTCTCCCTGAGCTTGAACCTTGCCTCTCCCTGAGCTTGGGTTATGGGGTCTGCTACTTCAGTCTCTGTTAACAGAGGACTT
Source organism: Rhinophrynus dorsalis (assembly GCA_037306005.1). NCBI lineage: Eukaryota > Metazoa > Chordata > Amphibia > Anura > Rhinophrynidae > Rhinophrynus > Rhinophrynus dorsalis. Next base: position 287,448,331 of record CM074719.1, on the reverse strand, counting down.
TTCATCTGCAGGCTGTTCTGTAGCAGCAGTTTCCTTTTACTCTACCTGGCTTTCTTGGCACCTATTGGTTAATGGCCTCCAGCTATACCTTGTTTAGAGTCTATTTGTACCAGAGTGCCAGAGCTCCGAGTGCTCAGTTGTTAGCCCTGGTGGTGAAGACTCAGTTTTGTACTTTCTGTTTCCTGTTTGTGTATTTGATTCTCCAGTTGACCTCAGCTTGTACCTACACTTCGCTTCAACTCTGCCTGTCTCTGGACTTTGCTTGACCTCTTCTTGCCTTGACTTACTTTCTTGCCTCGGCTACTCCTCAGTCTTCTGCTCCAGTATCTCTGCTTTACCCAGACTACCATTCTACCTATCCTGGTCCAGTCCCTGGCTCAACCGGGGGATGTGATACATGGCTTTGTGGCCACGGTTTCAACCACAGCAGGCCACAGCACGGACCACAGCAGGTTTCTGGCTCCACTCCCCACCTCGCACTTCGTCCCACTAACGGGATTCAGTCTCCTGTATTACTGACAGTATCATTGTGAGTGTGTGTGTTTATGTGTATACATATAAATACATATATATATATATATATATATATATATATATATATATATATATATATGAATTGGTGTGTATGACTGTTTTTTTGTGTGTATAACTGTATGCGTGTTTATATAAGTGTGTGCTATGTGTATATGACTGTTTTTGCTCCAGAGGTTCTAGTTATGCCCCTGTTGCCTCATATCACATATGTTCTAATCCATTTACTTTGAAAAGCCTCCCTCTAACTCCTCTTTTGGCGTGACTTTACTTCATAACCTGGCACATGCTATAGGTGAAGCATTCAGGGTTTGCTCACATTACAGCCTTAATGGCAGATGAAAGTGTGCACTGGTATACACTAAAATAATAATGCATTCTACTACAGGGCTGTCCAAGTTTAGTCCTCAATGGCCACCAACAGGCCAGGATTTAAGAATTAAGCACAGGTGGGACAATGATTAACTCACGTGCTTAATCAGAGAAATCCTTATATCCTGGCTTGTTGGTGGCCCTTGTAGAACTGAACTTGGACAGCCCTGCTCTCCTACATACCCAGGGGTGCAGCCCCATGATTTGTAAACTAACCTCTTAGAAAATTAGCTTGGCTGGTGGATTCTTACATTCCCACCAAATAGGAGCATTACTAAAACAATCAAGTTGCACTAAAGGGCTCAAACAAAAATCCACAAATCTCTTTGATTTAGATAGATCTTTTAACCCATCAAAGGCTGGAAACCTCTCTAGCATTAAATGGGTTAAAAGCTCCATTTAAATGAATGTGGGTTTTTATTTCTCTCTACGATGAAGTTCCTTTGTATCCATGTTTCTCCACTTTAAGGTTTGTGCACATGGCCAGTGAAGACAACATGAGTTGGCAGGTTTCCTTTTATCCTCTGAGTTCCAAAAACATGATATCTGCTTTGAGTGCAGTGCTAAATTACAGGTCATTGTGATATCTCTTTCTGGTTTGAAGGAGAGAAATGCTCCATTATAAATAAACATTAATGCACTTGTAGTTTAAATTTAATTTCTAGCTGGTTAATTTCAGCTGCCTGCTGCACTTTTCTTTTGGATGCTAAAGTGAATCTTCACCCTGTAGGAAGACTGTAGGGTGTCAACTAATTTATTTGTATGGTAGCCTTTGACAGAATGCTTTGAGCCCTTTAGGGCCTAAACAGTGTACAGCTAATGGGTAAGTTCATAGATGTGAGGCAGACTCCTATTCTTTTAGTATAATACCTATTTTATTTAGTAAAATGCTGCAGGCCTACTTACCATTGCCCTATATGTGTTTACTTTGCTAATTACCACAAGTACTTTGACCACTGGGAATTTAGAGGCTTAACCCCTTTGAGATCCAGATGGGTACCAACATTCTGGGACAAAGCATGATATGGGACAAATAAAACCTCACATTGATTTAAATGGCTTAAAAAAACAGTGACAAAATATATATATACTAGTATGAAAGCCCGTTTAGACGGGCTAAAGTGCCACCCAGCGGCCCTGGCTGCTGCCCCAGAGCCGGGAGCAGAGACAGGTAGTGAGTCATTCGGAGTGCCCCACTCCAGATCAGCATGTTCAGCCAGTCTCTACTGAGTATGACTGCATCGTTCTGGCAGTCTGTACTGCGCATGTGCTGTTATGCACACAGGGAGCTTCACAGCCTAGCACTTTATATTATACAGATACATTATATATTTATATATTTATTTTTCCCATTCAAATGATATTATACTTCAAAATTTTAATGAAATTGCACTTTACTATTGTGGTCACAGGTGGTGCTGTTACTGTTGCTAACTATGGGCAGCCTTAGTCTATGACTCAAAAGTACATTGTAAAAACAAATTTGCATTATGAATACCAGTTGGCACTCTAGTAAAAGGTAACATGCTGGACTATGGTGCCTTTCACACAGGGTCTCTGTATTCTGAATAAACAAATCAAAGTCCTGCATGCAGCAACTATGCAGCATTTGCTGAAGAACACTGTAAAGTTGCAGTAAATAAGGTCTGACTGGTGGTCTGTGAAACAGCAGGCTGAGATTGTGGTTTTCAGACAGATGGTGGTAGTAGGGGATTCCATAATTAGGCAGACAGACTGGATAATCTGTTGCTAGCATCACTTCAACTGGGTTTGCTGTCCACCAGGTGCTAGGCATGACCTGGCTGTCCTGATCCATTTTGGCACCAATAACATGACCTGGCTGCCATGATGCATGTTGGTACAAATAATAAAATCAGTAGAAAATGGAGGTCTGTTAAGAAAACAATTCAGGGATTTTTGTCATAAACTTAAGAAAACGACCTCTAATGTAGTATACAGTATACACCATAGAGTATGCTGAAATTCTACCTGTGTCTTTAGCTACACCAAAAATACAATGTTAAACTAGGAAATTAAATGAGGGACTAAAGACTTGGTGTAAGCAGGAGGGGCTTGGGTTTCTGGAGCAGTGGGACATCTTTTCCCTTGTAGGCAATCTTTATAGTAGAGATGGATTACAACTTAGTACAGTAGAAGGGGTTCTACTGTAAGAGGTGCTAGGAAGGTTAGAGGGTTGGATGATACTTTAAATTAGGAAAGGAGAGAGGGTGAAACAACGCAGGAGGAGGTAGTGTAGAAGAGGAAATGGGATTATAGATGGGGCATGGGAGTGGAGGGGGAATTATATCTGTGCATGGATAGAGAACTGGTTAAATGATAGATGGCAGAAAAGGAATTTTTTCAAGATGGTCTAAAGTTGTAAGTGGAGTGCCACAGATTTCTGGCATAGCTGTGCCCAATGCTTTTTAATTTGTTCATTAATTATCCTGAAAAGGATATTGAAAGTAATGTCTCAATTATAGCTGATGATACTAAACTGTGTAAGGAAATGTGTACAGAGGTTTAGACAATGACTTCACAACAGTGTGCAGTGTCACTCAATGGCTACAAGCGCCAATAGGATATTATCATGTATAAAAGCAGTATAGATGCACAATATGGGAATATAATTCTATCTCTATAAATCCTTGATGAGGTCATATCTCTTCTGTAGTGTGCTGCAAAGTGTTAGAGACCTTGCTATCATTCAAGGGGTTAAAAGCTTCATTTACGTAAATGGAAATATGGGGAATTTTGATTTGTTCCCTGTGGTGCATTTGGTTTGTGCTTATCAGTATATTAGCTTCACTGAGTCTGAAGTATGCATCAAGTGATATGTATGAGTTGCGCTCAAACACCACCTCCAATATCAATAAATGTAACCTCTGCTACACACCGCCTGGTCCTGAAGAGGATAAACTTTTAAGAGGCTACGGAAAAGTAACATGAAAACACTTGTAAAAATTGATGCACTAAATGAAACAAATGGAAAATAGTTTTATCTGTACACCTCCTCCCACATACTGCTACAAAGCCTAGTGTACAAGGTAATACAAAGATATGAGTACTTTGATATTTGTTGATATCTTTTTTATTTGGATTAACAGTTTATATTATTAGAGAAGCTTTTGGGAGATCAGCTCTTTTCCTCCTGTCTAGAAATACAACTTGACCCAAAGTGAGTTAATCTCTCGAAAGATTCTTTTACAATATAAATTTAATCCAGATAAAAAGGTATCACCAAATACTACAAGGAACTCATATATCTGTATTACTGGTCTAATAAGGCTACTACAAATTAGTTCATTTGTGTAGAAGGTGTTATTTTCTGGAAAACTACACAATGCCCCTCTTATAATAGTCTAATGAACACTGATAAAAAATAGGCCTACAGTCCCAGTCTTACTTAAAGGGAAAGTAATGTTTCATAATAAAAGCAGCTCTAATTAATCATCATAGTATTTGGACTTTGGAGAGTGTTATTTCAGTACTGTCAGAGTTGTAGTTCAGGAGTAATTCAATGACAAAGTGTCCTCCTAACGCCCCTTTTACTGATGTAACACTTTTCAGCCAGAGCAGTAGGGAGGTGCCCAGGTAGACTGCAGAGAGGGACAATCTTCAATTAAGATAAGGGAAAAACCTGAAATGCTTGTCAAGGGGGGCAGGGCTTTCATTGTTTTCATTGTAAGAAGACTGTCCCCTGCTGTTATCTGTCTGGTCTTACAACCAGATTCCCCATCTGAGAAGAGATGGCTTACACTAGGAAAAAGGGGCGGGAGGGGAAACTTTGCATGTGAATATCTCTTAAACCATAAAGGTTTCAGAGATAAGACTTATATTATTCTTCATATCTTTAATGCCTACAAAATAAAATAAAGTTAAAATGAAGTATTACTATCCCTTTAAAGAACACTGATAGAAATAATCAAAAACACTGATAAAAATAACTATTTCCAAAACAAATGGCCTGACTACACAGACCTTAAGACTTTTGTGACGCCGGTACTTTAAAGGGATAGTAATACTTTGTTTTATCTTTATTTTATTTTGTAGGCATTAAAAAAACATGAAGAACGATAAAAGTCGTATCTCTCAAACCTTTATGGTTTAAGAGATATTCACAAGCAAAGTTTCCCCACCCGCCCCTTTTACCTAGTGTAAACCATCTCTTCTCAGATGTGGAATCCAGTCCATAGACCAGACAGATAACAGCAGGGGACAATCTTCTTCCTATGAGAACAATGAAAGCCCTGCCCCCCTTGACAAGTTTTTCAGGTTTTTCCCATATCTTAATTGAAGATTGTCCCTCTCTGCAATCTACCTGGGAACCTCCCTTCTTCTGTGGCTGAACAGTGTTACATCAGTAAAAGGGGAGGGAGGGGGATACTTTGTCATTAAATTACTCTTGAACTACAACTCTGGCAGAATTGAAATAACACTCTCCAAAGTCCAAATACTATGATGATTTATTAGAGCTGCTTTTGTTATGAAACATTACTATCCCTTTAAAGGGATAGTAATGTTTCACAAAAAAACAGCTCCTATTGAATGATAAAGTATCCCCTTCCAGCCCCTTTTACTGTTGTAACGCTGCCCGCCTTAGAGCAGCAAGACTGTCCAGCTGGACCCCAGCAAGGGATAATCTTCAGTGAGCATAAGGAAAAACCTGAAAAACCTGTCAAGGGGGGCAGGGTTTTCATTGTTCTCACAGTAAGAAGATTGTCCCTTGCTGTGAGCTGTCAGGTCCCAGGACCAGATTCCACATCTGAGAGGAGGTGGCTTACTCTAGGTAAAAGGGGTGGGAGGGGGATACTTTATCATTCAATTACTCTTGAACTACAGCTCACACATTTTTTAAATAATACTTTCCATGGCCAAAATACTATGAAAATAATCAGAGCTGCTTTTTTTGTGACACATTACTGTCACTTTAAGACAGCTTCTTCTGCAACTGCCATGTATTAGTGTTTAGGGCATATAATCTTCCGCCCCAGCAATTCAGCAGTTTCCTGGTGTTCAAACTCCAATGTATCTTCAAACCACAATAGAAAGAAAAGAGTTGGCACTCACCGGGTTAAAACTCACCTTTTATTAGGTTTCATTCTTACACCGTACAATGTTCAAAAGGGGTCGGTGGCATTCCCAGTAGCTGGGGTAGGTTTTGTTCCCTGGCTTGCTACAGGGAATGCCACCGACCCCTTTTGAACATTGTACGGTGTAAGAATGAAACCTAATAAAAGGTGAGTTTTTATCCGGTGAGTGCCAATTCATTTTCTTTTCTTTCTATTGTCCTTAACTGATAAAAAAATAAGCCTACAGTCCCAGTTACTTGAACGGACATAAGAGTTTACATCATAGTAAACTTGATGTAACTTGACTTAGTAATAAAACTTGTTAATGTAAGTTTCCCTTTAATGTCCCAAATTACTAGGTTTACTATAACATCCAGGTGAAATATTTGCAACAACCTTCTTCTTTAAAGGGATAGTAATATTTAAAGTATCCTATGGACAGCTCTGGTCCCGGGACCATAAATCTCCATAGGATGGTGTAGCAACAGTGCCACTGTACAATTTCAGGCCACTGTGATATTGCACCTAAAAAAATCAACTTTGGAAATTAATAACTTTTGAATGAACCACCTTTCAGCAGTGGGAGTACTCTTGTTTTACTCAGGGGGATAAACCCTACAACATATTTTTTTTTTACATTTTAAGTATTACTATCCCTTTAAGAATGCACTCAATACGAAATTAAATGAACCTTGTACAGATGAATCTGATGAGATCTTTTTAGTCAGGAAAACGAGAGTGGTGGATGCATCCTTTCCCACTGTAATAGCAAGAGTGTTCTGAAATGAAGTACCAAAAAACCTCTAAAAGGTTTTACTTATTTATTAATGATCACAATAGGTGATCTTAGTTAGGTCTTACTTCTGTAGGGTTCATTGAACTAGGAATATAACTGACACAATCTTCAGAGATTGAGCATCATACAAGGTAATTTTGGTTAGTATTAATGGAGATTATCCTTCACTTATTTTTACTCATGGGAAGTAGTTCTTATAATTAGTTCCTTTTTTCCACCAGAGGGAGGGGAGCTCAAGGATAGCCCTGTGAAAATGATGAATCAGCGTGCTGCCAGACTACAACTCCCATCATTCCCTGCAGCCAAATAATGGGATTTGTAGTCTGGCAGTAGGTGGAGGGACTCATGTTGTCCACCCTTTGTCCTAAGAGTTAAAGGGATAGTAATGTTTTATTTTAAGACTAGTTGAAGAGCCCGTTACACGGGACACAGTGCTACTGCCAGCCGGTCGTGGGGCAGTCATGCACAGTAGAGACTGCCCTCGCCGTGGATGATACAAAGCTGGATGCTCCAGCGCGGGCAGTCTCTGCTGTGCACGACTGCAGCACGCGCAGCAGTCTCTACTTCTCATGACTGCGTCATTACACCCGTTTTAGCGAATTATTATATGGAATGATTTAATATTGTAGGTGTTAAAAAAAGAAATCCATTGCTATATGTCTGATCTTTGAAACTTTACGGTTTGAGAGATATAACCGGCTTAAGTCCCCCCCTACAGGCCATTTCACTGTCAGTGCTTTAGCTGACAGCAGCAGATTCCGATCATTTGACCGGCCGGCGGCTCTTCAGCAGAGCTGAAATAGCGTGGTCTACAAATAAACACTTTATTGGAACGGTCTACAAAGTGTGCTTGCAAACCAGGCACTTTGTAGATAGTTCCAATTAAGTATTTATTTGTAGATCGCGCTATTTCAGCTCTGCTGAAGAGCCGCCGATCAAATAACCGTAATCTGCTGCTGTCAGCTAAAGCGCTGACTTTGTGAAATGGCCTGTAGGGGGGAACTTTAGCCGGTTATATCTCTCAAACCATAACGTTTCAGAGATCAGACATTTAGCAATGGATTTCTTTTTTTAACACCTACAATATTAAATCCTCTTAAAATAAAACATTACTATCCCTTTAATATAGAATCCTTGTGTAGATTTTAAACTGCAGATTGATCAAGATCATTTTTAACCATTTAAAGGGATAGTAATACTTCATTTTAACTTTATTTTATTTTGTATGCATTAAAAAAACATGAAGAATGATATGTCTTATCTCTCAAACCTTTATGGTTTAAGAGATATTCACAAGCAAAGTTTCCCCTCCCGCCCCTTTTACCTAGTGTAAGCCATCTCTTCTCAGATGTGGAATGCAGTCTATAGACCAGACAGATAACAGAAGGGGACACTCTTATTCCTATGAAAACAATGAAATCCCTGCCCCCCTTCACAAGCTTTTCAGGTTTTTCCCTTATCTTAATTGAAGATTGTCCCTCTCTGCAGTCTACCTGGGCACCTCCCTTCTGCTGTGGCTGAGCAGTGTTACATCAGTAAAAGGGGTGGGAGGGGGACACTTTGTCATTGAATTACTCCTGAACTATAACTCTGACAGAACTGAAATAACACTCTCCAAAGTCCAAATGCTATGATGATTAATTAGAGCTGCTTTTATTATGAAACATTACTATCCCTTTAAGTGATGATCTTTGCTTCTTACTATTTACCCTGCTTTTCTATTTCCGCCTCCCTTTGCCTCTTACTACTTACCTCTTTTACTCCCTGTCTTACTGACCCCCAATTGGGTTTGCAGTGGATTGTCCACGTTTAGATTATTGGTTTAGTATCTCATCTTCTAGATTTGCCTGGAATTTCATCCCAAGAGGTAGGGAAAGGGCAGGATTAGTTCTCTCATGCTATAGCGTAAGAGTAGGGATGGAAGAAAATGTTTGGCACAGGAAACAAGGACCTTCCACCTCCCAAGGGACATGTTCCACCTAGAAAAGTGAGGGATGTGCATTCAAGAGTGTTTGTGAAAGGATATGTGCATTCGTCCATAAATGATGATGGACGTGTGATAACATACATGTGCCACAATGATATGTGTGTGTGTATGGGTGTTGATGTGCACATGTGGGAAGGTTAAGGTCAATGAAATTAGCACATTTAAAGGGGAACTCTCACCTCTATAAAAGTTTTCCTCATTGTAATGCTCCTTTTGAGGTAATATGTGATCCGTCTTTTTTTTTATTATTTAATGTGGGATATCCCAAGATTTAACATGTTAAAAATGAGCCGGTGACATCAGTTCAGGACAGGCTGCGGGACAGCTCTGTCCTGAAACTTGTCAATCTTAATTTCTTTCCCTCCCCAAGTAGTGCCTCATTCTCACCTCCTACTCTGACGGAGGCTTCCTCCATGCGAGCTGAAGTGATCTAATTGGAAAGAGAGAGCTCTAGCTCACATAGAGAAATCCACAGTCATTGGAGGAGGTGGGAACGAGGCACTACTTGGGTAGGGGAAGAAACAAAGATTGACACGCTTCAGGACAGATCTGTCCTGCAGTCTGTCCTGAACTGACGTCACCGTCTCATTTTTAATATGTTAAATCTCAGGATAGTCCACATTCAATAATAAAAAAGAAAGACGAATTACATATTACCTCAAAAGGAACATTACGATGAGGAAAACTTTTATAGAGGTGAGAGTTCCCCTTTAAATGCTCTAATTTCATTCCTAGATGTATTGCTTTATTGTCTAATAAAATATTTAGTATTTTTGTTAATTACTGGGTTGCATGTCTCATTAATGGGTTGCTTTTGCTTAGGGGTTCTCTCTTTCTCCTTTATTAGTAGTTCCCGTCCTTGTGCACCAGACTATTTAGTCTTTATTGCCCAGATTTGTTACTTAGCTAATGCTGGCCTTCTACTTTGATCTATCATCCTCAGGTTGACATGGTTCAGTTGGGGAAGATGGAACTTGCAATCTAGCAATAGCCGAGAAGCCACAGGCTGCTTGTTACTACTGTAGTCCATCATACATTATTTCCTTTGCAACCCTGGGTAATGGTTGCAAATATCATCTGGTAACTTGATTAAGGAGCTACTGTGAATCCTTGGTAGAGATAATAGTTACTGTAATGAAGGGTTTTGTCTGCTTGTAGTCTCTACTAATTGAAGGGCTGGCCCAGGGAACTAGGGGCTATATTCAGACCCCTTGGGGAGAGTAATTGTGGAGCAATCAACTGTGCCACAGGTGAAAAAGAAACATTTTAAAAATTCCCATTGATTTAAATGGGGCTTCAAACCCTTTAACCCTTTGAGTGCCGGGGGTATCCATTGCTCTGAATGGGTTGAATACCCCTCTGGCACTCCAAGGGTTACATGCTAGAGAGGTTTCCAACACATTGCTTTGCAATTCCTGCTGTTTTCTGAGAAGGAAAATAATATTCTTTAAAATATAAAATAATGTATCAGAAATTAATCATATCCCTCTACCTGACTTGGCCTTTATTTAAAGGGATAGTAAAACTTAATAAGGTTTACCCTCCTGAGTAAAACAAAGGTACTCCCACTTCTGAGAGTTGTTTTATTCAGCAGCTCAAACTTGAATTTTTATATGTGCAGTATCTCAATGGCCTGAAATTTTACAGTGGCGCTGTTGCTGCACAATCCTATGGAAAGTTCTGGTCAATTGACCATAAACCTCCCTAGGATGTGTTTTCAGTAGCACCACTATAAAATTTCAGGCCATTGAGATATCGCACCTAAACAAATTCAAGTTTGAGCTGCTGTAACTTTTGAATAAAACACTTCTCAGCAGTGGAAGTAACCTTATTTTAGTCAGGAGGATAAACCTTACAATATACATTTTACTATATCATACCTCCCAACATTTCAAATGGCCAAAGTGGGACACTAGTGTTTTAGGTGGTGGTGTTGGGAGCGTGGCTGGTGGGCAGAGCATTAAAGAGATAGTAATGTTTCATAATAAAAGCAGCTCTAATTAATCATCATAGTATTTGGACTTTTTTTAGAGTGTTATTTCAATTCTGTCAAAGTTGTAGTTCAAGAGTAATTCAATGACAAAATACCCCCCTCCCGCCCCTTTTACTGATGTCACACTGTTCACCCAGATCAGATGGGAGGTGCCCAGGTAGACTGCAGAGAGGGACAATCTTCAAATAAGATAAGGGGAAAAACCTGAAAAACTTGTCAAGGGGGGCAGGGATTTCATTGTTCTCATAGGAAGAAAATTGTCCCCTTCTGTTATCTGCCTGGTCTATGGACTGGATTCCACATCTGAGAAGAGATGGCTTACATTAGGTCAAAGGAGCGGGAGGGGAAACTTTGCTTGTGAATATCTCTCAAGCCATAAAGGTTTGAGAGATAAGGCTTATATCATTCTTCATGTTTTTTAATGCCTACAAAATAAAATAAAGATAAAACGAAGTATTACTATCCCTTTAAGAGTAATTTTTAGGTTATTTTATGACCTACTGACACCTCTTTGTGTATCTGAATAAATGAGTTGGAGCAAGACCAAAGTATTTTATGTACACAGACTAATTTATAACACATATAGTGAAGTTTAAATAAGTATTAATGTGAGTTTTATTGCTGTGGAGCAATATAATACACTTATATACACTACATAGTCTTATCTCCAAAAATGAGGGATTTCAGGATGGGAAAGAGGGACAGAGGGATCCAGTTCTGAAAGACTGACTGTCCCTCCTAAAGAGGGACACTTGGAAGGAATGCTATATCCCTTTAAGATAGGGATATCAACAGGGGGTTTCCAGTTGACCAGAAACAACCCTGTCACTCTGCTTTGCTTGTCACATCAGCATACCTAGGAACCTTCTTGTCCTAAGTCCCTGGAGAGTTAAGATGCTCTGAGGATGGGGTTGGGATAATGTGGGTGGGCATGAGTAGGAGGGGTAGGTGGAGTTTGCAGTAAGTAAGTGGATGGAACAGGGAACTTAACAACCTGGACCATCAGCCTCTGTCCTTTGGAGTCCTTGTAATTAAAACCTCATTGTCTATGTCAGGTGCTGTCAACTTGCAGCAATTCAGCTGTTTTGGACTACAAATCTCACCATCAGCCTGATAAGAACTTTAATCCCAACTGCTAACAACAACTGGGAGGCTGACTTTTTGCTCATTCTATTCTGTCCTCAGGAAGTTTGTTTTAATGCTTTTGGATGCAACATTACACAAAACAAATGAGATTTATTTAAAGGGTTAGTAATACTTCAATTTTACTATCTCCCACCTTGTAGCCCCTAAAAAACTGAATTAAACGAGTCCAGCGGCATCTCTCAAACCTTTATGGTTTGAGAGATATCCGCTTTCCAAGTTCCCTCTCCCCTGACATCAGCGTTCTAGCTGACAGCAGGGGAATCCGGTCCCTGAGCAAGAGGTGGCTCTTCAGCAGAGCCGGGATTGCATTATGGAAGAAGAAATCATTCACTGAAATGGTCTTCTACGCTTGGCTTTTCAGCAGAGCCAGGATCGTGTTATTGAAGAAGAAATCCTTCACTGAAATGGTAGAAGACTATTTTAGTGAAGGATTTCTTCTTCCAAAAAGCAATCCCGGCTCTGTTGAAGAGCCCTCACCGGTCTCGGTACCGGATTCCCCTGCTGTCAGCTAGAACGCTGACATCAGGGGAGAGGGAAATTTGAAATTGGATATCTCTCAAACTATAAAGGTTTGAGAGATGCCACTGGGCTCATTTAATTCAGTTTTTTAAGGGCTACAAGATGCAGGATAGTAAACTTGGCATATTACAATCCCTTTAAATGCATATTTATTTGTTTTGGAAACCCCCTCTCTGTGGAAATGTTGGGTTTGACCTGTATATTGCTATACCTTACTAATAAATACCCACTACATTTAATTTAACCCTTTAAAGACCAGGGGCTGGTAATTGCTCCTTATAGGGTTAACACTGGTTGTGCTTCCTGTACGACATGACACTACAAGGAAGTGCAGGGGCGGGATTAGCTCACATGGTGCCTGTTACCATTTGTTTTTCCAGAGGAGATGGAATTTTGAACTAAAGTTAGGATTTATTTATTTAGATTTTGCTGACTGGTGCTTGCAACATTAAAGGTTTTCTTCAGCATACAAACAAAATAAATGTATTTGCCATTAGTGCAATAAACGGTCTCTTAGCAAGAGCTAAATCTTTTACGTAAGGTTAGCTGGAAGCAACAGATCTGTTTTAAGTAGTCCGGGTAATGTCCATTCCTTCGAGAGGTTAAAGGGATAGTAATACATAAGTATTACTAATCCCTATAGTAAAGCCCTACTAAAAAAAAAACGTATTGCCCTCAGTGTCATCTCTCAAACCTTTATGGTTTGAGAGATGATCGCTTCTAAAGTTGCCCTCTTCCTCCCCCTTCCCCGTAGTCAGCATTCTAGCTGACTGCAGGGAAGAGCGTTATACGACTTTCAGGCGGCTCTCCAGCACAGCCTGATCGCGTTACTAAACAAGAAAACTTTCACTGAAATGGTCTTCTATGTGTGCTTGGTTTGCAAGCACACGTAGAAGACCGTTTTAGTGAAAGTTTTTTCTATAATTAACGCGATCGCGGCTCTGCTGCAGAGCCGCCTGTTGATCTATGACCGGATTTCCCTTCAGTCAGCTACAAAGCTGACTTTGGGGAAGGGGGAGGGAGAGGGCAACTTTAGAAGCAATCATCTCTCAAACCATAAAAGTTTGAGAGATGACACTGGGGGCAATACTTTTTTTTAGTAGGGCTTTACTATAAGGATTAGTAATACTTAAGTATTACTATCCCTTTAAAAAGCAGTCTCCAATGTAATGGATACAAGGAACCTTACCATAATTTGACCAGATTACCATTTTAATGCAGGATGCTTGTTAAATTTGCATGCTGTAGGACTGCACAGCTACCAGTGCAATCTTGTAGTGTGTGTATTTCTTTAGCATCTTTCACACACATCCACCATTTAAAGGGATGCTAGCACCTTCTATGAAAGGCGTCCCTGTTGCCTAAAAATAAATAGCAGAGGGGAGGGTACTTTACAGCTGACATCAGGAGAAGGGGAGGGAGGGGGGAACTTTGAATCCCTATATCTCTCAAACCATAGTGGTTTGAGAGATAGGGTTTGCACCATTCTGCTTATTTTCCAAGGCTCTATAAAACTATACAAAGTTTTTACTGTCCCTTTAATAAAAGTATCAACTAGTGACTGCAATAGAAAAGTATAGCTTCACTTATTAAAAAACAAAATCACAAGTTTGAGCTGCAAAACAAAATTGGTTGTCACGTCTCCCAACAGTAAGAGTACCGGAAAAATAATTATATTTTACTTTTTATAATAAAAGTTATACAGTTCCTTTACATTCTGTACCAAATAAAGACTTGTATTACAATGCAGTTCATAAATGTTATCACTGGTTTTATCTAGGAATCTCTGGAGAACTTTGTAGATGAAACTCTTGACAAAGTTATCAGCTGCAATATAATCCGGATCAAATCTAAGCCTGGATAACATTGCAGTTTATAACTTTATAATAAATATCTACACATTTGTCCTATAAACATCTGTATCATCTGCAATGGAATATAGGCTTAGAAGAGCAAACAGTTATACATTGAGGTAAATTAGATTTGTTTTTTGTTTTTTTTTAATTCACAGGAATATATAAAACCAAACATATAAATGCTACATCTGTTTCTGGCCTAGATTACATAGCAGCTGATAAGGGGTATCAGTCGTTTTATCTACTGAATAAAGTTGAAGTCTGTGGGAAAATTTGTAGATAACACCCTTAATAAAAAAAAACAAACACCCTTAACTGCAGTTAATAAGTTCAGGGTGATTAAACACTAAGGTGTGATAAAAATGTCATAAAGAGGAGGTAACCTGTCCAGGGAGTACACTTCTCCAGTCTATATGTTATTTTACGGAACCTATTCACTAAAATGTCTCAGGTTGGATAGATCTTAGTGTATAGGCTCCATAGAATAACACAGGAATTGGAGAAGTGACATCAATGGAAAGGTTATCTCCTATTATCCCCTCTGTACCACACCTTAGTGTATAACCTCACTGACCCCTATTTGGAAGGTTATTTCAATATGTAAAAACAGTAAGATTCAAATAACTTTTCCAGGAGGGAAGTCTTATGATGAATCTCAGTGCAAACTCCAGTAGGCCCCTGTGGCACAAAAAGACAGAGTGATCCTGCAGCAGATGGGACTATTGGAAAACATTAAGTATGTACTCATAGTTCATAATTACATAGTATGTGTCTGGCTTAGAGGCATGCCTGGGAACATTCAGGGTCTGACCCTAAGACTCAGGGTTCTAACACAAATCTCAGGGTCTCAGGGTAACATAGTAGATAAGGCTAAAAAAAAAAATAAGTGCAACCCATGCCATGTCACCCCACTGATGCAGAGAAAGGCAACCCCCCTCACCCATTGAAGCCATTTCCAATTAAGCCCCAGGTGAGTAAAAAAAAATCTTCCTGACTCCAAATGGCAGCCAGACATTTCTCTGCATCAACATCCTATATGCTTTGAAGCCAACTGTCATAATTCTCAGCATTTTTCTTTGCTAGATGGTATCCATGATTTTTTTGAAAGCAGTTACAGTATCTGCCAGCACCGCACCCTGATGCAGCTTTATTACCCTTACTATAAATAGTTCTTGCTTTTTTTTTTTTTTTCGAAAGTGTCTTTCTTCTAGTTTTAATGGATGACCTCTTGTTCTTTTCTCAGCTCTTCGAGTAAAAAATTCCTTATAGAGTTCTTTATATTAACCTTAATATATATTTGTAAATGGCAATCATATCAGCTCTTACACCAGGGGCTTCCAATGTGTTGCCCGTGGACCACATGCTGTCTGCCTGACTCCAAAACAAAAAGAAAAAAAAAAACTATATATAGATATATATATATTTGTATACCTAATTATCTAGCACACATGAACTAGTAGGCCAGTAAGGCAAAATCATCTGCTTGCCAGAATTGTTAGGTTGAGAATATATGAATGTTAAATGAATTGTGATTTATTGATTTTTGAATAGCTGACAGGTTTTATTATCAATAAAAAAAAAAATGTTGTGGCCCTCAGACTTATGACTTTCTGATCATGTGGTCCACAACTGAAAACACTTGGATGCCCTTGCCTTAGAAGTCTCTTCACTAATGTAAACAAATCCAGTTTGTCTAGTCAAGTGGTTCTCAAAGGATTTTTTCTTGTGGCCACCAATGTGGCCACAACAATGTTCTGGTGGCCGCCAATGTGGCCACAGCCATTTCATGGTGGCCGCACTATGACATTGAATGCACAAATGGTATAAGTGGATTAACCCCTTAAGGACCGGGAAAATCTGAGTTAGATTTGACTTAAGGACTGGAGCAATTTTGACTTTTTTGACTATGTCTTTGTTCAACCATATTTTCTCTTTAATTCCTTTTGTGCACCCACATAAATTATATACTGTTTTTTTAAGCACAAGTAGGGCTTTCTTTTGATACCACAATTATATGAATACCTCATCATTTAATTTGATTAAAATAGAAAAAAAGAGCAAAAAAATTAAAAAAAACCAACATTTTGCTTATATTTTCGTGTCAGGATTTGCATACAATTAGTTTATGACAAAAAAATACCCCTAAATATATTCATTTGCTTCTCCTGAATATAAGAATACCCCATATGCCTAGTATTTCAATCACTTCCTCACATTTACAAGGTAAATATTACAAGATGGATGCCATTATTTCCAACTTGTAATTTCTCAACAATTGGCATGTGAGCATCATAGCTTAGCTGACGGTGCCAGAACCAAAAATGTCCCACAAAGGTATATGTTTCTGAAAACTACACAACATAAAGTAAATAATCAGGAGAATTTTGGAGTTTTTCATGCAGCTATTTTTCCAGAAAAAAATTTCAAAATTGTGGTAATATTTTGTTTTTTTGCAGTTTTCACACTTACATTTCAATACTACTGTTGATATCAAGCACATGATAGGTGAAGATTTTTAAAAATGCATTGTTTAGTGTTCAGCGCCTTCTTCTGAGTACGGCAATACCCCATATGCATAGGTTTCTCAAGGTTTGGGAGAGCTACGGGGCCCAAATTGGAACATGCGCGTTTCCAGTTTCACACTTTGAATTTTCACAGCTTGCATCACTGGTGCCATGTCTCATTTGGGGCTGTGTAACAGTGCTCCACTCTAAGATTTCCCCTCAAAAGTATATATTTTTGGAAAGTAGACACCCCAGGCTTTCATTTTATGTATGTTTTCAATTTTTTTACGCAGCCATTTTACCATCAATCGCTCGTAAATCTTGACGTAAGTTAAAAAAACAGCGTTTTTCACACTTGCACTTCAATGTTGATGTGAATTTCAAGCACAGGATAGGTGAAGA
Source organism: Rhinophrynus dorsalis (assembly GCA_037306005.1). NCBI lineage: Eukaryota > Metazoa > Chordata > Amphibia > Anura > Rhinophrynidae > Rhinophrynus > Rhinophrynus dorsalis. The sequence continues at coordinate 287,431,153 of CM074719.1, read as the reverse complement.
TTTTTAAAAATGCATTGTTTACTGTTCAGCTCCTTCTTCTGAGTACGGCAATACCCCATATGCATAGGTTATTCAAGGTTTGCGGGAGCTATGGGGCCCAGATTGGAACATGCGCGTTTCCAGTTTCACACTTTGAATTTTCACAGCTTGTATCACTGGTGCCATGTCTCATTTGGGGCTGTGTAACAGTGCTCCACTCTAAGATTTCCCCCCAAAAGTATATATTTTTGGAAAGTAGACACCCCAGGCTTTCATTTTATGTATATTTTCAATTTTTTTACGCAGCCATTTTACCATCAATCGCTCGTAAATCTTGACGTAAGTTAAAAAAAACAGCGTTTTTCACACTTGCACTTCAATGTTGATGTGAATTTCAAGCACAGGATAGGTGAAGATTTTTAAAAATGCATTGTTTAGTGTTCAGCTCCTTCTTCTGAGTACGGCAATACCCCATATGCATAGGTTATTCAAGGTTTGCGGGAGCTATGAGGCCCAAATTGGAACATGCGTGTTTCCAGTTTCACACTTTGAATCTTCCCAGCTTGCGTTACTGGTGCCATGTCTCATTTGGGGCTGTGTAACAGTGCTCTTTTTTAAGATTTCCCCCCAAAAGTGTATATTTTTGGAAAGTAGACACCCCAGGCTCTAGTTTTAGGTGTGTTTTCCAATTTTATACACAGCCATTTTACCACCAATCCCTCGTAAACCATGACGTAAGTAAAAAAAAAAAAACAGCGTTTTTCACACTTAGGGTTGGCGGCAGTATACTGGGCTGCATACAAATTGGTTTGGGACACAATTTCACCTAAAATCTCTTCCCCCAAAAACAAATAAAAAAAATGATCATGGGTAAATCCTTCCACATCAATTTGAATCCCTGGGTTGCCTGTGAATTCTGAGATTTGTGGCCATAAATTGATACCCATTCATTAGGATCCGGAGTGGCAGGTGTTGGGGCATTTCTTTGGGCAGGTCTTTTGGCAGGTCTTTGGGCAGATCTTTTGGCAGGTGCTGGGGCAGTTGCCAGGGCAGCTCTTGGGGCAGCACTTGGGGCATTTCTTTGGTAGGTCTTTGGGCAGATCTTTTGGCAGGTGCTGGGGCAGTTGCCAGGGCAGCTCTTGGGGCAGCACTTGGGGCATTTCTTTGGGCAGGTATTTTGGTAGGTCTTTGGGCAGTTCTTTTGGCAGGTGCTGGGGCAGTTGCCAGAGCAGCTCTTGGGGCAGTGCGTCTTTTCTTGACAGAAGGCCCAGCGTCATCACTAGAGCTGCTCTCACTTTCTGAAAACTGCGCTATGTCAAAATCTGACGCAGTGTCTGTTGCCTCAGAGTCAGACGCCAAAAAGGCATATGCCTCTTCAACGCTGTACCTGCGCTGCATTTTGCCCACTAAAAAAACTTTTTTTTTTCTTACGCTATCCCTAAACCTAAATCTAACCCTAAAACTTACCCTAGCCTACGTATATCCTGAACCTACCTAACCCAAGTGAACTACCTATCTAAACTGCACTTATTATATATATTTTTTTTTTTTTTGGGGGGGGGGGGTTTGGTTTTTTTTTTTCTTACGCTATCCCTTAACCTAAATCTAACCCTAAAACTTACCCTAACCTACGTATATCCTGAACCTACCTAACCCAATTGAACTACCTATCTAAACTGCGCTTATTATATATATATATATTTTTTTTTTTGGGGGGGGGTTGGGTTTTTTTTTTTCCCTAAACCTAAATCTATCCCTAAAACTTTCCCTAACACACGTCTACACTAAACCTACCCAACTACCTACCTAAACTATATTTACTATTAAAAAAAAAAAAAAAAATTAAAAAAATGTTTAAAAAAATTTAAAAAAAATCTAAAAAAATTCAAGGGGGATGGGGGGTGTCCCACAGATCAGAAAACACTGATCTGCAGCAAATTGATCACTCCAAGAGTGATCAGATGGGGGGAACTTATTGATCACTGCAGAACAGTGATCAAAGGGTTAATTTTCTTTATTTAAACTTTTTTTTTACTTTTTTTTTTACAGGAACACTGTAACACTATGCCTCTATGTCTCTCTCCACCTCAGCAGTATGCAAGGTGGAGGGAGGCATAGAGATCTGACAGGGACAGTATTTACAAATACTGTCCCTGTCATTCAGGTTTTGCAACATGTGATTCGCTTTTGAAGCGAATCGCATGTTGCAACAATGTTTCTACCGCTTGTTACTAAGTGTCCCGATACCGGGACACTTAGTAACAAGCAGCTTGAACTCTTTCATCGCTCCGTGCGGCCGCGATGGAAGAGTTTAACCCTTGACGTACCGGGACCGTCAAGGGTCGTTGGAGCACATTTACCCTTGACGATCCTGGTACGTCAAAGGTCCTTAAGGGGTTAAGACATAGAAAAATTGTATTCAAACATGTGCCACAACAATAATATTACATCATATTACAATTTAAACATTCCAGACACCACACTGGATTAAAAACTACCCAATAAAAGGTTCTTAAAACTTACTAGTTACTGGAGATATATATTTCAGAGACAGTCCTAAAGATTACTGCTTCATAGTTAGCAGCTCACAAATAAAAAAAACCTTCATATAAAGGTGTCTAATATTAGACACCTTTATATGAAGGTTGTTTTTATTTGTGAGTACTGCACGTTTATATTTATTTTCATTTTTTTTTTTTAGGAAGGGTAGAAGTATTTTCACTTTAAGGCAATATTTGATTGTGGGCTATGTGATGTGCACAGTGTAGGTATTTACATATCCTTACAGTATAAGCCCGTAGGTGAATATGTCATTTTTTAATTTTAAATATATATATTTTTTTTGTCTACTTGTGAACCGGGTGTTTGTTGTCTTTTAACTGCAGAGAGTAGTCATCTTTTATATTCAGCTCATTATTATGGTGCTCCACACTTTATACATTTTTGTGTAAACTAGTTTATATAGTTCATTATTCATGGATTAGCCTAACACTCTCTTTTTTGTTTTTTGTCCTACAATCTTTACACATATACCCTTACCCTACTACATGACATGAGTACCTGTTTGTCCAGAGCAGTCTTGTCTCCAGAGCCGGATTAAATTTCCACAAGGCCCTAGACAGTGTCTCAGATTGGGGCCCCCCAGCTTGCCCCCACCACCACAAACTCTTGGTTTGACCATTGTTGTTGTGGCTAGCTAGAGGTAGTACTACCAATTCAATAAAAGACAAAAACGAATACTTTATATATATTAAAAATGTACAGAAGGGCTTATAATTGAAATGGTGCTACACAAGTGTTTTCACTGAGCTTACACTTGAAACAGGACTACAGATAATTCCACCAAGCTCACAATTGAAATGGGGCTATGGAACTGATTCCATAGAACTTAAAATTGAAATTGGGATGCACTAGTGATACCACAAAGCTGACAATCCAAGTGGAGCTATGCTAGAGATACCAACACCATGTATACTCACACACACTGAAACACTTAAGCCCATACATACACAAACCCAATCTCTCTCTCTCTCATACACACACACACACACACACACATACACTTTTATTATTTACTCGTATGAAGAAGAAAAAAAGCTTTACAATGTTTCCATGTATTGAACTCGGCTGGGTCAGCACAATGCTATGATATCATCTCGTTATAGCAGCCTGGCCAAGGTCACAACATGCCAGAACCTGCGTTAGAATAAGGCTGAAGATCATACTTTGGCCACCTCTACTCTAAATGGGCTGTCTGGCTGGGCCCCAGCCTCCACTATTACTCAGATTTTTGTACATGCTTCCTGCTGTATAGCATCCACAGTCATAGACTGTGGCTTTCAGCTGGGCTACCACGAAGATGCAAAGGATGCGGGCTCCTGGGACACCAGGCTTGGGAGCAGCTGCACCATCTCTAGTTACACCATGGTTGCTGATATATTCACCAGTGAGGTACAGGATAGTTTCCAGACTCTCTTCAATTATATATACTTGAACCCTAGCCAAACCACATATAAGCTACGCAGCTCATGCCAGTCTCTAAACAAAGGGTATGGCCCCCCTCTACCCCTGGACAACAGCCCTACCACTACCCACTTAGTGGAAGCCCTGAGTAAGGTACCTCATGATGTGCCCAATCCTCTGCTGCTGTTACTGCTCTACTACTCCTGCTGTGCACCACATGGTAAATGAAAAAGCATATACTGTAACTTCATTTTGACTCCTCCATCTACCAATTTGCGGCAGGCTTTCCATCCTTCTCTCCTTCCTTCCTCTGTTTAGCTAATCAAGGGTGGGAAAGTGTTGCGCAGCTACTCTTCCATTTCCTCCTCTCTGCTTCCTGCCGCCTCGGTGCTCTGCCAGCCACAAAAAGTGAAGCTGGTCCTGATCGGTAGCTGCAGTCAAGTCACACACATGCTGCAGCAGGGCCCCTCGGATGCATAATCCGGCTCTGCTTGTCTCTCCTGTTCGCGATCTGCTTAGGCGCGAATTACAAGGAAGGTGGGCTAAACGTGGATTGGCTGGCTGAGGGAAGCCTCAGCCAGTCAAAATTGTATTTTTTTTTCTTTTAACTGCTCAGCAACCATAACATCAATGCGGGCTGTGCGGCCACCATTTCAGCATTTCTCATGGTGGCCGCACGCAGCCACTGCGGCCGCACTTGAGAACCACTGGACTAGTCTTTATAACTCAGATCCTCCAATCCCTTTATAAGTCTGCACATATCTTTGCCTTTTTCAGTTCTGTAATTTCTATTTTTAAAAACTGGTTCCCAAAACTGTACTCTGTATTCTAGATGAGGCCTTACCAAGGATTTATATAGAAGGTGAATGTCCATATTCTCAGCATGAGAACTCAGTGCTATCTATTATCTAATTTACTGCAATTAACTGTTTTAGTCTCTAAATAGTGTCAATTGTACCAGGAAGTCACGTGGAGAAATCTGCTTGTCTTGTGTGTGTTCATTTAGGGGTATATTTGAGCTCTTGCTAATTATTGGTTCCTTGAGGACTGACTAGATCACCGCTCGATTAGAGCAAGTAGGGGCATATTGCAGAGAATCTATACTATGGGAAATGTAAGAGTTATATTTTCAAGACCTCAGAGTCATCTCCATCTGAAAGTTCCCAGGTATGCTTAGAAAAGAAAGACAGTAAAGAAGACATGTTCGAAAGACATGTTCACTGGATTAATTGAAAATATCATAATTGGTTTATACAACTGCAAATGGTTTACAGTAATTTATTTTTTCCACACCAGAGTCATAATATAAAAAAATAGATACGTAATGTGGATATTTGTACATATTTAATATTGTGACTGAAAATGCATTCATCATGTCTGGTTGCTAATAAACTGAAGCAGGACTTAAAATGTCAGAGACAATACAGCCACAAAACCCAGTGATTTCTTTCACTCCCTGACAGGATCATTTCTATCTCTGAAAGAGGCCTCAGGAGACAGATAAGTGGCTTCATCACAAGCTGTCACTATGCAGCTAGTTGGTATGATGTCACTTCAGCACAGTGCTCAGCTATAGCAGGGCTGGGCGACCTGTGTTTCTTATGCAGGTTTTAGACTAAATTTTCATTCATCCTTAGCTGAACAATGCCCAGCTGAGGAGAAATAGCTGGAAAAACATAATGGACCATAAGTACAATGACAAATATGGAACATTCTGGACAAAAACTGCACAATCGGTAACAATTTCCCACATTCATGTTAATTCAAACTGTGCTTTTAACTCCTTAAATTCTAGAAGTCCCTAAAGCATTGTGAAGCAGTGTGTAGAAAACTTGAAATATAGTTGATATGGGTTAATGCTATATGTGTATAACATAGATAGGTAGATAAATAGATAGATAGATAGATAGATAGATAGATAGATAGATAGATAGATAGATAGATTTTTGCATGGCTTTCCCATGTGGTTAATTAAAAAAAATTAAAGAAACAAATCAAAAGTCCCATGCAGTTGCATGTAGGTTTGTATGACTAAATAAACATCGAAGACAGATATTAAAGAGGAGTGGCCATTATGTGTGTTATCTACCGCAATGCAACCCAATGTATTGGATACGTCTCTGGCACTAATAGGGTTAAAAAATTAAAAGTGGATTTACATGTAGGACTATTTTCCTCCAACATCCAGGTGAATCCAGAAAGGACGCAATGTTTTTAATGACTGGCATGTTGAATTTTCAGTGTTTAGCCATTTCAACTCCAAAAAGCAAAGCACTGTGTTAGACAACTCTCCATCCATGAGCATGAGTGTGTGTGTCAGCATGTTAGTGTGTGTGTGTGTGTGTGAGTGAGGGTGCATGAGCATGAGTATGTTTGAGCAAGAGTGCATGTAAATTAAAGCATGTATGGGTATGAGCATGGGTGTGTGAGCAAGTGTGCATGTTCTGCATGTATTTTTTTGTGTGGATATATATATATATATACACACACACACAGCCCATGCTCTTGCTCCTACTGTAAAAGAAAAAACAACCTGTATATCAAACGAAACAGTTGCTATGATGAGAAAGCAACAAGAAATGAAACAATGGTAATATTATAAACAGGGTAGAATACGTAGAAATGTGCAAGACCATAAGGAAGCTCATTAAAGAAGAAACACACAAGTTAAATGTAGAGTTCATCAAAAGGACACTGGAAGAAAATCAAGGGCTAAAGAAAGCAAAACAAAAGATGGCTACACATAGGAGCCAAATGTTTGTATTAAAGCTCGAAGATGGTACAACATACTACAATGAGTTGAAGAACTTTATTCAAATCTTTACAAGGATTAAGGACAACAACTGAATGCAGTGTCAGAGGCTGAAGCTGTGCCAGAAATTTTGGTAGAGGTAGAAGCTGCAACAAAATCAATGAAAAATGTCAAAGCAGCTGGACCTCTTAAAGTTAGCATTGAAATGTTGAAAGCCAGAGGTCAACCCGTATACAAAGCCCTAGGTAAACTATTGTCAAAATGTCTACTACTCGTCAAAGTGCAGAAGTCATCCTACTGCATAAAAAAGGTGATAAGGAGGATCTAAAAACAACCTACCAATAAGCCTATTGCCAGTGGTCTCCAAGGTTTTTGCAAAAATACTATCAAGAATGGACACAATACTTAATGCGGGGCAACCTAGGGAACAAGTAGGCTTCAGGAGTGGTTTTAGTACAATGGTCTACATCCAGACTGAGCAACATATTATAGAGCAACATAATTAATGCAACCTTCCTTAATGCATTACCATCATTGACTAAGAAAAGGCATTTGACTGAGTGAAAAAGCAAGCAATAATTGATGCCCTGATCAACCAAGGAACAGACAGAGCTTACATTAATATCCTGCAATCAAGATATGAAAATAAAACCGCATCAGTACAGGTAAACAATAATAAAGTCCAGATCAACAAAGAAAAAGGGGTTTGACGAGGAAACACAATTTCCCCAAAACTATTTTCATCTTGTTTAAAATACATTTTCTGCAAACTGAATTGGGACAAAAAAGGACTTAAGATAAATGGAGAATACCTACATCACTTATGGTTTGCAGATGATATCATAATCTTTGCCAGTACTCCTGAAGAACTGCAAGTACACATTGAAGAATTAAAACAGGAAAGCAAAAATGTTGGTGCAAGATGAATATCGAAACGCAAGTCATGTTTAACAAATTTACCATACCAAGGAAATTCACAGTAGATGGATTAGAACTGAAGAAGTTGATAAGTATATTTACCTTGGACAGGAAAGGTTAACAGATGGCAACACCATGATAGAAATTGAAATAAAATTGGCATTGCAAGCATTTGGAAAGCTTAGTGATACTGTCTTTTAAATAAATTAACCAATCTGTCTCAAGCAAAAGGTTTTTGACCAGTATGTCTACCCAGTCCTTATGTATGGCTGTGAAACATGGACACTGAATGCCAAAGCAATACAAAAACTTAAGGTTACACAGAGAAGTATGGAGTTGCGATATTTTATCATAACAAAAAGAGACTGATAAACGTGTGTGTGGATTCATCAGCAAACAAAGGTCTATGAGGTAATTGAAAGAGTAAAGTGCCTGAAATGGAAATGGGCAGGCCACATAGCAAGAAGGTCTGATGGTAGGTGGACCAAAGGAATTTAGGAATGGATTCCAGTTGATACTAAATGCCCAATAAGACCAAAGACAAGATGGATAGAATAAATTACCAAATTTGTTGGCACACAGTGGGAACAAAAGGCACAGGACCGAAGTTGTTGGAGGTTTGCTGAGGAGGCCTTCATCCTACAGTGGATTGACACCGACTGAAGATGATGATATTTATACAGTAGATATATATATTTATTGTGATGGGAGTGTTTGTTTCTGTCAGTGAAGCTGAAAACAATGCATATACTCATGGCTTATACTCCTGGAAGGATCTCCCAAGGTGGACAGACCAAAGCTAAGATACCAGACTAAAATCAGTCCAAAATCTGCCACACTGGTCCATTCCCTCAACATGGCTTTGCAACAAAAAAAATGGCCCTCATTCTCTGGAGGCTTGAGAGCTAATTCATATAGCAACGGGAAAACTAAATCAGTGTCAGAGGGTGCTAAGAATCACTGGATTCTATCAGGCTTTGGTCTTTAAACACTTAACATTCGATCTATGAGTATGGTTTCACATTTAGAGGTAGTACAAGAACTGAAGAACATCAACTGGGACATTATCAGCTTATGTGAGACTCATAAAAAGGGATTTAGTCAACTTAGAAGATTAACACTAGTTATACTATAAAGGAACCACTGATGGACAATGTGGAGGAATTAGAATCTTAAATAATAGATTGACGGACTCAGTCGTACAAGTAGAAAGTATTTCTGAAATAATTTCTTCCTGTCCTATCAGACTATGTTCTTCAAATCATTCAAATGTATGCCCCTACAAGTAGCCACGGTGATGATACTTGAAGAATTTAACAATGATTTTATTACACCTCTACAAACATGACATTTACCACTACAAATGTATAATGTGAGAATTGTTTAGATCCAATATAGTGAAAAATTGAACCACATTGAATTGGAAAAACAGGCGACAGACGTAATCAGTTGTTCAAATTTCCAAAAGAACAAAATTTGTACATCATGAATTCATTCTACAGGAAAAAGGCCCAGAGTAAGTGGACATGGAATAATTTTACAAGTGAGATCGACATCATACTTCAAAAAATGAAACGATATTCAATGACTACTCAGTCTTAAATTGTTTTAAAGTTGGAAGTAACCATCTTCTAGTAAGAGCAAAAATCTAAATTGACTGCAAGGAAGAAAATTATCAAATCAAGAGACTTGAAGATTGACACTAACCAGCTACTGAAAAATCATAAACATTTTGAGTTAGCACTGTCTAATCACTTCAGTCTGGTGCAAGACACAGACATTTCAATCCACAATGAAAAAGTTAGACTATTGTAGACTATGCCCATGCCCTTACACCTACTGTGCTTGGATGGAAATTGAGTGATGTATAAAAATGGGAAGGAAATATTTGGAAAATTTAGTATTTACCACTTGCCTCAAGAGAAATGTTTTTGACCAATGTGTCCTCCTGTCAGGAACTACCACATACTTGTAGGTAGTTCACTCTCAGGAGCTGGAACCCAATGACAGGGAGGCCCACACCTGTGCGGAACTGCACTAAGGAGGGGCCTGAAAGTGAAAACAGAGATAGCACCCTCCAGTGGGACTATGCACAGGGTCAAATACAGAAAATGCAGTACGGTGGGGAGTGGCCTGACCAGTGATGGCACTGGTCACTTAGTTTGTGTGCTCTGGACCTGAAGGTAGCTTTGTATCCTTTCCCAGAGATCCAATCCTGATACCCATCATCGCACCCATTCCCTTTACCTCCCTTACATTTTGGGCAAATCTAAGAAGAAGGACCCCTCTTCACCTGTCATTGATCGCTTCTTCACCCGAAAATGGATACTTCTGAGACGCACTTGGTGCCATTTCCTGTTGACGACCAAGACTCCCGTCCATCATCTGATACTTCTTCTGTCAGTCCGACTCAGACTTCTTCTAAACCTTCAATGGACTCTCCCTCACCCTCTCCAACGATGTCAGACACCTCAGCCTTTCTGACTAGAGAGGAATTTTCCTCCATTTTGGCAGGAATACCCAGCAAGGATGATTTCAGACAAATTTTGGAGGAAACGATCGCTCCGATTAAAGTGGACATAGCAGCCATCAAAGGTGACTGTCAGCAGCTCACTCAACAGCTCATGTTCCTGGACGAAAGGCAGGAACAACCGGAGGAATATTCTCTGAACTTAGAAAGGGCCCTACCCAGAGAGAAAGATAATCGTGTTGCAACTATCAGTCCGTTTAGATGACCTGGAAAACAGGGGACGACGGGCCAATCTACGAGTCAGACATCATCCCAAAACAGTCGCTTCTAATCAGCTGAGAGACTGCCTCATACCATACTTTCTCAACCTACTTGGAGACCCACCGAACACCCCACTTCTCATCAAACGCATTCATCGTGCGAGTAAACACCGAGATGATGGTCAACCTAGAGATATAATTATCTGCTTTCATTGCTATGAAATAAAAGAACGTCTCATGAAAAGAAGCAGAGAGGGGAATCTCCCATTGTATGCTGGGGCTATGATCCAGTTTTACCAAGACCTCTCTCCTCACGCATTATATCTGCGTAGGAATATCTGCCATCTTACTGACCATCTTAGAAGCCTCAGCATTAGGTATTGATGGGGATTTCCTTTCTCACTCTCGGTTCAACATAATGGAACCACTTACTCTGTGAAATACCCATATGAAGTCCCAAGCTTCTGCATGTCCATTGGGATACCCCCTTCACCCATGCAATCCCAGTTGTCTTTGCCAAATGCTACAAAGCCCCACAGAAGACTGGAATTGTCTCCCGATGCACCTTCCACATCGAACAAGCTGCGAAGAGATGATCATCCCCCAGCGGGACCCTCCAATGCCCAAGCAGCCTGGACCTGAGGTTTTCTTCGCACACTCTCGTGAGCTTTTGAACCGACTGGTTCACTCAAGGTCCTTATCTAGGCCCACTAATATTTTGTCCTCGGACCTTGGACTTCCAGCTTCAAGGTCGTGCCCGATCTTATTCGCACAGTTGCGGTTCAGGGTATACTGTTCTCTTTGTACTTTTAATCTTTTCAGTTGTTACTTTTGTTGTTGTGTTTTTTTTATTACTCTGCTCTTGTTACATTGAACCTATGAATGTTTACTTTCTCTTGTCCTCTTGTGAAGATCTCGCATCCTTTTCAGAGGGCTGCGGGACCTCTGGATGGGGATGAATCCACCTTTCAAAATTACTGTGATTAGGGAGCATATTCTTGTTTGCATCAACAATACCTGAATTTATCTGAGGCAGCCATGCCCTTATGCTTTATCTCTCTCTTATTACACAGGGCCCTGCTCCTTTGGAAATTCCCCAGCTTTCTCATGATTTATCACCTGTTTTATGCCTTTATAGGATGATGTCTCCTTAGAGTTTATATTTAAATATATCTGGCAGATCATAATGTTATACCTATGTTTCAATGTTCTTATTTCCTGCTACTCAACCGAGCCCTTATGACACTTTGCCACTCCTCCTTTGTTATGCTATTGTCTTATGAGTTATACTAAACATGTGCATTCCAGATTCTGCATAACAGAGATATCAGGAACTTAGCATCCTCCCCATCTATTATACCTAATTCTACACCCAAGGCTACTATCTTCGGCCCATACTTCAACTTAACCCTGGACCCACAGTTAGACTACTCCTCTCTTAAACCTCGCTTCAAAGTTTCTCATCTCAAGTGCCTTTGTGCTAAACTATCAGAATTACAATTTTTTACTCACCACCACATGCCTCATACTCTAGAATAGATCTGCTCTTCCTTTCTCACTTCCTTATTCAACATCTCACATCTGCAGCTACTGATCTGATCTACTGGTCAGACCACTTTGCAGTTTCTGTTACGCTCCACTCTTTATCTCCAACACCCTCCCCCCGTATTTGGAGATTGAATGACTCCCTACTTCAAGACATAGATACCGTCAAATCCATCACCTCATCCACAGATGAATATTTCCGTCTCAACTTGACCGCCAACGTTTCTCCCCCTACCACATGGGAAGCCCACAAATGTGTTATGAGAGGCCTTTTTATCAGATTTAATGCTGTTCAGAAGCGTGCCAGATGACGTAAGATTGAACAACTGTTAGCTCATATCAGGTCTTTGGAAAAGGATCACATTTTCAGTGCATCTTCTGATTCCCTCCTTGCACTCAATGAAGCTAAAGCTTCACTCAATTCTATTTTACATGACTCTGCTATAAGTCTCATATGTGGATTAAATACAAGTCCTATATAGCGAATAACAAATGTGGCAAATCCATGGCCCGTCTCTTTAAACACAAAAGAAAAGCCTCGTATATACTCTGCATTCACACTTCCTCTGGGGACATATTTCAGTCTTTTCCTAAAATCGCTGATGCCTTTACAAGCTTCTACTCCACCCTTTATAACTTATCTGACCCTGTCTCTTCTCCTTCACAAAAGTGGAAGTATAGATTCTCTGCTTTCATGGCAAAAACTCGTTAGAATCACCTATCACTGATCTAGACCTGCTACACACAATTAGGGAAATGCAACCTGGCAATAGTCCTGGCCCTGACGGCCCGCCACTTCTTTACTACCGTACATTCCAACTCTCCCTTTATCACCCATGAGATCTGCCTTTAATTCTGTTACGTCTGGCTCTCCCTTTCCGCTTCAGGCGTTGGAATCCCATATAGTTGTCATACATAAGCAAAGGAAAGGTCCTACAAACTGTAGTAACTACCGCCCAATCTTTCTTCTTAATACTGATTTGAAGCTATTCGCTAAAATTATAGCCAATCGGCTTCGTACTTTCCTCCCCTCCCTACTTCACCCTGACCAATGTGGCTTTGTCCCCAGGAGAGAAGCATGACTTAACACCACTAAAGCAATTTCCCTTCTCCACTTAGCTACTTGTAAACGTATCCCCTCATTGTTCCTATCCACCGATGTGGAGAAAGCATTTGATAGGGTATCCTGGAATTACATCTTTGAGGTTCTTCTCCGCATTGGCATAGCTCCACATCTTTTATCCTCCATTACAAGCCTTTACACCAATCCTTCGGCATGGGTCCTTGTCAGTGGCACTCTTTCTGACCCATTTTCTATCTCAAATGGCACCCGTCAGGGATGTACCCTGTTACCCGTCATCTTCATATTAACCCTTGAACCCCTTCTGTGCTCCATTCGCAATTCTCGAGATGTATCCGAGTCTACATTCTGGCAAACAGGAATTTAAATTAGGTGCCTTCACCGATGACATCCTTGTCTTTATATCATATCCTTCCAGTTCCCTTCCTCCACTTATTCACCTGTTGGACGAATATTGTTTCTTATCTCAAGCTTGTATAAATTATGATAAATCGGTAGCCCTTGCAGTAGGCCTCTCTAGCAAATTGTCCTCATCTATGCAATCCAAGTTCAGATTCAAATGGTCCACAACTTACATTGTTTATCTAGGGATTCGACTCTCCCCAAATCTTCATACTCTACTCTCTGTGATATTAACTTTTCCCATCTTATCACTTCAATCTGCAAGGATCTTTTTTGTCCTCTTGGATAGGTATAATAAACTTACTAAAAATGATGATACTACCCAGACTGCTATATCTCTTCAATGCTCTACCAATTTCAGTTCCAAAACGCACCCTACGCCTTTTGCAGTCCATGTTCTCTTTTGTTTGAGCCAATAAAAAAACACGCATTCGTTACTCTATACTTTCCCAGCCCATTTTGTCCAGTGGCTTGGGTGCCCCCGATATCTGCAGATACTATTACACCTTGGCCTTAACTAACCTTTTTGATTTTTCCCCTCACCATACTGTGCCTTGGGTTCTCACCCTAAGCTCTTTCCTCGGGTCCACTGGACCCTCTACAACTTTGGTTGTCTCCTAATTTTCAATTGCCTACCCAAATTCACAATCATCCGATATTAGGTCATATTTTATTCACCAGGCAGGAGTCAGGGAAGGCAGCACAGAAGCAAAGTAGCAAACAAGCCAATAGTCAGGAAACCAGTGGTGATCAAACAGGAAGCAAGGCTGAGTTTCTGGTCAGGCCAAACAACTGAGCACTGGGAGCTCAGGCAGGCAGGTTTAAATAGTCTTCTCAACCAGATACAGCTGGGGACCATTAACCAAGTGGAGCTTGCAGGCAGACCAAGGATCCAGTAAAACTAGGGAGAACAATAGGACAAATGCTACAGAACAGCCTCTTGACAACAGATTCTCTGGTGTTAACAGAGGTAGCTGGAGGACTTATAGCCTGAAGGTTGCTGGATCAAACCCAAGGAAAGACAAGTCCAGTGGTAAGTTTAGACTAAATGTGTCCCAAAAGGATGGCTACACCTGAGAAGCAAAGAAATTGCATATGGCTGTGAAACATGGACAATGAATTCTAAAGCCATGTGAAAACATAAGGTTACACAGAGAAGTATGGAATGTCAAATTGTGCAACTAGCAAAAAGTGACTGCAAAAAGGATGCATGGATTGGTCAGCAAAAAAGGGTTATGACATAACTGAAATAGTAAAGTGTCTAAAATGGAAATCTGCAGGTAGATAGCAAGAAGACCTGACAGTAGATGGACCAATCAAATTTTGAAATGGATTCCACTTGAATGCAAAAGAAGAAGACCAAAGACAATATCGGTTAATGAATATACCAAAGTTGTTGGTACACAGTGGCAAGATCAAATTTGTTGGAGACTTGTTGAAGAGGCCTTCATCCTGCAACATTGGCAGCTGCTGCTGATGATATATAATTCATGGCAGGCAGGCTATGGCACTCACCCTAGTGTTCTTTGGAAGGGACTGAGACTGGGCTGATAGCATGCTGGAAAAAGCCTTCCCCCCAGATCTCGTTCTAGAGTAATTTAGGGGGTGATAGACCCATGCAAAGACTGGAAAAACCACAGATGGATAAAATAAAGGAATGTATTTAAATTAACTAAAGCAAAACTGTAATGGCTAATATGTCAACTGAGATTTTCATTAATTCACCTTCAAGAAGTACTACGAGTGCAGTTCATCCTTCAACAAATTGCATGTATACTGCACTGGTACCTTGCACCAAGGCCACTGACCCCTTCAAAGGAGGGTGCAGACACTCTATATATAATGTATATGTAGATTAGGGCAAATTGGTGTTGGGCTGAAGGGATATGATGGCAAAGGCATGTTAGTGCCTACTGGCAATGTGTCTTTGATACAGATCTGACATAACATCGCTATCCTGAGCCATTATCAACTTTAGTGTGTCTCAGCCCAGCAATGTCCCAGGAAAGCTGGAACAAATGGGAACCCTACTCCCTATCACAAGCACTGGATTCTTCACTGATAAAGTGGTATGGGCCTTTGTCACGATTAGAATAGGTGATACTTTTCTAGGAGATGCCCAAAACCGGATGGTAAAATCGTTAATTTCAGGAGTGCAACTGCTTGACCCCATCTAGGCTGGAGTAGGAAAGTATTAGAACCTCCACCACTAGATGCATATGCATTTAATAAAGCCTTTCTAATTTCTGGCACTGGCAAATCTAGTACCTTTAAATCACATGGTCATACAGAAATAAAACAGAAAAATCATGTAACAGGCACTCATAATAGA
Organism: Rhinophrynus dorsalis; assembly: GCA_037306005.1. Taxonomy (NCBI): domain Eukaryota; kingdom Metazoa; phylum Chordata; class Amphibia; order Anura; family Rhinophrynidae; genus Rhinophrynus; species Rhinophrynus dorsalis. The sequence continues at coordinate 287,415,451 of CM074719.1, read as the reverse complement.
CATTAGTTTTGCTAGCACTGGGCATGCAAACTGTCAGGCTAATTTACTTGCATTTTACGAAAGAGTAAGTAGTAATCTGGAAAATGGAATTGCTGTTGATGTAGTATACTTGGATTTTGCAAAAGCCTTTGATACAGTGCCTCATGACAGGTTACTGCATAAATTAAAAGGCTTTGGTTTGGGCGGTGTTATCTGTACATGGATTGAGAACTGGTTTAATGATAGATGGCAGAGAGTTGTTGTAAATGGAACCTTTTTAACTTGATCTAATGTTATAAGTGGGGTGCCAAAAGGTTCAGTACTGGGCATCTTAATCATTGCTGATGACACTAAGCTGTGTAAGGAAATACACACAGAGCTGGATGTTTTTTTCTCTGCACAAGGATTTAGATAAGCGGAGTGAATGGACAGAAAAGTGGCAGATGACATTTAATGTAGATAAATGTAAGGTTATGCATTTGGGCTATAGAAACAAACATGCTACATATACTTTAAATGGGAAACAACTTGGAATCCTCATTAGAGAAAGATTTAGGAGTACTCATAGACAATAGACTTCACAACTGTGTGCAGAGTCTCTCAGCTGCTGCAAGAGCAAATAGGGTACTAGCCTGCATAAAAAGAGGTGTAGATGCAAGGGATGCTAATATTATCCTACCTCTGTATAAATCCTTGGGAATAGAGTATCTGAGTTATAAAGAGAGACTAGCCAAACTGGATTTGTTTACATTAGAGAAGAGACATCTAAGGGGTGATATGATTACTATTTACAAATACATTCATGGTCAATACAAAGAACTATCCAATTAATTATTTACGCAAAGAGCTGAGCTAAGAACGAGAGGTCATCCATTAAGACTAGAGGAAAGGCACTTTTGATTAAAGCAAAGACATGGCTTTTTTACAGTAACGGCGGTAAAACTATGGAATTCTTTGCCTTGGGATGTTGTACTTGCAGATAATGTAACGGCTTTCAAAAAAGCAATAGATGCTTATCTAGCACAGAACAATATTGAAAATGATGACAGATGGCTTCAATGCAGATAGGTTGTTGATCCAGGGAACTATCCGACTGCCATTTGGTCAGGTAGGAATTTTTTTACCCACTTGGGGCTAGATTGGAAATGGCTTCATGTTTTGTTTTGTTTTTTTTGCCTTCCTCGGGATCAACAGGGGTGTTTTGACATGGGCTGGACTTGATGGACGAATGTCTTTTTTCAGGCTCGTCAACTATGTTACTATGACTGTGGGGGAGGGGTTGTTTGTTTAATGAGGAACACTAAAGTGATCTTATATCTTGTCTCAGTGTATGTTCATTTTTATACATTAACAGCAGAAAAATTCTTACCAAAGTCACACCCACTAATGATGTCATACTTTGTGCAGAGCAGTACTTGTCATGAACAAAGAGCGCAGTCATTTCTATTGGGATAATAAAGACAAAATTATGATGTCTTATCAAGGTAAATATTTACCTTGATTTGCTCCAGTTTTGCATCCAGGAGAGTTTATGCTACATGGACACAATACAGAGGTTTCCCCTGTCTCGCAGTAAAATACTGAATATGGTACACCTTTGTCTTGATGACTGACTGTGAGGTTGTGTTGTGTTTGGTACCTCTAGCACTACACAGAGGATGACAGATTTCCAAATGTTTACCTCGCATTGCTGAACTCTGTGACATCCACTTAGCTCCAATTTGGCCTTCATCATCTCTTACCTGTGTGAAGCTGCTTGATCTGACAGAGGCTTTCTTTTTTTCTTGCCTGGGAGCAGTGTCTCCATGGTAACTGCAGCTTCTGAAACACTGGATGGAAAATGCTGGCTAAATAAGATGTTGGTCTAGGAATACTGATTTAGTCCAGAGACTGCAGGATGGCTGCATTGCATTTGATAAACTTGGCATGTTTTTAATAAGGCATGGAATTTTACAGCAAACCAGCCCTTAACTCTTTGAGGGCTAGGAGGTTGTCCACAACATCACTTTGCACTGTATTAGAAATCCCACTGGCTCTCAAAAGAATAGTTGGAAATTAATACCAAAAAATAAAAATATGTTTTATACCTTCACTAGTTGAAGAGCCTGTATACATGGGCCACAGTGCCACCCAGCAACGACCACTGTGCAGTCATTAACAGTAGAGACTGCCTGCGCCGCGGCTGATACGGAGCGGGGTGCTCTGAATTCAGACCGTAGTCCTCTCTGCTTCGGAGCCCCGCTGCAGGACGGGCAGTCTGTAGTGCGCTTGACTGCAGCACGTGTAGCCGTCTCTACTGCTCATAACAGCTTCTGACAAACACACACTTAGCGAATTATTATATAGGATATATCTTGTACTCCTCACTGGCATTTTTAACTGTTTGAATGCCAGAGAAGTAAGCAACGCATTGCTTTGCAATGCATAGCTTTCTGGCACTCAAGGGGTTAAAACTGCATTATTTAGTATAGCAGCCAGGGTTGGACTGCCTAAAGCTCCAAATTCTGAGGGCTGGCTCAGCTGTGCTGGCCACACCCACATTTTGAATTGTGGGTGTGGTCAGGACAATCTCAATATCTCTGCACCAGCTTTATAACCTTGACATGTTATTATTTAACCCCTTGGATGGTAGCGAGATCTTCATCGCATTGCAGAAAAATGCACTGAAGATCTTTCTAGCAACCAATGGGTTAAAACTTTTTTCGTTCTCCCTTGTTATAGGAAAAGGGTATTTTCTGTGCCAGGAGACAGTGGATGGGACAGGGGGCAGGGTCATGTGAGGACTTGGGATCTGACCATGAGTGAAGCTAAGGGCATCTACAGTGTCTTGCCTAGGAGCACCTAGGATGTAAATCCCGCCATGGGAACAGCCCTAAATCTGTTCTTGAACTTTCATTGTGATGGAAACCATTTTCTGGCATACTGGACATTGTTTATGCAACAGATATTTTGGAAATCATACTTAATCATACATAATCACTGTAGATATGTCTTTCTGAGTCTCTAAGAATAAATCGGGATGTTTATTAATATCAATTAATTCTCTAATTTAGAACTTGTAGATCATTTCAAACTGTTAACCCTTTCTTATTTTTAAGGAGCAGTCAGGGAGTTAGTAAGGGTTCAATGCATACTTATCTATTTAATAAAACAGCACCACCTGGTGCCCTAGGCACATTTTTTTATAATGCACATGGGAGAGCTTGATTCACTGAATAGGGCTCTCTATACGAATTGATAGGAACAGAACCACCTGGTGACCATAATAGTAAATTGCAGTTTAAATTGATAGTAATACTTACATTTTACTAAGCTCTGTCTTGTAGCCCTTAAAAAAAAGAAATGAAATGCCCCCAGTGCCATCTCTCAAACCCTTATGGTTTGAGAGATAACCACTTTCAAAGTTCCCCCCTCCCTGATGTCAGCGCTCTAGCTGACTGCAGGGGAATCCGGTCCCGGGACCGGCGGAGGCTTTTCAGCAGAGCCGAGATTGCGTTATAGCAAAAGAAATCCTTCACTGGAATGGTCTTTTCAGTGAAGGATTTCTTTTTCATTAACGGGATCTCAGCTCTGCTGCAGATCTGCCAGCTGGTCCCAGGACCGGATTCCCCTGCAGTCAGCTAGAACGCTGACGTCAGGGAGGGGGGAAGTTTGAAAGCGGTTATCTCTCAAACCATAAGGATTTGAGAGATGGCACGGGGGGCATTTCATTTCTTTTTTTAAGGCCTACAAGATGGACCTTAGTAAAATTTAAGTATTACTATCTATTTAAGTGAGCAGGGACATTGGAAATCACCTATGTGAACATAGACTACAATTATAATTATTATCCTTTATTGATTGCCAGCATATTCCACAGTGCTGTACAAGTACAGACTTGACTTTAATATTGCCTTTAAAAATTAAAAAAAGGAAACGTTTTTTTCTCCTTAACATGCTGTCTTCCCACACTTTGAATAAAACCCTGTCTACTCCAGCTATAGCTTTGTTGAACAGTATATTTTATTATTGTAGCAATATGTATCAGTCAAGGTAGTAACTACATAGGGTGCCATTGCAGAAGCCATAGTGGTCCCATCTGTCCAGGGTCCAATGGTTCTAATTATGCCCGTCTGAAAATATTCTGGTGTTTTGGAGCCCAAACAAATTTTTGACCTGGGTTTGTCCAATTACTATTTTTGACCTGGGTATGAGGGAATGTGTAACACATTGTTTTACAATGTGTTGCAAACCCCTCTCATCAATTACATGATTAACTTAAGATTTTAAAGTGAATGCACCAGGAAAAGAACTACAGATGCTGACTATGATAAGCAAAAGTATATAACCCCATTTTCATTTTTAAAGGAATAGTAATGTTTCATATTAAAAGCAGCTCTAATTAATCTTTATAGTGTTTGGGCCTTGGAGAGTGTTAGTTCAATTCTGTCAGAGTTCTAGTTCAAGAGAAATTGAATAATAAATGATCCCCCTCCTGCCCCTTTTACTGATATAACACTGCTCAGCTCAAAGCAGCAGGGAGGTGCTCAGGTAGATTGCAGAGAGGGACAAACTTCAATTAAGATAAGGAAAAAAAGCTGAAAAACCTGTCAAGGGGGGCAGAGTTTTCATTGTTCTCACGGTAAGACTATTGTCCCTTGCTGTTATCTGTCTGGTCAAGCAACCAGATTCCACATCTGAGGTGAGCAGAGTTACATTAGGTAAAAGGAGTGGGAGGGGGAAACTATCATTCAATTACTCTTGAACTACAACCTGACAGTATTGAAATAATGCTTTCTATGGCTCAAATACTATGAAGATTAATTGGAGCTGCTGTTTTTGTGAAACATTACTATCCCTTTAAATGTTAATATTCCTAAGGACAAAACCTTACAAAATGTCTTTAACATATGTCTTTAACAATGTCAATTAACATATTTTATAGGAACATACTTATAAAAAAAATCCTAGGGCATCACTGTGTGGTCTCAAAATGGCTTCTGTCAATAAACTGACTACCCCAGGGTTATTAAGGGAGAGCAAACACAACCCACAGGATTGTCTATCACAACCACAAACATTGCCATACACTGCTATGGATGGTATATAAATTCAGTCCCAAGTAGTCAGTGGGGGCTGTCGGTTGTGGCCCAAACACTTCTGAACTGCAAGACTTTAAATATTGCAGTTCACGTTCTCTTCAGATTAGCTTGACAGCCATAGGGGCCAATTTTCAGACCCAATTTAGCTTTATTGTGATCTTACAATGCTCGTAATACTCCCAGAGGAAAAGGTCTGCCAAGTCCACGTGATAGCTGTCCTTTAAATAACCTGTACTACAAGCCAATGTCTGAAAATTGGTGCAGTAGTCTTAAATTTGGTCTTACACTAAACAGATATGAGTTGACATAAGCTAATTAAATGCTGGCAAAATATTTCACTTTCTGTGACTGTCCAATTTAATCATATTAGCAACAAAGCAGTTAAGAAACATTGACATTTTTACTTCCAATTTGGATTGTTTTACAGATTTTATCAAAGACTTTTTTTCTGTCTTAGGCTTACAGTTTCTTTTTCTCTATTTATTTAAAATTTGGAGTTTCTATTGATTGTTTGTGTGCATGTTTGGAATTTTTCCCATAAAAGTAATCACATTTTAGCATCTTCAGATATTGCATTTCTAAATGGCTATGTATTATAAAAATAATGATGAACTAGACCAGTGATTCTCAGTTACAGTCCTCAGGATACACTGATTAGGTTTTCTGGATATCCCTAAGTAAGCACAAGGAGCTCAATCAGAGTCCTTGATTACTCATCTGTACTTAAGCAACACTGACATATAGAACTGTGGCAGTACCCCAAGGACTAACACTGAGAAACACTGACATAGACTAAATCATTACTGATACTTGTCCTCTAGAATAATGATAGGCAACTAGGCTCATATAAAGGATTTAAAATCAAGAATCCTTGTCAGGGGTCTAACTAGAACTTACTGTGTCCTGAGATGAAATCTGAGGCTGCCACCTAAACCTTACAACATTTTGAGCAAGCATGAATAGTACGTGATAGTACAAACTATTTTAAAGTTTGAATCGTGTGCCTACACAAACCTTAAAGTGGAACTATCATCTTCAAAATATTGCCCCCCAATCATTTACTAATGTAGCGATAGGTAAAGCCATACTGTTATTATGCTGAAAAAGTCCACGTTATTAAGTAAAGCAGCTTCTTCTGTAGGCATCCAGCAGACAACAGCGCAGACATCTTAGAGGTAAGGTACCTTTGACTCTGTGCTGTGTGTCCCGTGCACTGCCCAGGTTGGTGGTGACTTACTTCCGTTACCTTAAGGTAATGGAAGTTGCTGAAGGCGCAGGCCCACAGAGCTTCTCTTGTAAGAAGATGCTCAAAGGCTTAAAGTTGAAATTTTGTTATAAAAAAAAATATGCATTTTATGCCTTCTTTTTCCTGTTGACTATAACAAGAGTACTCCTGCTGCTGAGATGCAAATTTTCAGAGCTATTTTACCGTTTTAACTTTTTTTACATTAACAGTGCCCTCTAGTGGTCAGATTCCAATCAGTTACTGACAAACAGTTCTCTGTAGAATGTGATAGAAAGTGCCATGTCATGCTGCAGGACTGTCATAAAGTCTACACACTGTAAAATTCATTTCCTGAACTGTTATAACATTTGAATAAAATAACTGACAGTGGTGGGATTGCCCTTTTTTTACTCAACAGTAAAATCTCTATATAAGTTTTCATTAAAAAAAAAAAGTATACTGCTTACCAGTCAACCCTATTCTTATCTTTATATCTTTATTAGCTGACCCTGCCATGTCTAATGATGTCAGTGGTCACCATCCAAAATATAAATCTGGTATGACTGAATGAATTATGTGTGGACACAGTCCTCAAAATTAATCTTTAGTTACTACTGGATATCGTGTCCACGGTGAGATACATGATTCTTTGTTGCTGGACTCCAGGACCCTAGGAGCAACAGATTAATGCAGCGCTAACAGGGCCCATTGGTTTTTGGGCCTCCATGACACCTGCACCCCTGTAGTTATGTCCCTGACTTAACATCTTCAATACTAGAGAGGCTCCAGAGACCTCTATAGCATTCAAAAGGTTAAAGGGCAACTTGTAGCAGTATAATATGTTTTCTACAATGTAGAGTGGGTGTAACATTTTTAGGGCCTTTATAAAGCTTATAAACGCTACTTTTTAATTGACCAGCTGTTAATGAGCTGTATTGTGTATGTGTGCATGCGTGCATATGGGGTGTGTATGTGCGTGTGTATGTATATGTGTGTGCGCAAGGAGAGATGTGCGGTGGGGTAGCAGGATGGTGTGGGAGATGGGGGAGGAGTAAGTCTCTACATCATGACTTCATTGTACACAGAAACAAGAATCATTCTTCACAAGCCTGTTGCCAGCAGCACCATTAAGATTCTCTTAGAGTGTAAGGAGAAGGAAATTGGAGAGAACAGCAGTGGATGGCTGGCAAGAGAAAATGAAATCCACCAATATTAAATAAATGTAAAATTTGCTCATCAACATATCTATGCTTGTTTGCTCATCAGTCTCTTTATGCCATCTCTAATGTAAAGTGACACCCATTCCTTTCTACTGAGAGCAGGTTAACCCCTTAAGGACCCAAGACGGTCCTGGCATGTCATGGGTTGGCATGCGATAAGGATCGTGCCAGGACTGTCATGGATTTCAGGGCTCCCCGCTTGGCTGCACACCATTCAGGGAGCCCTGATTCAGATAGCAAAAAAAAAAAAAAAATGGACCATGCGTGCGCACGCGGGGCGGTCCTTAAAGGGTAAAAGGAACATCAACAATTCCTAGTATAATAATTAGCATCGTATAGTATAATAGTAAACCTTCATTACCTTAATTATTTAACCATTTGAGTGCCAGAGAAGTCTACAATGCTTTGCAATGATACCACACTGAAACTCATAAAGTTAAGAACCAGAGGGGTGTGCAGAGCATGAGAATCGATCCTTTGCACATTCCACTACAGAGCCCTTAAAGGGTTAATTGTGGCAGAAAATCATAAGTTATTTCCATGATGAATGGTTTCCCAAAATGAATCTTTAATTAGTACTGAATATCATGTCCATGCAGGTGGACATGATCAACTGTTATCATCAGACTCCAAATATTTCCACTGAAATCTTCTAAGGAAGAGAGAGACTTCAGTGGGAGGAGTTTGGGTACCTGGAGTTTGGCTTCAAAGAATCATGTCCTCCTCTGTGGACATAATATCCAGTACAAAATATAGCTGGGGAATCTGTGCATAGAATTCTTTCATTGTGGCCATTAACCCCTTAAGGACTGCCTGCACCACAGTTAAGGACCACTGAGCTTTTTTTTTTTTTTTTGTGGAAATGAATTCAGGGGTCAGGATCCCTGAATTCCATGACATGCCAGAACCATCATGGGTCCTTAAAGCGGAACTAATACCGCTAAGAAACTTTGTTTGTAATAATTCCCTATCTGGAGACTAGCTGCTTAGTAGCGCTAGTCGCCAGAATTATTACCTCTTTATGGAGAAATATGCAGTCATCCTCGGCTGACAGGCAGGACAGAGCGCGGACATCTTGTCCTAGTGATGTCCGCGCACCTGCTCTGTCAGTCCCAGACAGCTGTAGGAGGCGTTGCTATGAGCCATTCGGCTCCGGTGGGGACTGACAGCGCAGGCGCGTGGACGCCACTAGGGTAAGATGTCCGCGCTCCGTCCTGCCTGTCAGCCGAGGATGAATGCATATTTCACTGTCGTCCAATACAGGTCACTGGTACTCTGGGAGGCGATCCGCCCCTTTAATAGGCAGGAACAATTATTCAAATGTGTGCAGGGGGCGGAGCCTCCCCTCCTACTTAAGCTGCCTTCAGGCCAGAGCCACTAGATTGATTTGTTCCTGTGTGCTGTGCACACCAGGTGGAGAACATTCAACTTAGTATTTTATTATTTTTATTCAAATATGGAATACCACCATTAGGAGGGTGACCATGGCTGTGAATTGCCCTCTCTAAAGTGGCTAGTGCAGCTTCCAGGGATTTTTTGTGGACCTTTAGCCCTGAAGAGGGAACAGCTTGAGTCAAGCAGCTTCCCTGCTGGGGAATTCACCTCTGGTCTATTCCTACTTCATCATGGTCACCTGAAGACAGAAGTCCTGCAGAAAGGTGAGCCACCCCTTGAGTGCTGAAGGTCCACTTGTCCCCACAGTGTCCCTTTGATGGGCTTGTATTTGGGAGTTTGCATTGCACTCCAGCACTCATAGGGTGTTTTTATTTGCATTTCTTATATTTATGCAATTTCTGTGGTATTCTCTGGGTTTTGGAGCATTGGGTATTGTTTTTCTTATGTTTCTCATGTGTTTGATAACTGTTTGGGGCATTTTATGTTTCAGCTGAACTTTATTAAAATTTAGTGTTCCGCACCTTTAAGCGCGCCTTTTCCCGCATAGACGCCATTGCTCCTTTACTCTCTATGAGATTACACAGTGTGGGACATATCTCTGGAACCGCTTATCACAGCAACTTCAGAGATGGCTCATTTTGTTACTCTGCTCCTGCTCTATCATCCGGTGTCTAATTTCGGGGTGCGGGGAGTTCAGGGGGCTTCGGGCATTGTTTGGGGTACTTCTGAGAGAAAACTACATTTCCCATGAGCGCCGTTTCGCGCCCGTTTTCTGATTGGTTGACCTGACAGCAGCCATTTTGTGGTGTTATTTCTCAGTGAGTATACTACGCAGGGACCGAGCCTTCTCTCCTCTTAGCAGATTAACCCTTCGCTGGCCAGATAAGTCCGTCTTTAGGCATTTCTGGGGTGAAAATTTAATCTTCCACACTTTTTCTGGGTGATATTTGTTAAGTGGTGTATATTGACGCTGTGAGCATGTCTACTCCACTGGAGTCAGGGGCTAGACCCAAGACTAAGGAGGGTGGGGTGTCTGTTCCCCCCATTGCGCTTTGCTCCTCTTGGCACCCTGGGCTGCCTAGAGATTGTTCTGGTAGTTTATGCCCTAAATGCACTGATTGTCATGATAGCAACCCTGGGCTTCCCAGCCATGCTATTGAGCCAACTTGGGTGAAAGAATTTAAAGCTGCCACTAGGGATCTCAGATCTACTCTCCAACTCTTTCCCTCTCAGGTACAGGGGGCTCTCCAGGTTTGGCAGACCCCCTCTACAATCAGGACCTCCCTGCCTAAGCCACAGGGGGCTCCTGATGTGTCTGATTCTTCTGAAGAAGAACTATTGCAGGATTCTGATGCTGAGGAAGGCACTGTTATTGAATCTAACAGGTCCATTGGGGACCCTTATGAATGTGACCCTGAGGTTTCTGCTGAGAGTTTGATTAGAGCTGTGTTAACTACGCTCAACCTTCCTCTGACTCAGGAATCTACTCATGATCCAACTGACGTTTTCCAAAAACCATCTAAGGCGGTTGTATGTTTTCAAACTAACCCTACTCTTGCCCGTCTAGTCTGAGGTGTGGAAGAATCCTGACAAGTCCTCTTCTGTGTCCAAAAAGTTTGCTAAACTTTACCCGTTTCCTGAGACTGAACTGGCAAAATGGGTTCATCCTCCTAAAGTGGATGCTCTTGTTTCCAGGTTGTCCAAATCTACTGCTTTAGCTGTCTCTGATGCCTCTGCCCTGCAGGATTGGACGGACAAAAAGCTAGAACATTCTCTTAAGTCTATTTTTGCCTCCATTGGCACTGCCATGCGTCCAACCTTTGCAGTGGCGTGGGTTAATAGAGCTATTGCAGCCTGGACTGAATGACTGACTGAAGCGGTCCGCCAGGATGCACCGGTATCTGAGCAGTTGCAGCTCCTTGCTAATATTACTGAAGCACAGAATTATGTTGCTGATGCTGCCTTTGATGCTGTGCGCATGATGGCGAGGGCCTCCACTTCTTCTGTGGTGGCTAGACGTGCCCTTTGGCTGAAAATTTGGTCTGCTGATACGGCCTCTAAGAAAGCCTTGCTTTCCTTGCCCTTTCAGGGGAACTTGCTATTTGGTTCTGAACTCAAAGAGATGATCAGTGAGGCTACTGGAGGTAAAAGTACTCTTCTGCCTTCAGTCTTCAAGAAAAAGTTTCCAGCCAAACGCAACCGGTCCTTTCGTTCCTTTCAGACTGAGACACGCTCCACGTCCCAGACGGGGCCGTCCTCTACGCGTCCCTCCTCCAAGCCCAAACAGTCCTGGAAGCCCAAAGTTGCCCCCAAGGCCAAGACCTCCAAGACTGCTTCGGCATGACTCACCGAACCCGGGTCCGCATCCGGCAGTAGGTGGACGTCTCCACATCTTTCGCCGGATTTGGGAGGAGTCTGTGACGGACCCATGGGTTATTCAGGTAGTGTCAGAGGGATACAGGATCCATTTCTCTTCCCTTCCTCCTTTTCGGTTCCATTTTACTCGTCCTTCTCAGGAACCTACAAAAAGGCGTATGTTCGACAACGCTATTCAGGATCTTTTGGACAAAGAGGTCCTGGAATTGGTTCCTCCAGAGGACACAGGTTCAGGATTCTATTCCAACCTGTTTGTAGTGGCCAAAAAGGATGGAGGTGCTCGTCCTATCTTGGATCTAAAGGATCTAAATTCCTTTGTTGTGAGTTCCCACTTCCGCCAGGAATCTCTGCGCTCTGTGATTGCCGCAATGTCTCCAGGGGAGTTCCTTGCCTCCCTGGACCTTCAGGATGCATATCTTCACATCCCTATTCATCCAGAGAGCAGACGATATCTCAGGATTGCCTGCCACAGGGGACATTTTCAGTTTTCAGCTCTTCCCTTTGGACTGGCTTCAGCCCCTCTGGTTTTTCAGAGGGTATTGGGATCTTTGATAGCTGTGCTTCATCGGAAAGGTGTCAGAGTGACCCCCTACATGGACGATCTCCTCCTGAAGGCCTCCTCAGCGGAGCTTCTCCACCAGCAGATGCAGCTGTGTATACACACTCTGAACAGTCACGGCTGGATATTGAATCTGGACAAGTCAGACTTGGTCCCATCTCAAAGACTCCTGTTCCTGGGTCTCCTGTTTGACACTCAACAGTGCATGGTGTTTCTGCCAGAGGAAGTGGCTCATCAGATAGCCGTCCGAGTAGCCGGGATCCTGGAACTGGACAGGGTTCCAGTACCGAAGTTGACGTCTCTGGTGGGGAAGTTCATTTCCACAATCGAAGCTGTGCCCTTTGCCATGGCTCACACCAGGGAACTTCAGAGGTTTGTGATCCAGACGTGCAAGAATCATCCAGATCATCAGCATCTGTCCGTCCCTCTGCCTCCTAATGTCGAATCGAGTCTACACTGGAGGTTGGATCTCTCCCATCTCCTGAAAGGGAGATCCTTTCAAGTTCCCTATTGGACCACGCTCACAACGGATGCCAGCCTCCGGGGATGGGGAGCAGTGCTGGGTGGTTTCAGTGCCCAGGGGAAATGGGGACTGGAGGAATCTCTTCTTCCCATCAATGTTCTGGAACTGCGTGCCATACGGCTTGCCCTGAGGCACTGGGAATCTCAGCTGGAAGGTTGCCCTGTCAGAGTGGAGTCCGACAACGCCACCGCAGTGGCCTACATCAAAAGGCAAGGCAGCACAAGAAGTTTCACCGCCTGGTTGGAGGTCAGGGATATTTTATCTTGGGCAGAGGATCACGTGCCTGTCATTTCAGCGGTTCACATTCCAGGCGTAGACAACGTCCTGGCAGACTCCCTCAGTCGTCACACAGTCGACAGCGGAGAGTGGGCTCTTCATCCAGAGGTGTTTCACCTAATCACCCAGAGATGGGGGGTACCTGCAGTGGACCTGATGGCTACCAGACACAACAGGAAGGTGCCGGCGTTTTGCTCCCGGTGGAGGGACCCTCTTGCTCTAGCAGTGGATGCCTTGTCAATCCCTTGGGATTTTCCCCTGGCCTACATCTTCCCTCCTCTTCCTCTATTGCTCAGAGTCATCCAGAAGTTGAAGCTGGAGCGTTGTCCTGTCATCCTGATCTGGCCTCACCAGTCCTGGTATCCGGAGTTGATGGCCATGTCAGTGGCGGAACCGTTTCCACTTCCTGCCCGTCCGGATCTACTTCTTCAAGGATATCTGTGGAAGGAGGATATTCAGCATCTCCAATTAATGGCCTGGCGGTTGAATCCTCAATTCTAGAGAAGAAAGGGTTTTCTCCTTCAGTGGTGTCGACGATGCTTAGTGCTCGCAAGCCTGTGTCCTCCAAGATCTATCATCGTATCTGGGCCACCTTTGTGGCTTGGTGTAATGATCGGAAGGTGTCTCTAGATTTTCATCTTCCCACTGTCCTGGCTTTTCTGCAGGATGGTGTTGAGAAAGGGCTCAGTCTGAGTTCCCTTAAAGTTCAGACTTCTGCTTTGTCTGTATTTTTCCAGGAACGGATTGCTATCCTTCCGGATGTTAAGGTTTTTTTCCAGGGCGTGACTCATGTTCGGCCTGCCTTCAAGAGTCCTACTCCCCAGTGGGACCTCAATTTGGTGCTGGGAGTTCTCCAGCGACCCCCGTTTGAATCCTTGGCTTCCATTCCATTAAGTCTCTTGACTTGGAAGATGGCCTTCCTTTTGGCTATTGTTTCAGTTCGCCGGGTGGCAGAGTTACAAGCGCTGTCTTGTAAACCTCCTTACCTGGTGTTCCACAAGGATAAGGCTGTGCTTCGCACTACCAAGGAATTCTTGCCCAAGGTTGTGTCCGAGTTTCACATCAATCAAGAGATTGTGGTTCCCTCTTTCTGCCCTAACCCTTCATCTGACAAGCAACGGGATCTCCATTTGTTGGATGTGGTGCGTTGTCTCAAGTTTTATGTTCATCGCACCGAGTCTATCAGGAAGTCTGACGCTCTATTCGTCATTCCTGAAGGGCCCAGGGCAGGGAGACCGGCTTCCAAAGTTACTATTGCCTCCTGGATTAAGGCTACTATTCGTGAAGCCTATAAGTTGCGGAATAAGCATGTTCCCTTCCGGGTGACTGCCCATTCCACCAGATCTATCGGGGCCTCTTGGGCCTACAAGAATCAGGCATCTGCTGATCAACTGTGCAGAGCGGCCACTTGGTCCTCTGTGCACTCATTTTCAAAGCACTATCGAGCTGATGTACTGGCCTCGGCTGATGCCAGTTTTGGGAGGAAGGTCCTGGAGGCAGTTTTGCCTGTTTAGGACTTCTACTCTGTGATTCTTAGTGCTTCTTTACTGTTGAGCCCTGTTGGCTCTAGTTCAGTGTGCTGTGTTAGTTCAGGGGTTGTTTTCCCCTGGTTGGTGTCCGTTGACACTTCTATTACTGGGCTATGTGATTAACTGGTTCATAGCAGTTCTAGTGACTTGGGCCTTGCGCCTGGTCCTTGCCTTACTTCCCGCCTCTGGGTCAGCTCAATGTTTGTACATCCCAGAGTACCAGTGACCTGTATTGGACAACAGTGAAAATAGGATTTTAGTCTTACCTGTTAAATCCTTTTCACTTAGTCCATACAGGTCACTGGTCTCCCACCCTGTCAAGAGACCATGCTTGGCTCTCCTGTGGCATTTAGTGGGAGACCTTCAGGGCATGCTCACAGAGTCTTCCTTCTTGCTTATCTCTGGTCAGTTTTAGTGTCTCAAATCAATCTAGTGGCTCTGGCCTGAAGGCAGCTTAAGTAGGAGGGGAGGCTCCGCCCCCTGCACACATTTGAATAATTGTTCCTGCCTATTAAAGGGGCGGATCGCCTCCCAGAGTACCAGTGACCTGTATGGACTAAGTGAAAAGGATTTAACAGGTAAGACTAAAATCCTATTTTCTCCATAAAGAAGTAATAATTCTGGCAACTAGCGCTACTAAGCAGCTTGTCGCCAGATAGGGAATTATTACAAACAAAGTTTCTTAGCGGTGTTAGTTCCACTTTAACACATGTTTTCCCATGAAGGTCCTGGCACGTCATGTGTTTTTAAGGGGTTAAGATTATCTGGCCAGATTAAGGTAAATGGAGGTTATTGCAGTGTTCCTCAACTACTTTAAGACCAAAGGGGTGTATGTCTATCTGGTCCTCAGAAGGTTGATTACTGTTATTCTGACCCGCTGCAGGGTTGTTTCACAACTGGTTTGGTTCCTTGATATTTTTGTTCTCTCCATGGGAAATGTTGCGGTAGCCATCCGATTTCATCTGGCCCCTGCTCTCCAGCTAATGTTACATATCGATAGTTGGAATGGATATCTACGTGGGTAGACACTGGAGGCAGCAAGGCCAGTACAGTACACTGATACCACCTAAAAATAAACATACCTGAAAACCTTCTTGTCGCATGCCTCCTGGGTGCCATTAAGGCTTGGTAGTGGGAATATCCAAATGGCTCAATTTGTGTCATAATGTTGGCAACGGCTTGATTGGAATGAGTGACTTTGGGAGGAGATGCTGGGGTTTGCCTTTAAAATAGAAAAAGAGTAAAAATAACAGGGCAGAGAGGGACTGGAATGGGCAGTGAAGTGGGCAGAGTTACAAGGGAACTTGCTGAGTCCTGAGAATCAGCCTCTGTCCCCAAAAACCCAGTATTTAAGTATAATACCCTGAGTCTCCAGAGTATTCTAACAGCCTCTACAAATCATGTATATGTGGACTGGTTCACAAAAGTTAATTTTTAAGTAGTATTGATAGACTTGTTACTGGACTCCCAGATCATAAATTCCTCCTAAAGAAAGTTTCCTATGAAACATTCAGTGGGAGGAGTTTGGAGTCTAGAAGTCCTGCAGAAATGTCTGACTCCTTAAAGTTTAAATCTAGTATAAAATTAATGTTGAAGAACTAATCTATTCAGAATTGATTCAAAGTTGCCATTAAGATTTTTGTCCAGATTATGTTGCGTTATTATCAAGATGTGTTAGTGTCACTTTAAATGGCCTTTTCTGATGTGTGTATATGGATGGTAAATGCGGAAGTTGCCAGCAAATTATAGCAGAATAATTTCAGTGAATGAGTCCGTTACATGTGATGGTGTTAAATGAGCAAACAAGTCTTGGCTGGTTGTTACTCTATAATGGTTATTTTCATGGCATTCCCTCCAAAATCATTGGTGATGTGATCTCCAAACAAAAGCTGTATTTACTCTCTTCAGCAAGGGTGTGTTATATCTTTATTTTATTGGGGATATGTTGATTTTGGTTGGGGCTGGAGGTAATTTCCTGAGTTCTACAAGCAGCCCCTATAGGTTAAATGTAGGGAACCATGACCTTGGGGTTCTCATATCCTCCTTTTATTTATGGCTCTTCCACACAGGCCACAGAACTATAGCTGCCAGAGGAGTAACTAGAAACCACGGGGCCCTGATGTGAAAATTGCCATGGGGTCCACTGACCCCACCATGCAGCTCCACCTCACATGCATTTATACACATTCCTCCCTCATATAAATTCACACACATCCTCCTCACTAGTGCCATACACATCCATACAGGTTCCCTCCTGTGAAATGCAGATTCCCCCAGTGCAATGCAACATATATCAATATAGATTCCCTATGTGCAATGTCACATATATCAAAACAGATTCCCCAGTGCAATGCTATATGCGACATAAGTCCCTGGAGAGCCCAGAGGGTAGACTTATTGTCTCTGTTATAGGGTCTCTGAATGAAATTCTAGGAGAATGGATAGATCACAAGTTACAGCCACTGGTACTCAGACTTTTCAGCTACCTAAAAGATAATACAATTTTTTTTTCATAAATTAGAAAGAGTTGAGTGGTCTGAGGGTTACCTGTGGCTTAGATGTGATGTTAAGTCCCTGTACTCATGTATACCACATGAGCTGGGACTGGCAGCATTGGAATATCATCTTATACGTTATAGTCCCTACTCAGAAATTTTGATTGAATTTATTTTGTCATCTGTTCAATATCTCCTTACACATAACTTTTATATGTTCTGTGGGGATTTCTCTTTCCAGAGGCATGGTACTTCAATGGGGGCCAAGTTTGCCCCCTCTTACACCAATCTTTTTATGGGTTGGTGGGAGGAGTGCCACGTCTTTGGGGAACGGAATCCCTACAGAAATAATATAGTGTGGTTTGGAAGATATATCGATGACCTCCTTTTTGTTTGGCATGGTCAGGTATCCGATGCAGAGAATTTTGTAACCTATTTGAATAATAATACCTATAATTTGGTATTTACATCTGAAATCTCCACAGGGTCCATCTCTTTTTTGGATCTCCACATTACTGGTAATGTGCCATTGGGTCGTGTGATTACGGACATTTACCGTAAACCAACTGCTGGTAATTCCCTTTTAAGGGCAGACAGTTGCCATCCGAAACACACGATCCTTGGCATACCAACTGGACAGTTCCTCCGTTTACGGAGGAACTGCACGGATGATGGTACATTTGAGATGCGCTCTGAGGCATTGTATAAAAGGCTTTTACAGACGGGTTCCAAGCCCTGGATTCTAGATAAAGTATTGGAAAGAGCTAAGGGTGCTAATAGGAGGGATTTCATAAACTACAATAAGGATAAAAAAATTGTCTAGCATGGTTCCGTCTAGTCAGGATAGTGATAAAGTAATTTTTTCCACTTCCTATAGCTTAGAGTTTAATGCCATAGTGAGAATTTTGAAACAGCATCTGCCGATTTTAATCAATGACGAAGGATTAAGGAGGGTCATTGATGTGGGCTGTAAATTCATTTCTAAAAAAGCACCTATGTTACCAAGCATGTTGTCCCTTAGCCTATTTGATCCTGCAGGCCCTAGGACCGGTTGCAGTTGGTTAACTACTAGAGGCACCTTTAGATGTGGAGATATGCGTTGCAGATGCTGTGGACGTTTGAATATATCGCAACACTTTGTTTCACAGGGAAACGATATCAGGAAAAAGGATAGATACATTGTGCCACTAGGGGAGCGATGTATCTGTTGATGTGTAACAAAGAGTAAAAATAACAGGGCAGAGAGGGACTGGAATGGGCAGTGAAGTGGGCAGAGTTACAAGGGAACTTGCTGAGTCCTGAGAATCAGCCTCTGTCCCCAAAAACCCAGTATTTAAGTATAATACCCTGAGTCTCCAGAGTATTCTAACAGCCTCTACAAATCATGTATATGTGGACTGGTTCACAAAAGTTAATTTTTAAGTAGTATTGACAGACTTGTTACTGGACTCCCAGATCATAAATTCCTCCTAAAGAAAGTTTCCTATGAAACATTCAGTGGGAGGAGTTTGGAGTCTAGAAGTCCTGCAGAGGGATTTCTAAAAAAGCACCTATGTTACCAAGCATGTTGTCCCTTAGCCTATTTGATCCTGCAGGCCCTAGGACCGGTTGCAGTTGGTTAACTACTAGAGGCACCTTTAGATGTGGAGATATGTGTTGCAGATGCTGTGGACGTTTGAATATATCGCAACACTTTGTTTCACAGGGAAACGATATCAGGAAAAAGGATAGATAAATTGTGCCACTAGGGGAGCGATGTATCTGTTGATGTGTAAACAAAGCAATATACAATATGTGGGGAAGACCATTAGGAGCCTTAGGGAGAGGGTTAATGAGCATTTGAGTAACATTGAAAATGCTGATTATCGATCCAATATTGCCGTCCATTTTAACTCTGAAAAATGTGGAATTAACCATTTTTGTGTTCAGGGACTTGGAAAAGTCAGAATGGGAGTGAGGGAGGGCAACTTGGATAATAAGTTGTTGAAGAGAGAGGTGTATTGGATTTTTGAATTGGGCACTAGGCATCCATTTGGGCTAAACAGAGACTATGATGTCACTTGTTATGTTTAATCTATAGGCCTATGCCTGTTATCGTCATTGTTGTTTCAATACACCTCTCTCTTTATACCTTTTGCCTTAGGTACCATTATACTGTATTAATAGTGTTGCTACTATTTTTATCACCGATACAGTGTATGTATTTTCTTGTCTCTTCTTTAATTAAGAGGAACTATATCCTTAACGAGTAGGGACATCTCTTTGTATATATTAAGATATATTTCGTTTAATTATCGTTTTTAATTCTAATATTGGCTGTAGCACTTTGAGCTGCTTCAAATGTTTTGGTGCTGATTTTTCAGTTTGATACTTTGCCGGCTACTTACATTATATTTTATTGTGGCATTCTGGGCACGGTACTTTCTGCCAGTGCACTACTGTTTGCTGGGAGCGTGTGTGCTCCGTGTGGGGGCGTTTAAGGTTGGACATTGTAAGTTGTCTGGTCTTTTCTGCGGCGTGTGTTCACTTCCGGGGGTTCAGTGGCACTGTGGCATTAGGATTATGGCCATGCTCGCTGTGCTTTAATATTTGTACGTTGGGTTTATTTTCCAGTAAGGGATGTTATTGGATCTTGCTCTTGACATTGCGATTGGCAGAAGCTGATCATATGGTGTTTTGAACTTGGCTCTATATTAGACCTGCCCCCTTGATTACACTGATGCTGATCGCTGTGTATTGGCATCAGGATTGGTTAGAGGTGGTCATGTGTTTTTTGAGCAGTGCTCTCTACCAGGTCCACTTCTGTGACGATGTGGATGTTGATTGCTGATTGGATAGCTGGCATTTAAATATTGACTGGTTCACTCTGCTGACATCCATAGATCATGAGTAAGCGTCGTGAATCTGACATGTGAGGTGTCTTTGGATTTTGCTGTTGCTTAGAGTCATAAGTCTCTCCTTTAATATTCGGCCTGGAAAACTTGAAGGTATTTTTAATTGCTGAAATAAGAGTGTGTTTTTATTACCAGTCTTCGATTGATCTATCTAGTGGAAGTGCATGAATCAATTGTGTTTTTCAATACAGATCCCCCCAGTGCTATATGTGGCATTGCACTGGGGGAATCTGCAGGGCCTGATTTACATCTCAGGAGCCTGTAGGCACAGAAATCTGAAGCCCCCCCCCCATTGGCCATCTCCACTGGACACCTCCACAATGCCCCTAATCTACACATTGCCCCCATCATCTCCATATTGCCCTCACATTGCCCCATCAGCTCCAATTTGCCCCCCATCAGCTCCACATTGCCCCCATCATCTCCATATTGCCCTCACATTGACTCCACTATCTCCAACTTGCCCTCATCAGCTCCACATTTCCCCCATACTCCATGTCCCCCTCATATTGCCCCCCTTCGGCTCCAACTTGCCCCCACCATCTCCATGTTGCCCTCTCATTGCCTCCTCCCATTGTCCGTTTCCTACCTCCCTGGCAGGAGATCTGTCATCTGTGCCTCCTTTGGCACAGTCCTGTAGGTGCTGGAGCTCCCGCGCGGTCTCCTGTTCAGGAATGCAGAGCGCTGGGAGATGATGTCGTCTCCCAGCACTCTGCATTCCTAAAGAGCCGACGAGGGAGCGCATCACTTCAGGACTGTGCCAAAGGAGGCACAGACCTGTCCTGCCAGGGAGGTAGGAAATAGACAACGGGGGTGGGGCAATGTGAGGGCGACATGGAGTGGGCGCCGGCACAGCCAGAGAGGTGGTTAGGTTTTTTTGTTGTTTTTTTTAAAAGAAAAAAAAAAGAATCCCAATGGCAGGCGCCCCTCGGTGGCATGCACCTGTAGGCAGGTGCCTACTTTGCCTTATGGCAAATCCGGCCCTCGGAATCTGTACTGATATATGTGTCAATACAGATTCCCCCAGTGCAATGTCACTTATATCAATACAGATTCCCACCTCCACAATGACCCCATTGTCCATCTCCACATTAGCCATCTCCACAATACCCCCATTGTCCACCTCCACATTGCCCCCATTGCACCATTGGCCAACTCTGTATTGCCCCCATTGGTCACCTCTACAATGCCCCCATTGGCCACCTACCCAATGCCCCCATTGTCCACTTCCACATTGGCCACCTTCACATTGCCCCCATTGTCCACCTCCACATTGCCCCCATTGTTCATCTACACATTAGCCACCTCCACATTGCCCTCATTGTCACCACCACATTTCCCCCACTGTCCACCTCCAAATTGCCCCCACTGTCCACTTCCACATTAGCCATCTCCACATTGTATGCCCGATTATCCACCTCCACATTAGCCACCTCTACTGTACACATTGCCCCCACTGTCCACCTCCACATTGCCCCCATAATTGTCCACCTCCACATTGCCCCATTGTCTATCTCCACATTTCCCAATTCCCACCTCAGCAGCGGTGAATGTGAGCAGTCTGATTGCGTCAGCTGTCAGGAATGGCCTGACAGAGAAGCGATGTACTTCCCGCACGCTCTGCTTGTGTTTCCCCTATATCCTAAGCATGCTCAGTCAAGGAACTCGCTTCATTGAATTCCCTGGCTGTGAATGTATGCATAACAGAGGCAGAGGGCGGAAGGATGCGCATTATACGGTATCAGCAGAGGTCAACTGGGTGGCCGGGCCCCCTGGAGTGAAGAGCCGAGTCACACTTCCAACCCCTGCAACCATGATAATTATGACACTGGTAGCAACCTTCTGCTACAGTTCTGTCACCCATGTTGCAAACTCCCCATTTTCTTGCGATCTCCTGCCACTCCTTTGACTCTGATGACTGGCCCATGTGAGCACCAATCAAAATTTTTTGACAGGCTCCCACATGGGAGTGATTTATTGTAGGCTGTGATGAGCAAGCATGTCAACCACCCACATAGCTTGTGTGAAAGATCTGCCCACAGTCTTTAAAGTGTTAATTATGCTCACTTACTCTACCTATTTGAGTTAGAAAAATAACTGCCAGCAATGGTCATGTCTGTGTTATGAAATCCAGAAGTGATTGAAGATGCTATCTCTTGAACAAAGGAACAAGAGCAAAATTCATAGGGGCCATTAGGATTCCAAGCTACATCACTTAATTAACCCATTGAGTGCCAGAAATGTAGCCAATGTACTGTGTTTCAATGCCTGTGAATTCTACACACGCAAACACACACTGACACAGACACAAACGCACAGAGACAAATCCTAGGTGCACACGTCTCACAGGAAATAAATTCTCCCTCTGAGCTTCATTCATAGCAACTGCACTTGGTGTGATAGCAACCGCAGACACAGCTCATTGAGTCATTAAAAACTCCAGATCCATTTCTGCAAGCAGCCCATGTCCACAGACCAAGGGAATTGGTGTCATTACAGCTTCCTTTCACAGCTCTGCCTATGATCACTCGCTTATCAGATGCTATTGGACTTCTCATCTCACTCATCCCTTAATAATATGTTGGTTTAATCAAATAATAATTGAGGGTTTTTTTTTTTTACTTTGTGAATCTGCTTTTACAGTTAATCTCGCAGTATGATTAAAATGTCACAATATAATTTTAATAGGACTGTTATTTGTAATCTGTACACGTAAAATGATTACCCATTAAAGGGATAGTAATGTTTCACAAAAACAGCAGCTCCAATTAATCTTCATAGTATTTTGGCCACTGAGAGTGTTATTTTAATACTGTCACAGTTGTATTTCAAGAGTAAGTGAATGATAAACTATCCCCTTCCTGCCTCTTTTACCTAGTGTAAGCCACCGCCCCTCGGATGAGGAATCTGGTCTTGAGGTCAGACAGATCACAGCAAGGGACAATCTTCTTACTGTGAGAACAATGAAAACCCTGCCCCCCTTGACAGGTTTTTCAAGTTTATGCTAACTGAAGATTGTCCCTCTCTGTGATCCAACCGGACAGTCTTGCTGCTCTGAGGTAAGCAGTGTTACACAAGTAAAAGGGGTGGGAGGGGGGATACTTTATCATTCAATTACTCTTGAACTACAACTCCGACAGTATTGAAATAACACTCTCCATGGCCCAAATACTATGTAAATTAATTGGAACTGCTTTTATTGTGAAACATTACTATCCCTTTAAATGCTAGAGACATCTCCAATGATGTAAGAGCGAGCACTATAGACTTCTCTAGCATGCAAGGGGTTAATCCGCCATACAATGCTATTTATACTATTTTGAATATATCTGTAATTCCTTGTGGAAGTTTTGCTGTTGATTTTATAGGGACAGTATTCCCTAACGAATGGGCTTCATACCCCCTTTACATGTAATGTAGTCCTAGCCATCTAAAAGTAAATATTAGGTACATAAGCCCTAAAATCTGTGATAAACATTCTTTTCCTATAAAGTTCTAGGCAGCTATTTATGTCCTTTTCTTCTACTAGCCTCTAAGTGATAATATGTTCAATGTACATTATAATCGAGGTAAGGTAACAAATGAGAGAAAAAGGTCTTTGCGAACAGAAAAGGGAAGGGGGTTTGTGCCAAAGCAGTTATCTGCTGTATGAGTTCTGTTTCTGAACTAGGTTTCTCTTTGTACTTTATTAAACCCGAGTCTCCTTTCACTTAGTGTTACCACCTCATACATTTAAAGCGGAACTTTCAGTTCATACTTAGTCGACATGCACTCATTAAACTCATAGCAACTAGCTTTGAAATAAATGTTTTACCTTTAAAAAATAGCCCAGTGTAAAGGAATCCTTCCTATTTGGGGACTGGCGGGCAGGTTAGTGCGGTCCGCGCACCTGCGCCATCTGTCCCTTCCGGTAACCATATGGTGCACTGCAGTGCTACTCAATGGAGACAGGGACTGAGAACACAGGCGTGCTGTAGCCTGGGTTCCGGTCTGCAAACGGGAAGGATTCCTTTACACTGGGCTATTTTTTAACGGTAAGACATCTATTTCAAAGTTAGTTGCCATGCGTTTAATGAATACATGGCAACTAAGTATGAACTGAAAGTTCCACTTTAAAGGGGAACTATCACCCTTATGCAAATTTACCTTATTGTAATCCTCATCTAGCAATAAGTTTTAATCGTTGGTTATTTTTGTTTAAAAAAGCATGCTGTGGCGAAATTTACATTATTAAAAATGAGCCTGTACCTTACTTCCATACAGACTGCAGGTACAGCTCTGTACTCCATCCTGTCAATCTCCTTCTGTTCCTTCCCAAGTGTTGTCACGTTCCAACCTCCTCCGAAGACAGAGGATTTCTCCATGTAAGGTGGTTGGAACGCAACAATACTTGGGGAGGGAAGAGACGAAGATTGACAGACTGTGGTGCACAGCTGTAACCGCAGTCTGTCCGGAAGTAAGCCACTGGCTCATTTTTAATAATGTAAATTAAAAAAAAAAGATTAAAGCTTATTGCTAGATGAGGATTATAATAAGGTAAACTTGTATAGAGGTGATAGTTTTACTTTAAAGGGATAGTAATACTTAAAATGTAAAAAAAATATGTTGTAGGGTTTATCCCCCTGAGTACAACTAGAGTACTCCCACTGCTGAAAGGTGTTTCATTCAAAAGTTATTCATTTTCAAAGTTGAATTTTTTAGGTGCAATATCACAGTGGCCTGAAATTGTACAGTGGCGCTGTTGCTATACCATCCTATGGAGATTTATGGTCCCGGGACCAGAGCTGTCCATGTATTTAATACATGTTGTGCAGGAACAAGGCTGGGGTCAGGCAGTGTCTGTGGGGATTTGTGGCTACCAGCTGCCCTCCAGCCTTGTTCCCTCTCCCACTGGTAGCCATAAAACCTCATGTATACTGTGTGACCCCCCAGCATTGTTCCCTTGCCTACTAGTAGCCACAAATCCCCACGGGCACTGCCTGGACAAGGGAACAAGGCTGGAGGGTGTCAGGCAGTATATGTTGGGCTAACACACAATGGTGATGTTCCCCATGATGCCTCATAATATAGAAATCCAACATTTTGCCCCACAATGTAGAAAAAAACCCAACATGCTGCCCCCCCTAAACTCTGACATGCTGGCCCCCACGACAGTAAAATCCAACTTTCTGCCCCCCACAATAAATTTTTACATACTGGTCCCACAGGTAAAATTTGACATATGGTGCCCCATAAATTCTACATATGCTGCTCCCATACAGTTAACCCTTGGATAGGTGATCAGTGCCAAGGAGACATCAGCAGGGGCCCTAATGACCCCTGAGAGATCTTTCTAATCAAAACAGACATAGTGCAGGATTACTAGGTGTTTTTTTTTAATATATACACAAGTTCTTGGGCAGCATATATCGGATATTAATACTTTTAGTGCCAGAGGGGTGCACAACAGATTGCAAAGCAATGCATTGTTTACCCCTCTGAGACTCAATGGGATAACTGTGTGGGGGCAGCAAATGCTGAATTTATTGGGCACATAAGTCAAATCTTATGGGGGTTGGGGTGCATGTCGGAGTTTACTGCTCCCCACCAAGTATGCTGCTCCCCACCAAGTAAAACCCCACCTGCTGCCCCACCGGGCAGCAGGTGGGGTTTTACTTGGTGGGGAGCAGCATGTTGGAGTTTACTGGGGGGGACGCATGTCAAATTTTACTGGGGGGAACGTTATATCTGAGTTTGCTTGGGGGGGGGGGACATGTCATATTTCTTTATTGTGGGGCAGCATGGGTAACATCACCATTGTGTGTTAGCACCACATACACTGCCTGACATCCCCCAGCCTTGTTCCCTTGCCAAGACAGCGCCCATGGCGATCTGTGGTTACCAGTGGGCAAGGGAACAAGTCTGGGGCCAGGCAGTGTACATGGGGTTCTGTGACTACCAGTGGGCAAGGGAACAAGGCTGGAGGCTGCTGGTAGCCACAAATCCCCATGGATGCTGCCTGAAACCCAGCTTTGTTCCCTTGGGAGTCCACAGCATGTATGAAATATGATACTTGTACTTGCAGTTATAATCCTCCTCCTACTGTCTCTGTTTGTCATCATAAATTAGAATTAGATTGTAAGCTCCTTGGGGCAGGGTCCCTTTCCCAGTGTATGATTCCCTTGCTGCACTGTCCCCCACAAATAATGCAGTGATCGCACTTTAGCTTAATGCTGTTAATCCAGTTCCGTATTTTTGTATTGTATTATTTCATCTTCTGTTAAGCGCTGTGTACATGTATGGCGCCATATAAATAAAGATACATACATACATACATACATGATACAGAGCTAAGGGGATAATTATGTTTTGATTGGTGTACTTTTTTTTAACCATTTGAGTGCCACAGAGGTGTGCAATCTGCATCCCTATGTCAATCACAGGTTTAAGGGAGTGATGCTGTTTGTGGTGCTTAAAGGATCTGCTCCACTTCCCTACATCATAATGTCGAAGTGCTTTGAACACATCAACAAAATCATATTGCTGCAGCATCTACCTTTAGTGTATCTTTGCCAACATGTTCATTTTGTAACTTTTTTTAAATAAAGTTGTACAATTTCAAGCCATGCATGAATTCCTGTTTAGCAAGCAGGGCTTTTTCTAAAGCTACATACTGTAACTTCTGAAAGTTTAAACCAATCAGCATGTGTGGGGTGGTAGCTCTTCTGGATTAATGCTGCAGAGACAAACTCTGGCATAGGAGAGATCAGAGACATACACAGTTAGTGGAGGCCTGGCAACTTGTGACCTGGGGTGCAAATACAATCCAGTGGCCAATTTCTACTATTTTTGAGTCCACTGACCCAGAACACATCTTTTGTTAATTGTAAAATTGTCATTACTGTTGTGAAGTAATGCATGTAATATCACATATATTTCAATTAAAAGGTAGCTACATTAGTGATACCACAAAGCTTACAATTTAAGTAAAGCTCCACTAGTGATACCAGGGAAATTGGTTATATATACTAGTGTAGCTCTAATTAAATAATAGCTCTGTGGTATTACCTTTGTAGCTCTATTTCACTTGTAAGCTCTGTGGTATCACTAGTGTTGCTCCATTTACAACTGCAAATGGGAGATTGAGTGAGACAGTGGCCCACCAGCCCTGGGAGCAATTGCCACCCAGGCTAGCCCTCCTCATATCTGGCTCAGTGTCACACAGATGAGAAAATACAATAACATAGAAATGGCACATGTGCTATAGTATATGTCTGTTATTGTTGATGGATAAGTGTATATCAGGGAGTGAGCACAATGTGGCTTTCCATTTGCTGAAAGAAAACACTTATTTCTCTCAACTAATAAGCAGCTTATAGTGACTGGAGTTGTGAACTAAAAAAAACTGTTGGTGAGCAATATGTTGCACAATCCTTGACACTGACAGTGGGAGAATTTAGATACCTGTTTTCTCCATCATGTCACTGCTGTTGGTGCCATACAGTTTTATGGGCGTTATAGAATTCTGTGACATCACTCACCAACTGACTCTCCAACTGACTTTCTACCAAGGGTCAGTTCTGTCCCCACACACTCATTTCTGTTAGTAATATTGAAGATCTGCACTAGAGCAAACTGTGTGGTGAAAGTGTGTGGATTCAAATCGCAATTTCAGATCACAGAGATCTAATCTAGTCACTGTTAAAGAGGCAAAAGCCACTTCCACCAGGCAAATCACAGAGAACCTTCTCCCTAGGCCAATCCGCAGACAGGCAGGATAATGCGCAGCTGGTCTGGAGCATCCTGTTTTGTGATAGCGAATAACTTAGTCGGAGAAGGCACTGAAATCTCACTGAACACCATGGATTTGTATGGTCATCTCTATACAAATCATTCGCTGCATGAGCTATTGCCACCGGTTGTGGACTCATTCTCAGTCCAGAGAGTCTACATGACTGAAAGGGTCCGAGTGCCCAGCTCTAATCATCTGGCTGAGATTGTGGGAAAGCTTGGCCAGTATATTCATCTAAATACAAAAACAAGTGTATTTTATGTACATGTTTAGCACTAACATCCTATATAATAATTCGCTAAATCGTGTGTAACGCCCGACATGCGCAGTACACACTGCTGCGCGTGTGGCAGTCATGCGCAGTAGAGACTGCCCGCGCCGCAGCTGATACAGAGCTGGGCGCTCTGAAGGAGCGTCCAGCTCTGTATCAGCAGCGGCGCGGGCAGTCTCTACTGCGCGTGACTGCCCCACCACTGGCTGCCGGAGGCACTGTGGCCCGTGTAACGGGCTGTTCAACTAGTCTTAGATATAAAATATCCAGTGTATGTTGTGCATTATTGGTAATGTTTCACAACTTAATTGCACTGGTGGTGATGATTATGATGATTTAACCCTTTAATGACCAAAAAGGTGTGCTTTCGCTGCTTCTCAATGCAATGTGCACCACATTGGTCCATAAAGGGTTAATTTAAGACATAGCTCCATTATTTCTGTTGCTGTACTATTAGTTCTGTAAGTCACGCCGGACTATGAGGTGCAACAAAATGTTAAAAGTTCTCAGGGGAAAAAGAAGGCAATGGATTGGGAGGCAAAGTGGAGGAAGTCTGAGGTAAATCAGATGCACCACAGGGGGTCAGGGGTGTAACCAGGGCTGGATTTACATCTCGGGCGCCCCTAGGCAAGGCACTCAAGGTGCCCTTAGCTCCACCCATGGCAATGCTTTGGAAATCTCTCTAGCATAGAAGGGATTACATTATATTCTGTAATGGGGTATACAATTGTACACATTTGGTTCTGTAACAGTTTTTTAAGGACACTCAGACACGGAAGGTTATGGTAAAACACAGTTTTATTAATAGAACAAGGATAATGTGACGCACGCGGATCCAGTACATACAAATGACACAATACTGCCACAGGTCAGGCTACAATAATGTATAGTAACCCACACAGGCCCAGTAGGTACAGATGTTACAATACTGACACAGGTCAGGTCACAATGATAACAGTAACCCACTCAGGCCCAGTAGGCACCAAAGGTACAATACTGACACAGGTCAGGTCACAGTTCGTGTGAATCTGGAAGAGCAGACAAACAGAGACACTACTAGGCCAAGGGGTGCTGGCAGGCCCTAGTAGTGCAGAGGTCTACGGAGACTCCATACGTAGGGAGTGAGCCCAAACGATAAGCCACAATATAAGTAACTGAGAGGGGGCCACAACTATCCCACAGGATAGTAAGAGAGAGACTAGGCAAGCGGAGCCCAATGAAGGTTCAGGATAGGAGACCAGCGGACAGATGCCCTATCAGCCCTATCGGAGGCCACAGGCTGTAGGATTCTGTTGGAAACAATGACGGGACTGCCCTAGTAGTGAGGACACACGATGCTGCCAGACAGAGTACTCAGGGAATATCCCAGACTGACAGGGAAGGCTGTGACCCTGAAGCGCTATAGCACCAACCCGGGATGGGTGAACGAACGCTCAGACCTGGACAGAACTGCCAAGCAGTGGAGACTGATCGAGGTGCCCAGAGACAAACCCAACCTCGGAGGTAAGAGTGGACAGGTCAAGCATACCGGGTGCAACCAACAGATCCTGACTCTGAAGTGAAAGGATAACAGTGCAAGGAGATGAGGCAGGGTCACAGAACAGCGCTGCAAGTGCAGTGCTAGGTGGAGGCAACCAGTGACTGTCAGAGACAGTAATCAACAACGGAGGAGAGACCTCCAAACGGAACACAGGCTGGGCGGACAGTAGTACCGGGAGGTACGCAGAGAGGAACACCCACCAGGCCGGGTAGATACACAGGGCAGGAACTTCAGCCAATCCAGGTCAGTACACAGAGCAGGAGCGTCAGCCAGGCCGGGTCGATACACAGAGCAGGAACGTCAGCCAAGCCGGGTCGGTACACGGAGCAGGAACGTCAGCCAGGCCGGGTCGGTACACAGAGCAGGAACGTCAGCCAAGCTGGGTCGGTACACGGAGCAGGAACGTCAGCCAGGCCGGGTCGGTACACAGAGCAGGAAAGTCAGCCAAGCCGGGTCGGTACATGGAGCAGGAACATCAGCCAGGCCAGGTCGGTACACAGAGCAGGAACGTCAGCCAATCCAAGTCAGTACACAGAGCAGGAACAGATCAGGCAGAGTAGTC
This sequence comes from Rhinophrynus dorsalis, assembly GCA_037306005.1. Taxonomy (NCBI): domain Eukaryota; kingdom Metazoa; phylum Chordata; class Amphibia; order Anura; family Rhinophrynidae; genus Rhinophrynus; species Rhinophrynus dorsalis. The sequence continues at coordinate 287,385,755 of CM074719.1, read as the reverse complement.
AGGCAGTCCGGGTCATACACAGGATTCACACGAATAACAGGAACAAGCGCTGGCAACTGGAACACCCGAAATGGAGCCACTGAAGTGACAGGGTTCAGTATTTAAAGGCTAGAACTGGGCAGAGATAAAACCCAGTAGCCAATAAAAGGCAAGCAGGAAGTAACCCGGACGTAACAATGTCGCCAGAGAAAGCACGGGCACCGTGATAGGTTCAGAGACATTGAGATTGCTCTGGCCACACCCATAATTCAGAATATCGATGTGACTAGTACAGCTGAGGCACCGCCCGTCAAAATCTGGAGCTATAAGCAGTTGCCTACTCTACCTAAAGGGAATACAGCCCTGAGTGTAACTGGTCCCTGCAGGGCCCTCATGGAAACTTGTTTTGGACTCTAAAGCAAGAATGTTTTCACAGATTCATGTATAGAACTTGTCGCATCCTGTACCAGATAGGGCCACATGCACATTGGTTCCTGGCACAACCGCACCCTGTGTACAACTGGGGAGTTCCACTAAAGGTCGAAGAGGGCTCATGATGTCCTGTTGACAGTATGTGCTAAATTGTCTTCGACATCATATTCCCATCAGTCCAACAAAAATCTGACCATAAATTCTACATATGCTGCTCCCACACAGTTAACCCTTGGATAGGTGATCAGTGCCAAGAAGACATCAGCAGGGGCCCTAATGACCCCTGAGAGATCTGATTTTCTTTCTAACCAAAACAGACATAGTGCAGGATTACTGCGTGTTTTTTTAAAATATATACACAAGTTCTTGGGCAGCATATATCGGATATTAATACTTTTAGTGCCAGAGGGGTGCACAACAGATTGCAAAGCAATGCATTGTTTACCCCTCTGAGACTCAATGGGATAACTGTGTGGGGGCAGCAAATTCTGAATTTATTGGGCACAAAAGTCAAATCTTATGGGGGTTGGGTTGCATGTTGGAGTTTACTGGGTGGGGCAGCAGGTGGGGTTTTACTTGGTGGGGAGCAGCATGTTGGAGTTTACTGGTTGGGAAGTATGTCAGATTTTACTGGGGGGAACTTTACATCTGAGTTTACTTGGGGGCAGCATGTCAGATTTCTATATTGTGGAGCAGCATGGGTAACATCACCATTGTGTGTTAGACCCACATACACTGCCTGACATCCCCCAGCCTTGTTCCCTTGCCAAGACAGTGCCCATGGGGATCTGTGGCTACCAGTAGGCAAGGGAACAAGGCTGGGGGGGTCAGACAGTGTACATGCAGATCTGTGGTTACCAGTGAGCAAGGGAACAAGTCTGGGGCCAGGCAGTGTACATGGGGTCCTGTGAATACCAGTGAGCAAGGGAACAAGTCTGGGGCCAGGCAGTGTACAATGGGTTCTGTGAATACCAGTGGGCAAGGGAACAAGTCTGGGGCCAGGCAGTGTACATGGGGTTCTGTGACTACCAGTGGGCAAGGGAACAAGTCTGGGGCCAGGCAGTGTACATGGGGTTCTGTGACTACCAGTGGGCAAGGGAACAAGGCTGGAGGCTGCTGGTAGCCACAAATCCCCATGGATACTGCCTGAACCCCAGCCTTGTTCCCTTGGGAGTGTACAGCATGAATGAAATATGATACTTGTACTTGCAGTTATAATCCTCCTCCTACTGTCTCTGTCGTCATAAATTAGAATTAGATTGTAAGCTCCTTGGGGCAGGGTCCCTTTCCCAGTGTTTGATTCCCTTGCTGCACTCTCCCCCTCAAATAATGCAGTGATCGCACTTTAGCTTAATGCTGTTAATCCAGTTTTGTATTTTGTATTGTATTATTTCATCTTCTGTTAAGCGCTGTGTACATGTATGGCGCCATATAAATAAAGATACATACATACATACATACATGATACAGAGCTAAGGGGATAATTATGTTTTGATTGGTGTACTTTTTTTTATAAATGTTGATTGTGGTATAGAGTAATAAAAGCAAGAATACCTATATTAACAATTCAGTTTTAGCTTCTCTTTAATTTTTTTTTTTTGAAAAATATTGTAGAAAAAACACTTAGTTTACAAATACAGAGTCATCAAAAGTACATGAATACCCATTGTGCATTGCCTATATCAAGATAGTTCACAGCACCTAGCTCGCAGGGATAGTAATACTATATTTTAACTTTATTTTATTTTGTAGGCATTAAAAAAACATGAAGAATGATACAAGTCTTATCTCTCAGACCTTTATGGTTTAAGAGATATTCACAAGCAAAGCTTCCCCCTCCCGCCCCTTTTACCTAGTGTAAACAATCTCTTCTCAGATGTGGAATGCAGTCCATAGACCAGACAGATAACAGAAGGGGACACTCTTATTCCTATGAAAACAATGAAATCCCTGCCCCCCCTCCCCCCTTAACAAGCTTTTCAGGTTTTTCCCTTATTTTAATTGAAGATTGTCCCTCTCTTCAGTCTACCTGGGCACCTCCCTTCTGATCTGACTGAACAGTGTTACATCAGTAAAAGGGGCGGGAGGGGGACACTTTGTCATTGAATTACTCTTGAACTACAACTCTGACAGAATTCAAATAACACTCTCCAAACTCCAAATACTATGATGATTAATTAGAGCTGCTTTTATTATGAAACATTACTATCCCTTTAAACCAACAGGAATTTTTGCAATTTTTTGTGAATAACCAATTACATTAATAGTGGAGACAAGTATTAGGAATGAAGAGAAAGTCCATCCATTATGGTCCAGAATCTCCCCACAATTGACAAGTGGGGTACACCAGAAAATCTCCCTGAAGAACTATTACGCGAGAAGTTAGGGGAGAAATAATGCAGTGAGTAGCTACAAGCATGATAAGGAGAAGAGAGATTAGAAAAGAAGAAAGGATTAAAAAGTAGACCTGAGAAAGGAGGGTATAGAAAATCAAGGTCAGGGAAAAGAAGGGATGAGGAGAGGAGGGAAGGGTGGGAAAAATGGGGGGTCTGGGGAGGGGGGTTAGAGAGCGTTACTCAGCCGCCAGCTGGGGGATTTGAGCCCACTGTCTTACTCAATACAAGTGTTAATAAGAGTAGTTAGGAAGAGATCAGGGGTTCCCACATTGCCCTGAAAGTGTCCACTGACCCCTCTAACAGAGGGTGCGCATTCATTGTAGCTCCCTGAAGTTTTCCCCCCTGTACCTCGACTCTGCCAGCAAGGGAACAGTACTTGTTTTTCAGTGTAAAGGAATCAGTGCTCTGGCTGAGTTAAGTAGGATGTAGAGGAGTCTGCCTTTAGACTTCACTAGGTTACTCACCTGGGTGTTGTCAAGGTCTGCATAAGAAAGAAGGAAGAGAGAGGAAAAAAAGGTATATCAATGCCCAATAGTTTGGAAATTTCCCCCTGGACCTCCAGCCAGTATGGTCGGATCGCAGTGCAGTCCCACCATACTCCAGCACTGATCTGGGACATGGGCATAAATTTGCAATAAAAATTGGGAGGTATGATACCAACGTGTATCTTGTAGTTCAACTCTCTAGAGGGGGACATCCCGCGGCAGTAGGAGATTTATCCATAGCAAAGTTTTCCAGGTGTCCCCCAGACCAGGAGGTCTCTAGTTCTGTTTCCCAAATATGCATGTAAGGGGTTTTCTTGAAGGATTAGATTTGTGAGGAATTTGCGAAAAGAGGACAAGTAGAAGAGTTACATGAGTTGAGAAATATATCGAAAGGTGTCAGGGCTTTGGGAGTGAAGCCCTGAGCTACCAGACCTAAGAGGTAGTGTTGTATTTGCCTAGATTCCCAAGTGAAGAACATGCCTAGGTCACTGTTCCTGGAAGATGATTCCTGTGTTATGATCCCTGTGTCTAAAATCACAGTGTATAAGGTGTGCAGGTTCCCCACCTCCCATTTTTGAAATCGTCCACTCTCCAACCCAGGTGGGAAGTCCAGGATGCCCCTAATGGAGAGGCAAGGAGATGGATAAGGTGAGAGATTATCTGTCTCTCATACCATCAACAGTGTTCTTAGAACCGGATGCACTAAAAGCAGGGACGGCACTGAGCCTCTCCTGAAATAGAGGAGTTGGTCAAGTCGCAGGCCTAGGCAAAAATATTTACATGAGATAACCCATTCCTTGGTACTTGTGAGGAGTAAGTCTAGGCAACGTTAAAGAACCACTGCGGCCCAGTAGGCATGGACGTCAGGGAGGCCCATGCCACCCCTAAGAAAATCTCTGCTCAATATGTTGTGCGATAAACAAGCTTTTTTGTATTTCCAGCCAAAGAAGAGAATCAAACTCTGTGCCTTGTCCAGATAAGAGGCCGGTAAGTAGATAGAGACGGTTTGGAAAAGTTATAGCCATTTTGATAGGACAACCATTTTAATGAGATTAGTTCTTCCAAACCAAGAAATAATCAAGGACGTCCAGCCCTGTAGTTCCTTACGTAGAGAATCCAAGAGAGGATGGTAGTTCATGGCAAAGCGGGGCGATGAGTGATGTGTTAAATGCACTCCTAGGTATTTTAAAGAGCTAGGTTTTCACGGAAACATGTATTGGTATTGAAACTTCTGTATACGGGGGTTTCGCAATGTTTATGCCAAGAATTTCACATTTAGAATGATTTATTTTTAACAAAGAGATCTCCCCAAAATGCTGTAGGGTACTTAGAAGTGGTGGAAGAGAGGTCTCTGGATTACTGAGGAAAACCAACACATCATCTGCAAAATAGGCTAGTTTATTGTTGGGATCCGTAGGGCAAATACCAGTTATCCTGGTGTCAAGTCTGATCGAGTTCAGCAAGGGTCTGTCAAGGTTTGGCTGAGCTACTCTACTCTGCTGCTCAATTCTGCTGTCTGAGCTAATCCAGTGCTCTGCTATCCGCTACTGCTGCCTTCCCTTTGCTGGATCAGGCTGAGTCAGTTGACCTCTCTGTGTTTGCTCACCTGACTGCTATCAGCCAACAGCTAACCCTCCCAGGGTATTTAAAGCAGCTTGGCTCACTACCTGATGGCCCTTGTGTTTGCTTCTGGCTGTAAGAGTGTTCTACTGCGTTACTGAGTCCTGTGTATGACCTGGCTTCCTCTGACATTCCTACTGGCTCCTGGATTGTTCCTGATTTCGCTGATCTTCGTATTCCTGACCCCGACTTCGCTGAGTACCTATCTTAGCTCCTGACCCCGGCTTGTCTTTTAGTTTACACTTCTGGATCATGATTTTTCTTTGTTTGAGTTTATTATAATAAAGGTGTTTTGCACTTTATATTTTCGTGTCTGTCTCGTTCCTGGTCCCTAACAGGGTCCCATGGATAGGACAAAGAGGAGGGGAGACAACAGGCAACCCTGCCTGGTCCCGCTCGTGATAGGAAATGGATTGGACAGGAAGCCTTTTGCGTTTATCCTGGTGGAGGGAGAGCTTTAAAGACTGAATATTGCATGGCTGAAATGGAGACCTAGGCCTATGTGCTGAAGCACTCCTTTCAAATAGGCCCAGTTCACCCTGCCAAAAGCCTTCTCGGCATCTAAGGATAACAAAAGAGAAGGCAGTTTCACTCAGTTCACTAGGGAGATCAAGGAGATAGCTTTCGTGGTGTTGTCTTTGGCTTCTCTGCCCCTGACAAAACCAGACTGGTTGATATGTATACGTGAGGGAAGCAGGGGTGTAGCAGCTCAGCCAGCAGTTTTGCCCAGATTTTAACATCTACATTCAGCAAGGATATCGGTCTATAGTTGCTGCAAGAAGAAGGGTTTTTATCTGTTTTGTGGATAACTGAGATGTGTGCTTCCAACACCTGCGGAGTGAAAGCTAAGCTTAGCAAGATAGAATCGAACCTCTGTAGCAAGTGGGGAGATAGCACTGAGAGAAAGATTTTATAAAAGGAAGGGGGAAACCCATCAGGGCCAGGGCTTTTCCCTTTGGGAGTGGATTTGACAGCTCTAGTCATTTCTTCCAAGGTGAAGGGACGTTCAAGGACCGTAGCCTTCTCCCCTGAGTGGGATGGGATATGAGCGTCTTCCAAAAAATCTTTAATGAGGTTTGTTATAAAACTAGACACCTCTCCATGTTCCATGTGGACAGAGGTTATAGAGAGATTTGTAGTAAGTAGCTAACTCTTCTTTAATGCCAGGTGAAGAGACAATACTGTATCAGTGGCCGAGGAGGAGCGAATTTTGTGCATATGTGTAGACAATCACTTAGCTTTGAGCACTCTGGCTAGGGCTCGTCCGCATTTATCCCCCGCTAGGTATCAATGATCTCTAACCCACATGTATGACCAGTGTACATTGGCTCTCAAGACATTGGCAAGATCTTGCCTAAGAGTGTGCAAGGAGTGCAGGTCTTCATCCACTAAGGATTTCTTATGTTTTGCTTCTGAAACCTCTATACGCTGCAACAAATCAAAAATAGTCTGCTGTTGCCGCCTGCACTGAAGCACCCCTAATTTGATTAACTCCCCTCTGATAACGCACTTGTGTGCCTCCCACACTACGGAGTCAGATATTTCATCCTCTGCATTCTTCTGAAGATAGTCTGTCAATGCTGATTTGATAAATGAGACCAAGGTAGGCGAGACAAGAAGAGTTTCAAGTTTCCAGATTGGAGAGGAAGTCAGGAAACGGGGGAGAGAAAATGTAACTGTCACTGAAGCGTGGTCCGACCACGTCATTGTGCGGATGGAGAAATCAATCACAGTGTGGACAGTGTGTTGAGCATAAAGACATAATCAATGCAGGAATTTGTGTTGTGCAAGCTAGATAAGTGTGTAAAGTCTTTGTCTAGGGGGTGAGAAATGCGCCATACATCTAGAAGAATTTTATCTGCCAGTGTAGTCCGAATGCATCTTAAGTAAGAGTGGGGAAGAGAGGATTTGTCAGAGGAGCAGTCAAGGTCTGGTGATAGGGAAATATTGAGGTTGTCTGCTAGGAATAACCTACCCTGGCTAAAATCTTGAAGAGACTTCAGCGTAGTTACTAGAACTAAGAATTTGGGGCATAGATGTTAGCGAAAGTCACTAGGGTGTTAAACAAAAAGCCACTGAGAAAGAGGAACCTGCCCTCCTCATCCTTCTGTACAGCTAAAGTCTTCCACTGCATGTCTTTATGTAATAGGATCTCCACTCCTTTAGCCTTAACTGACACAGAGAAGGTCCACAGAGAGGGGTACAATCTGGAAGTAAAGTTGGGGGATGCAGAGTTTTTAAAGTGCATCTCCTGAATGAACACAATATCAGCTTTCTGTCGGGCAAAGTCTCTCAATTCAATGCTCCTTTTCTCAGGAGAGTTTAGGCCTCCTGAATTTATGGTCATCAACGTTATAGATTTACTAGCCATAAGAAGGGACAACGGTTATCAACTTCACCACCAGAGCAATAGGGGCAAGTAAATGCTGTACAATGACCGCCAAGCTTGTCCTCCAACCCCCAGAGGGAGCACACAAAGGATAGGTGGGAAGGGTGAGGTAAATAAGGAGGAGAAGTAAGGGGTGAAGAGAGTACAGAAAGAGAACAGAAAAGAAAGGAGAATGACGTATAAATATGGTAGCCACCATGAGCAGGATCACCAAACCCAAAGCAGTCCACTGCAAGCCCGGAGGTGGCCATAAGGCCCAGGGGAAGGCATGTGTCTTAGAATAGTACATGTCAAAAGCATGTTGCAATGCGTAGGCCTGGGGAAAAAATACATAGCATACAGAGTCTAGAGAAGTGGTTCTCAACTCCTGTCCTCAGGACCCACTAACAGGCCAGGATTTGATGATTTCCTTGTTAGAGCACACGTAAGTTAATCAATGTGAATGAGCCTCTGATCACCACACCTGTGCTCTAGCAGAGAAATCCCTAAGTCCTGGCCTGTTAGTGGGTCCTGAGGACAAGAGTTGAGAACCACTGGTATAGATTGTAAAATTTACAAACAGAACAGTTGACAATGTTGGCGGAATATGCAATACTACATTCACCTATATATAATAAATGGTTAGTTCAGGGTCAGAGGGGGGATGAGGGAGAAAGATACTACCCGGCATACCAGCCACCAGTAAGGGTGCAAGGCCTAGGCATGGGGGATGTTCAGGTCCGCGATAAAAACATTCAGAACAGTAGATTGTACCCTTACTCCCTTGTTTGTATTATTGCACGCTCTTTACATAAAAGCGAAGATTATCTCAAGGAAAGGGTTAACAGGAGACCCGATTATTTTTGTATATATCACATATATAAAAAAATGGGTAGTTAAGTACATTTGAGATCTTCACACAAACTAGGTATTGACACAATAATTCACAGTACAGAATTGATTTAATTAATCAATTACCTATATCTGTGCAAAAAATATATATATAATTTATTTACAAAAAATACTATATATATATATATATATATATATATGCAAACCAGATGTTGGAAGCACTCACTCTTCTTAATCTATGCCCAGGTGCACAGTCCTTCACAGCTAACATGTACAAAAAAAACAGAAAGAAGGCAGCACCAGTGGGACTTAGCAAGTCCCACTGGTGCTGCCTTCTTTCTGTTTTTTTTTGTATATATATATATATATATATATATATATATAGAAGAAGAAGATGGGCACTCCAAAATTCTTAACGCTCTGCCTAGGTGCTCTTGCTCAGAATGTTTGCAATATATTTGTAGTTGTACCAACAGATGATATCAAAAGCAGGCACTCACAGGTCTTCATAAAATAAAAAATACTTTATTTATAACATTAAAAGATAAGTGTCGACGTTTCGACCCTAACTAGGGCCTTTCTCAAGACAGTATAGTATAGATGAGCTGACCCTGTCCTTAAGTGACCTGAGAAAACCACGTGTTGAGTAAAGACGCTATCCCTGTGTCCGATCTTGGTGACGTCACAAAGGTTAAATAGTTCAAGAAGTGGTAAAATAAAGTAGTCAAACTTATATAATACAATACCACACATATACAGATAGTATATCTGTACATAAATAACAAAGGTCACATATTCCTTTATAGAATAGTAGCTTAAACAAAAAACGGTTTTTTTCTAAAAAAGCCGCCAAGTGACAGTTTGTAGTCCATCATCCGTACAGTGGAGCCCCCAACAGTCTCAACACAAACTGTGTGATAGGCACTAGTAAGTCAAGATCATAATGAAGAACATAACCTGCTCTTTTGTCCAATAAGTTCACAAGGTTCAAGAATTATGATCGATCCTCATGCGGCATCATCCACAGACTTACATCTTTAACACTGTAATTAACCATTGATCCCAAGCATGTCAATATTGTTTAAGTAGAGTGATCTTTGGCTCTTTGTACTTACTTTGTCCTTAGAGTAAAGAACAGCTGGAAGGCCAACGTGTGCTCTTCAAATAAGAAAGAAACATCCGCTCCTAGCGGTGAATCGAGGGAATCCCCAAATTGGAACTGATGAAACATATCCCGATGTCTGTCCTCATATGACCTCCGCTTTTACGATTGGCCCATGTAGTATCATGCCATTGTGTCCGGTTCTGGGAGATGTCATACAGATGATGGATATGTTACTCTTCATAGGTTATGAATCTGCCGCCCCTAGGCTCAACATGACCTGTATATGTACAAGGTCTAGGAACCTTATAACGGGGCTATATTGCTGTTAATTCCCTGGGCTCTACCAAACCTACACTTTTGTAGAGTATGGGAGCCCTATTACAGGAATTTGTTCGTAATGTCCAATTCATACACCAAGTGAGATTCAGCATTCGCAAGGGGGATGTTAAATTTGCATCATCGATATCACATATTTAATGTTGCATATTACGGGATCAATACTGGGGCTCCACTGTACAGAAAAGTAAGAGGGGGAGTTCCAAGAGCCTCAAAGACAAGAATAAGTTATTTGTTCATTTAGTCCTTTCGGCGTAATAGTATCCAAATAAGTAATCCATTTTACTTTTTTCTGTAGAAGTCTTTTCGCTCGATCTCCTCCTCTAGACATAGGTGGTATCCAGTCAATGACCATATATTTTAATGATGGTAATGAGTGTTGTAGTTCCGCAAAGTGTATAGCCACTGGTTGATTTTTAATATTTGATCCACACTTTTTTCCAGGGTTACGGGAGGCTTCCAAGGCTGCTTTAATCGCTGCCCTATGATTACTCATTCTCTCTTTAAATGTGGTGATAGTCTTTCCTACATAGCGTAACCCACAGGGACACCGGATGATGTAGATGACAAATTGGGAATTACAACCCAAATTGTAGCGAATAGGTATTTTAAAACCTTTATGAGGGTGGTAGAAAAAAGTACCACTGATCATATAATTGCAAGTAATGCATGTGGCACACCTAAAACAGCCTTTCTTCTTCTTTTCTTCTGGTTTTTTATAACAATTCATTGGGTCAGTTTTGACCAATAAGTCCCTTAAGTTCTTTCCTCTTTTATATGACATTATAGGTGGTTTTTTAAAACTCTGTGGAAGATTATGATCGCTGGATACCATGGACCATTTATCTTTAATCACTGTTTCTATATCTCTGGATGGTGTATTAAACTCTGAGACAAAGACCATCCTATCTAAGTTCTTCTTGGGTTTTGTAGTCAATGCTTCTTCTCGATTGATGTTATTTGCTTTAATTTGACAGTTTTCAATGTCTTTCGGGATAAATCCTCTTTCAATAAAACGTTCTCCCATTTTATTTAATTCTGTTGTCACTGTTTCCTCTTTGCTCACAATTCTTTTTACTCGCATCATTTGTGAGTATGGGAGTCCTTTTTTTAAATGTAGAGGATGATGACTGGTGGCAAAAAGCAGGTTGTTTCTATCTGTAGGTTTTTGGTAAAGGTTAGTGGATAGATACCCATCCTCTAAGTTTACCAATACGTCAAGAAAAGCTAAAGATGTAGAGCTATAGTTTAATGTTAATGAGATAGGAGTATCTGCACGGTTAAGATCATCAACCATACTGACAAGCAAATCCCCACTGCCCCTCCACAACAAGACCATATCGTCTATATATCTAGTATACAGCACGACATGTTTCCCAAAAAGCGGATGGGCAGCGAGGACCTCCCCCTCATAGACTGACATAAAGGCATTAGAATATGTGGGGGCCATACATGCCCCCATTGTTGTGCCTGTACATTGCAGGTAAAAGTCATTTTCAAATTTGAAATAATTCCTTGTAAGGCATAATTCCAATAAAGTCAGAAAATATTCTATGGGAGGGCCTTTATATAGGGGATTAGATGTAAGTAATCTCCGTATTGCTTCAATACCTGATGTATGGGGTATCAATGTATACAGAGATTTTACATCCATAGTAGCAATAATACCCTCTGTCACAGGACCAAAATCCTTAATCAGGTGTAGAAAAGCTGTTGTATCTTTCAAAAAGTAAGGTATCGCCTGTACGCATGGTTGTAAATACCAGTCAATATATTTGCCAATAGGGTGTAAGAGTGACCCAATGGCCGATATAATGGGTCTACCTGGAGGAGAGGTAAGGCTCTTGTGTATCTTGGGCAGGGTATACAGAATAGGGCGTATAGGATGATCTTGTGTTAAAAATCTTCTTGTTTGATCATCCAACCATCCCGCTGTGTATCCCTGTTCAATAATCCTATCAACTTCCTTTTTGAATTTAGCAGTAGGATCAAAGGATAATTTTTTATAAGTGTTGGTATCAGATAACTGAGATAGTATTTCAGATTTGTAATCATCATAATTGAGTATCACTATGGCTCCCCCTTTATCCGCTGGTCGAATCACAATGTTTGTATCATCTTGCAAGGTTTTAATAGCTCTTTTTTCTTCTTTAGAAAGATTACTATGTGTTTTTTTAAAAGACATTTTTTTCTCATCAAGTATATGTGTTTCGACCAACCTAGAAAATGTTTTTAATGAGGGGTTCTGACATAGTGGATCAAAAGATGAAGGTGCCCTAAAGGGGGTGGTATTACTCATAGTATCAGAATCTTTGAAATGTTCCTTTAATCGCAGCATTCTATTGAATTTATAGAAATCAACTTTCCACTCAAAGCTACTAAAGTGGATAGTGGGAACAAATGATAGACCTTTTTGTAGTAAACTATTTTCATGTACAGTCAGAATATGGGAAGACAAGTTGTATACTAAGTTTTGGGTAAAGGTGGTTTGTTTACCACCACGTCGAAAAAGCTGTTCTTTACTCTAAGGACAAAGTAAGTACAAAGAGCCAAAGATCACTCTACTTAAACAATATTGACATGCTTGGGATCAATGGTTAATTACAGTCTTAAAGATGTAAGTCTGTGGATGATGCCGCATGAGGATCGATCATAATTCTTGAACCTTATGAACTTATTGGACAAAAGAGCAGGTTATGTTCTTCATTATGATCTTGACTTACTAGTGCCTATCACACAGTTTGTGTTGAGACTGTTGGGGGCTCCACTGTACGGATGATGGACTACAAACTGTCACTTGGCGGCTTTTTTAGAAAAAACCCTAGTTAGGGTCGAAACGTCAACACTTATCTTTTAATGTTATAAATAAAGTATTTTTTATTTTATGAAGACCTGTGAGTGCCTGCTTTTGATATCATCTGTTGGTACAACTACAAATATATATATATATATATATATATATATATATATATATATATATGCTTGTTGACATAGGAGATGGCCGTCATGTTGTCTGACTGGACTGGGTATTGGTCATCTCAGATGTTGATAGGCAGGAGGGTTTCCTCCGTCGACCAATGACCCTGAACACCCAGGATGGCTCCCCAGCCGAACAGGCTGGCATCCGACTTTAGAATGGTCCACTACGGGATCACAAACGGTCTCCCACAGGTTGGAGCAGTCTAACCACCAGTGGAGGTCTAGCTTCACCTCTGAGGGAAGAGATATAGGATGACGCAGAAGGGCCGGATCCCCCCGGCAAACACAGATTATGAACTTCTCAAGCTCCCTGGTGTGAGCCATGGAGTACCTCACAGCTTCCATGGTAGATATCATCTTGCCCACCAGCAAGGAGGACTTCCTTGCAGGAGCAGAGGTCCACTCCAGAGCACGAGGCACCTTGGAAGTGATCTGCTGAACAGAGTCTTCCATCAGAAAGACCATGCCCTGACAAAAACCAGGAAAAACAGTTCCTGGGAAAGGACCGGAGTTGACATTTTGTAGTGAGTATGGACCACAAGCCGCCATTCTTCTTGGGAACAACGAATAGGTTGGAATAAAAACCTATACCTATCTCTGGCTGAGGTACCAGAGCAAGACGCCCTTGTCCAAGAGAGCCTGAACCACCCCATTGAAAAGACAGAGCTTTTCCTGTCCCTGAGGGGAGCGAGAAAGGAAGACTCTGAAGGGATGTAGGGATGTGAAGGGAATCCTGTAACCTCCTGAAACCACCTGTAATACCCACTGATCCGCCACACAGCCTGCCCAGGTACTCAAAAAATAATGTAGGTTTGGTGGAGGTGTGTTTGGACCTCCACTGCTGCCTGGACTTGGGGGTGGAACGCGGGATGCTAGCCTGAGGCAGCACCGGATTCGGCTTTTGCACGTTGCGTTGGCGAGAACGAAAGGAATGCTGTTTCCTCACCTGAGGATTGCTCTTAGGAACCTGAGGCAACAAAGCGCTCTTACCCCCAGTGGCTTCACTAATAATGTTCTTCAGTTCAATGCAAAAAAGGGATGTACCCTGTGTGCTTCTGGCAGCCACAGAGAAGGAGGAGGTCTTAGCCTCAAGCCTAATGGCATCAAATAGGGCATCAGTAATATAGCGCTGAGCCTCAGAAATATTAGCAAAAATTGGCAAAAGGTCCTTCTTAGGGGCATCTTTGCAGACAGCTTCAGACAGCTGTTCAGACCAAACAGCAATGGCTCTATTAAACCATGCAGAATCCAAGGTAGGCCTCAAGGATGCACCTAGGCAGCAAAGGTAGCCTTAAGGATAGCCTCAAGCTTCCTATCTGTCAGAACTTTGAGTGCCGAAGCATCTGCAACAGGCAGTGCAGTAGACTTAGAAAGCCTTCAACCTGAGGAGATGAAACCCACTTAGCCAAAGCTGTGTCAGCGCAGGGGTACAGCTTAAAGAATCTCTTAGAAACAGTGAGACGCTTGTCAGGAGTCTTCCACTCATCCAGGATAATTTGATACATAGTGGGATTAGGCGGAAAAACAGTACAGGACTTTTTGCACCTGGAAAAGACGTCAGAAGCAGACTGAGACTCTACAGGGTTAACAGGAATGTTAAGGGTAGACAAAACCACGTTAATGAGAACCTCTGCAGAGGGTTCAGGGTCTGACTCAAAGGGGTTGCCATGAAACTGGGAAGAAACCCCTTCTGAACACACACCATCCTCAGAATCCTCAAATGACTACTCCTCAGAGGAAGCAGATAAATTAGGAATGCTAGGGGCCTTAGGGGTCACAAACCTGAAGGAAGTGGGGGTCTTCCAGGACTGGAGAACCCCCTGAAGAGAAAGAGGAAACTGTGCAATAGAGGACTTTGACCTAATGTGGCTTTGTAACGGTTTGTTTGACTCACAGACACAGGTTTAGAATAAAACACAGTTTTATTAAAATGAATAAGCTTCACAGGTCCTGTAGTATATAGCAGACTAGTACAGACACACAACAGGTTAAATAGACATAAGCCTACACAGGTCCAGCATAGGCAATAAGTCCACAATAGTCTATGCTGACACAGGTCAGGCAGAGTGATGGCTTCCCAGAAGCAAGGTCTTGAATGGGTTAATGAACTTCAGAATGTAAACAGTCCCATGTGCAGAGAGGTCAGTGATGGGGCTTTCTGCATATAAACAGTTGAGGAATTGATAACGCCAATAGCCAGATAGCAGAACTGGCATGAGTTGTTAGGTACTACTGGAAACAGCGATACGTGAGGTACTGCTGGAGCAGTAACGGAGGCAACACTTGCACACTGCACAGTTAGCCGGAGGCAACCGGTGGCTCAACAGCCGGAGTGGTAACAGAGGCAGACACTTGCTCTGAGCAGAGGCAATAACGGAGACTAGGCCCAAGGTAAACTGCCGTAGCAGTAATGGAGACAACACTTGCACTCTGCACAAGTTTAACCGGAGGCAACTGGTGGCTCAACAGCCTGAGTGGTAACGGAGGCAGACACTTGCTCTGAGCAGAGGCAATAACGGAGACTAAGCCCAAGGTAAACTGCAGTAGCAGTAACGGAGACAACACTTGCACTCTGCACAAGTTTAACCGGAGGCAACCGGTGGCTCAACAGCCGGAGTGGTAACAGAGGCAGACACTTGCTCTGAGCAGAGGCAATAACGGACACTAGGCCCAAGGTAAACTGCCGTAGCAGTAACGGAGACAACACCTGCCCTCAGCACAAGTTTAACCGGAGGCAACCGGTGGCTCAACAGCCGGAGTGGTAACGGAGACTGGCCGCTGATACTCTGCACAAGGAAATAACTCACTTGCCAGACAGTCAGAATGTCGCCTAGGCGACATAGCACAGGAACGCCAACCAAGCCGGGAAGATACACGGAGCAGGAATGTCAGCCAAGCCATGACGGATCACGGAGCAGGAACGTCAGCCAAGCCGGGTCGGATCACGGAGCAGGAACGTCGGCCAAACCGGGTCAGAGTCACGAAGCAGGAACGTCAGTCATTCCAGGTCGAATCACGGAGCAGGAACATCAGAGAATAGTCAGGCAATCCGGGTCAGTACACAAGGGCAGCAGACAATATGCAGAGTAGTCAGGCAGGCCGAGTCGGTACACTGGGAAACACTGAGCAGAAATAAGCACTGGCACAGGAACACCACGAAAGGGCACCAGAGGGGTGCCCCTAGCCCAGTATATAAAGGTCACACTGGGCAGGACTAACACACGGTAGCCAAAGGGAGCAAGGCACAGACTAGACTGACAGAAAAACAATAAACAAAAAGAGCACGGGCACCGTGATAGGCTCTTGTTCATGGCTGTAGAACCCTGGCGGAGAAGCAGGGTTCATAGCACATGAGGGTCATAAGTGACCTCAGTACTGTCTGGGAAGCCCTGCTTGGCATGAGGAATAGTGATGAGCGAGCACCCCAATGCTCGGGTGTTCGGGTGCTCTGACCGAGCACCCCCTGAGGCTCGAGTGCTCGGCCGAACACCCGAGCCCCATTGAAGTCAATGGGAGGACTCGAGCATTACACCAGGCACCCCCTGCTCTGATGAGGGGAGGGTGCCTGGTCCATAGGAAAAGGGCAGAAAATGATGGAAACACCACAGAAATGGTTCAGGGACAGCATAGGGAGGATGTCTGGATGCATCTTGGACTCCAACATCGCTGCTGGGAACGATCTTTCGCCCGTAGTACGCCATTTTTACAGACTGACCATAAAACACACAAAAAGGAAAATAAAAACGACTTTAGGCGAAAAATTGTTACCAAACAATATTTGCTGTATATTTACTTGTATATCATCTGCAAATTATCCCAAAAATTTCCTTGATTTTCGGAAGTGAGGCCATGATTAAGAGGGAAACGTGCGCAGAGGCAAATTCTCCCAAAAATTTCCTTGATTTTCAGAACTGAGGCCATGATTAAGAGGGAAACGTGCACAGAGGCAAATTCTCCCAAAAATTTCCTTGATTTTATTGAACTGAGGCCATGATTAAGAGGGAAACGTGCGCTGAGCTGACCATCTAAAACATTATGGGTGAGGGTCTGCTGCAGAGCTGACCATCCTAAACATTATATGCGAAGGCCCGCTAGTGAGCTGACGCTATAAAACATTATATGAGAGGGCCCGCTAGAGAGCTGACCCAATAAAACATTATATGAGAAGGCCCGCTGGTGAGCTGACCTATATAAAAATTGGCAAACAGGGCCCGCTGGTGAGCTGGCCCTATATAAAAATTATATCACAGGGCCCGCTGGTGAGCTGGCCCTATATAAAAATTATAGCACAGGGCATATGGAAGAGGAGGAGGAGGATGAGAAGATTAAGAGTCAACCATATACCCGTTTTTTGGGTGGAAGGGGTGAATGGGAATACAGAGTATTCACATCATTGTAAATAACATATATAAAGTGAGTTTATGTTCCCCCGGGGCTTTCCTCCAGTGGAGTGGAGAAGTCAGGGGAAATCCAGGCCTTGTTCATTTTTATAAGTGTCAACCTATCAGCATTGTCGGTGGAAAGGCGGATACGCTTATCTGTTATGATGCCACCAGCAGCACTAAATACACGCTCAGACAGAACGCTGGCGGCAGGGCAGGCCAGCACCTCCAAGGCGTAGAGTGCCAGTTCATACCACGTGTCCAGCTTGGACACCCAGTAGTTGTAAGGCACAGAGGGATCATTGAGGACGCTGACACGGTCTGCTACGTACTCCTTCACCATCTTCCAAAACTTTTCCCTCCTTGTGACACTAGGCTGCGCATCAGGGTGAGGGTGCTGGCGGGGTGTCATGAAGGTGTCCCACGCCTTGGAGAGTGTTGCCCTGCCTTTCTCGGAACTGCTGTGTGCTCCCCTTTTCTCCCCTTCTCGGTTGGCCAAGGTAGCACGTACTCTGCCGCCAGCGTTGTCAGATGGAAAATTTTGGAGCAATTTTTCGACAAGAACCTTCTGGTATTGCAACATTTTGCTTGTCCTCTCCACCGGAGGAATGAGAGATGAGAAATTCTCTTTGTAGCGGGGGTCCAGAAGGGTGAACACCCAGTAATCCGTGTTGTCTAAAATGCGTACAACGCGTGGGTCACGGGAAAGGCAGCCTAACATAAAGTCAGCCATGTGTGCCAGAGTACCAACAGTCAAGATTTTGCTGTCCTCACCAGGAGGATGACTCTCAATCTCCTCATCCTCTTCCTCCTCTTCTGCCCACCCACGCTGAAGAGATGGAACTAAAGTTCCATGGCTACCCTCTGTAGCGGAGGCAACCGTGTCTTCCTCCTCCTCCTCCTCCTCCTCCTCCGCCTCCTCCAATTGTCGCTGAGAAGACGAAGTGAGGGTGCTCTGGCTATCACCTTGTGTAAGCTCTTCCTCCCCCATTTCCACCTCTTCCACATGCAAAGCGTCGGTTTTAATTGTGAGCAGCGAGCGTTTCAGTAGACGCAGAAGTGGGATGGTTACACTGATAATAGCGTTATCGCCGCTCACCATC
Source organism: Rhinophrynus dorsalis (assembly GCA_037306005.1). Taxonomy (NCBI): domain Eukaryota; kingdom Metazoa; phylum Chordata; class Amphibia; order Anura; family Rhinophrynidae; genus Rhinophrynus; species Rhinophrynus dorsalis. Next base: position 287,367,718 of record CM074719.1, on the reverse strand, counting down.
TGTGTCGATTCCTCAAAATTGCGTAAAACCTCGCAGAGGTCTGACATCCATTCCCACTCCTCACTTCTGATTACAGGAAGTTGAACGGAGAGGCGACGACCGTGTAACAGCTGGTACTCCACTACTGCCCTCTGCTGCTCACAAAGCCGGGCCAACATGTGGAAGGTGGAGTTCCAGCGCGTGCTCACGTCACACAGCAGCCGGTGAGCTGGCAATTGTAAGCGCTGCTGCAGCTTCAACAGGCCGGCTGAAGCTGTTGATGACTTACGGAAATGTGCACACACGCGGCGCACCTTGGTCAAGAGATCATGCACATTGGGGTAGGTTTTTAGAAATCGCTGCACCACTAAATTAAATACATGCGCTAGGCATGGTACGTGTGTGAGCTTGCCGAGCTCCAAAGCCGCCACCAAGTTACGCCCATTATCACACACAACCATGCCTGCTTGCAGGTTGAGTGGCGAGAGCCACTGCTCGGTCTGGTGACTAATCCCCTGCAACAGCTCTGAGGCCGTGTGCTGTTTGTCCCCAAGGCAGATCAGCTTCAGCACGGCCTGTTGACGCTTCCCCACTGCAGTGCTACACTGCTTCCAGCTACTGGCTGATGGGGGAGTGGCGCTGTGTGTAGAGAATTCGGAGGTGGAAACGGAGGAGGAGGAGCCAATAACGTAGGTGCTGGTGGAAACCCTGATGGAGGTAGGGCCCGCAATCCTCGGCGTGGGTAGCACCCGTGCCATCCCAGGGTCCGAGTCGCTCCCAGCCTCCACGACATTCACCCAGTGTGCCGTCAGGGAAATGTAGCGTCCCTGGCCACAAGCACTTGTCCATGTGTCAGTCGTTAAGTGGACCTTCCCAGTAACTGCGTTGGTCAGGGCACGGGTGATGTTACGGGACACATGGTGGTGTAATGCGGGGATGGCACACCGGGAAAAGTAGTGGCGGCTGGGGACCGCGTACCGAGGGACAGCTGCTGCCATCAGGCTGCGGAAGGACTCAGTGTCCACAAGCCTAAATGGCAGCATTTCGATGGCCAGTAATTTTGAAAGGTGTGAGGTTAGTGCTATGGCCTGTGGGTGGGTGGCTGGGTACTTTCTCTTGCGCTCAAATGCCTGGGGTAACGACATTTGGACGCTGTGCTGGGACAGGGAAGTGGATGTGGTCGCTGATGGTGCTTCAGATGCTACAGGTGCAGGGCGGGAGGTATGCGGGCCTGCGCCTTCGACAGGCGATTGGCCGGCACCGAAAACAGGGGAAGAGGAGGCAGTGGTGTGGCCTGCAGACACAGATGGGCGATCCAGGCGTTCCTCCCACTTACTACGGTGCTTGGATGCCATGTGTCGGATCATGCTGGTGGTGGTGAGGTTTCTAGTGTTCATGCCTCGGCTCATTCTGGTGTGGCACAGGTTGCAAACTACAATTCTTTTGTCGTCCGCACTTTCCTTAAAAAAACGCCATACCGCGGAACACCTACCCCTTGGCAAGGTAGATTTACGCAAGGGGGTGCTCCGTGGAACATTTGCGGGCCGGTTTGGTGCGGTCCGCCTTCTTTCTGTAGCCACACCACTGCCTCTTCCAGCCTGTTGCGGTGCTGCAGATGGCTCACCCTCAGGACTGCTGTCATCGCTCGGCTCTACACCTTCCCAGGTGGGGTCAGTCACCTCATCGTCCACCAAGTCCTCCTCCACTTCCTCACTCTGATCATCCTCCTCAAGTCTTGATCCCACCACATACTCAGTCATTGACAACTGTATAACATTCTCCTCAACAAGGTCTTGAGACGGAAATAGTGGTTGATTTAATGGCAACTGTGTCTCATCATCATCATCATCATCCACTACTTCCTTTGACCTTAAATGCCGTTCACATCTGTCATCTTCTTGTGATTGGGTAGCCTCTAGAGGTTGTGAATCAGGGCACAAGATGTCATGTTCCTCTGCAAGCGTGCTTGGAGAGAGGGTCAAATGAAGGATTGGTGATGAGACGAGCTCCTCACTATATCCCAGTGTGGGATCACTTCTTTGACCAGACCGTGTATGGTGGGAGGAAGGATGATCAGAGTGAGGATTATGTTGACCAGACTCTTGGCTACTGAGAGTGGACTTGGTGGAAGACAGGGTGGTGCTTAACCGACTGGAAGCAGTATCAGCTGTCATCCAACCGACCACCTGTTCGCAGTGGTCGGACCTCGAGAGTGATGTCCTGCGACGCCCTGTAAAATTACACATGAAGCTAGGTATGGTGGATGTCTTTCTTTCTTGTGCTCTGGCACCAGGCACAGTTTCTCCGCGTCCTGACCCGCGCCCTGAACTTTCAGGATCACGTCCACTTCCCCGTCCCTTTTTACCCGCCTTCTTCATCTTACACAGAATATGTGACTTTAATATTTGAGTTTGAAAACTTAACAGTATTTCTTATTATTCTGCAACTCTGCAGAGTACACAGAATAGGCTGCTAAACGGCGGTGATACACACTGAATGGAATATGTGACTTTAATATTTGAGTTTGAAAACTTAACAGTATTTCTTATTATTCTGCAACTCTGCAGAGTACACAGAATAGGCTGCTAAACGGCGGTGATACACACTGAATGGAATATGTGACTTTAATATTTGAGTTTGAAAACTTAACAGTATTTCTTCCTATTCTGCAACTCTGCAGAGTACACAGAATAGGCTGCTAAACGGCGGTGAAACACACTGAATGGAATATGTGACTTTAATATTTGAGTTTGAAAACTTAACAGTATTTCTTATTATTCTGCAACTGTACAGAGTACACAGAATAGGCTGCTAAACGGCGGTGAAACACACTGAATGGAATATGTGACTTTAATATTTGAGTTTGAAAACTTAACAGTATTTCTTATTATTCTGCAACTGTACAGAGTACACAGAATAGGCTGCTAAACGGCGGTGAAACACACTGAATGGAATATGTGACTTTAATATTTGAGTTTGAAAACTTAACAATATTTCTTATTATTCTGCAACTGTACAGAGTACACAGAATAGGCTGCTAAACTGCGGTGAAACACACTGAATGGAATATGTGACTTTAATATTTGAGTTTGAAAACTTAACAGTATTTCTTATTATTCTGCAACTGTACAGAGTACACAGAATAGGCTGCTAAACGGCGGTGAAACACACTGAATGGAATATGTGACTTTAATATTTGAGTTTGAAAACTTAACAATATTTCTTATTATTCTGCAACTGTACAGAGTACACAGAATAGGCTGCTAAACTGCGGTGAAACACACTGAATGGAATATGTGACTTTAATATTTGAGTTTGAAAACTTAACAGTATTTCTTATTATTCTCCAACTGTACAGAGTACACAGAATAGGCTGCTAAACGGCGGTGAAACACACTGAATGGAATATGTGACTTTAATATTTGAGTTTGAAAACTTAACAGTATTTCTTATTATTCTGCAACTGTACAGAGTACACAGAATAGGCTGCTAAACAGCGGTGAAACACACTGAATGGAATATGTGACTTTAATATTTGAGTTTGAAAACTTAACAGTATTTCTTATTATTCTGCAACTGTACAGAGTACACAGAATAGGCTGCTAAACGGCGGTGAAACACACTGAATGGAATATGTGACTTTAATATTTGAGTTTGAAAACTTAACAGTATTTCTTATTATTCTGCAACTGTACAGAGTACACAGAATAGGCTGCTAAACGGCGGTGAAACACACTGAATGGAATATGTGACTTTAATATTTGAGTTTGAAAACTTAACAATATTTCTTATTATTCTGCAACTGTACAGAGTACACAGAATAGGCTGCTAAACTGCGGTGAAACACACTGAATGGAATATGTGACTTTAATATTTGAGTTTGAAAACTTAACAGTATTTCTTATTATTCTGCAACTGTACAGAGTACACAGAATAGGCTGCTAAACGGCGGTGAAACACACTGAATGGAATATGTGACTTTAATATTTGAGTTTGAAAACTTAACAGTATTTCTTATTATTCTGCAACTGTACAGAGTACACAGAATAGGCTGCTAAACGGCGGTGAAACACACTGAATGGAATATGTGACTTTAATATTTGAGTTTGAAAACTTAACAGTATTTCTTATTATTCTGCAACTGTACAGAGTACACAGAATAGGCTGCTAAACGGCGGTGAAACACACTGAATGGAATATGTGACTTTAATATTTGAGTTTGAAAACTTAACAGTATTTCTTATTATTCTGCAACTGTACAGAGTACACAGAATAGGCTGCTAAACGGCGGTGAAACACACTGAATGGAATATGTGACTTTAATATTTGAGTTTGAAAACTTAACAGTATTTCTTATTATTCTGCAACTCTGCACAGTACACAGAATAGGCTGCTAAACGGCGGTGAAACACACTGAATGGAATATGTGACTTTAATATTTGAGTTTGAAAACTTAACAGTATTTCTTATTATTCTGCAACTCTGCACAGTACACAGAATAGGCTGCTAAACGGCGGTGAAACACACTGAATGGAATATGTGACTTTGATATTTTAGTTTGAAGACTTAACAGTATTTCTTCCTATTCTGCAACTCTGCACAGTACACAGAATAGGCTGCTAAACTGCGGCGAAGCACACTGAATGGAATATGTGACTTTGATATTTTAGTTTGAAGACTTAACAGTATTTCTTCCTATTCTGCAACTCTGCACAGTACACAGAATGTGCTGCTAAACTGCGGCGAAGCACACTGAATGGAATATGTGACTTTGATATTTTAGTTTGAAGACTTAACAGTATTTCTTCCTATTCTGCAACTCTGCACAGTACTCAGAATGTGCTGCTAAACTGCGGCGACGCACACTGAATGGAATATGTGACTTTGATATTTTAGTTTGAAGACTTAACAGAATGTGCTCTAATCTGCAACTTTGCACACTAAACAGAATGTGCTCTAATCTGCAACTTTGCACACTAAACAGAATGTGCTCTAATCTGCAACTTTGCACACTAAACAGAATGTGCTCTAATCTGCAACTGTGCACACTAAACAGAATGTGCTCTAATCTGCAACTTTTCACACTAAACAGAATATTTTTTTTTTTTTTTTTTTTTTTTTTTCCCCCCACACAAAATAACCTGCTGCCCCCACACACAGTAGTCCTAAAAAGGACTTTTGGTTCTTTTTTTTCACAATTTTTTTTTTCCTCCCTACACTGCCTTTCCCTTCCTATCCTCAGCTCTCCCTGGCTCAGACTGAGCCGAACTCGATGGTCAGGTGCTATACAGCACCCGACCACGGGTTCTGGCCAGCCAATCAGTGTAATGCCAGCAGCCAACATGGCTGCTGGCATTACACCGATGTCAGAGCCTCCCTGCACGTTTATTGGCTGCGCAGCAGCCGCAAAACGTGCGGGGAGGAGACCCGAACATGGCGGGCGAGCACATGCGGTACTCGTACGAGTACCGCCATGTGCCGAGCAGAGCGATGCTCGAGCCGATCCGAGCATCGGCCGAGCATGCTCGCTCAACACTAATGAGGAACAATAAGCAAGGGGGGTCAGAGACGCTTCTGTGTACTTAGGCCTAGCCCCATGTCCCTTTTGATCCTCCATCCTAACAGTAGCATTATGTCTTATAGAATAGAGAACCCAAATACTGTCACCCAGATGAAGTATTTCACCCCAGAAAGCCTAAAAAGGACTTATCTGGCAAGCGAAGGGTTAACCTGAGGAGATTAATAATAAATTCATCAGATCAAATATAAGCCCAATGACCTTTTCAGAAAAACAAAGATATGGTTATTTATGTGTTAATTAGATTTAAAACTAATTCATAATGCTATTTGATCGAAATTGCTATCAAACTATCTCACAGTTATCTGACAAATTAGGTAATTAATCCTGTTTAGTTCCCCAGAATAAACTAAAACAAGTAATGCTTTATTATAATAATTTTAAAATGGATTGGCCAGTTCCATTAGAATTATAATAAGGCTATTATTCCTAAATATAGGGATGAATAATAATCCTTAGGGCTATGCAGAATTAATTGTAAAGAAATTCATAATTACCAGACAAATTAAGGCATGGTTCTCTTAGGATTCTCTGGCTGTGGTTCAGTTGATTACTTTATGGAGGTCAGAACAAAGAGATTTTCTTGGATCCAACCCACTATCTTTATACTATCAAATTTATTTATCAGAAAGGCACAACCCATCCTACTCTGATAGGATGAGTTGCCAGATTATTAGAATATGATGTCATACTAACTTTCTAGACTTTCTGATTGGTTAGTCAAAGATAACATTATCTGGAGTTTTTAAAACCCTAGTAGCAATAATTGTTTGCTCCATGAAGAGGTGCAACAATACCAAGTTAAAAACTGCACATATGACTATACAAATCCAGATGTGTTATGTCACCTGACATGGCTGTGGATATAGCCAATATACTATGGCAAAACTATCAACGTAATCCCTTCCCCAGGTTTTCACATAAGATAAGGGAGTAAGTTTCAGACATGAATACCTCTCTCCAAAGATAATGGACAGTGTTCAAATATCCGTCTCCATAAAAGTCACTTAAATATTTGCACTCCCCCAACTCAAACCTAAGGTTATTGTCTCTTTTAAAACACACAGATTTAAAAGAGAATCTCAACAGTCCAAATGGTTACCCATTCCAGCTGCCCCCCCACACAGAGAGTCAACCTCCCAACTTATTGTCTCACCCCAGGGGAGGCAAGCTTCTCTTTAATTTAAACAGATGAGGACCAGAAATATGTGCAGTGCTTGTTAAACAATGAGTTGCACATTCCTGTGGTCATCTAGTGGTTAAAGGGCAGAGTATTCCTCACGGTCCAATGGGCAGAGAAGCAACTGCCTAGAGCTCAAAATTTTAAGGGGTGGTGCCTCATCATGCTGACCACACCTACATTCTAAATTGTGGGTGTGGTCAGAGCAATCTCATTATCCTTGTACCAGTTGATAACCTTTTAAAGGCTATTATTTAAACCCTTGGATGCTAGAGAGCTCTCCAACGCATTGAGGAGCAGTGTGTTGGAGATTTCTCTACCAACAAAAGGGTTAAATCTTGGGTGTTCCTGCAAGTAGTTTCCCTGATTATATTATCTCTTTCTACCTTAGGGTGCAGAATTAAAGCCTTGCGAGCAATTACAAATGCCTACATCAAAACCCCAGTAAGGGGAAAGGCTCCTGTCTTTATTGTGGCTGGCCGGAAGGAGGCTGTGGAAATAGCTAAACAAGAGATCCTTGCAGCAGCTGACTATTTTACCATCATTAGAGCCAAGACCAGTGGGGTTAGAAGAGCCAGCCAGCGACGTCTAAAATTGCTGGGCTATGTCACCAAGTGGGTTTATGTTCCCTATCATTTGGTTGGCCTTGTGGTGGGAACAAAGGGGGCCACTATAAAATGGATCCAGCAGAATACCAGCACCTATATTGTAACACCTCGCAGAGACAAAGCTCCAGTCTTTGAGGTTACAGGTCTGCCAAAGAACATAGACCAAGTACGGAAGGAGATACAGATGTACATCACCATGAGGACTGGGTCTATTGTAGATGTTTATCCAGTCAGCAATTTCCACTGCAGTGTGTACATGAACCTTCCAGGTGTCGGTTCTCATAATCTGCGAGATAAAATGCCAGTCAGTAAGCAAGGATTTGATAGAGGCCAGTCAACTCAAGACAATTTCACCTTAATCAGAGCTAACTACTCTTTATCTTCTGCTCTACATGGCAGCTCCTCTGGTGAGCCTACCCATCCCACCAATCCCAGCAGCTCAGTGGGCTAGCACAAGAATGGACACATCTGTATTGTGTGTGAAGAGATTGAAGTCAGTGCTGTCCTTTTGCCCTGCGGTTGCCTCTTATGCATGGATTGTGCCATGCTCATCTGCCAACTGGTGCAACCAGAGTGCCCAGCCTGCCATGCTCATGCCAAGCAGTCAATCAATATTTCTGCATAACTTCAAAAGCATACTATAATACTCAGATTAGCCTAAAAAGGCTTAACCTCATAATTCTTTAAAACAAGCACAAAGTGATTGCTTGAAATTGTTGACAGAGCTGTGTAACACCTTTCATCTTAAGACAAACACCGGCCAAATACAACTACATCATTCTACTCCACTCCATTATCAAACTGTAAATAAACTGAAAAAAGAAGAGATTGCACTTTCTATGTTTTTATCTTATATAGACCAAAGAGCCACATATTGTGATGCAGTACATTACACAGCCTGGTAAGCACTGTTGAGTGACGCATCACTGAAACAGTTAAAGAGGCATGTTTTTCAGGGCTGCACAGGACTAACAAGATGCACCATGCAGTCCTGCCCATTTGTAATTATTGTTCTAACTCTTTCAGTAATGGGTTACTCATTTTTGCTCACCTTACTGGGAACACTGTGCTCTGGTCCTTAACCCTTAAAGGGCCAGAGAGGTTACCAATGTATTGTGCTGCAATGTGTTCCACTCTGGCACTCAAAAGGTTAAATGGTTAATGAAACCTAAATGATACATTATTCTCATTTTAAACCCAACCCAATTGGTGGAACAATGTGTGGTCTTTCTGGACAATATAATGTCTGCTTAGGTATGCACATATTGGCTTCAGATTTAGAAATGGCTACTTTGAAATTGTGATGTCAATTTAAAGTGTGTAACTATTACTTTGTAACAAACAGGTGATTTTGGAAAGAGTGTACAAGTTAACCCATATTTATGTTAGTCATTTTTAATTCCAGTCAATTGTTTGTGAGATATTTAGCTTTTATTTACTGAGCTAGTACTTCCTGTTAGAATGTGACAGTTAGCAATGTAGAGCTATGTGTAACTTGTGCTTCCTGGTAGGAAGTGACAGTTGGTAATGAAGAGGTTTGTGGAGCTATTACTCCCTGTTAAGAAGTGACAATTGCTAATGCCGAGCTATGTGGAATGCTTGAGTCCTCCAGGCATACCTGGGCGATTTGCACTAACAGGCAGATAATTCTAAATATCATAAAAGCTTTTGTTTAAAATAATAAATGCCTAACATAAATATAGAAAGCTCTTTAAAATCACATAGTTGTTACAAAGGAACCTTTACTCTGTAAAGTCTTAAAGGAATAGTAACACCTACAAATGAATTGGGGTTATATAAATCCATTGCACCTCATATAGCATCTGGAACAATTCTCTATTTGTTTTCTGAGACCTTAAATCTAGTCTTCTATGTGCTCTGGGGGAGCAGACATTCCTGCTTTTTCCAGTACCATTGCAATCTTACAGTGATTGTCCATGAATATAGTTAAATGGGTCGAGTTAAGTTAACAGCTTTTCTAAATATACGAGCAGTGGGCATTAATCATAATACATAAACTGACTCTAGCTCCTATCTACCTTTACATACATACATCAAAAAGGATATTCTCTGAATAGGACAGTTTACTATGCATTAAAAATCAAGTTTAGCATTATATTTTAGGAATCTGAGCTATAAATATTTTTTACATATGTAAGCTGTAAGTATGTGATATTTAAAGTTATATCAACCTATTTCATATTTAGGTGTTAGTCCCCTTAATAATGCCAGTGGCGTAACTATAGGGGTCGCACCCGCGACCGGGCCCGTCGCTCCAGGAGGCCCGGCCGCCCCCTGCGACCCCTCTGCCTGGCGCCCGTCATCTGGCACTGTAGTAATGCAGAGCGCTGAGAGATGACATCATCTCCCAGCACTCTGCATTACTGAAGAAGACCGCGTGGGAGATCAACACACCTCTCCGGGCTCCTGCCACTCCAGGGAGGTAGGAGATGGAGGCATTTTGGAGAGGGCCAATGTAGTCGAGGGGGGCGAATGTGGTCCGGGGGGGCCCATGGCGCTTCTTGCACCAGGGCCCGGAGGCTTCTAGTTACGCCTCTGAATAATGCCACTTTTTAAATTAACGAAATGTTTTGATGTCAGGTTTTATCACATCTATGTTTAAGATAATTTCTCTAAAATTGTCTTTCATGGTCATAACTATTATTATACATCATCTCTTTAATAATTGAAGGTAAAATATTTTGACATTAAAAACGTTTTAGCAGCACTTTCACTTTCCAACATAATGTCCATAGTTTAATGGATGACAAAAGCTGACACAAAATGTTGATGTGACTTTGAACATCTACATATATAAAAGAGGAACCATTATGTGACTGTATATATAGAAAGAAATAAAACCGCCTAAAAAATTGTCTAAGTGTAGTAGGTTAATAAAAATGGCAACCTTCTGTAACATTTATAATAACTGATTTATTAAAATACAAGCTAATAATACTAATGCATCCTCCGACCAAACTGGTCCAGACACAGAATATTAACCTGTTTTGACAGGAACAGTATTACAAACAGTGAAGGATGTGTAAAATATATATATTAAAAAGAAAGAATAACAAATCAAATCAGATTAAAACATTGGCATCCGGGATGGCAATACAAATCCCCCTATGAGGCCTAATGTGACACTTTGTCAATATAATACAGTTCTTATTCTCTGTATTAAGCGGGCCACTAGATCGGAATTTGAGTTAGATGTTATATGAGCATTGTCCTTGCTTTCTCCATACCTGAGGCACATAATTTGTTACCCATACTCTTGCCACTTGCTTTATAGTGTATAGAAAAGTTTTATCAATGGTATTGGTGGACCTTATGGATATAACAACACATATGTAGTCATAGAGGATGGGGTATTTATCCTACTCCCAAATAAATGGCGAAAAATAAATGAACGAAGCCCTATTGTTGTTTAGCCCAACAGTGAAATAGGAAGTTTATATGGATGGCCTATGTTAAATTCTTTCAAAATTATTATACAGACATGGAGTAATAAACATAAGGTGAAGGCCCCGAATTGTATTCTTATATGACTGAGTGTAATGAAAATATAACATTTGATCTAAACAGATACAACCATGTGGGATGGTAGTTATAATATCAGACATACATGATCAAAATAAGTAGTACATCAATAGGGAATCCCGTCTATCAGTGCTTTGGCACTGAATTAGGGATATGCCCATATTTTAAAAAAACAGCAATACTTTTGGGTGAAGAACCAGGTATCGAGTCTGAGTTGGTGTATTTACTTAAGGTTCATAAAAGGTATAGTTGTTGGGGGGGTTACTAAAGATAACTAGTAGTCAGATATCACTAGGTACACATCATCATCAAAACATATAGAACGCATTATTGGCAAACACTGGAAAAAGGTACTAAATGGAATACTCCCGAAGAAACCTAGACTTGTATACAGGAAAGTGGTGGATTTGAAGCAAAGACTAGCTCCATCTTTAATTAAGAACAGTCCTCTTATACAAAAGCCTAACTAAGTGGCCACACACAGATGTATCACATGTGGACACATTAAGAACCAACAAAAATCATTTAGGTCCAAAACAACAGAAGCAACATTTAACATCCGCCAGTTTATAAATTGCACATCTGCATATGTGGTGTACCTGTTGGAATGTGCTGAACCACAAGACCGCTTAAACAAAGGTTCCTTGAGCATAGGAACAATATTATTAAGAAAAATAGTTCACGTTCAGTGGTCAAACACTGCATTAGATGTCCAGCATTCAAGAATATTCAAGATTATAGGCATTGAACACATCCCTCCGACATCAAAAGGCATGAATTGTTTAAAAAACGTGCACAACAAGAAAGTTACTAAATTTTCAGATTTAGAACTACAGAACCCAGTGGAATGAATGAAGAATTGGACTTGTGGTGCTTATGAAATTGAAAATCTATTGAACAGTCTAAGCTCCACTCACCTTGGCCACTTAATTTCATTACACCTGTATCTGAGATCTTTTTGGAACTGACTACTACTTATCTTTAGTAATCCACAACTATAGCTTTACTGAACCTTAAATAAATACACCAACTCAGACTCAATAACTGGTTCTTCACCCATAACTATTGCTGTTTTTTATAATGTGGCCATATCCCTATTTCAGTGCCAAAGCACTGATGGATTAGATACCTATTGATGTATTACTTTGATGCTCCTACGCTAATTTTTAATATTTATATGAAAGCTTCAATATTAATTCAAGTTAGAAGCCATGTCAGTATTATGTTTTATTGTATGTTACGATTTATTGGAAGCATTTTAAATCTTTACATTTTTTATCTAGTAGGGACTTGGTTCATTGTATAATGTATAAGTTCCACATATATTTGTTATAACAATTTGGATGACACTTAAACTTAGATAATAGCCGGTGATTGGTTGTGGATTGCTTAAAAGGTACTGCCAATTCACACAGTTTTACTCATTAAAGTTATCTTGAAAAAGGGGTGTCAATTCCCTGAAACACATCAATAGTAATTTTAACCTTATTACTATTATCCTACTGACACGGACTATGTGAGGGATGAAAAGAATATTAAAGACCACCAACGGAGACATCAAGGGGAGCGAAGAAAGGCCTTGTTTCCCGGATCGGATTGTTTATTTGATGGGCCCTATAATAAGCACTGATCTGATGAGCAGACTGTATTAATATTGTATGTGGTATAAGAGATCATTTTGATAACAGTCACCAGAGACAGGTGCTCTGCCAGTAACTCATCTAGTTTGATACTGATTATAATGCCTCCTCATTACTATACAAACCAAATCTGACTCCGATTTTCCCTCCGATTGTGGATTAACCTAATTAAGTTCCATGTAATACAGAGAATAAGAACTGTATTATATTCACAAAGTGTCACATTAGGCCTCATAGGGAGATTTGTATTCCTATACCAGATGCCAATATTTTCATCTGATTTGTATTGTTATTCTTTCTTTTTTCTTTTTAATATATATATTTTAAACATCCTTCACTGTATGTAATATTGCTCCTGTCAGAACAGGTTAATATTCTGTGTCTGGACCAGTTTGGTTGGAGGATGCATTAGCATTATAAGCTTGTATTTTAATAAATCAATTATTATAAATGTTGCAGAACATTGCCATTTATTAACCTACTACACTTAGACTACTTTTTTGTGCTGTTTTATTTATTTTCTATATATTTGGCTATACCCCAAGTGGACTCCGGGAATTAACAGCAGCAGAAGTGTCTGGGAAAGGATAAATATGGCTGGAATTCTCCTCTAACTTTGTCTTCATCCAGCCACCTTTCTGACGTCCATCCTCCATTCCATCTCATCCATCACACTTAGTCAACTAATCAGAATATCTCTGAGAATGTTATCTTGCGGTATACTTTAAAGGATAGGATGTACTCCCATTATCCATCATCATTCCATCATCCATCATCCTTTTCTCAGGAGAACTGTATTTACTAATTATTATATCCATTTAATACACTCCGAACTCCATATAGTTAGTGGTCTGAGATATATGATATATGTCTTGATGTACTGCATATAATTGATAAGAGTTGGTACCGTGTTAGCCGTAGAAATACAGGAGGCAAATATAGTTTTTGATACCTTTTATTGGCTAACTAAGCAGATTTAAATGCAAGCTTTCAAGACCTTAGGTCTCTTCCTCAGACATGTTATACAGATAAATATGAAAACATCTCTCTTAAATACAAGTACACATCACATTGTTTAGCATGGAAATCAGATAACAGAATGCAGTCCAGATCCAGATATCTTTGATCAGTCAATGGTAAATTGCACTCTTCCTCTGAGGCTTTAGAGGTATTTACGATGCTCTTGGGTCTGTTGGAAAGGTCAATCAACTAAATTGTATTTTCATAGAAATTCCTTATCCCTGTTCAAACCACTACAAATTGCATTAAATTTTAACATTAATTTTACCTCCCATACCTTTCTGTCCCTCTGAGTGCGGAACAGTCCCATCAATACAGTTAACTTAATATCCTTGACACTGTGCCCATTTTGGCAAAAATGTTCTCCCACTGGTGTCTCTGTCTTTTTGTTATTAACACTGGATCTGTGGGAATTAAATCTCCTATGTAGTGCTTGTCCAGTTTCTCCCACATACAGAGCTGTTGGGCATTTTGCACACATGATAAGGTATATTACATTGGATGATTTACAGGTGAAGGTACCATTGATCTTATGGTGTAACTGGGTGTTTGGAATTGGTATGTTGTCCGTGGTGTAAATGTGTGCACAAGTTTCACATCTCTTTTGTAGGCAGGGAGATGTGCCATTTTTTGTATTTTTATTCAGGGCACTCCTCACCATCAGTTGTTTCAAATTGGGAGGCTGTCTGAAGGAGAGTAAGGGAGGCTGTGGGAATATGTTCTTGAGTCTTTCATCCATATGTAATTTCTTTTGAAGTTCTCTTGAAATTTTGCGTAGCACTTCAACCTGGGGGTGGTAAGTGACCACCAGTGGCACCCGGTTTCCCTTATGTTGTTCTTTGTAGTGCAACAAATTTTTTCTTGGTATTTGGGTAGCCTTCTGTATCTGACTGTCAATAATAGTTGCGCTGTAACCGTGTTTTATAAAGTCTCCTCTGAGTTTCTGGAGGTGCTTGTCACGGTCCATCCTGTCAGAACAGATGCGGTGGTATCTGATGGCCTGGCTGTATATGATGGAGTTCTTTGTGTGTTTTGGACGGAAGCTATTGCTTTTCAGGTATGTTGGTCTGTCTGTTGGTTTGCGGTATAGGGATGTATGGATGGAGTTGTTCTGAATACTGATAGTTGTGTCAAGGAAGTTAATGCTTGTGCGTGAGTGACTGAGTGTTAGGTTGATATTGGGGTGGAATGTATTGTAATTCTCATGGAATTTGAGAAGTTCCTCTTCACTGGCAGTCCAGATGATAAGAATATAATCTATGTAGCGGAGATAAACCAGGGGTTTTATCTGGCAGGTGGACAGGAAGTCCTCTTCCAATTTTGCCATAAACAGGTTGGCATATTGTGGTGCCATTCGGGTACCAACTGCAGTCCCCATTTTCTGAAGGTAGAGGTCCTGTCCAAACTGGAAGTAATTGTGGGTGAGAATAAACTGTATGAGTTTTGTTACCGGTTCCATGGGTGTGTTATTTTGTTCCAGATATCCCTGGCATGCTGCTATGCCATCTGTGTGTGGAATGTTGGTGTAAAGGGATTCTACATCCATAGTGGCCAGGATGGTGCTCTCTGGAATTGGCCCCAAGTCAGCTAATTTGTTTAAAAGATCCGTGGTGTCCTGAAGGAAGCTGGGTGTTTGTTTTACCAGGGGTTTCAGGGTATTTTCTACCCGGCCAGATATATACTCTGTGAGTGTACCAATCCCTGAAATTATGGGTCTTCCTTCCTTGTGTATTTTTGGTAGCATGTAGAAGGAGCCTATTTTTGGATCTGCTGGTATTAGGGGCCTTATCTGTTCTTCAGTGTTGGAGGGTAGTTCTTTTATGATCCTGTTAAGTTGTTTTGTATAATTTTTTGTGGGATCTTCTTGTGTCAAGGATATTAAGTTAACTGTATTGATGGGACTGTTCCGCACTCAGAGGGACAGAAAGGTATGGGGGGGTAAAATTAATGTTAAAATTTTATGCAATTTGTAGTGGTTTGAACAGGGATAAGGAATTTCTTTTTTTTTTTTTTTTTTTTTTTTTTCAAGAAGTTTATTGAAAATATTCAAAATATACAAATAATAGACATTAGTACCCACATTGGGCAAAAATAGAGAAAGACAAAAAAATTGGCAATACAAGCAAATAACAGCAAAAGAAATATACATAAATGAATATCCAAAAGGACAAAGATAATTGTACAAGACACAAATCTCATATGGAGAGTAAAGTTGAGGTATCTAATATATATATATCTGACACACACAACGCATCGAATAGAGTACGTAGATGCTGAAAGAAAATAAGAAGTTAGCATCAGTAGTGAGATTGCGGTATTTAGCAATCTCAGAAAGAGAGAGAAAGAGTCAAAGGAGAAAGGGAAGAACAGAGAAAAGAAAAAAAAAAAAAAAAAAAAAAAGGAGGGAGGGGGGGGAAGGGGGGAAAGAGTAACTATAGGACTACCACATAACCATGTGGGGATCCTAAGGTCTCCAGTAATTACATGACCACAACTTAACCCTGAAGGGGTATCCCCCACAGATGGATGCTCCAAACAGACTATGAAAGGAGTGGCCTAATAAGAAAGAACAAGCACCTTGAGTCACAAGTACAGAAGCACAAGACCCCAGCTCGACGAAGTCAAGTCACAAATATCAAGATCAGATTCCATTAAGAAGGCACGTCAGCCAGCAGCCAAGGACTCCAGATCTGCATGTAAGCCGGAATCGAACATGTAGAGAAAGCGTGAGCTTTTTCCAATAGGAGAAGCCGTCGAACTGAAACCTTCCATTCACCTAGCGAGGGTGAGGTTGTCTCCTTCCAATGCTTTGGGATTAAGGCCTTAGCAGCGTTCAAAACAAACGTAAGTAATACTGCATGAGGATCTTTCTTGGAGAGGAGTGGATAAAAGAATAGAACATTTATAGGATCCCAAATTAGTGAGCATTTTAGGTCATCTCGGATAAATGTATGAATCTCTGTCCAATAAGTGGTGAGACCTGGACAAAACCACCATATATGGGCCATTAACCCCACTGCTTGTTTACACCTCCAACAGCTAGAGGACGTTCCCGCAAACATCTTAGCGAGTTTCTCTGGCGTATAGTACCATTGAGTAAGGATCTTGAAGTTAAGTTCCTGATGCGACGTATCTCTGGAGGAACGCAAAAGTTTATTTGCTACCGCAAACCACATATCTAGCTCCCATGTAAAACTTAGCTCCTTCTCCCATTTAACATAAGCCGTAGGCTTATCCCTGTGGATAGGGTGGCTAAGAATAGAGTAAAGTTTCGATACCGTTCTGCTCCGTAGATTCCCAGACGTAAGGGCAGTTTCAAACGGCGTCAGGGGGCGTGATTCATATCCGAGACCCCGTAAGGACAGAACAAAATGCTGAAGTTGTAGATATTCCCAGGTAGATGGACGGACTGGTTCTAGAAGTTGCTCTAGATCTGTAAACTTGAGTAATTTCCCTTCAGGGAGTAACGTTTGTAAAGTGTGACAACTCCTAGCTTTCCATCTATGAAAAGAAGAGGCATTCCAACCCGGCGGAAAAATTGGAAGATCACAAACAGACAAACAAGGGGAAGGATAAGGGGCCAGCATAGTCGGGCCGTCAGATCGGCACCACACCTCACGAAGATGACTGAGAATGGGATGTGAGCGGTAAAAGGAGCATGGAGCGTACTTAGAAGACCACAAAATCCCTGAGAGCGACGAGAAAGGGGTATCCAAAAGAGTTGCCTGAACCCATTCAAGAGAACCTAGAAGGGAGCCATCAATCAATTTCTTTAAATTCGTCGCAAAGTATGTTCTTAATACGTATGGCATTCCCATGCCCCCCTTGTGTTTGGGATAACTCAAAGCAGGTACAGAGAGTCGAGGGTGTTTTCCTGCCCACACAAATCGAGTCAGAACCGCCTGGAAAGCTTTGAGACTGTCATGCGGGAAACGGAGGGGAATACATTTGAACATATACGATAGTTTAGGTAGTACGATCATTTTCACTATATTAATTCGACCAAACCAAGAAAGAGGCAAAGATTGCCATGCCCGCAAATCATCACTGACAGATTTCAGTAATCGAGATGAATTAATTTGGGGTAAATCACGTAAGTCTGGTGAAACTAAAATCCCAAGGTAAGAAATACTAGTGAAGTTCCATGTAAACTGAAACTGCCTACGAAGAGAATGTAGCGTCGACGACGATATTCCCACCGGAAGAATCTCTGTTTTTGAAAAATTAACCTTAAACTGTGATATTACACTAAACTCATCTAACACTCGAATTAAAGATGGCAAGGAGACCGACGGGTTAGAAATAGTGAAGATCATATCGTCGGCAAAACTGGCTATCTTGGATTCAGTGGAAGGTAGAGGTAAGCCAGAAATAGAGGGGGTGGCCCTGACCAGGGAAAGTAACGGCTCCAATGCTAGAATGAAAATAATGGGGGACAAGGGGCACCCCTGTCTAGTACCGTTACTAATCATAAACGGCTGGGACAGATAACCATTTACCATGACTCGCGCCGAGGGGTCCCTGTAAAGACAGAGAAGAGAATGAAGACCCATCGGACCAATACCCAAATAATCCAACAAGACATGTAAGTACGGCCAACTAACCCTATCGAAAGCTTTTTCTGCATCGACAGACATCAGGAGAGAAGGAATCTTTTTTCTAGCCACAGTGTGTAATAACGCCACTACCTTCAAGGTATTGTCAGCCGTGTCTCTACCAGGGACAAACCCCGACTGGTTAGGATGAATGACAATAGGTAAAAAAGGCTTCAAACGGGTAGCTAAAATCTTGGCATAAACTTTTAGATCACAGTTCAAGAGGGAAATGGGTCTAAAGTTCCCACAAACAGAGGAGTCTTTCCCAGGCTTTGGAATGACCGTGATATACGCTTCCAAAGAAGATCTAGAGAAGTACCCACCAGTACGGATATAGTTGAAAGCGGCTCGCAGGCGTGGAACCAGGATAGACTGAAATGCAGTGTAATACGATAAAGGGAGTCCATCAGGACCCGGGCTTTTACCCTTAGGGGAAGATGATAAGGCCCTCCCCACCTCATCGTCAGTAAATTCTTTTTCCAAAGCAAATATAGCATCTTGAGGCAGTTGCTTAATGCCAGATTTCAGAAGGAAGGAATGAATACGATCCGAAAGTGCCTGAGTGAGAGGAGGAAAGGAGTCCTGATCTGTCAAATTATATAAAGATTCATAAAAGGTACGAAAAGTTTCCGCAATATCAGGGAAAGTCTGACAAAATCTCCCACCCTGCCCCCTCACACGATGTACAAAGTGTTTTCTCCTTTTAATCTGTACTAGTCTCGCTAGCAATCTTCCACACTTATTGCCTTGCAAATAATGTTGGTATTTATACCAATGGAAAGATTTAACCACAGAGGACATTTGTAATTGAGCCAGTTCAGCCTTAGCTGCAGATAGTCGAGCCAAATCCGCGTCAGCTAGAGTCCTCTGGTGCACAGACTCTAAGTCTCGCACTTGAAGAACTAGTTGTTGCACAGCCCTCATTTTCTCCCGTTTCCTTCTGGCACCCCATTTGATAAAATCCCCCCTGATTACACATTTGTGAGCCTCCCATAGAGTAATATCGGTCACATCTCCTGTGTCATTGAGAGCAAAATAATCCTGAAGACTACGTGAAATGTCAGTACGGGTAGCAGGATCTTTAAGCAGGAGATCATTGAGCTTCCACGTTGGGGCTCCTGGATCACAAGATGGAAGAGACATAGTAATCCAGACCGAGGAATGGTCAGACCAAGACGTCGGTTCAATGTCCGCTCTGGACAGATTGTGTAGTTGGCATTGATCAATAAATATATAATCCAGACGGGAATACTTCTTATGAACTGAAGAGTAAAAGGAGAAACTCCTAGTAGAGGGAAAAAGAGTACGCCATGCATCTAAAAGAGCTAAAGAACGAAAACCTTCATTAATTCGGCGAAGAGCGGCATATTGCAAGCTAGAGGCACCAGTAGAACTATCTAAACTAGGGTCCAGTGGAACATTGAAATCACCTGCTAACACTAAACGACCCTGTCGGAAGTCAGACAATTTCCCCAAAACTGCCTCAAAAAATCGGACATGGTTGGCATTTGGCGCATAAATATTTGCTAAAGTGAATAGAGTCCCATATAGAGTGCCCTTAATGAAAAGAAATCTACCCTCCTCGTCAACTAGGGAATCGTGCAACTGCCAAGGTACATGATCTCCAAAAAGTATAGCCACTCCTTTCCTCTTCTCCGGTGCGGAGGCACACCAGGAGATGGGGTACTGTCTGCTGGAGAATCTGGGGGGTCTTCGATTGTCAAAGTGCGTCTCCTGAACAAAGACGACCTCCGCCTTCAATCTAGAGAATTCTCTAAGGGCCAACGATCTCTTTTCTGGAGAATTCAGGCCATGTACATTGAGGGATAAAAACTTTACCATCTTATCCACAGCCATGGTCATGATGTCCTAAGTACTGAAATGACCCAGATGGCCCCAATGACAGGGTAAAGGTTGGACAGAGGGAATGGGAAAAAAAAAAAAAAAAAAAAAAAAAAAAAAGGTAACAGAAGAAAGGAAAGGGAAGATGAAAAACGTGGGCAGGATATCAGGGCGTAAAGCCCGACACCTGTCAGACTTCCACAGGTAGACCCAAGGGTCTCGGGGGGGAGGTCACACAGGTAAAAAGAAAATAGAGCAAAGCATCAGCCAAGACACATATATCGACCTGTAGAGTAATATAATATAAAGACTGCCTAAAACATGAAGCATAATGGGACAGACAGGAAGATTCAAACACAATTAGCATAGTTTTCATAACATTACAAAATGAGCCCTAGCGCATATGACATCTCTGACACCCTCCGAGCCGGCCAGCCGTGACATAGCCTGTGGTTAGTCGTTAAGGAGTCACAAAAGAAGCTCAGTCAACCAAGCTCAGAGAGAGCCAGAGACGGTCAAAACACCAGTCCCCAGATACATTAAGGTTCCAGGCAACCGGGCCGCCCCAACCCAGCAGCCAGACTACCCGCCACATTAAGTTTACACCATAATGTCTAGGAAATATCTGTATATGCATGATAAAACCAGGTAACAGTAATCTTAACAATATATCAGAGTAAAATTTGAGAATTGCTAAAGGCATAAAGATCATACAGTCTGCTATATGAGTTGGTGAAATGTTACCCAAACCGTGGTGGACTTGCAACGGAGGCTGGAACAATCCAAAATGAAGGTAGTCTGCGGTAACCTCTGCAACGAGCAGAGGATAGGAAACTAAAAGTTCAGTCATGAAAATAACAGGAAAAGTTCAGTTCTATAACAACGAACAGCAAATGGGTAGAAGAATGAGGAATAGGTACAACAACCCTAGGTGAGCAAGAGTGTCAGCCACATATGACCATAGACTTCTTATCTTTGAGGGGTTGTGGTAGATACCGGGTCCCATGAAGAGGCCTCCCATCTTAACCGCTTCCTTTCTGGAGGAGTACCTGGCGACACTTGTCCTTCTATCAGCGGAGCCGGAGAGCTCGGGGAGTTAGAATGATCTCTGGGAGGTGATGGTTCAGGGCAAGGTTCCAGAGATAGCGCATGAGGGGTCGAGATACCCAAAGCGTGACAAAAGGTAGGAATCTCCTCTACAGACCGCAACATGGCATTCCGGCCCATGTAGTTAGCTTGAAGGGAGAAGGGAAACCCCCATTTGTAGCGAATCTGAAGCATCCGCAGATGGTCTGTAAGAGGCTTCATGGCCCTTCTTTGTTGTAACGTACGTGGAGCTAGATCCTGAAAAATCTTAATCGACACCCCCGCATAAGTAATATCTCCAGGGATAAGGAATTTCTATCAAAATACAATTGTCACGGTTTGTTAAGACACTCAGACAATAGATTTTGGTAAAAGCATAACTTTATTTAAAAAGTTAAAGCACTCCCCATAGGGTTCACATACATGTACATACAATATAGATAGCAACTGAGAAACAGAACAGGTTCTACCGGCCTTGCCTATAATACCGAGCAAGGTAACCTAGACTGCTATAAGGAATAGCAATAGCAGGCTCTACCGACCTTGCCTATACCGGGTAAGGCAACCGTGAGGTGGAATATATCGGTTCTACCGGCCTTACCAATACCGGGCAAGGCAGCCTGGGAGATACTGAGAATAGGCTCTACCGGCCTTGCCAATACCTGGTAAGGCAACCGTGAGATTTAATATACCGGTTCTACCGGCCTTACCAATACCGGGCAAGGCAGCCTCAGTGAATACTGTGAAGAGGCTCTACCGGTCCTGCCAATACCGGGTAAGGCAACCGTGAGATGGAATGTACCGGTTCTACCGGCCTCACCACTACCGGGCAGGACAGCCCCAAAGGAGGAGACCACCAGGATAAATGGAGATAACCAGCGTCCGCACGCTGGAACCAACAGTCTAATATGTACCCGGTTTAATGGAGTAAACCAGCACCCGTGCGCTGGGACCAACAGTAAGATCTACCACCAGCTTAAATGGTGTTAACCAGCGTCCGCACGTTGGGACCAGCAGGATAGTATACCACCAGGTATAATGGAGTAAACAAGCGTCCGCATGCTGGGACCAACAGGATAATATGCCACCAGGTTAAATGGAGTTAACCAGCGTCCGCACGCTGGGACCAACAGTATAATCTGTCACCAGGTTTAATGGAGTTAACCAGCGTCCGCACGCTGGGACCAACAGGATAATCTGCCACCAGGTTTAATGGAGTTAACTAGCATCCGCACGCTGGGACCAACAGTATAATATGCCACCAGTTTTAATGGAGTAAACAAGCGTCCGCACGCTGGGGCCAACAGTATAATCTGCCACCAGGTTTAAGTGGAGTTAACCAGCGTCCGCACGCTGGGACCAACAAGATAATCTGCCACCAGGTTTAATGGAGTTAACCAGCGTCCGCACGCTGGGACCAACAGTAAAAATATCGCCGAGGCGAGAGAGTGAGCAATGTCGCCAAGCGACTACCGGATGGGAACTCTGAGGCTAGGTGAAGGTGGAGCACAGCGAACACCGCTGATTAACTCAACTCAAGATTCAGAGCTGAAGACTCTGGAACACTGGAACAGGCCTCAAGCAGCGAGACAGACTGGAACACAGGACTCTGTAGCTCTGGACTCTGGAACAGGCCCAAACAGTATGACAGGAAGAACAAATAGGTACTGTCAGAGACACCACAAAAGGGCAACCAAAGGGTGCCTGAGCTGAGTCTAAATAGGCAGTCAGAGGCGGGCAGACAATAGACAGCCAATTGGAGCCCCTGCAGGTGATAGACAGTGTATAGCACCAATCACGGGCACAGTGATAGTACCCCCCTTTCAAAGACCCCCTCTCCTAGAATGGGGTCTAGGCTTCTGAGGGTACTTGGCATGAAACTTTCGTAATAATCTTGGTGCATGAAGGTCCTTACTGTCCACCCAAGATCTATCCTCAGGACCATAGCCTTTCCAATGCACCAAGTACTGTACCTTTCCTCTAAGCCTAAGGGAGTCAATGATACTCTGTACCTCGTATTCCTCTTGCCCTTCAACCTCAACGGGCCCTGGCATTACGGGTGTCGTAGTGCAACAGTTGCACACCAGAGGCTTAAGGAGAGACACATGAAATACATTGTGAATGCGCATGGATGCAGGTAAATCCAATGCATAGGAAACAGGGTTAATTTTGCGAATGATTCTGTAAGGACCAATGAATCGAGGTGCCAACTTATTAGATGGGACTTGGAGTTTCAAGTTTTTAGAAGACAGCCATACTCTATCCCCAACTTGGAAGGAAACCGCTGGAAGCCTCCTGCGATTAGCATGGCGCTGATGGCGCTGAAAGGACTGACCTAGTGCCCTCTGAACTTGTGCCCATGTGGAACGGAGTTGCTCGATATGCTCGTCTAGAGCTGTAATCTGCTGTGTCTGAAAGCAATCCGGGAGCAGGCAGGGTTGGAAGCCATAATTAATCAGAAATGGAGAGCTCCCGGACAAAGAATTAACCGCACAACTCTGCCCAAGGCAACAAGTCGGCCCAATCATCATGATATTCAGTCACAAAACATCGCAGATACTGTTCCAAGCCAACCGGAACACCTCTCTAGCAAACACCATTGCCAGTTCTTTAGCAGAGGGAAGGCCATGGAGAGGTATGAAATGAGCCATTTTAGAAAACCTGTCTACCACCATCAATATAAAGGAATACCCTCTAGACCTGGGCAATTCTCCCATAAAATTGATAGAGACATGAGACCAAGGACGTTCGCCATTAGGCACTGGCTGGAGCAATCCCACTGGGAGATGTCTAGGGGTTTTGGCACGGGCACTGGTAAAATCGGCACAATCAGATCTCATAGAAGGCCACCAAAATAATTGAGAGATGGACCATAACAATTGGTCCCTACGAATATGTCCCGCAGCCTTAGAGGAATGGTAGGTTTCAAATAATCGAGTACGGAGTGGTTCAGCGACAAAACATTTGCCTACAGGAGTTTCATGGGGAGCAGAGGCCTGGGAGGCCAAGATCTCATCCCCAAGTGGAGAAGTGATACTAGTACGTATGGTGGCCAAAATACGGTCAGGTTGGATAATAGGTGCTGGTGCTTCTTCTCTGTCAATCTCAGCCTCAAATTGTCTTGACAAAGCATCAGCCCTAATATTCTTTGATCCAGGCAAGTATGATACAATGAAATTGAATCGAGAAAGGAATAATGCCCATCGCACTTGGCGAGAGGACAATCTTTTGGCCTCAGAGAGATATGTTAGATTCTTATGATCAGTCAGAATCAAAACAGGATTTTTAGTGCCTTCAAGTAAATTACGCCATTCCTTGAGAGCGAGGATAATGGTCAATAACTCTCTATCACCAATCTCATAATGGCTTTGGGCTCCCGTTAATTTCTTTGAAAAGAACCCACAGGGTTTGACTTGTCGTTGAGAGAGTACTGCCCCAACCCTGATATCTGAGGTGTCAACCTCCAAGGTGAATGGAAGTAATGGATTGGGGTGGGATAACACAGGAGCATTAGCAAAGGCTACCTTCAGTTTCTCAAAGGACTCTTCCGCAGCCATTGGCCAAAGAGCTGGGTTAGCGCCCTTATGAGTGAGGTCAGTCAGGGGTTTCACAATGGAAGAGAAATTCTTAATAAACTTCCTATAATAATTGTCAAACCCTAGAAATCGTTGGATGGCTTTCAGACTCTTAGGTTTAGGCCACTGTAGGACTGCCGTCAATTTTTCCTTGTCCATGGCAATACTGTCTTTGCCAATTATAAACCCCAAAAATGGTACACTGGTTTTGTGGAACTCACATTTCTCCACTTTACAGAATAACTTATTGTTTCGTAATCGCCGCAGTACTTCAGACACATCCTTGATGTGTTGTGACAAGTCTTTAGAGTGGATGAGTATGTCGTCGAGGTAGACTACAGCACAAGACTGTAACATATCTCTGAGGACATCATTAATTAGCTCTTGAAAAACTGCGGGGGCATTACACAGACCAAATGGCATAACTAGATATTCGTAGTGCCCGGATCTCGTGTTAAAGGCAGTTTTCCACTCATCACCGGCTCTGATTCGTACCAAATTGTAGGCAGCACGTAGGTCCAATTTGGTGAAAATCGAGGAACCCTTGAGTCTATCAAAAAGCTCGGTGATGAGTGGTATCGGGTAAGCATTTTTTGCCATCAGCTTATTTAACCCACGGTACTCAACGCAAGGTCGCAATTCGCCATTTTTCTTTTTAACAAAAAAGAACCCGGCCCCGGCCGGAGAGGTAGATTTCCTAATGATCCCTCTATTAAGGGCATCAGAAATATATTCTTCCATAGCTTGGTTCTCCTCGCAAGACAATGGGTACATGCGTCCCCTAGGTGGCACCGTTCCAGGTGTTAATTCGATGCGACAGTCATATGGTCTGTGCTGAGGTAAGGCGCCAGCCTCTCCCTTACTAAAAACATCGCTAAATTGCTGATAGACATCAGGTATTGAAGGGGAGGTGCACAAGACCTTAACGGGATGGGGGACACAATTCTCCATACAGAACTGAGACCAAGCAGAAATCTTGCATTTTTGCCAATCGAATTGTGGATTATGCAACTGTAACCAAGGGAACCCCAATATTACGGCATGATGAGGAGAGTTAATTAACTGAAACTGCTGCTCCTCCCTGTGGAGAGCCCCAATAGTCATGGATAATGGCATAGTTTCAAACATAACCTGAGCGGGTACCAGGGGTCTGCCATCAATCGCTTCAATAGCAAGAGGGGTTTCTCTTTCAATGCGTGGCACCCCATGCAACTCAGCAAAGGTATTATCCATAAAATACCCAGCTGCACCAGAATCGACTAGGGCCAAAACCTCCACAGAGCGCTGTGCCCAGGACAATACCACTTGTATGGTGGGTTTAAGAGCGCCAATCATTGGGGACGATTGCACACCACCTAGGGCCTGTCCCCCAAGGTACCCTAGGTGTGTTCGTTTCCCGGACGTACCGGACAAGATCTTAACAGGTGCCCATTCTTACCGCAGTATAAACACAACCCTTGTTTCCTGCGATATGTTCTCTCCTCCTTGGTTAACCTAGTGAAACCCACTTGCATATGTTCCCCTGGTTCCTGTATAGGCACACTAGGTTTAGCTGCCAAGGGGGAGGTGGGTGGGAAAAATGTGTTACTAGACCCAATATTCTTAGATCGCATTTTACGATCTCTGGCAGTTACTCTCTCCCGTATTCTGGAGTCAATTAGAATAACATATTCAATATAATCATCAAGATCAGTAGGCAGATCTTTTGCTGCGATTTCATCTTTGATCTGGTCACCCAAACCTTGGGCAAATGCTGCCAACAGAGCCTCGTTATTCCACCCTACCTCTGCTGCCAAGGTGCGAAATTTGATGGCATAGTCGCCCACCGTGCGCCTGCCCTGTTGTATCTCCATAAGACGTTTAGCAGCAGAGGCGGTTCTGCCAGGAGGCTCAAATACTCTCCGAAAGGATTGCACAAATTCACTGAAATTCTTAGTGCAAGGTTTAGCATTTTCCCACAAGGGGTTAGCCCAAGCCAATGCTCTACCAGTCAGCAAGGATATCATGAACCCAACCTTGCTGCGATCATTCTGAAATGAATGTGCTGTCAATTCCATAAAAATTTCCAGCTGATTGATGAACCCTCTGCAGAGTTGGGGGTCTCCATCATATCTTAGTGGTAAGGGTGCAGAAGCTGTTAACCCTTTTATTGCAGTCCCAAGGGCCCTAGTATCATTCTCCGGTGTCTGACTGGGCAAGACCACCGGGTTGGAACCGGACTTATCAGCAAGTACTGTGCGTTCAAGAATAGTTTGAATGGCAACTGCCAACTGATCCAAACGTTGCTCGTGCATATCCATCCTCCAATGGATATTCTGCGTATTACCATCACTCTTAGTGTCTGAGGTCATGGCCCTTTCGTACTGTCACCGTTTGTTAAGACACTCAGACAATAGATTTTGGTAAAAGCATAACTTTATTTAAAAAGTTAAAGCACTCCCCATAAGGTTCACATACATGTACATACAATATAGATAGCAACTGAGAAATAGAACAGGTTCTACCGGACTTGCCTATAATACCGAGCAAGGCAACCTAGGCGGCTATAAGGAATAGCAATAGCAGGCTCTACCGACCTTGCCTATACAGGGTAAGGCAACCGTGAGGTGGAATATACCGGTTCTACCGGCCTTACCAATACCGGGCAAGGCAGCCTGGGAGATACTGAGAATAGGCTCTACTGGCCTTGCCAATACCTGGTAAGGCAACCGTGAGATGGAATATACCGGTTCTACCGGCCTTACCAATACCGGGCAAGGCAGCCTCAGTGAATACTGTGAAGAGGCTCTACCGGTCCTGCCAATACCGGGTAAGGCAACCGTGAGATGGAATGTACCGGTTCTACCGGCTTCACCACTACCGGGCAGGACAGCCCCAAAGGAGGAGACCACCAGGATAAATGGAGATAACCAGCGTCCGCACGCTGGAACCAACAGTCTAATATGTACCAGGTTTAATGGAGTTAACCAGCGTCCGCACGCTGGGACCAACAGTATAATCTGTCACCAGGTTTAATGGAGTTAACCAGCGTCCGCACGCTGGGACCAACAGGATAATCTGCCACCAGGTTTAATGGAGTTAACCAGCGTCCGCACGCTGGGACCAACAGTATAATATGCCACCA
The DNA here is from genome assembly GCA_037306005.1 of Rhinophrynus dorsalis. NCBI lineage: Eukaryota > Metazoa > Chordata > Amphibia > Anura > Rhinophrynidae > Rhinophrynus > Rhinophrynus dorsalis. The sequence goes on along the minus strand of CM074719.1, from coordinate 287,339,948 downwards.
GGTTTAATGGAGTAAACCAGCGTCTGCACGCTGGGGCCAACAGTATAATCTGTCACCAGGTTTAATGGAGTTAACCAGCGTCCGCACGCTGGGACCAACAGTATAATATGCCACCAGGTTGAATGGTGTTTACCAGCGTCCGCACGCTGGGACCAACAGTATAATATGCCACTGGGTTTAATGGAGTTAACCAGCGTCCGCACGCTGGGACCAACAAGATAATCTGCCACCAGGTTTAATGGAGATAACCAGCGTCCGCACGCTGGGACCAACAGTAAAAATATCGCCGAGGCGAGAGAGTGAGCAACGTCGCCAATCGACTACCGGATGGGAACTCTGAGGCTAGGTGAAGGTGGAGCACAGCGAACACCGCTGATTAAACAGCAACCGGAACAAGCCAGACGAAACAACCGGAGCATCAGTCGTCACGGAGGGGTCAAACCGGAGCGGCAAGCAGACTGGAACAGGAACAGATGAAATCAGGAACGCTGGAACTCAAGATTCAGAGCTGAAGACTCTGGAACACTGGAACAGGCCTCAAGCAGCGAGACAGACTGGAACACAGGACTCTGTAGCTCTGGAACAGGCCCAAACAGTGTGACAAGAAGAACAAACAGGTACTGTCAGAAACACCACGAAAGGGCAACCAAAGGGTGCCTGAGCTGAGTCTAAATAGGCAGTCAGAGGCGGGCAGACAATAGACTGCCAATTGGAGCCCCTGCAGGTGATAGACAGTGTATAGCACCAATCACGGGCACCATGATAACAATTTAGTTGATTGACCTTTCCAACAAACCCAAGAGCATCGTAAATACCTCTAAAGCCTCAGAGGAAGAGTGCTATGTACCATTGACTGATCAAAGATATCTGGATCTGGACTGCATTCTGTTATCTGATTTCAATGCTAAACAATGTGATGTGTACTTGTATTTAAGAGAGATGTTTTCATATTTATCTGTATAACATGCCTGAGGAAGAGACCTAAGGTCTTGAAAGCTTGCATTTAAATCTGCTTAGTTAGCCAATAAAAGGTGTCAAAAACCATATTTGCCTTCTGCATATAATTGGTTACATTATATGTATTAAGAGTGTTTCAGATGCATATTACATATTTACAAGAGTCTCTTGGTTTTTATTACAGCACTGATTTAATATTCATTTATCAATACACTTGCACTATATGTTCTAACTCCATCAATTTAATTATTTGAACAGGTATCATAATTTGCTGTTTCCATTATGTTACTGACAAGTTTGTACCAAACCAAACACACCCACGGGAGGCAGTAGGGAGGAGTTATGCATACCTCTTCTATACTGCCTGTCCCATTTGTGTAAGGGGAAGGAGGGGGACACTTTATTATAGAATTAAACGAAAACTTATTATCACGGTCCCCGTGTTTTTGCTGTCAATCTTGGCTGTATACCTATGCATTGGAGGAAGCTGATTGGCCCGCCCAGGATGTTCCTTTATATGCTGGAGGTTGGGCACTTGTCAGTTGCCCTTTCGTGGTGTTCCTGTTCCTACGCTTTGTTGCTCGTTCCAGTATCTCCTGTGTACCGACCCGGCTTGCCTGACTACTCTGCGGTTCCTGCTCCGTGACCTGACCCGGTTCTGGCTGACGACCCTGCTCCGTGATCTGACTCGATTCTGGCTGACGACCCTGCTCCGTGTTCTGACTCGATTCTGGCTGACGACCCTGCTCCGTGATCCGACCCGATTCTGGCTGAAGACCCTGCTCCGTGATCTGACTCGATTCTGGCTGAGGACCCGACTTCGTGATCTGACTCGTTGCTGGCTGCTGAATCTGCTCCGTGATTGACCGGCTTCTCGTTGGTGAAGTCTGCTGCTGTCCGGTTCCTGTTCCGGTGTTCCAGTACTCTGCAGTCGCTCCGGCGAAATTCTGAACTGTATAGAGACTCACTGTTTCTCTCTCTCGGCAATAAGCTGTGACCTAGGGTACTCTGCCTTATGCTGGTTGTTGTCACTCCTTCTCTTACCGAACCACTTAACCCGTGCGGTGCCATTGGTCTCCGTGGTGTGCCTTCCGTAATATCCCAGTATATGGTTAACTGCTGAGCCACTTATTGGTGCTCCTCTCTGTATCTTACGAGCTCCCTCTGTGCACCGACGGCCGGTGCTCGGTGTCTGTTAGTCCGCTCGCTACAGTAGTAGCTACACCGGAGGGGTGCTCTGGCTCCGGCCTATTCACGATAGAGGGTACGCTTTCAAGCCGCACTTCCAGTGCGCCGGCTCCATACAGCTTGTGCAGTAACCTTCACTGTGGCATCCAAGGGGTGTCCAGGCCCCATCTGTTTGGCACTCGCAGGGTTATTACGTAAACTAGTAAGGGCGTTTATGGTTCTGGTTTCCAGCACTGGCAGTAGTATTCCCAGACAGCCCACGGAGGTGGTATTGGTTCAGCTTTGGTCATAAGGGCGCAGTCCTATTTCTACTTGAGAGTGTATTCAGTCAGACACCAATTCTATCATTACTTGCTAGAGACTGTTCGATATATCCTGGGCGTTGGCCTATCCTGATCCTATTCTGCTGTTGCACCTATTAACCCTTAGGGGTTATTCTCCATTATATCATTGTGTACATTCACTTGTCAGTTTTACCATTACTGTTATTCTTGTACTGGCCCTTAGGGGCACTATTTTACTATCCAGTTCAATAAAACTGTGTTTTTACTTCATAACCTGGTCTGTGTCAGAAAACCGAAACACTTATGAATGGTTATAAAGGTACACGTCGTTATACAAATGTATATTGAAGACAGGGCCGGACTGGGAATAAAAACCAGGCCTAAAAAAATTGCTTACCAGCCCCATGCCTGAGCTGGAAACACCTGGCTCTGTGTCTGCTCCTGGTCTCACTCAGACTCAGCTCTCCTGCTTAAGGTGCGGGCGGCCGACCAGGTGCGCAGATGCAGTGCTCTTTTTCACGATGCGTCTGACGTCACTGGGTCTAGACCCGGCCTGCCTCCACTCCTCTGTGCAGTGTCAGTGTGCACACCCAAGACGCAGCTGGCGAGGCGGTCCTTCAAATCTACCGGCCGCGGTCCTGTCACCTTGTGGCCACGGATTGCTTCTGGATTTTAAAGCAGCCCCAGGGAAGCCCAGTGCAGGCGGCATACCGTGAATTTTCCCGGTATCCCGTTAGGCCAGTCCGGCCCTGATTGAAGACTAGATCTTACTGTGATGCCTAAACATTACTATTCCTTTAAGACAGTACATTCCTTTGTTACAATTAATTAGTTTAAGAGACGGTATTAAAGTCACAAATATACAGATTTATCTGATTGCTTTGTGAAGAACAGTCACCTTGAGAAGTCCTTATAATAAAGGGCAATATCCCACAGGAACAAGTGTCTCTGTTAGTATACCTAAAAGACAAAAATAGAAGAGTGCACAGAGTACTTCCTAATGTAATATGTTTCTAAAACTTCCTTCAATGCATGCAAGACTATTGAATAGTGATGAGCGAGCACCCCAATGCTCGGGTGTTCGGGTGCTCTGACCGAGCACCCTCTGAGGCTCGAGTGCTCGGCCGAGCACCCGAGCCCCATTGAAGTCAATGGGAGGACTCGAGCATTACACCAGGCACCCCCTGCTCTGATGAGGGGAGGGTGCCTGGTCCATAGGAAAAGGGCAGAAAAGGATGGAAACACCACAGAAATGGTTCAGGGACAGCATAGGGAGGATGTCTGGATGCATCTTGGACTCCAACATCGCTGCTGGGAACGATCTTTCGCCCGTAGTACGCCATTTTTACAGACTGACCATAAAACACACAAAAAGGAAAATAAAAACGACTTTAGGCGAAAAATTGTTACCAAACAATATTTGCTGTATATTTACTTGTATATCATCTGCAAATTCTCCCAAAAATTTCCTTGATTTTCTGAAGTGAGGCCATGATTAAGAGGGAAACGTGCGCAGAGGCAAATTATCCCAAAAATTTCCTTGATTTTCTGAAGTGAGGCCATGATTAAGAGGGAAACGTGCGCAGAGGCAAATTATCCCAAAAATTTCCTTGATTTTCTGAAGTGAGGCCATGATTAAGAGGGAAACGTGCGCAGAGGCAAATTCTCCCAAAAATTTCCTTGATTTTCTGAAGTGAGGCCATGATTAAGAGGGAAACGTGCGCAGAGGCAAATTATCCCAAAAATTTCCTTGATTTTATTGAACTGAGGCCATGATTAAGAGGGAAACGTGCGCTGAGCTGACCATCTAAAACATTATGGGTGAGGGTCTGCTGCAGAGCTGACCATCCTAAACATTATATGCGAAGGCCCGCTAGTGAGCTGACGCTATAAAACATTATATGCGAAGGCCCGCTAGTGAGCTGACGCTATAAAACATTATATGAGAGGGCCCGCTAGAGAGCTGACCCAATAAAACATTATATGAGAAGGCCCGCTGGTGAGCTGACCTATATAAAAATTGTCAAACAGGGCCCGCTGGTGAGCTGGCCCTATATAAAAATTATATCACAGGGCCCGCTGGTGAGCTGGCCCTATATAAAAATTATAGCACAGGGCATATGGAAGAGGAGGAGGAGGATGAGAAGATTAAGAGTCAACCATATACCTGTTTTTTGGGTGGAGTATTCCCATCATTGTAAATAATATATGTAAAGTGAGTTTATGTTCCCCCGGGGCTTTCCTCCAGTGGAGTGGAGAAGTCAGGGGAAATCCAGGCCTTGTTCATTTTTATAAGTGTCAACCTATCAGCATTGTCGGTGGAAAGGCGGATACGCTTATCTGTTATGATGCCACCAGCAGCACTAAATACCCGCTCAGACAGAACGCTGGCGGCAGGGCAGGCCAGCACCTCCAAGGCGTAGAGTGCCAGTTCATACCACGTGTCCAGCTTGGACACCCAGTAGTTGTAAGGCACAGAGGGATCATTGAGGACGCTGACACGGTCTGCTACGTACTCCTTCACCATCTTCCAAAACTTTTCCCTCCTTGTGACACTAGGCTGCGCATCAGGGTGAGGGTGCTGGCGGGGTGTCATGAAGGTGTCCCACGCCTTGGAGAGTGTTGCCCTGCCTTTCTCGGAACTGCTGTGTGCTCCCCTTTTCTCCCCTTCTCGGTTGGCCAAGGTAGCACGTACTCTGCCGCCAGCGTTGTCAGATGGAAAATTTTGGAGCAATTTTTCAACAAGAACCTTCTGGTATTGCACCATTTTGCTTGTCCTCTCCACCGGAGGAATGAGAGATGAGAAATTCTCTTTGTAGCGGGGGTCCAGAAGGGTGAACACCCAGTAATCCGTGTTTGTCTAAAATGCGTACAACGCGTGGGTCACGGGAAAGGCAGCCTAACATAAAGTCAGCCATGTGTGCCAGAGTACCAACAGTCAAGATTTCGCTGTCCTCACCAGGAGGATGACTCTCAATATCCTCATCCTCTTCCTCCTCTTCTGCCCACCCACGCTGAAGAGATGGAACTAAAGTTCCATGGCTACCCTCTGTAGCGGAGGCAACCGTGTCTTCCTCCTCCTCCTCCTCCGCCTCCTCCAATTGTCGCTGAGAAGACGAAGTGAGGGTGCTCTGGCTATCACCTTGTGTAAGCTCTTCCTCCCCCATTTCCACCTCTTCCACATGCAAAGCGTCGGTTTTAATTGTGAGCAGCGAGCGTTTCAGTAGACACAGAAGTGGGATGGTTACACTGATAATAGCGTTATCGCCGCTCACCATCTGTGTCGATTCCTCAAAATTGCGTAAAACCTCGCAGAGGTCTGACATCCATTCCCACTCCTCACTTCTGATTACAGGAAGTTGAACGGAGAGGCGACGACCGTGTAACAGCTGGTACTCCACTACTGCCCTCTGCTGCTCACAAAGCCGGGCCAACATGTGGAAGGTGGAGTTCCAGCGCGTGCTCACGTCACACAGCAGCCGGTGAGCTGGCAATTGTAAGCGCTGCTGCAGCTTCAACAGGCCGGCCGAAGCTGTAGATGACTTACGGAAATGTGCACACACGCGGCGCACCTTGGTCAAGAGATCATGCACATTGGGGTAGGTTTTTAGAAATCGCTGAACCACTAAATTAAATACATGCGCTAGGCATGGTACGTGTGTGAGCTTGCCGAGCTCCAAAGCCGCCACCAAGTTACGCCCATTATCACACACAACCATGCCTGGTTGCAGGTTGAGTGGCGAGAGCCACTGCTCGGTCTGGTGACTAATCCCCTGCAACAGCTCTGAGGCCGTGTGCTGTTTGTCCCCAAGGCAGATCAGCTTCAGCACGGCCTGTTGACGCTTCCCCACTGCAGTGCTACACTGCTTCCAGCTACTGGCTGATGGGGGAGTGGCGCTGCGTGTAGAGAATTCGGAGGTGGAAACGGAGGAGGAGGAGCCAATAACGTAGGTGCTGGCGGAAACCCTGATGGAGGTAGGGCCCGCAATCCTCGGCGTGGGTAGCACCCGTGCCATCCCAGGGTCCGAGTCGCTCCCAGCCTCCACGACATTCACCCAGTGTGCCGTCAGGGAAATGTAGCGTCCCTGGCCACAAGCACTTGTCCATGTGTCAGTCGTTAAGTGGACCTTCCCAGTAACTGCGTTGGTCAGGGCACGGGTGATGTTACGGGACACATGGTGGTGTAATGCGGGGATGGCACACCGGGAAAAGTAGTGGCGGCTGGGGACCGCGTACCGAGGGACAGCTGCTGCCATCAGGCTGCGGAAGGACTCAGTGTCCACAAGCCTAAATGGCAGCATTTCGATGGCCAGTAATTTGGAAAGGTGTGAGGTTAGTGCTATGGCCTGTGGGTGGGTGGCTGGGTATTTTCTCTTGCGCTCAAATGCCTGGGGTAACGACATTTGGACGCTGTGCTGGGACAGGGAAGTGGATGTGGTCGTTGATGGTGCTTCAGATGGTACAGGTGCAGGGCGGGAGGTATGCGGGCCTGCGCCTTCGACAGGCGATTGGCCGGCACCGAAAACAGGGGAAGAGGAGGCAGTGGTGTGGCCTGCAGACACAGATGGGCGATCCAGGCGTTCCTCCCACTTATTACGGTGCTTGGATGCCATGTGTCGGATCATGCTGGTGGTGGTGAGGTTTCTAGTGTTCATGCCTCGGCTCATTCTGGTGTGGCACAGGTTGCAAACTACAATTCTTTTATCGTCCGCACTTTCCTTAAAAAAACGCCATACCGCGGAACACCTACCCTTTGGCAAGGTAGATTTACGCAAGGGGGTGCTCCGTGGAACATTTGCGGGCCGGTTTGGTGCGGTCCGCCTTCTTTCTGTAGCCACACCACTGCCTCTTCCAGCCTGTTGCGGTGCTGCAGATGGCTCACCCTCAGGACTGCTGTCATCGCTCGGCTCTACACCTTCCCAGGTGGGGTCAGTCACCTCATCGTCCACCAAGTCCTCCTCCACTTCCTCACTCTGATCATCCTCCTCATGTCTTGATCCCACCACATACTCAGTCATTGACAACTGTATAACATTCTCCTCAACAAGGTCTTGAGACGGAAATAGTGGTTGATTTAATGGCAACTGTGTCTCATCATCATCATCATCATCCACTACTTCCTTTGACCTTAAATGCCGTTCACATCTGTCATCTTCTTGTGATTGGGTACCCTCTAGAGGTTGTGAATCAGGGCACAAGATGTCATGTTCCTCTGCAAGCGTGCTTGGAGAGAGGGTCAAATGAAGGATTGGTGATGAGACGAGCTCCTCACTATATCCCAGTGTGGGATCACTTCTTTGACCAGACCGTGTATGGTGGGAGGAAGGATGATCAGAGTGAGGATTATGTTGACCAGACTCTTGGCTACTGAGAGTGGACTTGGTGGAAGACAGGGTGGTGCTTAACCGACTGGAAGCAGTATCAGCTGACATCCAACCGACCACCTGTTCGCAGTGGTCGGACCTCGAGAGTGATGTCCTGCGACGCCCTGTGAAATGAGACATGAAGCTAGGTATGGTGGATGTCTTTCTTTCTTGTGCTCTGGCACCAGGCACAGTTTCTCCGCGTCCTGACCCGCGCCCTGAACTATCAGGATCACGTCCACTTCCCCGTCCCTTTTTACCCGCCTTCTTCATCTTACACGGAATATGTGACTTTAATATTTGAGTTTGAAAACTTAACAGTATTTCTTCCTATTCTGCAACTGTGCAGAGTACACAGAATAGGCTGCTAAACTGCGGTGACACACACTGAATGGAATATGTGACTTTAATATTTGAGTTTGAAAACTTAACAGTATTTCTTCCTATTCTGCAACTGTGCAGAGTACACAGAATAGGCTGCTAAACTGCGGTGACGAACACTGAATGGAATATGTGACTTTAATATTTGAGTTTGAAAACTTAACAGTATTTCTTCCTATTCTGCAACTGTGCAGAGTACACAGAATAGGCTGCTAAACTGCAGTGACACACACTGAATGGAATATGTGACTTTAATATTTGAGTTTGAAAACTTAACAGTATTTCTTCCTATTCTGCAACTGTGCAGAGTACACAGAATAGGCTGCTAAACTGCGGTGACGAACACAGAATGGAATATGTGACTTTAATATTTGAGTTTGAAAACTTAACAGTATTTCTTCCTATTCTGCAACTGTGCAGAGTACACAGAATAGGCTGCTAAACTGCGGTGACACACACTGAATGGAATATGTGACTTTAATATTTGAGTTTGAAAACTTAACAGTATTTCTTCCTATTCTGCAACTGTGCAGAGTACACAGAATAGGCTGCTAAACTGCGGTGACACACACTGAATGGAATATGTGACTTTAATATTTGAGTTTGAAAACTTAACAGTATTTCTTCCTATTCTGCAACTGTGCAGAGTACACAGAATAGGCTGCTAAACGGCGGTGACACACACTGAATGGAATATGTGACTTTAATATTTGAGTTTGAAAACTTAACAGTATTTCTTCCTATTCTGCAACTGTGCAGAGTACACAGAATAGGCTGCTAAACGGCGGTGACACACACTGAATGGAATATGTGACTTTAATATTTGAGTTTGAAAACTTAACAGTATTTCTTCCTATTCTGCAACTGTGCAGAGTACACAGAATAGGCTGCTAAACTGCGGTGACACACACTGAATGGAATATGTGACTTTAATATTTGAGTTTGAAAACTTAACAGTATTTCTTCCTATTCTGCAACTGTGCAGAGTACACAGAATAGGCTGCTAAACGGCGGTGACACACACTGAATGGAATATGTGACTTTAATATTTGAGTTTGAAAACTTAACAGTATTTCTTCCTATTCTGCAACTGTGCAGAGTACACAGAATAGGCTGCTAAACTGCGGTGACACACACTGAATGGAATATGTGACTTTAATATTTGAGTTTGAAAACTTAACAGTATTTCTTCCTATTCTGCAACTGTGCAGAGTACACAGAATAGGCTGCTAAACTGCGGTGACACACACTGAATGGAATATGTGACTTTAATATTTGAGTTTGAAAACTTAACAGTATTTCTTCCTATTCTGCAACTGTGCAGAGTACACAGAATAGGCTGCTAAACGGCGGTGACACACACTGAATGGAATATGTGACTTTAATATTTGAGTTTGAAAACTTAACAGTATTTCTTCCTATTCTGCAACTGTGCAGAGTACACAGAATAGGCTGCTAAACTGCGGTGACACACACTGAATGGAATATGCGACTTTAATATTTGAGTTTGAAAACTTAACAGTATTTCTTCCTATTCTGCAACTGTGCAGAGTACACAGAATAGGCTGCTAAACTGCGGTGACACACACTGAATGGAATATGTGACTTTAATATTTGAGTTTGAAAACTTAACAGTATTTCTTCCTATTCTGCAACTGTGCAGAGTACACAGAATAGGCTGCTAAACTGCGGTGACACACACTGAATGGAATATGTGACTTTAATATTTGAGTTTGAAAACTTAACAGTATTTCTTCCTATTCTGCAACTGTGCAGAGTACACAGAATAGGCTGCTAAACGGCGGTGACACACACAGAATGGAATATGTGACTTTAATATTTGAGTTTGAAAACTTAACAGTATTTCTTCCTATTCTGCAACTGTGCAGAGTACACAGAATAGGCTGCTAAACTGCGGCGAAGCACACTGAATGGAATATGTGACTTTGATATTTTAGTTTGAAGACTTAACAGTATTTCTTCCTATTCTGCAACTGTGCAGAGTACACAGAATGTGCTGCTAAACTGCGGCGACGCACACTGAATGGAATATGTGACTTTGATATTTTAGTTTGAAGACTTAACAGTATTTCTTCCTATTCTGCAACTCTGCACAGTACACAGAATGTGCTGCTAAACTGCGGCGACGCACACTGAATGGAATATGTGACTTTGATATTTTAGTTTGAAGACTTAACAGTATTTCTTCCTATTCTGCAACTCTGCACAGTACACAGAATGTGCTGCTAAACTGCGGCGACGCACACTGAATGGAATATGTGACTTTGATATTTTAGTTTGAAGACTTAACAGTATTTCTTCCTATTCTGCAACTCTGCACAGTACACAGAATGTGCTGCTAAACTGCGGCGACGCACACTGAATGGAATATGTGACTTTGATATTTTAGTTTGAAGACTTAACAGTATTTCTTCCTATTCTGCAACTCTGCACAGTACACAGAATGTGCTGCTAAACTGCGGCGACGCACACTGAATGGAATATGTGACTTTGATATTTTAGTTTGAAGACTTAACAGAATGTGCTCTAATCTGCAACTTTGCACACTAAACAGAATGTGCTCTAATCTGCAACTTTGCACACTAAACAGAATGTGCTCTAATCTGCAACTTTGCACACTAAACAGAATGTGCTCTAATCTGCAACTGTGCACACTAAACAGAATGTGCTCTAATCTGCAACTTTGCACACTAAACAGAATGTGCTCTAATCTGCAACTGTGCACACTAAACAGAATGTGCTCTAATCTGCAACTTTGCACACTAAACAGAATATATATATATATATATTTTTTTTTTCCCCCCACACAAAATAACCTGCTGCCCCCACACACAGTAGTCCTAAAAAGGACTTTTGGTTCTTTTTTTTCACAATTTTGCTTTTTTTCCTCCCTACACTGACTTTCCCTTCCTATCCTCAGCTCTCCCTGGCTAAGACTGAGCCGAACTCGCTGGTCAGGTGCTATACAGCACCCGACCACGGGTTCTGGCCAGCCAATCAGTGTAATGCCAGCAGCCAACATGGCTGCTGGCATTACACTGATGTCAGAGCCTCCCTGCACGTTTATTGGCTGCGCAGCAGCCGCAAAACGTGCGGGGAGGAGACCCGAACATGGCGGGCGAGCACATGCGGTACTCGTACGAGTACCGCCATGTGCCGAGCAGAGCGATGCTCGAGCCGATCCGAGCATCGGCCGAGCATGCTCGCTCAACACTACTATTGAACACTCACTGTATACAGAAGCTGTCCCACCTCACCCCACCAGATATCTTATCTCTTTCAAACATTCAAACATTATAATTGTGGGGTGTCGCTTGTTAGGTAATCATCTGGTCATCCTCACATTCATTTTATGCTTTTTAGAGTCTCTGTTTCCTTTAAACACCTGCAACACATGAGCCTGTGTCCTCTCTGGATCAGTTGCTCCCTTGCAGTGTGGCTGGGACTGATGACATCACTGATGTATTATAATTTCTGTTACTTATACTTTATCAGGTGGCAGAATGACAAATTAGCAGTAGCAGCTAACATTATCAGTCCAAGCCACTCCAATTATCTTGTCATCAGAACTAAGGCGACCAATTGTGGGTAATTTGCAGGATTGCTTGATCCAACCTGTCAACTTTAATTCATTTTGCATGTTTGAAAACTTCATTCAAAACTCCCTATGGATCATGTTAGCCAAGAGACCATCAAATAAACAGATTAGGAAATATTAAAACTTTTATATCTGAAAAAGTTAAAGTGAAGGTCCTCTCTCAGTGTTGTACCATCTGCTACTGATGCTCTGTGTTTTATTAGCACATATTTGTGTATCGTAGCACACCCAGAGAGCTCATCATACAGAAATAAACATATCTCCTAAACCATGGATCTTCTGGTATTTTGCCTTACATGATGTATAAGCTGTTATTAATTGAGTTTTCAAACATGCAAACTTTAACTGAAGGTGACAGGTCCACATTAAAGTGAAGTCAGAAATGTTTACTCTATAAGTGACCCCACTACAATCAAATTCAAAGCTCTCAAAAGGCTGTACTTTTGTACATAGTGGGGATTTCCAGGGTCTGCAGAGCATCTGCACGTGCAAAAAACACCATGATTATAGAGACACTTGAAGGTGTCCCTATTACTTTAAAGTAAGTAGTAACACATTCTAAAGTTTTTTTGGGGGGGCTCTGTGTGCCAATTGGAGCCCCAAATGGAACACTACTACTTTCAAAACCAGACGCCATTTCCCTTGTTAGACAGGCTCTCAGGCTCCCTGTCTGTATGATGAAGCATGGACTATTTTTTGTGCAACCTGCTGTTGGAAGAATCTATAGGTCCTGAAGCACATCACTTTTGTTTTTCAGGAAGGAGAGAGGTTACCGTATAAATGACTATCTCCCCGGAAAATCGTGGCTGTCGGGTTCCAACAGGAGGCTCCATCTGACCTAGAAAACTTTACCTAGCACCTGTATGTGTCTGTCTTTATGTTAAGGCAACAGAAACACATTCATTAGAAGGTATTTTAACATCCAATCAGCAAGGAGTGAGTTAGATCTCTTGAACAGCCAATCAGAATTATGGAGCATATCGAGGTGCAAATATTAGCTTATGGCCTGAATCATTCATTATATATATAAATACAACTGAAAGTACAACACCTTACCATATATAACAGAAACTTAAATTTATTTTGCACATTTATGTTTATAAATCACAAGACTTTATTCATATGGAGAATGAAGGGAAAGTTGCGGCTAATCACAGAATGACACTATAGGTGGGATGGAGATAAAAACTAAATGTAATACAAGAAATCAAGAGTTAACAATAGTAACAAATGAGAGCTAATTATCTCTAATCTACTTAAATAAATGTCAGATAGATCTCCTTAAATCTCCCTGCAGCTGGTAGGGTTGCAACATATATGTAAGAAACAAGAGGGAAGGGGAACGAACATTGCAAAGTGTCCTCTAAGTGTAGTATTAGAATGTCTCAATTTATTATTATTTATAATGAGAGAATGTATACAAGCATGTAAGAAAGAGCTAAAATAACGAATGACACAATGGGGATTATGCAATAAGGCATGAAAAATAGGTGATACAGTAGAGATGACTTCTCCAGTGATATCACTTCTTCAGTTCCTATGTTATTCTATGGAGCCTATGCATTAAGATCTCTAAAGTTGGATAAATGTTAGTGCATTGGCTTCATATCAATGTAGAAGTCATCTCCACTTTATCACACATTTATGTATCCCCCCCAATGCATACTATATTGAGAACAACACATTGAAAGTTAGGTAGACATAAAATACAATGGGGGTTATGAACTAAGGCATGATAAAGAGGTTATAAAGCGGAGTTGACTTCTCCAGTGATATCACTTTTCCATTCCTGTGTTATTCTATACAGCCTATGCACTAAGATCTCCAAAGCTGAAGAAATCTTAGTGCATTGGCTCCATAGAATAACACAAAACTTGGAGAAGTGAAATCTGGGGAAGTCATCTCTGCTTTATCACCTCTTTATCATGCTTTAGTGCATCTCTCCCAATGTGTCATCAAAAGTATCTCCTATATGAGTGAATACCCAATAGGAGGTGATTAAAAGAAAATAATTTGAGAAAATATATAGGAAAGTGGAATACTGAATGATAATGACTGAGTATAAATAGAATGCAGTGTGTATGCTATATGTATAGGAATAAATCACCCAATAGTGACAGTAAGAATAAAGATAAACTAGAAGAAAATAGGTGGAAAACTGTACTACTGGGAGATAATTATCAATAACTAAATGCTGATGGAGGTGTGAGAGTATAAGGAAGAGCAAGCATTTTCATGCAAGTGTCCAGTTAACAACTGGAATAAAACATAATCAGTGTCTTCAAATCTATGGCTAATAAATTAAAGGAGGTGGTAAGTAAGGTAGTGGTCGCTTCCACACAAATACTTGGTCAGCTCATTCAATTTACCACATATGGTGTTCCTCTTAAGTGAGGTTGTACACTTACTTGAGGCCCATATGTAATGCATCCATTAGTACAGTCATTAAGTGAAGTCCTTCAAGGCTTCTGATTCCTTCCTCCCGTAGGAGCTTCTTACTTTCTGCAGCATGATTTCTCTACTCTACTTCCCATGTTTCGTATTGTCACAATAACTCAGGCAAATAATCACACAACACAGTACAAGTAAGTTTAACCAGTTTACTGAAGAAAATAGTAGTAGCAATAAAAATAATATGAATGATAATAAGAGTGAACACTTCCTCACCCTTGGGGAGACAGGTGTAAGGACAGTGTAGTCCACTACTCAAGCTGACACTGAACTGCAATTGGATAACAGAGGGTACTGAGCCAAACTTGCTCTCACCTGGAATGCCAGGAATAGGAACGGAGAGTACCCGTACAACCTCCTGAGAGAGATGTCAGATGATAGTGCACAGTAACGTAGAGCAAGGTAACGAACAAAGGCCACATAGCGGAGGTGCACTAGGAGGCTGCCAAACACGTAATTGCAGTAGCACAGTAGTACGAACCCAGAGAGAGACAGGCAGAGACAACAGGGAGCGCACAAAGGTAGTGTACCAGGAGGCAACTGGTATAGCGAAATAGGTAACACTATAAGCACTGGGGCAATGGGATCGCACAGAGAGGAGGCAACAAACAACGCTACTAGCAAGGAGAGTTGTACCGATTAGGTAGTGCCCGGAGGCAAAGGAATCGCACAGTGTGGAGGCCACTAGCAATGCTACCGACAGGGTAGCAGATGCACCGAATAGGTAAAGCACGCCTACAGTTATACCTGGGGACAGTGGTAGTCAGACAGGAGCAAGAGTAGGTCAGACAAGCCACAGTCAGGAACCAGTTCAGGTAGTCAGCCACAGCCGGGGTCAGCACAGAGCGGGTAGTTGGACAAGCCAGGGTCATACACAGATCAGTTAGTCAAATGGAGCAAAGGTTATACACCCGTTAAGGTCCCACGAAACGAAGGGAAAATTTTCTGCAGGGTACCTGGAGGTTAAGATTACGGGAGCACAGCCATACCCTCTCCCCCACCTGAAATACTGGAGTCGGCCCCCGCCGACAGTCTGCATGTTTCTTGTAGCACTGCGAGGACCTCTGAAGGGATCTCTGAACTTGAACCCATGTGGTGCGAAGCTGCCTAAGATGCTCGTCTAGAGACGGAATCTCTTGTGCCTTGAACGAGTCAGGTAGCAGAGCAGGCTGAAAGCCATATTTAATCAGGAATGGAGAGATCTGTGAAGAAGAACTTACAGCACAATTCCTGGCAAACTCCGCCCACAGTAACAAATTCGCCCAATCATTGTGATGGTCTGAAATAAAATGTCTTATGAATTATTCTAGGCCTTGAGTGGATCTTTCAGCAGCACCATTCGACTGAGGGTGGTAGGCCGAGTAGAAGGACAGCTGGATGCGTATTTGCCCACAGACCAGTACCTTGGGTACCCCATGTAACCTGAATACCTCTCTGGCAAATATCTTGGCCTTTTAATGGTACAAAGTAGGCCATCCTGGATAACCTGTCAACAATCATAAGAATGACCTTGTGCCCTTTGGAGACAGGTAACTCCACCATGAAATCGATGGCTAGGTGAGACCAAGGACGTTCACCATTAGGAACTGACTGCAAAAGTCCAACCGGAAGGTGTCTGAGAGTTTTACTACGGGCACATGTGGCGAAAGCCGTTACAAAGGCGGAGCAGTCATTTTGTAGGCTAGGCCACCAGAAAAGCTGGGATATGGACCAGATTAATTGGTCACGACCGATATGCCCTGCGGCCTTCAAGGAATGATAGGTCGTCAGCAGGCAAGAATGGAGAGATTCGGGAACGAAACACCTGACACTAGGTTTGTGTGCAGGAGCGGTAGCTTGGGCTGCCAAAATCTCCTCCCCCAAGGGAGAGGTAATGCTAGTGTGAATGGTGGCTAGGATGTGATCGGTGGGAATGATAGGCACCAGAGTGCTCTCTGCCTCGGGATCCGAACCAAATTGTCTGGAGAGAGCATCAGCCCTTACATTCTTGGTACTGGAAGGTATAAAACCACATAATTAAACCTGAACAGGAACAATGCCCATCTGGCTTGTCTGGGAGACAATCTCTTGGCCTCTGAGAGATAGGTCAGGTTTTTGTGGTCAGTGAGAATAAGAATCGGGGAGCTCGTCCCCCCCAGTAGGTAGCGCCACTCCTAAAAGTGAGAAAATAATAGCCAACAATTCTCGATCTCCAATATCATACAGTCTCTGTGGCCATGACAATTTTTTTAGAAAAATACCCACACGGGAATAGGGTCTTGCCAGGAGCCGAGCGCTGAGACAGGAGGGCACCTACTCCTGACTCGGACACGTCAACCTCCAGGGTAAAGGGGAGGGCGGGATTGGGAGCAACAGGATAGGAGCCTTAGGGAAGGCAGCTTTTAGATTCTCAAAGGCGTGGATAGCTGTGGGTGTCCAGTTAGTTGTATCTGCCCCCTTATGTGTCATATCAGTAAGTGGTTTCACCACTCAGGAAAAGTTCTTAATGAATTTCCTATAATAGAAACCTCTGTATAGTCTTTAGACCTACTGGACGGGGCCATTGCAGAACTGCGGACAACTTAACTGGATCCATGGCCAGTCCTGCACAGGAAATCATGTACCCTAGAAATGTGACCTCAGACTTGTGAAACTCGCACTTCTCCAGCTTACAGAATAATTTGTTCTCTTGTAAGATTTGCAAGACCTGTGCCACATCTGCTTGATGTGCTTCTAAGTTGGGTGAGTGGATAAGAATGTCATCCAACTATACTACTACACACCTCTGCAGTAGGTCTCTTAAGACATCATTGATAAATTCTTGGAACAGTACCGGAGCATTACACAATGCGTTTTTTACCACTGGATTATTTAGACCTCTGTAGTCAATACATGGTCTCAATTCCCCATCCTTCTTTTTTACAAAAAAGAATCCCGCGCCAGCAGGTGAGGAGGACTTGCGAATGATCCCTCTGGCCAGGGCATCAGACACATAATCCTCCATAGCACGATTCCTCCTCCAGGGACAGGGGGTAAACGCGCCCCTTCGGAGGTATGGCTCCTGGGATTAAATAAATTGTACAGTCGTACGGCCTGTATGCCGGCAATGTACTAGCCTCTACCTTGTTAAATACCTCCTTGAATGATTGGTACACTGCAGGTAACGAGGTAGAGGTACATAGTATTCTGGTAGGTTGTTGGAGACACGCCTCAGCACAGTGAGGGGACCATGACACGATGTCACACGTCTGCCAATCTATCCTAGTATTGTGCGTCTGTAGCTAGGGGAACCCTAAGATGATCGCATAATGCGGCAACTTTATTATCTGAAATTTTAGGGTCTCCACATGGAGTGCCCCTACCCTTAGGGATACCTGAACCGTTTCATGGGTGACGTGTGACGGCTGTAGTGGTCTACTGTCAATAGCCTCAATGGCCAATGAAGAAGAGCAAGGTGACAAAGGAATATCGTGCTGGGCCGCAAAGCCAGCATCCATGAAGAATCCAGCAGCTCCTGAATCCACCAAGGCCAGAGCCATGACAGAGGATGTGGACCAGGATACCACGACATCAAGAATAGGTTTCTCAGACTGAGAATCAGGGAACTGTGATACTCCACCTAGGGTTTGCTCCTGACACAACCCTAGGTGCGAGCTTTTTTTTGACTTCCCACAGTACAGACAAAGGCCCTCTCTCCGTCGGAAAGTCCTCTCCTCACCAGAGAGGCGCGTAAAGCCCAGTTGCATAGGTTCTACCCTGCCAGCCATGGAATCAGGAAGTATGGGAGGCGAGGGAGGACAGGGTAGGGTAGAAAAGCTGGGAGCTAATCGATGAGTATGTTTCAGACCCTGGTTACTGAAAGCAGGCCTCTCTCTAAGCCTGGTGTCAATTAAAATTGCAAAGGAAATCAGATTGCTTAGGTCTCTCGGTAGCTCATGGGCTGCTGTCTCATCTTTGATGGTGTCGCACAGACCCTGTGTAAATGCTGCTACTAATGCCTCATTGTTCCAGCATACTTCTGCAGCCAAGGTACGAAATTCAATGGCAAAGCTGGCCACCATGCGTGTGCCCTGACGTATGGCCATGAGTCTCTTTGCTGCAGATACTGCTCTGGCTGGAACATCAAACACTCTGCAGAATTGCCCCACAAATTCCGAGAAGTTATTTACAATAGGCTTCTTTGTCTCCCATAATGGATTAACCCAGGCTAGAGCCTTGCCAGACAACAGGGAGATCACCAGCCCAACCTTGCTTCATTCACTCAGAAAGGCTTGTGGTACCATTTCCAAAAAAATGTCCACCTGGTTCAAAAACCCTCTGCAAAGAGTAGGCTCCCCTTCGTTACGTTGAGGAAAGGGAGCAGTACCTGATAACTCTCGACTTATACTGCTTGCCGGGTTCAGAGGTACTGCCGGTGCCAAATCTAGGGAGACCACCGGTTGATTTGGAGCTTGCCCAAAGTGCGCGGTATGGTTTAATAAGTTCTGCATAGCAAAAGATAATTGATCGATCCGTTGATCCTGTGAGTCCATTCTGGCCAGAATGCTCTGAACTGGTTCACTTGTACTTTCAGTACTCATGGCCCTTTCGTACTGTCACTGTAACTCAGGCAAATAATCACACAGCACAGTACAAGTAAATTTAACCAGTTTATTGAAGAAAATAATAGCAGCAATATAAATAGTATGAATGATAATAAGAGCAAACACTTCCTCACCCTTGGGGAGACAGGAGTAAGGACAGTGTAGTCCACTACTCAAGCTGATACTGAACTGCAATTGGATAATAGATAACATGGGTACCGAGCCAGACTTGCTCTCACCTGGAATGCCAGGAATAGGAACGAAGAGTACCCGGACAACCTCCTGAGAGAGATGTCAGATGATAGTGCACAGTGACGTACAGCAAGGTAATGAACGAAGGCCAGACAGCGGAGGTGCACTAGGAGGCTGCCAAATACGTAATTGCGGTAGCACAGTGTGAACCCAGAGAGAGACAGGAAGAGACAACAGGGAGCGCACAAAGATAGTGTACCAGGAGGCAACTGGTATAGCGAAATAGGTAACACTACAAGCCCTGAGCCAATGGGATTGCACAGTGCTGAGGCAACAAACAACGCTACCAGCAAGGAAAGTTGTACCGGCTAGGTAGTGCCTGGAGCAAAGGAATCACACAGTGTGGAGGCCACTAGCAATGCTACTTGTAAGGTAGCAGATGCACTGAATAGGTAAAACGCGCCTACAGCTATACCTGGGGACAGTGGTAGTATAAAGCGTAGGTCAGACAAGCCACAGTCAGGAACCGGATTGGGTAGTCAGCCACAGCCAGAGGTCAGCACAGAGTGGGTAGTCAGTCAAGCCAGAGTCATACACGGATCAGATAGTCAGACAAGCCAAGGATCGAGAACCAGGAGATATTGAACAGCAAGCAAAGGTCAAAATGAGCAACACTGAACACCAGTTCGCGGGAAGGTTATAAGGCCGTCTCAGAGGGCGGAGAAATCTAGGCTATGCAGACAGGAAACTACAAAATAGCGAGCGCGGCGTCAGAGACGCTCACCCGCCGATAGTGGCAGACCAGAAACTGCATCCAGAACCCACCACCAGATAGCAGAGCAGGCAAGGAATCACGGGTTCCATGATACGTATGCAGTGTCAGACAGCATCTCAGGCTCTCCCCGTGGGTAGACGTGGTAGTTGACTCAACACAATTCAGGTCCCACCGGCTCCTTCTTTTAGAGATCAAAGATGAAGAAGTCAGAGTGTGCTGAATTTCATTGAGCCAACTACCACCGCCACCCGCGTGGAGAGCCTGAGATGCTGTGAGACACTGCATATGAAATATGGGAGGACAGTGGAGAAACTGTGCTGCAGGAAAAATGAATTTACCTATGGATGCAAGATTTCCCAAAGATTCTAGGGGAAAACCAAAGTGTCTATGTATAATATGCACTCTTGTTTTCATTGGGGTGGAGCAGCTGATTCCCTTTAGTCACATGGAGAGAAAAGCCAATGCCTAGGGAGACCTAGAAACAAATATTGTGACAAGCACCCTTCGAGAATGAACAAGATAAAGTGTCTTGTTCTGAGGCATGGTGGCCGCTCAATGGTGCTACAAGTCATGTTTTTCAATCCCTTGAGCCATTGCAGAGAGGAAATTTCCATGTCCATATCAGATTGTTCCCACCTGCAGGCAGTCCAGCTCTGAAATATCAGGCAAATCCTCTCCGAACAAGAGAACCACTACAACCACAGACGTACGTTTTGGATTATGTGGGCCTCATTAGAGTGGTGCAGCTGATTCCCTCTAGGCACATGCAGAGCATGGGTAGGGGAAGACAGCACAAATATCCATATAAGTTTAGTAAATAATTGAATCTTAAATAGTCATAAAACCAGAGTAA
This sequence comes from Rhinophrynus dorsalis, assembly GCA_037306005.1. Lineage (NCBI taxonomy): Eukaryota > Metazoa > Chordata > Amphibia > Anura > Rhinophrynidae > Rhinophrynus > Rhinophrynus dorsalis. The sequence continues at coordinate 287,319,323 of CM074719.1, read as the reverse complement.
AACATGACATATAAAAAATAAATTAAAAGACTAAATATGATAAATACAGTTGATCCCTATAGACCAATAAAATAATAGTGTCAAAACTGAATAATTATCATATAACTAAGTGTTGAAATACAGTTATAGCATAAAAGATGGTAGACCCAAAATAGAGCTTAGGTAGAGGAGAAATGTCAGAGAAAGTAAAATTCTGGACAGTATACGGAATACAGCTAGAAAGTGGGACCTCCCACACAGGAGCTCCAAGTAGATAATAGAATCTAAAGTGAGTAATGGCCCCTTACATAGACAATATAATGTCAGAGCATCTACTACTTCAATAATATAACACTTGTATTTCCCAGATCGTCACACAGTGTACATGGCCTCTTACTTGATACAAATGTTGAATATCCACATCTCTAAAACTAAAGATCATGCTCCATCAGAAACAAGTCCTTCTCCTCATTTCCAGTAGTTCTGCCCTTTTCCTCAATGTTGCTCAGGTTGACATCTACCACCTCAGCACTTGGCAGCCTCTACTAATTACAATGCTCTGTATGCCCCTTCTTATGGAAGTAGCATTGAGCCCTTCCCACTTACCCTAACCCTCCTCTCATGAACAGAGAATAGAAGTGAAGCTCCCTATCCCTTGGAGAGCAAGGGCCCCTGCCTGGGATGCTCTTCTAACATAGTGAGTCTAGAAAGAAATATAGTGATGGGCACCCATCGGGAATGAACCAGATAAAGTGTCTGGCTCTGAGCCATGGTGGCCTCTCAATGGAGCTACAAGTCACATTTTTCATATTCCACTGCAGAGAGGAAATTTCAATATCTGACAGGTCCTGCCCACAGACAGTCCAGCTAGGAAATGTTAGGCAAATCCTCTCTGCATTGGAGTTTAGATGGACATGTGAAGACTGAATGCATTAAAGAAGTTACGTTTCTTATTAACAAACCCCTAAAATGCATTACTTTGGCCAGAAAACCCTAATGGCTTGCCATTTTTTTTTTTGTTAATAAAATGTTCTCGTGTATAATATGCACCCCCCCACTTCACATAAGGTGAAGAGGGGCAAAATTGTGCGTATTATATGTGAAATTGTATATATATATACTTCCGCATCCACCCACAAATATCCACATACTTCTATATACACAGAACTGCTGTAAAGTAAGAATGGTCTCAAAAATAGCCATGTTAATAGTTTAATTTTAGCAATTAACAAAATGTTAGTGAGGGAACCAAAGACAAATCTAAATCAAATCAGTATGTGGTGTAACACCCTTGGCCTTCAAAACAGCATAAATTCTTCTAGGTACACTTGCACACAGTTTGTTAAGGAACTTGGCAGGTAGGTTGTTCCAAACATCTTGGATAATTAATCAGAGTTCTTCTGTGGATTTAGGCACCCTCAGTTGCTTTCTCTCTCTTCATGTAATCCCAACAGACTCAATGATGTAGAGATCAGGGCTCTGTGGGGGCCATACCATCACTTCCAGGACTCCTTGTTCTTCTTGAGTTCTTTGGGTTTGTTGTCATGCTGCAGAATACATTTGGGTCCAATCAGATGCCTTTCTGATAGTATTGTATCTGCCTGTACTTCTCAGCATTGAGGAGACCATTAATTTTTACCAAATCCCCAACTCCATTTTCAGAAATGCAGCCCCAAACTTGCATGGAACCTCCACCATGCTTCATTGTTGCCTGCAGACACTCAATATGTAGGCACTACAGAAGGCTCTTGACAAGGGGACAGTTTGTTTAACTGGTAAGTCTATAAATCACTGGAGATCATCATAATTATATTTATATCCCGGATGAAGTGACCTAGCATTACAAACACATAGACAGATTATCATTGAATATATATTTTTTACGTTGATTTTATTGGTGAAAGGCTTTGCCTTTATTATATTTTAATACATTTATATACTTGTCAGGAGCCTCCTGTAGACTCCAAACCTGCTTACCTTCCTTAGATGGTACCAGTATTGTGTCTGTAGCCTTTGTTTGGCATGGGTTTGCTTTATGGAGTATTACCACCAATATACTGGAGCTCTCTTATACATCCTGGGAGGTAAAGTATTTCTCTAAGTAGAAGGAGTTAACCACTGCTGTTGAGAATTTGGGAGAAGTTGGAGCGTGACCATGACTGGAGGTCAGATCCAGTCAATGTGAACCATCCTAGAGGCAGGCTTAGCCTCTCAGAAATGTGAGTACTCTGTGAGGGGGATTTTTGTACCTTGTTCTTGACAATTGACTTCCATTATACTACACTTAGAGTGGATCGAGCTGCTTTGTTTGTTTTTACTTTGCATGCACTTTGTGGACCCTTCCGACTTCTTGAAAACAAGCTGCATATCCGAGGTCTGACTTAGTGAAAGATTTCAAGATTTAATGAACTTATAACCTTTTTATTACCTGATCACTACCATATCCTTCTTTGATTTCTGCATGTTAACATATATATATAGTTTTAAAGGGATAGTAATACTTCGTTTTAACTTTATTTTATTTTGTAGGCATTAAAAAAACATGAAGAATGATATAAGTCTTATCTCTCAAACCTTTATGGTTTATGAGATATTCACAAGCAAAGTTCCCCTCCCCGCCCCTTTTACCTAGTGTAAACAATCTCTTCTCAGATGTGAGTCTGGTTGTATGACAGTACAGATAACAGAAGGGGACAATTTTCTTTGTATGAAAACAATGAAAGCCCTTCCCCCCTTGACAAGTTTTTCAGCTTTTTCCATTATCTTAATTGAAGATTGTCCCTCTCTGCAGTCTACCTGGGCATCTCCCTTCTCATCTGGTTAAACAGGGGGGGGATACTTTGTTTGTGAATATCTCTTAAACCATAAAGGTTTCAGAGATAAGACTTATATCATTCTTCGTGTTTTTTTAATGCCTACAAAATAAAATAAAGTTAAAATGAAGTATTACTATCCCTTTAAGGTTAAGTGTGTGTGTGGTTATACTTGGCGGTTCACACCTATTAGGTGAGCGCAGGAGCCTATATATTCTTTACACCTACATACGCTACACATAACTATATATATATATGTACATATATATATATATATATATTCCATACACCATCACACACCTATTTTCTTATACCCATATATATATAAAAATATACATATAAACACATAGGTTAACTTTTAAAAGGTCACACACAGAAGAGTGTGCGACCACATAACAGAGTAACCATGTCGTCATGATAAAAATGGAGACATGAGAATCTCCCATTGCATGACAGAAAGAGTTTCTCATGTTGTCTAGTGAACGGTCGCACACCTTTAACCCATGTATTACTGTTTCACAGTCACATGCCTGCAGCCTGAATTAACCCTTTACTAGCTGGTTTCTGACCTGGATAAACTGTGACCCACAGTTTGTCTACCGACTCACTACCTCTCTTCAGTATTCACTTGACGACGTGGGCTGACCGCCAACCTCCAGAGTTGCCTCCTCTGCAGGCTTGAGGATCACTGAAGATCCGCTCCCAGCTACTGGCAGACATGTAAGCAGAGTCAGGCCGGATCGTCAAGTGGATACTGAAGATAGCCAGCTAATAAAGGGATAATTCAGGCTGCAGGCATGTGATTGTGAAACAATGATACTGACAATCACTGGGGCTGATGCATTACAATCAGAGCAATTCTGTGGCAAGCCACCTCACCTTATTGGATAAATAAACACTTATACACAGGTTAAAGGTATGCGACCATTCGCTATCAGTGCGAGATTCTCATGTTGCCATTTTTATCATGGCGACATGGTTACTGTGTTATGTGGTCGCATGCGCTTCTGTGTGCGATTTTTTAAAAGTGAACCTATGTGTCTATATGTATATAATTTTATATATATATATATATATATATATATATATATATATATATATATATAGGTATTGGTTGAAAGCACTCACTCTTAAAAGTCACATGCCTAGGTGCACATTCCCCAAAGTGAATGAAATAAAAAATGAAAGAGGGTTATTTCATAAGTCCCACTGGTGCTGCCCTCTTTCATTTCTTGAGATATATATTTAGGTATAAGTATGTAGGTGTGTGTGCGTGCAACCTTTTAAAAGGATACCGACATATATTATTCCCATGCCATGAATTTAGAAAACTGACATAATTCAAAGGAAGTGGCTTTATCAAGGGTGTTAGTTGCTAAGCTACCCTCCCGTATAATAAATGTAGAATTATCGTAATCTTTCCTGACTCCTCCTTGGTACTACACCTGTAGGGGAGACTTCCAGGTCGCACAAAGGACCTAAATCAAAAGCGTGATGGATATATGGAATGGCCCCAGTGGAAGTTGCAGAGACAAGAAAACAGAAATATATATACTAGCAAAAGGGTCACTGCATTATCCGTGGGTATTAAGTCCTTCAGTGCTTCAGGGGTAACGACATCCAGGTAAATCCAGAAAAGGAGACAATGGTCTTAATTTGCATGTGTGTTTGTGTATTGCCTGTGTGTGTATTATTCTGTTTGTGTATTATGTTGTGAATGTATATGTGCGTGTGTTTTTCACATGTTGTGTGTGTGTTTTGCACGTGTGTTGTGTGCATGTGTTTTGCACGTGTGTTGTATACATGTGTATTGCATGTGAGTGTGTATTGTGCATGTGTATATTGTTTGTGTGTTGTATGTGTGCTTATATTGTGGGCATATGTGTGTGTATTTTCCGTGTGCATGTGTTTTTTCTGTGTCTATTGTGTGTGTTTATTATGCGTGTGTGTATTGTCTGTTTGTGCTGTGCATGTGTGTTTCATGTATGTATTGTGTGTGTGTTGTGCGTGTATTGTGCATGTGTGTTGTCTGTTTGCATTGTGCATATGTATTGCGTGTGTGTTGCGGTGTATTGTGTCTGTGTGTATTGTTTGTATGTGTTGTGTGTGTGTATTGCATGTGTTTTTTGTGAATGTGTGTTGTGTATGACTCTGTATTGTGTGAGTGTTGTGGTGTTTTTGTTGTTGAGTATTTGGGTGTTTATTGTGTGTGTGTGCATGTTTATTGCATGTATGTATTGGGTGTGTTGTGTGGTGCTTGTGTGTGTTTTGCACATGTGTGTGCATATGGTCTGTGTGTGTTGTGGTGTATTGTGCGTATTTATTGTGTGTGTGTTGTGCATGTGTGTATTGCATGTGAGTGTATATTGTGCATGTGTTGTATATAGCGCGTGTGTGTATTGCGGGCATGTGTGATCTGCGTGTGTATATTGTATGTGTGTGTTATGTGTCTTGTGTGTGTGTTGTGGGCATGTGTATTGTGTGTATCTGTGTATATTGTCTGTGTTGTGCATGTGTACTATGTGTGTGTTGTGCTTTTGTATTGTGTTTGTTTCTGTTGTATGTATTGTGTTGTGTGTAGTGTTTGTTGCATGAGTTTTGCGTGTGTTGTTATATGTGTGTATTGTCATATATTGTGTGTGTGTGTGTTGTGCATGTTTTTTTCATGCATGTGTGTATTCTGTGTTTTTGTGCATTTGTGTGTATTGCAGGTGTGTGTGTTGTGGGCATGTGTGTTGTTTGTGTGTGTATTGTCTGTGCTTTGCATGTGTATTGCATGCATGTATGTATTGTGTATGTGGTGTGTATGGTGCATGTGTGTGTCTGTGTGTGTTGTGCATATGTATTGCATGTGTGTTGTGTCTGTATATTGTGTGCATGAGAATGTATTGTAGTGTGTGTGTGTATATTGAAGAAAGCCCCTGCAATCCCTTACATTATCACAAAAGTGGCAGAGGGAGGAAATTGCCTATTTGTTTTAGTTGGAGGAGGGCTTCTTCTAGCAGAGAAAATCACCAAGAGTATGGGTAGTCACAGAATTGTGAGTTCCATTCAGGTCCAAGCTGTGGATTGTCCTAACCATGTCATACACTGTTCAAGGACAGTGATGCTACTCTATAACACTGGCCTTGCACAGTGTGTCTGTTTATGTCTGGCGATGTGAGATGATGTTTCGTGGCTTTTTTTTTGCTAAGCTGCATTATGTTTTTAAATACACTACAATAAACAGATTTTTTTCTTTTTAAGCTATCTTATTTTCAGTTCATGCTGTGAGTGCAGGATCTCTCTACTTTATTTGTTACTCATATGGATCAAGAAGTAAGAAAAGTCCAGCTCCAAAATCAAACCTCCCCTAATATGTCCTCATTTATCCCAAAGCACCCACATCCTCCATAGCACTCACCTCGATATTAACTCTGGTGCCAGACAGAGTGGTGCTCCCAAGTTCAAAACAACTTCAAACACAGAACAACAATCTATACTCTGGAACTGAAGAATGTATAAAGACTATTAGCTGCACACTCTAAGATCCATGGATTCACGGATGCAGCACAAAATCATCAGTCTGGTTGGTATAACGACTCTTATGATATTAAGCTCAGCTTGGCATCACCCTAAGATGTGCATAGATAAGACCAAGCAGATTGATGATGCTGTGTTGAAACTGGTGAGTCCGTGGATCTTTGTTTGTGTTGCCAAATGGAACTGATGATTTTGCAAAGCGGATCGGTTACAGGGTGCAGATTGTTGTTCTCTGTTTGAATTTTGCGGACCAGCCAGTTATAGGAGGTTGGGATGAGCTTTACAACATCGAATATCGTCTGGTGTGAATCACATGCATGGTGTTCCAAAACATTATGTTTTTCAGCAAAATCCAGAGACCTCTTTTTTAATTTAATCAATGCATGTTTTTCATTCGCCTGACTTGCACAATTGTATTCAGATATGTGCTACGATCTTTGAGGTACTCATCATTTAACCCCTTTGATTTCCAGAGGGATGACCAATGCATTGGTCTGCAATGTGTTGGTTACTCCACTGGCACTAAACAAGGTTAAAGGGGGTGTTGTGCTGATGGCTGTAGCTACATAGAAATCTTCAGTGAGATCGTAACATTGCCAGCTTCTAGTAGGCAATGTTGGGACTGTGAACTGCGACAGTACAGGCAGCTATCAGAGCTTAGTGCATGTGGCAATGAGCACCATCCTATATAATAATTCACTAGGATGTTTGTCAGAAGCCGTCATGTGCAGTAGAGACTGCCTGTGCTGCAGTCATGCGCAGTACAGAGTGCCTGAACCACTCTGTACTGTGCATGACTGCAGAGCGGCCAGTGAGCAGAGAGGCTCCGGGCACGAGCCGAAGCTGTTGGGTGGCACTGTGGCCTATGTATACGGGCTTTTAAACTAGTTAACATATAAACACAGTCACATGAATATGGCAATGGCTCATTACACTGCATTTCCAAATGCAAATGAGCCATCATTGATGTAGTCAGTACAAAATCATAATAAGTTCAAAAGCATGGTGGATTCATGGCGATGGCGTTCTGGTGGAGTATTTGTGTCACATTCATGGGGATATGATGAAGAAAACATCTAAGTGCATACTCTTGATATGCAATCGACACAAATATGAAAAAAGATCACCAACGTGGACCCTTATCGACATTTAATTCATCTCTCCACTGGTCAGTGTGTATATGGGCTTGTGTATGAACGAAAGGTTCCTATGCAGCCCTGCATTTTACATCTTTTATTAGAAGGGTATGGTGACATCTCTCCCATCTCAGCTGCAAGTTGTTACCTATAAATATTGTTCAGTCTATGTATTATGTTGGCCACATAACACCTGAGCTGCTCTTGATCCACAATATAGCGAGGATCTCAAGTAGTTTAATCATTAATAGGAAATAAAGAGGGGGTGGTAGAGACAATAAAACTTATGCATGAAAGTGGAGTAATACAGTTCTAGGGTAAATTAACTGAACCATAGGTGGGAAATAAATCCATATGCTTCAAACTGGGGATTTAAGGCTAGATTCAAATGCAGGAGATAAATGTTATCTCCAGTTTTATCAAAAATGTTCCTACTGAAGTCTATGGTTATACCTGGAGATAAAAACAGAGATAAAATTAGCACCTGCATTTGAATGCAGCCCCTTAATCTTTTGTAGTCTAGAGTGGTCTCTCTAGCATTGAATGTGTTAAAATGCAATTTAAAGCAATGAGAATTTCAGGAATTGTATTTATCCCCTATGATTAGTTGCTTTGCACATTTCTTTAGAACATGATCCCTAAGTAAGATCTTAGCAGTGACCTAGACATTGGATCGTTTGGTCTCCTTATAACTACCCAATACACACAGAAGCCTCCTGGCTTTCCCCACTGATTTACTACACAAAAGACATAACAAAGTAGAGTGCTGATGCATCCTATCTATTATCCCAAGAATATAGGATCCAAGATTGGTATCATGCTAGATACAACCTGAGCTATCTAGATAACATTGTACAAATGATACTGCAACTAACAATTAAAGTATACAATAGCACATTGATATGCTACACTAAACAGCTTTTTATCAGTGGGTTTTGTGTTGGGAATACGGAACCAACAATAAATTCAAAGGAATCTCCTCTCTGGCTGTGGTTAAGTGCAGATAAATGCTGTCTATTCTGGTCAGTGTTCTTGTTTGCATGTATTAGACTACACACATAATATACCAAGGTGAAATGGAGAACTTCTTGAGTAAAGCAAATAGCTCTATAGGGGACACATACAACTCCCATTGATATAAATGGGCATTGCATGGTTTTAACAGTCCAAACAGGATATTTAAATACTGCTAAATACTAGCTAGGGTGGCGATAACAAAGCAAAGTTATAATCAGCGGGGTAGTCGGGATTAACTGTATGGATGAAACTGGCACTAGATAGACATAGGCATACTCAGTTGTCCCGCTTACCTTCCTTTGGCCAGAAAATTCTAATGACCCTTATGAATTTTGTGACTTTGTTAATTAGAAAACAGGCCCATTAAAAGAATGAGAATTTGGATAATGCTTATTTGCATACCTGGGAACTTTCAAATTGAGCTGACCCTGAGATTGTGTAAATATTAACCCTTAAATTTCCCACAATATAGATTATCTGTGATATATCCCTCATTGCTGTAATTGAGATTCGCTCCAATCAGCATTCAAGGAGTCATTAATACACAACAACTTACAGATAGCAGTGCATGAACACACACAAATCAAGCAGTACTTCTCCATCTGCCTTTCTGGTACAAGTGGCACCAATTTAGAGACTAAAGAAGCATTAAACTGGAGCAGAATATATAACAGGTAGCAATGAACTCCCTCACCCTGAGATTTTGGCTCTTCACCCTGAGACCCTGAGATTTGGGCCAAAACCCTGAGTCTCAGGGTCAAACCCTGAGAGTTCCCAGGTATGCTTATTTGTTTCCTGTGGTGCAGATGGGCTGCTGTAGAACTGTACTGCTTTAGTTTTCTCAATGCATTGGGGACCTCTGGCTTTAAAGCAGTTTTATACTTTCATTAAAATCAATGGCAGTTAAGGAAATGTGTATTTAACAGCTATGATGCTGTTGGCTTGCTACATAATTGATCCAGTTATTTGTATTAAAGGGATAGCAATACATAATTTTCACAAATGTTCATGTTGTAGGTATTTAAAAAAAGAAATGAAATTCCCCCAGTCCCATCTCTCAAATCTTTATGGTTAGAGATATTCACTGTGAAAGTTCCCCCCTCCCCTGATGTCAGCGCTCTAGTTGACTGCAGGGGAATCTGGTCCTGGGACCAGCCGGTGGCTCTGCAGCAGAGCCGAGATAGAGATATTGAAAAAGAAATCCTTCACTGAAATGGTCTTCTAAGTGTGCTTGCAAACCAAGCACACTTTGTAGACCGTTCCAGTGAAGAATTTCTTTATCAATAATGCAATCTCAGCCCTGCTGAAGAGCCTCCGCCAGTCCCGGATTCCCCTGCAGTCAGCTAGAACTCTGACATCAGTGGAGGGGGGAACTTTCACAGTGAATATATCTCAAACCATAAAGATTTGAGAGATGGGACTGGGGGCATTTCATTTCTTTTTTAAATACCTACAAGATGAACATTTGAGAAAATGATGTATTATTATCCCTTTAAATCAGCCTTTTTGCAAGGAGATTTATCCCCTTTGCAAGGAGATTTACACCCCTCTAGTCCTCAAGGACTTATCCATTTAGGACCAGTGGAGTAAGCAACTGGGGGGGGGGGCTTGGAGATGCACTAAGGTTTGATAAAAAGATGTTGAAGCGGAGATAACTTCTCCAGTGAGATCATTCTCCACCAGTTCTTTTGTTATTCTATGGAGCCTATGCACTAAGATCCCTCAAGTCTGATATATATTAGTGCATAGGCTCCATAGAATAACATAAGAATTGGAGAAGTGATATCACTGCAGACATTAACACCACTTTGCCACATATTAGTGTATCTAACCCAATGTGCTGCACTCATCTCTGGTCCTTAATGTGTTAATGGCACAGTTTTCTTCTTGTTTCCAGTGCTGGAGAGTGCCTTAGGCAGGAGATGTCCTACAACATGCAGCTTATCTGAGCCTACTGAGCAACAAGAGCAATGCATACTGATAACTAGTCTGGCTCAAAGGTAATCAAAAATACAGGGCAACATAGTTCAATTGATTTTCACACTTCTCCAAAACATATTTTTGAAACAATTCCTATAAGAAGCTTTAAGAAACACAACATACATTTCTGAAGTATATGAGCTCATTTACTATTTTCAGTATACGTCTCTGAATTATAGGAGCTAATTTACTCTTTTCAAAAATAGCTGGTATTTCCTCCAAGTACTGGGCACAAAAAAACCCTGATAAATGTGTAAGGCAGTAATTCTCAGTTCCAGTCCTTAGAGCACACCAACAAGTCATATATTTATGATACTACCAATTGAGCACAGGTGGAGTCATCACAATGACTGATCCACTAATTACTCACCTGTGATTAAGCAGGAATAAACTGAAAAGGTGCACAGTTGGTGTGACCAGAGGACTAATGTTGAGAAACACATGTAAGGATTTCCAGATTTTTTTCTGTGAATCAATTAATCAGGCTGCTATTAACAAATTTAGTCAAGCTGATACCTTTATTGGCTAACTACGCAGATTTAGGATGCAAGCTTTCAAGACCTCTTAGGTCTCTTCCTCAGATATGTTAACATGCCTGAGGAATAGACCTAAGACATCTTGAAAGCTTGCTTCCTAAATCTGCTTAGTAATCCAATAAAGGTATCAGCTTCACTGTATTTGCCTCCTGTATTTCTACGGCTAACACAGCACCAATAGGGTGACCACATTTCCATTATGCCATTCTGGGACATGTGGTCACCCTAGTTCCGCGGCTGAGGCTCCCACCGGCACTGACCATCTTTCTGAGGCTGACACAGAGTAAGAATTCCCAGTGGGAATTCTTACTCTGTGTCAGCCTCAGAAAGATGGTCATCGCCGGCGGGAGCCTCAGCCGCGGGTCTCACTTGCAGCACCAGCATACCTGCTCCATCCCAGCTGTCTCGCACGTACCAGTCCAGCCAGCCAATGAAATGTATTTGCTATATGGTAAGGACCATATAGCAAATACATTTCATTGGCTGGCTGGACTGGCGCTTGTTGCTCAATTCCGGTACTCTTTGTTGTCCCGGTGGGGGGTGACCCGGGACGCAGACCCCCAGTAAGGGACAGTCCTGAGCATTCTGGAACTTGTGGTCACCCTAAGCACCAACTGTCATCTGTTAATAACAAATTTGGGTTCCTTCATGTAGCAGACAAGGTTGTACACAATTTGGCCAAACTGAACAATCAGAGTCTCAGTTTGAACAAAGAATGAATACTTAATTTCCAAATGGATATATATTATGAAAATAATGATGACCTACAACCATTATTTCTTAGCCTCAGTACCCCACACACCAAGAAGACAGGTTTTCTACATATCCCTAATTAAGCACAGGAAGATCAATTACAATAAATGAGTCACTGATTAATCATCTGTAATTGAGCAGGGATATCATGAAAACCTACATTGTTGGTGTGCCGTTGGACTAAAACTGAGAGACACCATTTTAGTAGGAGAAGTTTTGTATCCTGGCATCCTGCAACAAACAATGATGTCTGTCTCGGTGGATGTAATATCCAGTGATTTGCATTATAACTGCAGCTTCTTATATATAGTGATTTCTTTTGACATCTGCCTCTTAGGATTGAGAGAGTTATAGTCAGTCCATTTGCAGATAATCCTGGACAATCAATGTAAGCCCAGGATCCCTGGAAAAGGCAGGAATGGATGCTCCCTAAGAGGATATAAGGCTAGATCCTAGCTCTCTGAAAACAAATAGAGAATCTTTACAGATTCTATCATGAAATATAAGGTATTTAAGTGTATATCAACAAGCTAATTTTTAGTTGTTACTCCAGAGGAACTGGGAAAATCCCCACAAAAGCACAGTTGAGTACAGAACACTTTAAATAGAGCTGATCCCACGTTACATCCCCCGTGAGTTTCCACTACTAACCCTAACCCAAGCAATTGCTGGCCCAGAGGACGAGAACTGCTACAGCCATCTTTTAAAACAGCTGGCACCTGGAGGCATTTGTAGAAGCTGTGAAGGAAAGGTTTGTGACTGTTTAGGGGGGCATGGACCACTGAGATCCAGATACCAATCTGGTAGAATGTGAGTGTTCAATTTCCTTTTGTTATTTTATTTGGATTTTAATAAATGCTAGACTTACATGATATTATTATTACACGCTTGCCTCCACTTTATTTCCCTCTGAATACTTATTTCTGCAGTTAAAGCAGAACTTTCACTTAGTATAAAGTTGCCCTCCAATAATTAAACCTATGGTGACTAGCTTCATATTACTTCTATTACCTAAAGAAATCCTTAATCTTTTGAGACTGTAAGCCAGGTATCAGCGCAGATATCTTGTCTGTGCGCCTTGCGCTGTCAGTCCCGGTCTCCTCTAAGAGGCATTGCAGTGTGCCATAAGGGGTATCCTTTTGAAAGGTTGCATGCGAAAGTGCATGCAACCATTTCATAGAATTACCATGTCTCCATAATAAAAATGTCAACTTGAGAATCTTGCACTGCATGACAGCGTGAGATTCTCATGTCGAGTACTGAAATGTTGCCTGCTGCCCCGGCGGGGTGGGACCAGGGAAGCAAGAACTGTCAACAGAGATATATCCTGCTGCCCTGGCTGTATTAATGTAAATAGCGCTGAGTCTCTGGCTCACACTGGAAGCATCTCATAACAACAATGATCAAGACATTACAATCTTCTGTGATTAAATGATGCGGCGGTGTCCAGTCGTTCAGCTTATAGAGCTCCATGATGTCGTTGCTATCCATGCACTCAGTCAGCCCCTAAGCAGCTACAGAGCACCACGCCATTTAAAGGTGTAGTGGCCCCAACTACAAAAAGTATATGGCTCATTTCTACCCGGGCTAGGAGAGTCCTGCTTGTTGGGTTGTGGTGGTGGGGTGAGCAGACAGATATGTAGGGGTAAGGCTCTGTTCAGGACATATGGAATAGATCTGGGGAAATGGCAGCACTCACCAAGATGCGACCTTTAACAACCTGATATGAGAATCTTGCGCTGTCATGCAGTGTGAGATTCTCATGTCGACATTTTTATTCAGGCAACTTGGTTAATGGGTCATGTGGTCACACGCTCTTTCGAATTCGACCATTTAAAAGTAAACCACCATAAGGTAACTGGAAGGGACTGACGGCGCAGGCTGCACTAACCTGGCCATCAATTTCCAAAGATTAAGGATTACTTTAGAGTCTGCCTATCACGGTGCCCGTGATCCATTTCTGTCACTCTCGCTTGTGGTGCTCTCCTATTGGCTGAGCAAGTTTGGCCCACCCCCGGTGACCTTTTTATACCCAGCCATTGACACCTGTCACTTGTCCTTTCGTGGTGTCCCTGAGCCAGTGTTGCTGTCTTCAGTTGATCCTGATTCCTGTGTACCAAATTGGCCTGTCCTGACTACGCTCCTGTGTTCCTGTTCCGTGATCCGACCCGGCCTGGCTGACGTTCCTGTTTGTGACTGATCTGCCTTGTCTGAGAACCACCTCTGTGAACCGACCCGGCCTGGCTGACGTTCCTGCTTGTGACTGATCCGGCTTGTCTGAGAACCACCTCAGTGTACCGATCCGGCCTGGCTGACTTCCTTCTCCGTGACCCGAACCGGCTTGTTCCAGTGACCTGTGTGGACTGCTTCCTGCTCTACTGTCGCTGTGGTGACATTCTGACTTCCGCCAAGGTCGTGTACCAGACTGATTGTCTCCTGCCACAGTACTCCTTCTGTGTAGTGCCTCCTGTGCTGAGTCTCCGTTACCGATTGCAGAGCTGTGCTACCGTACTGAGCCTTCCTGATACTTGCAGAGCATTCCTCTATTTTCGCTAAGCCTTAGTCTTCGAGCTGCTTAACCTGTTCTGTGCTGGTATACCTCTTGTGAGCCTTTACGTTTATTGCTGAGCCTATTCCTGTCTAACTGCTACTCCTGCCAAGCTGGCCGCTTGTATGCTTGATTTGGACGGCAGCTCAAACATCCACCTAGCAGAGTAGCCGGTATCGCTTACTGCGTCCAGTGTGGCGCTATTGGCTCTAGCATTGACTCCGGTATATACCCGTGGAGCTGGTGGCTCATCTCTCGTGCAGTACTGCGTGGTCTCCGGTGTACGCCCGCGGGACTATTGACCATCTCTCCGGTTACAGCAGTCTCAGTATTACGCCCGTGGGGGCTATTGGCTGAAGATCTTGCAGGTTTCTCCGGTATACTCCCATGGGGGCTACAGGCTCAATTCACAGTATCGCTGGTTTCCATTCTTTACGCCCGTGGGGGCTAAAGGTAAGCTCTTGCAGTATAGCAGTCCCAGTAGTAACGCCCATGGGGGCTACCAACTCAAGCACTAGCAGATATTTTGGTCTTCATTGCTACGCCCATGGGGGCTACCGATTCAAGCACTTGCAGATATTGTGGTCTTCATTGCTACGCCCGTGGGGGCTATGCACCGTTATAATCCAAGGCAGTACTGACTGTGCATTTAGCCTTCTGTGCACTACCATCTACAGCTTTATCACCATCTTGGGCATGCCAAACTCCACAATTGAGACTGACATTGTTATTTAACCCTTGAGTAGCCTGGCTACAGTGTACCTCACAGTGATATGTTATTATGTCCATTGTGTTCAACTGCTTACCTGTATAGCAACTCTGATTGTGTTCGCTATTTCTATTGTCGCCTATAGAGGGCGTTCCTTCCTATTTCTTTTTATTTAATAAAACTGTTTTATTTTACCGGCTGGTCTGAGTGTCTTGAAAACCGTTACACTGCCACTTCTGAGAGGTAATAGAAGTATTATGAAGCTAGTCGCCATATGCTTAATTATTGCAGGGCGACTTTATACAAAGTGAAAGTTCCGCTTTAATTTTGTTCTCCAATGGAATGCCAGGCCATTCGCTTTAAGCGGCAAGAGGGACAGGAGCACATATCTGCACATTAAAAAACTTGAGATTGGTGTCATCGCCATATACCATCTTTCATCCAGCCATCTGATTATCTAACATTGTTATCGTTCTATTTCACTACCATTATCATCCTTCATTCATTCATCTGATCATCGTATATTTCCACCATTCTATTTCATCTCATCTCAGTCTGATTGAACCATTAAGGACATAAACCATTAAGGTTGGCTAAATATTTTTATCGTACTAAAACTGTTTTTGGCATGTGGACTAAACAACATTATTGTTATTGATTTCATTTACGAAAAGATAAGAGTGGACTTTTTCAAGTAAATCTGATTATAGTCTGCCCTTTTTTTACTTATGTAAGTTCCCCTCCATCCCCCCTTGTTTTTTTTGCCCCCCCTTCCTTCTTTTATTTATTTCTAACATACATATATTTACTGGGATTTTATGTTTTGATCTGTTGGTGCTCTCAAGATTTGAAACAGTTCTGAGATTAAATTTTAAATGCCAAATATATCACTGGGAAGTGCGCAGACCACTGATTTATTTCTATACTTCTACATTTAGGTGCTAGTGGTGTTTAGTGGGGTTAACCTAGATGAAACACAGTTGATATCTCATTCTTTACACTTGTTTGGCTTTATAACCTATGCTTCCAATAGTAATGGCTGTCTCTCTTGGCAGCTTCCCATTAAAGGGACATTATCATTGAAAATGAAAAGTGTTTGTACCCATTAAAATATGTATTCCCAACCAGTATTTTTGACAATTATTTCTTACGTACAAACCTCAAAATATCTGACAAACATATTTTTCCTATTTATATGTAGACAATTATTTCTTACGTACAAACACCTCAAAATATTTGACAAACATATTTTTCCTATTTATATGTAAACAACTATGTGTGACCACCCACCTTGTTTGTTTATACAAGCTCCTAAAAGTCCAAACAACGCCATAACTGAGATAAACAAATAAACAGGAGATATGGGTTTCTGTGTACTGAGAAAAAAGGGTTCTAATCTCAACGTAATTATTTTTATTTAAAGGAGCAGTAAACTTTTTTTTATGAAAAAATATATATTGTAGGGATTTTCCTATTGAGTAAAATAAGGGTACTCCCACTGCTGAGAGATTTATATTTCCAGAGTTATTACAGTTTAAACCCATGTTTTTTTTACATTAGCAGTGCCCTCTAGCGGTCAAATTCTAATTAGATTTCCTGTTAGATTCTAATGGAGGAGGAAAGTGAGAAAAGTCAGAGACATACAGTTCTCCACAGAATGTGATAGAAACTGCCTGTCACTTCCTGTCAGTTAGAACAACCAGGAAGTAAACACAGTAAATTCACCTCATGATTATTTGAACCGCTATACATTTTTTATAAAACATCTGACAGCAGTGGGAGTGACTTTGTTTTATTCAGCAGGAAATGCTCTATAAAATGTGTTTTCATAAATAAAAGTTTACTTCTCCTTTAAAGCTTATCAGTATTATAAGAAGTTTGATAGTAAATGCAGCCAAACTTTAGTCTGTAGTCTCTTTACACATTCATTTATGAAAATTTCTAGAGCTTTCATACCAAAGCTTAAAAAAAAATAAAGAAAGATAAAAAGACGCACAAGATATTTACATAGGCATGAACCACGTGCATTTTTGGTGATAATGTTCCATTAATCTTTGCGTTTAAGAGAAGTATCCAACATGTTGCAATGCATTGAATACCTCTCTGGCCCACAAATGGGTTAAGAAAAACAGATGGGAAGCTAGTGGGATTTTACAACAGAGACAGAAACGGCAATTTTTGCTCCAGATTTTCGTAAGTTACCAGGTGTCACAGCTTACCTTGACTCCAGCATGATTACCAGCTCGAGGCTTCAAGCAGGCTGCAGGCCTCTGTTTTATCTGTTTGCTTACTGTAGTCTCCTCTTACCTACTTCCTCCCTCTGAGCTGCTCCTCCTACTTCCTGTGGAGGGGTTTATAAGGCAGACTGAGGCCTGACTCAGATGCCCTTGCGTTGTTGTTCTTAGATGAAGTACTTGGGCTCTGTGTGTGACCTGGCTATCTACGAAAACCCACTCTGTGTATGATCTGGCTATTTATGAGAACCCGCACTGTGTATGACCCGGCTAAGTAAGAGAACCCTCTCTGTGTATGACTCAGATACGTATGAGAACCCTCTCTCTGTGTATGACCCAGCTAAGTACGAGAACCCTTTCTGTGTATGACCCAGTGATCACGAGTACCCCTTACTGTGATCAGTTTGTACTATTGGCCTAAGACAGACCACTGTTGTGGACAGAGAATCTGATTGGTGACTGCAGACGTGAGTCACAGGTTCTTGATATAGTGACTGCAGGCATGAGTCACAGGGTCTCGAAATAGTGACTGCAGGAGTGAGTCACAGGGTCTCGATATAGTGACTGCAGGCGTGAGTCACAGGGTCTCTTAGTGGTGATTGCAGGTGTGGGTCAATTCTCCAGTCCAGCAGTCCTTGTGTTCCTGTTCATCGGATCAAGATTACTGTTCCAGTCGACGGATCAAGAGCTAGGTTCCTGTTTCCTGCTGAGACTCACAGGGGCTTCGGCCCAGTCTCCAGCATCGTGGTCTAGCGTGAGGCCTACTATTTCTGGTAGTAGTGTCGCCAGCTAGTAACCCTTTGCTTGTTGTACTACATATTTATCGCTGTGATTTATTCTAATAAATATTTTGCATTACATTACCGTACTGAGTTCTGAGCTTTCCTGGGTGCCCGTGTCACCAGGTTGTGTGAAAAATAAAGTGATCCCAGTTGTAAAGAAACTTCTATATTATATGTATGCTTACTTTTTGCACTCATTTTCCATCATTTATGATAATGGTTAAAAATTTGTACCCCGACTTCAAACTATGCATATATTTTCAGCAGGACAGGTTTAACCTCATAACTACCAGATGCAATGGGGCTTATGCATCAAGGCATGATATCACTGGAGAAATCATCTCTGCTTTATCACCTCTTTATCACATCTTGATGCATCTCCCCCAGTGTATACTATTTTGAGAATAACACATTGAAAGGCAGACATAAAATACAATGGGGGTTATGTACTAAGGCATAATAAAGAGGTGATAAAGAGGAGAGGACTTCTCCAGTGATATCACTTCTCCAGTTCATGTGTTATTCTATGGAGCCTAAGCATTAAGATCTGTGTAGTTGGAGAAATCTTAGTGCATTGGTTCCAAAGAATAACATAGGACTTGTAGAAGTGATATCACTGGAGAAGTAATTTCTGCTTTATCATCTCTTTCTTACACCTTGATGCATCTCCCCCAGTGTATACTATATTGAAAATAACACATTGAAAGGTAGACATAAAATACGACGGGGGTTATGTACTAGGGCGTGATAAAGATGTGATAAAGAGGAGAGGACTTCTCCAGTGATATCACTTCTACAAGTCCTATGTTATTCTATGCAGCCTATGCACTAAGATTTCTCCAGCTTTGGAGAGCTTAGTCTATAGTCTCTGTAGAATAAAATAGGAACTGGAGATGTGATATCACTGGAAAAGTCATTTCCACTTATCACATCTTTATCACGCCTTAGTACATAACCCCCGTTGTATTTTATGTCTACCTTTCAATGTGTTATTCTCAATATAGTATACATTGGGGGAGATACATCAAGGTGTGATAAAGAGGTGATAAAGCAGAACTCACTTCTCCAGTGATATCACTTCTCCAAGTCCTATGTTATTCTATGGAGCCAATGCACTAAGATTTCTCCAACTTTAGAGATCTTAATACTTAGGCTCCATAGAATAACATAGGAACTGGAGAAGTGATATCACTGGAGAAGTTATCTCTACTTTATCACCTCTTTATCATTCCTTAGTGCATAACCCCCACGTCTGGATTACCCTGTTACTCTTAGGATGACTAGTCCCAAAGGCAATTTGCATATGCAAAAGTGCTAGTAAGAGACGCTCAACTAGGAATGAGCCTGCCCTCAAAGCAATGAGGCTCTATAGGATAAGTATCCTATCCAGGGTGCAACCTCTTTTAGCTCACTAGTGCCTTTCACAGAGAGGAAATATTCTGAAGCACATCCTACAAAAAGGCAGTCCAGCCACAAAGTACCAGGCAAATCCTCTCTGAACAAGAGAAGCAGCCAACCCCAGACGTATGTTGCGGCCTTGTTGGGCCTCATCAGTGAGATGCAGCTGATCTCTCTGTGCACTGTGAGCAACGGGTCCACGTCTGGATTACCCTGTTACCCTTAGGGTGACTAGTCCCAAGGGCAATTTGCATATGCAAAAGAGCTAGTCAGAGACGCTCAACTAGGAACGAGCCTGCCCTCAAAGTGATGAGGCTCAGGATATTTCCTCTCTGTGAAAGGCACTAGTGGGCTAAAAGAGATTGCACCCTGGGTAGGATACTTATCCTATAGAGCCTCATCATTTCGAGGGTAGGCTCGTTCCTAGTTGAGCGTCTCTGACTAGCTCTTTGGCCTTTGCATCTGCCAGCTGGCACTGCGCACTACTGCTAAATCTATTGTCTACCATTACTCTCAAACCCTTTTCATTAGTAGATATCCCCATATAAACACAATTTAAACTATATGTTGCATATTTATTATTATACCCAAAATGCATAACTGTACACTTGTCTATATTGAATCTCATTTGCCATTTGCCTGCCCAGTTACCCAGTTTGTCCAAATCCTCATAATAAAGTCACGTCCAGTTCAGACCGTAATTACCCTACTTAATTTTGTGTCATCTACAAACACAATGTGTTGTATACCCCTCTGCTCACCAGGTGGTTAATACGTCTGAGGTTCCTGACAAAACTATGAAAATAAGCCCCAAATTAAAAAAAAATTAATCTCTTTGATACCATTGCTTTTCAATGCATTGGAGACATCTCTAGCATTCAATTAATTAAAGGGAACCCTATCATCTAAAATCACCTGTATGCTGTATTAACTGTTTTTATATAGGAAATTATTTTTTGAGTTATTTAGATGCATAGACAATAATCAATTTAAGGCATGCCATGTAGGCACTTTGAAGTAGGCAATGCATTGCTGAGCATAATCGGGGAGTGTGTGTGTGGGGGGTAGGCTACCACAGAATTAATTAGCAAAGTCCATAAATCCAAATAACTTAAAAATTAGTTTTCTAAATAAAAAACATGGCTAATGCAACATAGACAAGAGTTTGAAAGCTCTTTCAGAATCACCAAAGGTTTTAGATGCCCTTCAGATTGAGTTGAAGATTTCCTTAGGACATTTAATAATCATAGGTAAAACACAATTATACGTTCCACATCAAGAAAAGACACACTGCTTCCCAAATATTTGATCACACAAACTGATTCTTTGCTGAAAACCTGGAACAAATGGGAACACAAGTTGAGGCTCCCTGCAACAAGAGGTCCCAGGTGAATATCAGGTAACCCATGCATTAAAATGTAATTTTTTTGTAATTGCTGTTTATCTGTCAGGTGAGTGTGTGACGTTGTCCGGTGCACCTTGGCTCTCCATTGGCTATTGTTGTTGCACAGGCAGGCATGGGTTGCTTTAAGGGATAGTACTGGATTATTTTAACAAAATGTAATCTTGTAGATATTAAAAAAATAAATGGCAGTCCGATCTCTCAAGCCCTTACAGTTTGAGAGACATTTGCAGATAAAGTTCCCCCCTCCCTCCCCTTTCCCTGCCATCAGAGCTCTAGCTGACAGCAGGAGATTCTGGTCCCAGGACAGACCAGCGGCTCTTCAACAGAGCAGAAATAGTGATATTTAAAAAGAAATACTTCATTGGAATGGTCTACAAAGTGTGTCTGGTTTGCAGAAATGTGAAGGGTTATGCAGCCAAAAACATGTCCAAGTCCAGGTTTAACCCCCTCATTGCTGTGTTGATCAATTATACTCACTGCACACAAACAATATTTGCTATTACATTGTCATACAAAATCTGTTATGTTCCTCCACAGTGTTACACATGGAGCCACAGTGAGGTCATCACTTAACCCTTGAAGTGCTAGAGAGATACGTAACACATTGTTCTACAATATGTAGGGTACCCCTCTGGCACTCAAAGGGTTAACAGAGGATGAACATACTACTATAGGGTTACATTGGCCAGGTCCACAGGGGTCAGCTCATACATCACAGTTCAACTAATACAACTGATTGCATGTCCAACACAGGCCATGTGTGCAAAAACTTAAGGGCCTCAAAACACACATGTGCACTGCTGACACAACCATGACAACTAAGCAGAAACAAAGTCAGCAATGCATACAGGCAAAGTAACCATACAAAAACACATTGACGGGAATGTAGCAACACAAGCAGCTGGAGGGCACATTTTTAATCCACCAGGAGAACCAGAACAACACACACATCCAACATGTCATCAGGGCTGAACCTTGGTTATCATATGTATCCTGAAGAGTGTCACACACACGTCGATAGGAGCCGTGTGGTGCTGGCTCTGGGTTTAGGTGCTAGCGAGCGATGCTGGAGTGCGGAGCTTGTGAGCGGTGAAGGCGTGCTAGGTACTCCCTTGCTGCAGCCGAAGCTGGCTAAAGGTGCTGGTCGTGAAACCAGATTGTTCCACCCCGGTTGAGCCGAGGTGCAACCAGGATAGGAGTAACTAGGAACCATTAGAAACACCAGGCCAGCAGGACACCAGATGGGAAACAGGGAACACGGCAGAGGTCAGGCGCAGCCAAAGGTTCAAGCAGAAGCGGAGATCAAACGTGGTCAGACAAGCCAAGGGTCAAGCCAGGAGCGGAGATCAAACGTGGTCAGACAAGCCAAGGGTCAAGCCAGAAGCGGAGAGCAGAAGTGGTCAGACAAGGCAAGGGTCAAGCCAGGAGCGGAGAGCAGATGTGGTCAGACAAGCCAAGGGTCAAGCCAGGAGCGGAGAGCAGATGTGGTCAGACAAGCCAAGGGTCCAGCCAGGAGCGCAGAGCAGACGTGGTCAGACAAGCCAAGGGTCAAGCCAGGAGCGGTAAGTAGTAGCAACGTCCAGAGCCCAGGACCAAACTATAGTCAGCTTGTGGAACGGGCGCCCTAAGCCTGGGGCAACCCGTTTAAATGGGCAGATAGGCCAATGGAGAGCAGGGAGCGGGAGGCTTGTCCAAGAGCCAAGCTGCATTGGAGGAGTGGAAGCCAGTAGGGGAGTGAGATGGGAGCATGCGCATCCGCCAGGCTGAAGGCGGATGCGAACCGCGCATGATTGCCTGACAAAGGAACCCGGAAGCACCGCTGCGAAGGAAGACGCGGCCCGGGTGAACGCGCCGGTGGTGACAGCCATGCCCACTCCTCAGGATACATATGATAACCACAGCTCAACCACTGTATGTCGCTTCCATCAATGTATATGATCCTGCCAAGCTGTTCAATCAATGAGTGCCAAGATGGTATCCCATGCATTGCAATGCAATGCATGGGATACCATCCTGCCTCTCAAGGGTTCACATGTCAGTTTCATATTCTTGCATCCCTTTTGTCATAGCTCAGCTCAATAATCACACTATCTCATTTCCCCACACAGCATCCATGCCTGCAGCACAGCAGGAGGAAAGTGAGGAGGAGACCCCTACCACCCCCTCAGGTGACGTAGCCCCCTAGGAGCCAGGAGAAGGCACCGTCAGAGTAAGGGCTGCCAACCACAAATGGTCAACAGTGTATGCTGCATGGGAGGTGGATGTATCCAGCCACCGCAGGCCAGTACTGGATGGCCCATCCACCACCACTAGATTGCCACTGGATGCTCAGCATAGTTAGCACCCCACAATATAAGTCATATGGGCCCACAGCACGATCCCAGCCACCCACCTTGATACAACCACGCCTATTAACCTTTTGCATTCAAATGGGTTGTCTACTCTTCAGGAACTCGTAGAGTTAGGAACAAGGGGATGCTTACCAGGCATATGAATATATGAACGGGACATTGTAGGAATATATTTCCTAGTATATGAATCAACCCCAATGAAAAAGAGGGTGTTTCCGTGACAATGTCATTGTGCTTACACACACACACACACACACACACACACACACACACACACACACACACACACACACACACACACACACACACACACACACACACACACACACACACACACACACACACACACACACACACACACAGGTCAGCATGGTGAGCCTGCCAACCTCCCTCCCAATTTACATTCCTTGCTGTCACTAGGCAAGGCACTCAAGGTGCCCTTAGTGGCACCCATCCCAACTCCTCACATGGCCACAACCCCCGTCCCATCCACTGTTTCCTGTCAAATACCCATGGTCTGTAACAAGCAAGAACAAAAAAAAGCTTTAATCACTTCAGTTGCTAGAGAGATGTCGTTACACATCTTTCTAACATCTAATGTGTTAAATAATAACCTGATATCAAATTTGGAGCTCCTAATGGAAAATCTGACCCTTCCAGGGAACAAACTGACATCTCAGCCTACCTAACATACCTGAGCATTACCAGTCCTACTCATGACAACCCGCTATTCCCATGACCGTACACACAGTCCAATTCACTACACAAAAAATATACACAGAAAAAGAAGCATTAAAAATCACTTGGTTCTATAAACTGGCCAACTTGATATATAAAATGGGCATGGCAAAAATATATAACTGCTAAATCAACCAACTGACCAGTGCAGAAGTATTGCAATTGTGTTAATATCATCCATAGTTAGCAAAGTAGTTGTGAGCAGTAATGCTGCATCCCCTCTCAAAATTTAGGCTCCTTCATGGATGGGAAGTCCAGCCCTGAGTAAGGTGATATATGTCAAAGGGTAATATTTTTATAATGCAATTCTTTGAGACCAATTAAGCAAATTGTCTACAATAAGTTCCTGATAGATTTATCGGCTCTGTAGAATAGCATTGCATTACGTAATATGTATCAAATAGAAGATTATTTTCTAAATTTGATGAAATATAGTCCCCTAAGACTAAGTGATGGATATTTTTTAGTGTTCTACATTACCCTCTGACATTCATATAATTAAGGCTCTTGTTTATAGATCAGTGCTATTGCATTAGACACTGTAAAAGACCTTGCATGCTAGGAAAACTACAGGAATAAGTGACTCTCAATGTGTTTAACAGAAGGTTCTTCTATATGTATCCTTCATACAAATGTACTATATATCTAATAATATTTTTTGCTTAGTATGTGCACTTGAATGCATTTGTAGCTTTCCAGTTCAGGTCTGTATTTAATCCCCACCACATCGCAACACTGACAATAGACAGGAACCCTTTGAATGAGGAAACTGACTGGAAAAAGGCAAGCCCCATTCACATTATGAATAACCTTGTAAGAATTTTCAGATAGTGCAATGTTACTGGTAAGCTATAGACCAGTGGTTCTCAATCTATGTTTGATCATGGCATCCCTAACACGCAGTCTGTAGTTCTCAGAGCACCCCTAAATAATTTTAGGTCATTTTTCAAGGCTGTAAATAGGGTTCAAATACATATATATATAGTCAACCCTAGATATCTCATTTAGAATAGAAAAAAGAAGCATATTGTGCATAACGATTTCCATAAATGTAAATTTAAAATGCAACATTTAGATTTTGATAAGCTAGAGCCAAGGACACACCAAAGTGCCACTGCATCCTGGTTGAGAACCACTACTATAGACTAAAGGGTCTATTTTTCAAGTTGTAACTGGCTGAATGCCTAAGGAAATCCTCTGATTTCCTTGTGAATTAGCCATTTCATCAGTGGCTGGATTGTATCTGGCACTAGCTTATTCATCAGATAGTTCTGCCATTCCCATCTGCCACTTTCAGGCTGGCAGATCGCACAGATAGCTACTGAAGCGGACATACACTTGTACATATGCTGTATGCATATGTTTGTGTGTATCTCTGGAGTGTCCACATTTTCAACAGATTTTAATGGTTATTATTATATTAATCATTATTAAATACCTGAAGGGATCTGCCCATTATATCTGATACACTGCACTTACCATCTCTTGTTGGTTTCTGGTATATAAAAAAAAGTATATTGATATACCTGACATCTCTATGAAGGACATTTTTCTACCCTTTGGGTGCAAGAGATGTCTCCAGTGTATTGCAAAACAATAGAATGGAGATGCCTCTAGCATCCAAAGGAGTTTAATTTTTTTAACGTGAATATCTAGTAATGTATTTTCTGGAAAGCTATATCATTGTATCTGTGTGTTTATAACACACTTAGCAGCAGTTTATAGCAGCATTGGCAAAAAAAAACAAACAAACTAAGGACTAGGGGGATGTGCAATGCATTGTGATGAATTTGGTACTCAAGGCGTTAACAGACGCTCTTTTGGTCTTGCAAGCCCCAAAACTAGGACCCTTACTAACTGACTGGGGGACATGCATTGTGGTGTGATAAAGAGGTATTAAAGTGGAGATGACTTCTCCGGTGATACCTCTGCTCCAGTTACTATTATGTAACAACTATGTTATTCTATGTTATGTTATTCCGCCAAAGGCAGAGAAATCTTAGTGCATAGGCTCCATAGAATAACATAGGAACAGGAGAAGTAATATAACGCAATCACTTCACTTTATCAACCCTTTATCACACCTTAATGCATCTCTCACCCACTGGACTTATTTTTTTTATTTGAAAATAGTGCCACTCTCACAAATATGGGGAGCAGAAAAAGGAAGGAAAGAGGTTTACTTAAAGGGTTAGTAATGCCCAAAATAAAGTTTTACTCTATATGGTTGATTTGACAAAAATAAAGTATTTGGAGAACCATAAACCTTTATGGTTTGAGAAATATCTGTTGCTAAAGTTCCCCTTCTCCTCAAGTCAGCGGTAAAGCTGACAGAAGGAGATCTGTGTCAGCTGACATGAGGAAGCTCTTCATCAGAGCTGCAGTTGCGTTATTTAAACCAAATTACTTCATTGGAATGGTCTACAAAGTGTGCTTGCAAACCAGGCACACTTTGTAGACCTTTCCAATGAAGTAATTATTTTCCAATACTGCTATTTCAGGCTCTGCTGCAGAACCGCAGGCTGGTCCCTGGACCGAGATCTCCTGCTGTCAGCAGAAAGCTGACGTCAGGAGAAGGGGAGGGAGAGGGGAACTTTAGCGGCGAATATCTCTCAAACCATAAAGGTTTGAGAGATAGGACTTTCTCCAAATACTTTATTTTTGTAAAACATACCATATAGAATAAACTTTATTTTGGACATTATTAACCCTTTAAGTAGGTGCAGGCTGGGAATGTTGGGAGGTGTAGTCCAGCAACAGCTGGAGGATTGTAGTTTGCCACTCCCTGCCCTAAATAGTATATCTTGGAAGCAGGACACAGAAGTCTCAGGTCATCTACAGATTGTGCACACTATAAGCATTATATGCCTGTTATGTGCTTTTTTCAGTGTGTTTATTTGTTGACCTGGAGTGATATAACCGTGAAGTACCATTCAATAGGGGTGATCCTTGTCATGAGGGAGTTATAGTCAGGACAATATTTAGAACCAAGGAGGACCCTGTTGATATTGTGAATAGAGGATCCAAATATAGGTAAACATTTAGTTGAGATCTTAATTTTCTTCCTTTCCCATTTGTAGAAAAAAAGTCACACTTATGTGTTGTGCATCCAGAAGAACCTCAGTCCTCCCAGACCAAAATATTTAGTCAATTCTTTTTTTATATATAACTTGGATTGATGGGGATCCAAGGAGAGGTATACCTATGCATTAAAGCATCCCTGTTTGTAGTCTAACAACAGCTGAACAGCTCCATTAAATGAACAGATAAGCTAGAAAAGTCTGTTTACCAAAATATCTGTCTCTAGAAATGACACAACTAGTTCATGCTTCTCTAATGAATACACCCAGGGGTGGCACTAATTAAATCTGGCATTTGTAGTCCTGACTTACTAAGCTCTGCTCAATTTCCTGTCAATATTCTAAGAAATAAGAACTACAAGTCCCAAGTAGCAGCAATGAAATAGGATTTGGAAACATGTCTCTCTGTCCAGAATAAGAAGCAAACATGTTTGTTTTTGCAGTTGTCTCAAACTGTCAGCTCTAAATTTACAAAGACCAAAACAACAGGGGTGAGAAGCCTGTGGCTCTGCAGCTGGATTAGGCCTTCAACTCCCATTATCCTCATATTGACAGAGATGCAGGAAAATACATACAGACACAGAGAAGAGATAATGAGAAAGAGCGTGAATGAATGAATGAAAGGAAGAGAGCATTAGAGGTAGAGATATTAAAAGGGAGAAATCAAGAGAGGAAGCAGAGTGAGAGAGAGCGAAAGAGACTGAAATAATGTACAAGAGAAGGCATGCAAAGGTTAAAGAGGGAAAACAAAACAAGCGAGAGAGAGAGAGAGCACAACACAGTGTAAAAGTCAAGCAAGACAGAGAGAGGGCAAAAAGACAACAATGGAAGAGGTTGAGAGTAAAAATGAGGAAGAGGCAGAGCATCAAGAGTGCAAGGAAGACAGACAGCAAAAGAGAAACAGTGAACGATAGAGTGAGAGGAAGGAAAGAAGAGTATGAGACAGCAAAAGAAAGAGATGGCCAAGGAGAGAGTGAAAGAGAGCTAGTGATTGAAGGACAGAGCAAGGGGAGGGGAGAAAGCAGAAGGTAGGGAGGCAGAGTGTACAGTAGAGGGAAAGCACAAGAGAGTGGAAGAGGAAGAGTGTAAAGCGTGAGGGACAGAAAGCAAGAGAACAAGTGAGAAAAAGAAAGAAAGAAAGAAGGAGAGAACATATGAGCCAGAAAGGGCAAAAGAGATAGTAACAGCAAGAGTGAGCAAGATGAGAGAGTAAGGGAGGGACAGAAAGAATGCAAGTCAAACAGCATGTTACCCACCCAATGACAAAGCACAGCCATAACCTTATAATGCCACTGAAAGGTATCACAACCAGCACAGGAAAAAAATCTGAAAGTGTATTATTCATTATTTATGATGCTATTACTCTGTAAACAGACAAACATAAACAGCCAATAATCTTTAAAGGGATAGTAATGTTTCATAATAAAAGCAGCTCTAATTAATCATCATAGTATTTGGACTTTGGAGAGTGTTATTTCAATTCTGTCAGAGTTGTAGTTCCAGAGTAATTCAGTGACAAAGTGTCCCCCTCCTGCCCCTTTTACTGATGTCACACTGTTCAGCCAGATCAGAAGGGAGGTGCCCAGGTAGATTGCAGAGAGGGACAATCTTCAATTAAGATAAGGGAAAAACCTGCAAAGCTTGTCAAGGGGGGCAGGGGTTTCATTGTTTTCATAGGAATAAGATTGTCCCCTTCTGTTATCTGTCTGGTCTATGGACTGCATTCCATATCTGAGAAGAGATGGCTTACACTAGGTAAAAGGGGCGGGAAGGGAGACTTTGCTTGTGAATATCTCTTAAACCATAAAGGTTTGAGAGATAAGACTTATATCATTCTTCATGTTTTTTAATGCCTACAAAATAAAATAAAGTTAAAACGAAGTATTACTATCCCTTTAATTCAGCAGAGGCCTGTAAAAACACAAATCAACTCAACAACAAAACTAAGTACTTTGCCTTACATACTGTTGTTTTTTTCTTTCTGCATTGCACCCCTCTGGAACGGAAAGGGTTAATATGCATACCTGGGAACTCTCCGGTTTTGCCCCGGAGACTCCGTATTTCAAACTGAATTATCGGGTCTCCAGGGCAATGTGTGAATCACCGGGTGGGCAGAGTTTAAGTAGAAACTCTGCCCACTTGTGCTCCATCCCGCCTGGTTCCTCCCATTCCCCACCCTCTTGCATACATTTTGCAGGGGTTTCTTGTATGTTTTTTTTGTCCCGCCCCCCGCGACTAAGCCCCACCCCTTTTATGACGCAAATCGCATAATCCCCCCCCCCCCCCATCAGCACTGACAGGGTTACCCTCCGGGTAGCTCTGTTTCAAAAGTTCCCAGGTATGTTAATATGTGTCCAAAGGAACTTCTAATTCAAGAAGTAAAATCATTTTGATTTTCATCTATTTTACATGTAAAAAGTGAAAGTACTGTACAGAACAGCTGAAAATTAAAATAATGGTATAAAATGGCTGCCACAAAGACATTTCCTAGAGAGGCTGCAGACCTGTGACTTAATTGAACTAAATGAGGAATATTGGTAGGTATCACAGAATATTACCAAGTAAATCAACAACATAATGATCCATATGCACAAATAAAAGTGGAACAATTCTGGGACAAGAAAAACACATCAAAATGAACAATTAGGCATTACCATTAATTTAAAAGGGACTTTTAACCCTTTAAATGATAGAGAGATCTCCAATGCATTGAAAAGGGAAATTGTATAAATGTATGCACATCTATATTTTCACTGTGTCCTGTGGGCGCAATACTATCACATTGGTATATCCAGTATGATTCCCTCTGACAAAGTCTACTAAATCTATCTCCCACTCTATATATATTACATATGTGTTCCAGAGGCATAAGAACAGTATCTGACATACCCCACATGTGCTTCCCTTTATACTGTTCTTATTCCTCTGGAACACATATCTAATATATGTAGAGGGGAGATAGATTATACTTTGTGAGAGGCAATCATATTGGATATACCAATGTGATACTGCTGTGCCCACAGGACACATTTAAAAGACAGATGTGCTTATCACCGAGAACAGTGCACATTCTACAGTGACTATCCATCAGCTCCATTTAGGTGGACCCTTGACCTCTATATTCACTATTGTTTTTATGTATGTGATCATATGCTTTTCTATTATTATTTTTCTATGTGCATTTTATATATATTGTTTGAGTACAGTAGCGCTCTCCTTTTTTTGTTTATCTACCTCTCTTACCTGTACACTATCAGGTTCTAGGATAGTAGCGATTTGTACCCATTTCCACTGTTATATATAAATACCGCTTTGTTCCTAGGGGAAATTGGCACCACTCTTTACCAATTTATTTTTCTCTTTATACATATATAATTAATATATATATAGGTTCAATCTTCAAGGGCCATCAACAGGGCAGGATTTCCCTGCTTAAGCACAGGTGAGTCAGTAAAAATGAATGATCCACTGATTACCTCACCTGTGCTTAATCAGGGAAATACTTACATCCTGGCCTGTTGGTGGCCCTTGAGGACTGAACTTGGGTCTGCGGTAAGGTATTGCAAGGCCCTTCAAACATTCAGTGGGTTAAAAGCCCCATTTTTATCAATGGCTATTTGTATTTATCCCCTGTGAGGCAGCTGATTTGAGAAGATTTACTAAAACAGTAGTTCTCAAGTCAGGGAGCCAAGGAACTTTGGTGTGCCATGGACATCCACTTAGGGTGGCCATTTTTGTTTATGAGGACTTTGACAAAAATGTGAATGTTGTGTTTGACATGTATATGTATTAAGACTGATAAAGTAAAAGTGATACCAAGCATTTGAAAGCTACTCAGCCAATAAAGGTATCACTTTTACTCTACTAGGCTCCTGTTTTTGCTACTGCTAACACTCTGCCACCTTTTACCTATGTATATTTATATAAATGGTCAAGCAGATTATGTTTGTTTTTGCTATTCTGTTTGTGAGTCCTAAAAATATTTCTACATGTATTTGTACCTACACTACCTCTCTGACAAATTACATAAAAGTTGAGGGTCTAGATGCACTAAATGTCGATGTGGTGTCGGTATGATATTGTCGATGTGTTCGAATCACTCCGACAATTCGATCTGCACACACATCAACATATTCACAAAAATTGTCGGATGGAAGGGGAAGGTTGGAGAAGGTCCCTAATAGCATACAGGATTTTCGAAGTGCTGTCGTGTGGAAGGGATCTCCTCCCCTCACATATCACCAACACTACAACAATTCTGAACAGAATTCTCTGTGCTTCCCTACACAGTCAGTAGGGGAATACAAAGAAGGCTTTCTGCACCATGGACAGCATTGAATGCCATAGGGATGTGCATTGCTCACCCCTGTGGCATTCAAAGGGTTACAATAAACAGAAATAGTACACCAAGCACTACACAATGTCCCCCCACTTCGACATCCCACCCCTTAGTATGTTGACATATATTGCATATATTCGACATACTAACCATCTGACTTTCACCTCAGGGACTGCCATTTAGTTGACGAACCTGACTTTCATTCAACACTTTTCCCTTTGAGTACCAGAGAGGTAGGAATGCATTGTTTAACATGTGTTTCCTACCCCTCTGATACTCAAAGGGTTAATAGGCAATGTATGGGCTGCATACCTTGCCTGAATACGTGTGTGTGAAAAATATATTTTTATTAAAATATGTGTAGAAATGTATTCATGCATTAAACATTAGACCTCAAGGGGGGTATCATGACCCCTCGTGACACCCCCCTAACATGAGGCCGACAAATGCCCTTTGATTACATGAAGCACATACATAAGCTTTTATGATTACAGTAAACAATCAGACCTCCTGATAGCTCCCCTACCATGAATCATCTATCCAAAAGTATAGATGATCCATGGGGAGACCCCAAAGGCATTTACTGCCTTCTTGATGCTGCCAGCTTTACAGCAGCTTGCAGCATCAAGAGCTTGAAGAATAAGCGCTAGGTTAAGAGCTCCCCTCAGAGAATGAACCCTGTCACCGGGTTCATTCTTAGAAAGCAGCCCTGCTCTCTGATCGTTGAATCAGTCACCTGGTTTGACCACGGTGACTAATTCAATGATTACAGCGCAATGCTCCGCTTACCTAGAATGAACCCAGTGACAGGATTCATGCATTCTTTAAGCGCTTGATGCTGCAAGCGGCTGTAAAGCCGGCAGCATCAAGAAGGCAGTAAATGTCTGTCACGGTTTTTGATGAACACTCAGACCAGATCGGTAAGGTTAAAATGACTTTATTATGATAAAGTACACACACATAGTTAGGCCCTTAGACCCACACAAACAGAACATAAATATATACAGGTAGGTGCAGCAATAGCAAGCCAGTAACAGAAATGTATGATGGAATGGAAACAATCACTGGCAACGGAGGTTCTGGCTTGTACCGGACAGGCAGAAGGCAACGCAGTCCGAGAACTGACCACAGGATTTCGGTGACAGGTAGTCCAGGAGTAGATGACTGGCACGACCCAGACGCCTGGGAGGCACAGAACCCAGAGGAGCGAGGCAACACTGACCCTGGCACAGGGATCACAAATAGACCGAGGCAACCGCTTAGTAGGCAGCACTGACCCTAGGGTTAGGGTCACAGGGAGACCAAGGCAACCCTCAGCTAGCAAACCCTAGAACGCTAGGGGTGGATCGTGATATATGTATATATATATATACATATATATATATATGGAAGGCAACCAGTGTCCCCTCACTCTGAAGGATGGTACAACGCAACGCTGGCTCTTGAGCCCCAGGCTCCTGCACGAACCGTACCTGGAAGATCCAGGCACACAAAGGATCAACAGGTAACGCCCAGTGATATACTGCAACTCCCAAAAGGAGTGAGCCCAGCGCTGAAAGGGAGGTGGACACACAGAGATCAGAGTAACACAGTCAGTGCTATGAACACTGTACTGGTACTTTGCGTGTGCACACCGCCAGAGACGGTTATGAGAGTTGCTAAAGCACGGATGCTTAGCCAACAGTTGACAGAATAATAGTGCCACGTGGCGCACACCGACTATCGTAATGGCACGGCCACAGCAGGTATTACTGGACTAAATGGAGGCAACCAAGCGGTATAGCCAGGCACGGATGGCAACAGAGCGGTAATAAGCCTGACATGGTCAGTAACAGAATGGGTACTCAGCTAGGTACGGTCAGCAACAGAGCGGGTTCTCAGCCAGATACAGTCAGCAACGGAGCGGGTTCTCAGCCAGATACAGTCAGCAATGGAGCAGGTTCTCAGCCGGATACAGTCAGTAACGGAGCGGGTTCTCAGCCAGATATGGTCAGCAACGGAGCGGGTTCTCAGCCAGATACAGTCAGCAACGGAGTGGGTTCTCAGCCAGATACAGTAAGCAACAGAGCAGGTTCTCAGCCAGATACGGTCAGCAACGGAGCAGCAGTAATACAGGAAACTCAGGAATGTCGTCAAGCAGGCCAGGTCATACACAATCAGCAATATACAGCACAAAAGTCAGGAACTAGTACACCATGAAAGGGCACCATAGTGTAGACATGACAGAGGTTATAAAGGCTATCACTGGGCGGCAACAAAGATATTTGGCCAATCAGAACAAGGTAGTGAAATAGGAGAATCAGAATGTCGCCGCCTGCAGAGAGGATCACAGGCACCGTGATAATGTCGTAGCTCTCCCTGCTGGTACTCCATAGGAAAGCACAGGGAAGATCCCAGCTATGACAGCTTGAGGCAGGTGAAGTGGAGACTGTGACTCTGACAGCAGAGGCTGCTATAGGAGTTTTCTGAATGAGTCAAAGTGTCATGTTATAATATTAACACAGCCCCTTGCATATGAATATATCTGATTATGCTTCATTTCCATATGGAAATAAGCAATTGTCGATTTGAAGAATAAAAATTCATAGACATGGTGAAGGCATGTCGGATCAGTATCGATGTGGATATCTTTTTTGTTGGAGTGCTGATGAAGTGATGTCGTAGACGCTTTGTGAATACTGAGGATGTGCCTACGACACTGCTCTGACAGAACATCGACATTCGTAGCCCTCTTTGACCTTTAGTGCATTTAGGCCGAGGTGTGCTCTGAAGATTCCAGACTGTGTGCGAGGTGTGCCTTGATGAAAAATATTGAGTACCACTTATCTCCAGGAGATAATTTCTCTAGTATGATTAACTTTTCAGTTCCTAAGTTATTCTATGGGCCTCTGTGGCACCCTAGTTACAAGTTTAGACCAACTTTAAAAGGTTCCATTTACAACCACTCTCTGCCATCTATCATTTAACCAGTTCTCTATCAGTGCACACCTCCCAAACCAAAGCCTTTTAATTTATGCAGTAACCTGTTGTGAGGCACTGTATCAAATGCATTTGACATCAACAGCTATTCCCTTGTCCGGATTACTACTTACCCTTTCATAAAATGCAAGTAAGTTAGTCTCACATGATCTTTTCTTCATAAAACCATGCTGGCTCCTACTAATAATATTGTTGGCCATGATATACTGTAAAATCTCACAATTTTGTCCTTTTTTACCTTTTGTGAAGTAGGGGGTGCAAATTATACAGGGCAGAATATATATATATATATATATATATATATATATATCTAAATGCACCCACCTTCCGATCCCTTTACTCACCCCCGCCAGAAGCATCTGGAATATCTGCAAAGTGGATGGCATGCTTGCATTTTCTGCTCGCTTCCCGTATCTCCCTGTGAGGACATGTGTTAATTCAAGATAAGGGTAGTGCCATTTGAGGACCTGAAGGTCCCTGCAAGGCATTACTGTAGTTTCAGTGCACAGAAGAACTACCCAGAGATGTGCAGGAAGCGAGTGTCAAGTTCAAGCATGCTGCCCATTGTGCAGATATACTAGATGCCTCCGGAGGAGGTGAGTAGAGGGAGGGGAAGGTCGGAGCATACTGAGGTGGGAGGGAGGGAAGCAGACAAGAAACTCAATTCTTTTTGGTGGGTAGACGGAGGGAAAACAAGGGTGCATATTACACATAGGCATTTTTTCCTCCTAAAATCTTGGGTATAATTTACACCACAGGTGTGTATTATATTTGAGATTTTACGGTAGTCCTAAATACTGTCAGTTAATAACCATCCTAATATCTTATCTACTATGGAAGGTAAGCTCACAGGTCTATAATTTTCTGGTTTGGCTCTTTCCCTCTTTTGAACAATGGCACTACATATGTTTTCTTCCAATCACAGGGCACTATGTCTGATAAAAGTGAATCGATAAATATTACGTTTAACTGACTTCTATTACTGAACTAAGTTCCTTAAGTACCCTTGGGTGTACCCCTAGTTGCATTATTCATCATAACCTTTTCCAGTCTCTTTTGGACTTTGTCCTCAGTAAGCCATGTACATGATAGAATAGATTCTGTGGTTTTGTCTGTTTGCCCATAGCCTGCCATTCTTGCTTCCTTTGTATATATCGAAGAAATTAATGTGTTTACGATGTCAACCATAGCCTTACCCTCAATTGCACTCTATCAGTCTCCCGCTATTTTGCTCCCTGTCTCTGTGTCCATCTCTTTCTCTGTCTTGCTCTGTTTGTGTGATTGTCTCTGTATTTCTTTCTGTTTCTGTGCCTTTATCAGTCTCACTAGCTGTCTAATAGCTGGAGAGTCACCTGCTGCAATCCCTGCTTTAGTGTGTGCTTATTATAGCAGCTGGTTTAGTCTGGGATCTCTTCCAAGTTGAATGATCAGATACAAATAATAGAAACCAATATTAAAGCTGAACTACCACCTCCACTAAGTCGCCCTGCAATACTTATGCAGGTGATAACTAGCTTATTAATCATTATTTTACCTTTAAAAAGTGCCCTCAAATAAAGCTATGCTTAAGCTTCCGAGACCGGAGGCCAGACATCACCGCGGACATCTTGAATGAGCGCCTGCGCAGTCAGTCCTCTTCACAGGCATAGCACTGGCCCGGACGGCTATGGAAGAGACTGACAGTGTAGGCGCACAGGCTGCAGTAACCTGGCCTTCAGTGTCGGAAACTTAAGCATACTTTATCCGTGGGCACTTTTTAAAGGTAAAATAATGATTAGTAAGCTAGTCGCCACCTGCATAAGTATTACAGGGTGACTTTATTGGAGGTGGTAATTCCGCTTTAATACAAAATGACAAATCCTTTTTAAGTTTTGCTTGTTTAGAGCAGTGGTTCTTTTTTCATTCAAGACACACCTAACATGCAATCTGGAATTTTCAGGGCATCCCACACATTTCAGAGGTAATTTTTAACAGTGTAATGAATGGAACAATACATAAATATATAGTTATTCTTAGGTCTCACAATCAGAATAAGAACAAGGAACATATTATGTATAAGATTTTCTATAAATATACATTAGAAAGTGAGCCTTAACATTTCTGTCAAAATCTTCTTAGAAAAAGTGGGGCACCTTGAACTGGTGTCCACAGCACACCAAAAGTACCATTGCACCCTGGTTGAAAATCACTGATTTAGTGTTTTCTAAGCTCATGAGCTGTCATTAAATGAAAAAAATTTTACAAAATTAAGACTACAAATTTCAGTGGAATGTAAATGTACAAACAATGTGCATCAGTGTATAACCTACCATGTATTTTGTATTCATCTTTCACTCTATCAGCCTGAAGAAGAGACCTAAAGTGTCTTGAAAGCTTGCATCCTAAAGACATTTAGTAGCCAATAACTTTTACTCTACTAGTCTCCTGCTTTTTATACGGCTAAAATGGTACCACTTCTTACCTATATAGAGAAATTGAGAGAGAGCAAGACTGACAGAGAGACATCTACAGAGATATCCAAAGACTGAGACACATCAACAAAAAGCGATATCTGCATAGAGACAGATTGAAGACTTACACTGTGGGATGTCTGTGAAAAAGTGTGCTGCTGACCCCAGGCAATGCTAGGGCATTTTTGCTAATAGGCATTTCTGCTTTTATATATATATATATATATATATATATATATATATATATATATATATATATATATATATATATAATATTATTCTTAGGTTATTGTAAACAACCAAAATGAATGAGCGCTCATAAAGACTTTTGAACTGTATGAATATTTAAATGTTTATTGTCGATGTTTCTGCCCCTTAGTGGACCTTCCTCAAGACCAAAGCAATACTACTGTTTCTTTTCTGTTTTTTGTATGGAGTGC
Source organism: Rhinophrynus dorsalis (assembly GCA_037306005.1). Lineage (NCBI taxonomy): Eukaryota > Metazoa > Chordata > Amphibia > Anura > Rhinophrynidae > Rhinophrynus > Rhinophrynus dorsalis. Next base: position 287,282,134 of record CM074719.1, on the reverse strand, counting down.
CCTGCTTAAGATATATATATATATATATATCCTAATTGAACAGCCCGTTACAAGGGCCACAGTGCCACTGCCACCCGGTCGCACTGCCACTTCGGAGCGCCCAGCTCTGTATCAGCCGCGGCACGGGCAGTCTCTACTGCACATGACTGCAGCACGCTCAGCAGTGTGTACTGCGCATGTCACAGCATTACACACGATTTAGCGAATTATTATATAGGATATATATATATATATATATATATATATATATATATATATTATTACTTATTTATTTTTTAAGAAGTGGGCATCATCTGTGTTGCTTTTATGACAAAAAAGGAAAATAGGATTTTAGTCTTACCTGTTAAATCCTTTTCACTTAGTCCATACAGGTCACTGGTACACTGGGAGGCGATCCGCCCCTTTAATAGGCAGGAACATTCATTCAAATGTATGCAGGGGGAGGAGCCTCCCCTCCTACTTAAGCTGCCTTCAGGTCAGAGCCAAGCTAGATTGATTTGAGACACTTAAACTGACCAGAGGTAAGAAGGAAAAGGAAGACTCCTGTGAGCATGCCCCGAAGGTCTCCCACTGAATGCCACAGGAGAGCCAAGCATGGTCCCTTGACAGGATGGGAGACCAGTGACCTGTATGGACTAAGTGAAAAGGATTTAACAGGTAAGACTAAAATCCTATTTTCACTGTCGTCCAATACAGGTCACTGGTACACTGGGATGTACAAACATTGAGCTGTCCCAGAGGCGGGAAGTAAGGCAAGGACCAGGCGTAAGGCCCAAGTCACTAGAACCGCTATGAACCAGTTGATCATATAGCCCAGTAACAGAAGTGTCAACGGACACCAACCAGGGGGGAAAAATATAAACCCCCGAACTAACACAGCACACTGAACTAGAGCCAACCGGGCTCAACAGTAAGGAAGCACTAGGAATCACAGAGTAGAAGTCCTAAACAGGCAAAACTGTCTCCAGGACCTTCCTCCCAAAGCTGGCATCAGCCGAGGCCAGTACATCAACACGGTAGTGCTTCGAGAAGGTGTGCACAGAGGACCAAGTGGCCGCTTTGCACAGCTGATCAGCAGATGCCTGATTCTTATAGGCCCAAGAGGCCCCAATTGATCTGGTGGAATGAGCAGTAACCCTGAAGGGAACATGCTTATTCCGCAATTTGTAGGCTTCACGGATGGTAGATTTAATCCAAGAGGCAATAGTTACCTTGGATGCCGGTCTCCCTGCCCTAGGCCCCTCAGGAATGATGAACAAGGCGTCAGACTTCCTGATAGACTCAGTGCGATGAACATAAAATTTAAGACAACGCACAACATCCAACAAATGGAGATCTCTTTCCTTGTCAGAGAAAGGGTTAGGGCAGAGAGAGGGAACCACAATCTCCTGATTGATGTGAAATTCGGATACAACCTTGGGTAAAAACTCCTTGGAAGTGCGAAGCACTGCCTTATCTTTGTGAAACACCAAGTAAGGAGGTTTACAAGACAGAGCTTGTAACTCTGCTACCCGGCGAACTGAGACAATAGCCAAAAGAAAGCCCATTTTCCAGGTCAAGAGACGCAAAGGAATAGAAGCCAAGGATTCAAACGGGGGTCTCTGGAGAACCCCCAGCACCAAATTGAGGTCCCACTGGGGAGCAGGACTCTTGAAGGCAGGCCGAACATGAGCCACACCTTGGAAGAAAACCTTAACATCAGGAAGAATAGCAATCCTTTCCTGGAAAAACACAGACAGAGCTGAAGTCTGAACCTTGAGAGAACTCAGGCTGACTCCCTTCTCAACCCCATCCTGTAAAAAGGCTAGGACTGTGGGAAGATGGAAATCTAGAGACAGATCCTTAGCAGTACACCATGTTACAAAGGTGGACCATATGCGATGATAGATCTTGGAAGACACAGGTTTGCGAGCTCTAAGCATCGTAGACACCACTAAAGAGGAAAACCCTTTCTTCTTTAGAATTGAGGATTCAACCTCCAAGCCATCAAATGGAGATGCTGAACATCCTCCTTCCACAGATATCCCTGAAGAAGTAGATCTGGACGTGCAGGAAGCGGGACAGGATCCGTCACAGACATGGCTAGCAGTTCCGGATACCAGGACTGACGAGGCCAATTTGGAGTGATCAGGATGACAGGACAACGTTCCACCTTCAGCTTCTGGATGACTCGGATCAACAGAGGAAGAGGAGGGAAGATGTAAGCCAGAGGAAACGTCCAAGGGATTGACAAGGCATCCACTGCCAGAGCAAGAGGGTCCCTCCACCGGGAGCAAAACACTGGCGCCTTCCTGTTGTGTCTGGTTGCCATCAGATCCACTACTGGCACCCCCCACATCTGGGTGAGAAGGTGAAACACTTCTGGATGAAGCGCCAATTCTCCGCTGTAGACAGTATGACGACTGAGAAAGTCTGCCATGACGTTGTCTACGCCTGGAATGTGAACCGCTGAGATGACGGGCACATGATCTTCTGCCCAAGACAAAATGGCCTTGACCTCTAACCAGGCGGTGAGGCTTTTCGTGCCGCCTTGTCTGTTGATGTAGGCCACTGCTGTGGCGTTGTCGGACTCCACTCTGACTGGACAACCTTCCAGCTGAGATTCCCAGTGCCTCAGGGCAAGAAGTATGGCACGAAGTTCCAGAACATTGATGGAGAGAAGAGATTTTTCCAGACCCCATTTCCCCTGAGCACTGAAACGACCCAACACTGCCCCCCAACCCAGGAGGCTGGCATCCGTCGTGACTGTGGTCCAATAGGGAACCCGAAAAGATCTCCCTTTCAGGAGATGAGACAGGTCCAACCACCACTCCAGGCTCAGCTCTACATGAGGGGGCAACGATACAGAGAGATGCTGGTGATCTGGATGAGATCTGCAAGTCTGAATCACAAACCTCTGAAGTTCCCTGGTGTGTGCCATGGCAAAAGGCACCATCTCTATCGTGGAAATGAACTTCCCCACCAGAGAAGACAACCTTGGTACTGGAACCCTGTCCATTTCCAGGATCCTGGCCACCCGGACAGCAATCTGATGAGCCACTTCCTCCGGCAAAAACACCATGCACTGCTGAGTGTTGAACAGGAGACCCAGGAAGATGAGCCGTTGAGATGGGACCAAGTCTGACTTGTCCAGATTCACAATCCAGCCGTGGCGATTGAGTGTCTGTATGCACAACTGCAGCTGCTGGTGAAGGATCTCCGCAGATGAGGCTTTCAGGAGCAGATCGTCCATGTAAGGAGTCACCCTGACTCCATCTCGATGAAGCACAGCAATCAAAGCTCCCAATACCCTCTGAAAGACCTGAGGAGCTGAAGTCAGACCAAAGGGAAGAGCTGAAAACTGAAAGTGGCCTTTGTGACAGGCAAATCTGAGATACCGTTTGCTCTCTGGATGGATAGGGATGTGAAGGTATGCATCCTGAAGGTCCAGGGAGGCAAGGAACTCCCCTGGAGACATTGCTGCTATCACTGAACGCAGAGATTCCTGACGAAAGTGGGAACTAACAACAAAGGAATTGAGATCCTTGAGATCCAAAATAGGACGAGCACCTCCGTCCTTTTTGGCCACAACGAACAGGTTGGAATAGAATCCTGAACCTGTGTCTTCTGGTGGAACCAATTCCAGGACCTCTTTGTCCAAAAGATCCTGAATAGCGTCGTCGAACAGACGTTGTTTTGTAGGCTCCTGAGAAGGACGAGTAAAATGGAACCGAAAAGGAGGAAGGGAAGAGAAAGGGATCCTGTATCCCTCTGATACCACCTGAACAACCCAAGGGTCCGCCACAGACTCCTCCCAAACCCGGTGAAAGATGTGGAGACGTCCACCTACAGCCGAATGCGGACCCGGGTTCGGCGAGTCATGCTGAAGCAGTCTTGGAGGTCTTGGCCTTAGGGGCAACTTTGGGCTTCCAGGACTGTTTGGGCTTGGAGGAGGAGCGCGTGGAAGATGGACCTGTTTGGGGCGTGGAGCGTGTCTCAGTTTGGAAAGAACGAAAGGACCAATTGCGTTTGGCTGGAAACTTCTTCTTGAACACCGATGGCAGAAGAGTACTTTTGCCACCAGTAGCCTCACTAATCTCCTTAAGTTCAGATCCAAACAGTAAGGACCCCTGAAAGGGCAAAGAAAGCAAGGCTTTTTTAAATGCAGTGTCAGCAGACCAAATCTTCAACCAAAGAGCACGTCTAGCTACTATGGAGGAGGTAGAGGCCCTCGCCATCATGCGCACAGCATCAAAAGCAGCATCAGCAACATAATTTTGAGCTTCTAACATATTAGCAAGAAGCTGCAACTGCTCAGACACCGGAGCATCCTGGCGAACCGCCTCAGCAAATTGCTCAGTCCAGGCCACAATGGCCCTATTAACCCACGCCACTGCAAAAGTTGGACGCATGGCAGTGCCAACAGAGGCAAAAATGGATTTAAGGCAAATCTCTAACTTTTTGTCCGTCCAATCTTGCAGGGCCGAAGCATCAGACACAGCTAAGGCAGTAGATTTGGATAACCTAGAAATAGGAGCATCCACTTTAGGAGGATGAACCCATTTTGCCAGTTCAGTCTCATGAAAAGGATAAAGTTTAGCAAACTTCTTGGACACAGAAGAGGATTTTTCAGCGTTCTTCCATGCGTCTGAGACTAAACGGGCAAGAGTAGGGTTAGTAGGAAAACAAACCACAGCCTTTGATGGTTTTCGGAAAACATCAGTTGGATCATGAGTAGATTCCTGAGTCAAAGGAAGGTTGAGCGTAGTAAGTACAGCTCTGATCAAACCCTCAGCCGAAACTTCAGGGTCACATTCATAAGGGTCACCAATGGACCTATTAGATTCAATAACAGTGCCTTCCTCAGCATCAGAATCTTGCAAAAGTTCTTCTTCAGAAGAATCAGACACATCAGGAGCCCCCTGTGGCTTAGGCAGGGAGGTCCTGATTGAGGAGGGGGTCTGCCAGATCTGCAGAGCCCCCTGAACCTGAGAGGGAAAGAGTTGAAGAGTGGATCTGAGACCCCTAGTGGCAGCTTTAAACTCTTTTACCCAAGTTGGCTCAATAGCATGGCTGGGAAGCCCAGGGTTGCTATCCTGACTTTCTGCACATTTTGGGCATAAATGACCTGAAAATTCTCTAGGCAGCCCAGAGTGACAAGAGGAGCAAAACGCAATGGGGGAAATGGTCACCCCAGCCTCTTTGGTCTTGGGTCTAGCCCCTGACTCCAGTGGAGTAGACATGCTCACAGCGTCAGATATACACCACCTAATAAAACCACCCAGTAAAAGTGTTAAAGATTAAAGTTTCACCCCAGAAATGCCTAAAATCAGACTTATCTGGCCAGCGAAGGGTTAATCTGCTGAGAGGAGAGAAGGCTCGGTCTCTGCGTAGTATACTCGCTGAGAAAAACACCACAAAATGGCTGCCGCGACGGGAGCCAATCAGAAAACGAGCGCGAAACGGGCGCTCATGGGAAACGTAGTTTTCCTCAGAAGTACCCCTAAACAGTGCCCAAAGCCCCCCCAAACCCCCAACACACTGAATCTAGTCACCGGATGATAGAGCAGGGGAAGACCAACAAAATGAGCCCTCTGAAGTTGCTGTGACAAGCGGTTCCAGAGAAACGTCCCACACTGTGAAATCCCATAGAGAGTAAAGGAGCAATGGCGTCTATGCGGGAAAAAGCACGCTTAAAGGCGCGGAACACTAAATCTTAATAAAGTATACTAAAAGTAAAAAGTACACCAAACACACTTTTGACAATGGAAAACATGAGAGAATAAGGACCCAATGCTCCAAAACCCAGGGAATACCACAAACATTGCATAATTACAAGCAATATGAATAAAAACACCCTATGAGTGCTGGAGTGCAGAAAGCAAACTCCCAAATACAAGCCCAGAGAAGGGACCCTGTGGGGACAAGTGGACCTTCAGCATTCAAAGGGTGGCTCACCTTTCTGCAGGACTTCTGTCTTCAGGTAACCATGTTAAAAGGAGATTAACCAGAGGAAAATCCCCCCAGCAGGGAAGCTGCTTGACTCAAGCTGTTCCCTCTTCAGGGCATAAGGTCCACCAGAAAATCCCTGGAAGCTGCACTAGCCACTTTGGAGAGGGCAATTCACAGCCATGGTCACCCGCCTAATGGTGGTATTCCATATTTGAAAGAGAACAATAAAAAACTAAAGTTGAATGAGAGATGTTCTCCACCTGGTGTACACAGCACACAGGAACAAATCAATCTGGCTTGGCTTTGGCCTGAAGGCAGCTTAAGTAGGAGGGGAGGCTCCACCCCCTGCATACATTTGAATGAATGTTCCTGCCTATTAAAGGGGCGGATCGCCTCCCAGTGTACCAGTGACCTGTATTGGACGACAGTGAAAATATATTGGTCAACGTTTCGGTACTTTATGGACCATTATGAAGGACTGAAACGTTGACCAACAAAATTGCCTTTTTTACTTTTTAAAAACCCATGGGTGCCACCCCCTTCTTCTGAAATCTACATTTCTCTACTGGAATTGTATACTTGGGCATATTTTTGACTTTGATGGGCAAGTGCTTCCATCTTCCATATTCTGTTCATTATATATAAATTAAAGTGGGCTTTTGTCCTCCACAAATGATTTCCAATGTGTCGGAGGCCTAGCATTCAAGGAGTTAGAACCTGCATTTAAATCAATGATAATTTTGATTTCTTCCCTGTGATGTAGCTGATTTGCTCCAGAATCTCTCCATTTCTTATCAGTGCATCAGCCTCACTAGGTGGATGTACTAAAATGATTTCAAGCTAAACCAAGTGCTAGAACTATTTATTTCTACAATTCCTATTTAACACTGCTTGAGCCAAGGGTACAGTAGTGTGTAGGTGAATGGGCGTTCCTTTCCTCAGTGTCTTGTGTTATGTATAAAATAAGGCACATAGCAAATGGAGTAAATTTAATAAAAATGCATATGTCTATCAAGTTCAGTCTATGCCAAATCAACCCTGAAAAGTTATTCTCCTGTACATGCTATAGGTGAGTCATTTAGTTCTAACTGGCATTAAAGTCTTATGAAGAGTGATGTGTGTTTACCCAGGTATGCACTAGAACAATCCTGTGCTCTAGTGCACACCTCAAGGTGCAGTCGCATGATGGAAGACTAAAGGCAAAGAAGATGCACAGTTGGATTCATACATTCCCCCAATTGTGTCCAATCAAATTCATTTTCAGCAAAGAAACCAGGAGTTTGACTGGAAACAAATGAACAGACATCATCCTTTCACTACCAGGGCACAATAAAATGCCTTATTAGATTACAAAATAGCTTCTGTTTCTAGAAATCAATACAAATACTTTCTATATAAATGTGTATATAGACAATTCTATTTTTAGCTATATGTGTACATATAAATATTAACCTTTTGAGTACCAAGGAAGTAAGCAAGACATTGCAGCTTAATGCGTTGCATAACTATTTAAGAAGGGAACTAAAACAGAACCTGGGAATTATAGACTAGTGAGTTTGACCTCTGTAGTGGGAAAACTATTAGAAGGCATAATAAGGGACTATATTCAGGATTACAACACAAAAAATAAGATCATTAGCACGAATCAACATGGTTTTATGAAGAATAGGTCATGCCAAACTAATCTTTTCAGCTTCTATGAGGAGGTAAGCAGCAACCTTGACAATGGCAAGGCAGTAGATGTAGTATATCTAGACTTTGCAAAGGCATTTGATACAGTACCACACAGAAGGCTGGTGTATAAAATAAGGAAATTGGGGCTAGGAGATAACCTTTGCAATTGGATACAAAACTGGTTGAAGGATAGGGAACAGTGTGTGGTTGTAAATGGAAAATTCTCCAGTATAGTTAAAGTGGAGAGTGGAGTACCTCAGGGTTCAGTATTGGGTCCGCTGCTTTTTAACATGTTTATAAATGACCTGGAAATAGATATAGAAAGCAAAATATCAATATTTGCAGATGATACTAAATTATGCAAAGTCATTAATCAGAACAGGATATTTTCTCTCTACAGAGGGACTTACATACAATGTCAGATTGGGCAAACATGTGGAATATGAAGTTTAATGTGGGGAAGTGTAAAGTCATGCATTTGGGAGGAAACAATCCCAAGGCTACTTATAAACTTAATGGAATAATTTTAGGTGACTCGTTGCTAGAAAAAGACCTGGGTATCCTTGTCAACTACAAACTTGGAAACAGTGACCAGTGTCAAACAGCAGTAGCAAAGGCAAACAAAGTCCTATCTTGCATAAAAAGAGGTATTGAAGCAAGAGTGGATAACATTATTTTGCCATTATACAAATCATTGGTAAGACCTCACCTTGAGTATGCAGTGCAATTTTGGGCACCGGTTCTGAAAAAGGATATACTAGAACTAGAGAGGGTACAGCGGAGAGCAACAAAATTAATTAAGGGAATGGAGGACTTGACATATGAGGAACGACTAAACAAACTTGGTTTATTTACTCTAGAGAAAAGACGACTAAGAGGAGACCTTATCACATTGTACAAGTATATGAGAGGTCAATACAAGGATCTCTGCGGTGAGCTATTTATTCCAAGGCCTGCTCAGGTGACCAGGGGACACCTCTTGAGATTAGAGGAAAGGAGGTTTAAACTTCAGCAGAGGAAGGGTTTTTTTACGGTAAGGTCTGTCAAATTGTGGAATTCATTGCCCAGGGAGGTAGTTATGGCAGATACAATGGACACATTTAAGAGAAGATTAGATACATTTCTTTCAAAAGGGAACATACAGAGTTATACTGTTTATCAGTAGGCAGATCAGGAAGGTCTGATAAAGACTAATTTAATTGGTAGCAGGAAAGCTATAAAATTCTTAGTTACTGAGGTATGAAGCGAAGGTTGAACTTGATGGACTTGTGTCTTTTTTCAACCTAATTTACTATGTTACTATGTTACTATCTGGCACTCAATGGGGGAGATTCACTAACCGTTGATAAAGAGGTGATAGAGTGGAGATGATTTCTACAGTGATATCACTTCTCCAGTTCCTATGTGATTCTATACAGCCTATGCACTCAGATCTCCAAAGCTGAAAAAGAAATCTTAGTGCATAGGATCCATAGGATAACATATGAACTGGAGAAGTGATATCACTGGAGAAGTCATCTCCGCATTATCACCTCTTAATCAAGGGGGGAGATTCACTAAGCAGTGATAAAGAGGTGACAGAGTGGAGATGACTTCTACAGTGATATCACTTCTCCAGTTCCTATGTTATTCTATACAGCCATTGCACTCAGATCTCCAAAGTAGAAGAAATCTTAGCAAATAGGATCCATAGAATAACATAGGAATTTGAGAAGTGATATCACTGGAGAAGTCTTCTCCACATTATCATCTCTTTATCAAGGGGGAAGATTTACTAAGCAGTGATAAAGAGGTGATAGAGTGGAGATGACTTCTCCAGTTTTTATGTTATTCTATGGATCCTATGCGCTAAGATCTCCAAAGAAATGTTAGCACATAGGCTCCATAGAATAACATAGGAATTGGTGAAGTGATATCACTGGAGAAGTCTTCTCCACATTATCACCTCTTTATCAAGGGGGGAGATTCACTAAGCAGTGATAAAGAGGTGATAGAGTGGAGATGACTTCTCCAGTTCTTATTTTATTCTATGGATCCTATGCGCTAAGATCTCCAAAGAAATGTTAGCACATAGGCTCCATAGAATAACATAGGAATTGGAGAAGTGATATCACTGGAGAAGTCATCTCCATTTTATCACCTCTTTATCACTCCTCTATCACCGCTTAGTGATTCTCCCCCAAAGTGTTCTAATGAAAGTGACAGTAAGGAACAAAGAATTGGATCAGTTCTGGAGAAATTCAACTGCACCACAGGGGAGAAATAAAGATAATTGATTTGCAATGTGTTGGAGGCTTCTCTAACATTCTAAGGGTTAAAAGACTAATTTTAATCAATGAAAACCTGGAGAATTTTCATTTGTCCCCTAAAGCGTACTTGGGCTGCTCCAGAATTACTCCAAATCTTAAAACATTAGCTTCCCTGTTTAACCCCTTGAATGCTAGTGAAGTCTCCAATGCATTGCTTTTCAATGCACTGAAGAATTATCTGGCACTGAAGGGGTTAAACTGAGCATAACTATATGTATGCATGCAGACTGCCAATTAGAAGAATACAAATATATACATTTCTAAAGTATCTATTTTGTTATAATAATTAATACTGCAAAAAGCTGTTCTTTTGTACCAACAAAGTTGCTGAAACACACAAAACTTGTTTAATTGCATTCGGAAGATAAACAAATTTGAGTATATAGTATTTGTATTGATTTGCATTTCATTTGCATCCCCTTGTACCTTCCATTTGGAACCTCGTAGTGTCTCTAATGATGACAGATTTCCTTGCATTCAGTGCTTTTGAAAATCCCAGTTTTGCTTTTCCAGTTTTCATGATAGCAATGAAGAGCATACCCTCAGGGCTGGTGCAAGGATTTTTGCCACCCTAGACAAAACCTAATTTTGCCGTCCCTTGTGTCCTACCCCTTTATGCCCGCCCTGTGTATGTTTAAAGGGATAGTAATGTTTCATAATAAAAGCAGCTCTAATAAATCATCATAGTATTTGGACTTTGGAGAGTGTCATTTCAATTCTATCAGAGTTGTAGTTCAAGAGTAATTCAATGACAAAGTGTCCCCCTCCCGCCCCTTTTACTGATGTCACACTGTTCAGCCAGATCAGAAGGGAGGTGCCCAGGTAGACTGCAGAGAGGGACAATCTTCAATTAAGATAAGGGAAAAAGCTGAAAAACTTGTCAAGGGGGGATGGGCTTTCATTGTTTTCATACAAAGAAAATTGTCCCCTTCTGTTATCTGTCTGGTCATACAACCTGATCCACATCTGAGAAGAGATGGCTTACACTAGGTAAAAGGGGCGGGGAGGGGAACTTTGCTTGTGAATATCTCTTAAACCATAAAGGTTTGAAAGATAAGACTTATATCATTCTTCATGTTTTTTTAATGCCTACAAAATAAAATAAAGTTAAAACAAAGTATTACTATCCCTTTAAGTGTCAGTGTGTTTGTGTGTTCCCTATTTGTGTATAAGTGTCAGTTTGTGTATGTGTTCTCTATATGTGTATGTGTGTGTCAGTATGTGTTCCCTGTATGTATATAAGTGTGTCAGTGTGTGTGAGTCTCTGTAAGGATATCAGTGTGTAAGTATGTGTGTGTGTACTTCTCTATATGTGTATCAGTGTGTCCGAGTGTATGTTCTGTAAATGTGACTCTCCCCCCCTTTGACTCTCTCCCCTTCTTGACTGTTGATCCCCCCTTTGACTCTCTCTCTCCCCCCGTCTGACTCTTGATCCCCCTCTTGACTGTTGATCCCCCCTTTGACACTTTCTTCCCCATCTGATTCTTTATCCCCTCTTGACCCCCCCCTCCACTTACTCTTCCTGGTGCACGACTCATCTCTCTATTGAGATTAAAAATTGACCAGTGCTTCCCGCAGGAGCGGAGGGGGAGAGAGAAATGGGTATCGCTGTGCTACATTAAAAAAGTAGCCAGCCAAGGGAGGGCACAGAAACATTCTTTTTTTTTTTGATACGGGCAGGCTAACATTTTCTGGGCTTTCACCCCGCTATGCCACTGACTTGGGCAGTAAATGGTGAGCGGGTGGGGTGGGCCCCAATGCGCCCCAAGAGAATGTGTGCCCTAGGGCGGCACCTACCTTGCCTATAGATGGCACCAGCCCTGCATACCCTACAGTTTGCAGAGCTTTATGTAATCCTTTCCTAAGTGCAAAAGGAGTAAGAAATTCATTGCCCAGCATCTCATTTCACATCTCTTCTGGCAGCCAGAAAATAGGATTTTAGTCTTACCTGTTAAATCCTTTTCACTTAGTCCATACAGGTCACTGGTACAATGGGAGGCGATCCGCCCCTTTAATAGGCAGGAACAATTATGCAAATGACTGCAGTGGGCGGAGCCTCCCCTCCTACTTAAGCTGCCTTCAGGCCAGAGCCACTAGATTGATTTGAGACACTAAAACTGACCGTAGGTAAGCAAGAAGGAAGACTCCTGTGAGCATGCCCCGAAGGTCTCCCACTGAATGCCACAGGAGAGCCAAGCATGGTCCCTTGACAGGGTGGGAGACCAGTGACCTGTATGGACTAAGTGAAAAGGATTTAACAGGTAAGACTAAAATCCTATTTTCACTGTCGTCCAGTACAGGTCACTGGTACTCTGGGATGTACAAACATTGAGCTGACCCAGAGGCGGGAAGTAAGGCAAGGACCAGGCGCAAGGCCCAAGTCACTAGAACCGCTATGAACCAGTTAATTACATAGCCCAAAATGTAAGTGTCAACGGACACCAACCAGGGGAAAACAACCCCTGAACTAACACAGCACACTGAACCAGAGCCAACCGGGCTCAACAGTAAAGAAGCACTAAGGATCACAGAGCGGAAGACCTACACAGGCAAAACTGCCTCCAGGACCTTCCTCCCAAAACTGGCATCAGCCGAGGCCAGTACATCAACACGGTAGTGCTTTGAAAATGTGTGCACAGAGGACCAAGTGACCGCTCTGCACAGTTGATCAGCAGATGCCTGATTCTTGTAGGCCCAAGAGGCCCCAATAGATCTGGTGGAATGGGCAGTCACCCGGAAGGGAACATGCTTATTCCGCAACTTATAGGCTTCACAAATGGTAGCCTTAATCCAAGAGGCAATGGTAACTTTGGAAGCCGGTCTCCCTGCCCTAGGCCCCTCAGGAATGACGAATAGAGCGTCAGACTTCCTGATAGATTCGGTGCAATGAACATAAAACTTGAGTCAACGCACCACATCCAACAAATGGAGATCTCGTTCCTTGTCAGATGAAGGATTAGGGCAGAAAGAGGGAACCACAATCTCCTAATTGATGTGAAACTCAGACACAACCTTGGGTAAGAATTCCTTGGTAGTGCGAAGCACAGCCTTATCCTTGTGGAACACCAGGTAAGGAGGTTTACAAGACAGAGCTTGTAACTCTGCTACCCGGCGAACTGAAACAATAGCCAAGAGAAAGGCCATTTTCCAAGTCAAGAGACGTAATGGAATGGAAGCCAAGGATTCAAACGGGGGTCGCTGGAGAACTCCCAGCACCAAATTGAGGTCCCACTGGGGAGTAGGACTCTTGAAGGCAGGCCGAACATGAATCATGCCTTGGAAGAAAACTTTGACGTCAGAAGGATAGCAATCCTTTCCTGGAAAAACACAGACAAAACAGAAGTCTGGACTTTGAGGGAACGCAGACTGAGCCCTTTTCAACACCGTCCTGCAAAAAGGCCAGGACTGTGGGAAGATGAAATTCTAGGGACATCTTCCGATCAGTACACCAAGCCACAAAGGTGGCCCAGATACGATGATAGATCTTGGAGGACACAGGCTTACGAGCACTAAGCATCGTCGACACCACTGAAGGAGAAAATCCTTTCTTCGCTAGAATCGAGGATTCAACCGCCATGCCATCAAATGGAGATGCTGCACATCCTCCTTCCACAGGTATCCTTGAAGAAGTAGATCCGGATGGGCAGGAAGTGGAAACGGTTCCGCCACTGACATGGCCATCAACTCCGGATACCAGGGCTGGCGAGGCCAGTTTGGAGCGATCAGGATGACCGGACAGCGCTCCAGCTTCAGCTTCTGAATGACTCTGATCAATAGAGGAAGAGGAGGGAAGATGTAGGCCAGAGGAAAATCCCAAGGGATTGACAGGGCATCCACTCCTAGAGCAAGAGGGTCCCTCCACCGGGAGCAAAACACCGGCACCTTCCTGTTGTGTCTGGTAGCCATCAGGTCCACTACAGGTACCCCCCACCTCTGGGTGAGTAGGTGGAAACACCTCTGGATGAAGAGCCCATTCTCCGCTGTCGACTGTGTGACGACTGAGAAAGTCTGCCATGACGTTGTCTACGCCTGGAATGTGAACTGCTGAAATTACAGGCACGTGATCTTCTGCCCAAGATAAAATATCCTTGACCTCCAACCAGGCAGTGCAACTTCTTGTGCCGCCTTGCCTGTTGATGTAGGCCACTGCGGTGGCGTTGTCGGACTCCACTCTGACTAGGCAACCTTCCAGTTGAGATTCCCAGTGCCTCAGGGCAAGCCGGATGGCACGCAGTTCCAGAACAATGATGGAGAGAAGAGATTCCTCCAGTCCCCATTTCCCCTGAGCACTGAAACGACCCAACACAGCACCCCATCCCCGGATGCTGGCATCCGTTGTCACCGTGGTCCAATAGGGAACTTGAAAAGATCTCCCTTTCAGGAGATGAGAGAGATCCAACCACCAGTGCAGACTCAATTTGACATGAGGAGGTAGAGAGACTGACAGATGCTGATGATCTGGATGATTCTTGCACGTATGGATCACAAACCTCTGGAGTTCCCTGGAGTGGGCCATAGCAAATGGCAACGCTTCGATCGTGGAAATGAACTTCCCCACCAGAGACGTCAACTTCGGTACTGGAACACTGTCCAGCTCCAGGATCCCAGCTACTCGGATGGCTATCTGATGAGCCACTTCCTCTGGTAGAAACACCATGCATTGGCGAGTGTCGAACAGGAGACCCAGGAAAATGAGCCTCTGAGATGGGACCAAGTCTGACTTGTCCAGATTCAGGATCCAGCCGTGACGGTTCAGAGTGTGAATACACAGCTGCAGTTGTTGTTGGAGAAGCTCCGCTGAGGAGGCTTTCAGGAGGAGATCGTCCATGTAGGGGGTCACCCTTCTTGGTGGAGTACAGCTATCAAGGAACCCAACACCCTCTGAAAGACCTGAGGGGCCGAAGTCAGCCCAAAGGGAAGAGCTGAAAACTGAAAGTGTCCCCTGTGGCAGGCAATCCTGAGATACCGCCTGCTCTCTGGATGAATAGGGATGTGAAGATAAGCATCCTGAAGGTCCAGGGAGGCAAGGAACTCCCCTGGAGACATCGCTGCAATCACAGAGCGCAGGGACTCCTGGCAAAAGTGGGAACCCACAACAAAGGAATTGAGATCTTTGAGATCCAAAATGGGACGAGCACCTCCGTCCTTTTTGGCCACCACAAACAGGTTGGAATAGAATCCTGAACCTGTGTCCTCTGGAGGAACCAACTCCAGAACCTCCTTGTCCAAGAGATCCTGAATAACTTCGTCGAACAGACGTCTTTTTGTAGGTTCCTGAGAAGGACGAGTAAAATGGAACCGAAAAGGAGGAAGGGAAGAGAAAGGGATCCTGTATCCCTCTGATACTACCTGAATGACCCATGGGTCCGCCACTGACTCCTCCCAAGTCCGGCGAAAGATGAGGAGACGTCCACCTACTGCCGGATGCGGACCCGGGTTCGGTGAGTCATGCCGAAGCAGTCTTGGAGGTCTTGGCCTTGGGCTTCCAGGACTGTTTGGGCTTGGAGCAGGAGCGCGCAGAGGACGGACCCGTCTGGGACGTGGAGCGTGTCTCAGTCTGAAAGGAACGAAAGGACCGATTGCGTTTGGCTGGAAACTTCTTCTTGAAGACTGAGGGTAGAAGAGTACTTTTACCACCAGTAGCCTCACTGATCATTTCCTTGAGTTCAGAACCAAATAGCAAGTTCCCCTGAAAGGGCAAGGAAAGCAAGGCTTTCTTAGAGGCTGTATCAGCAGACCAAATTTTCAGCCAAAGGGCACGTCTCACGTCTCGCCATCATGCGCACAGCATCAAAAGCAGCATCAGCAACATAATTTTGTGCTTCAGTAATGTTAGCAAGAAGCTGCAACTGCTCAGATACCGGTGCATCCTGGCGGACTGCCTCAGTCAGTTGTTCAGTCCAGGCCACAATAGCTCTATTAACCCACGCCACTGCAAAGGTTGGACGCATGGCAGTGCCAATGGAGGCAAAAATAGACTTAAGAGAAAGTTCTAGCTTTTTGTCCGTCCAATCCTGCAGGGCAGAGGCATCAGAGACAGCTAAAGCAGTAGATTTGGAGAGCCTGGAAACAGGAGCATCCACCTTGGGAGGATGAACCCATTTTGCCAGTTCAGTCTCAGGAAAAGGGTAAAGTTTAGCAAACTTTTTGGACACTGAGGAGGATTTGTCAGGATTCCTCCACGCCTCAGAGACTAGACGGGCAAGGGTAGGGTTAGTTGGAAAACATACAACCGCCTTAGATGGTTTTTGGAAAACGTCAGTTGGATCATGAGTAGATTCCTGAGTCAGAGGAAGGTTGAGCGTAGTTAACACAGCTCTAATCAAACCCTCAGCAGAAACCTCAGGGTCACATTCATAAGGGTCCCCAATGGACCTGTTAGACTCAATAACAGTGCCTTCCTCAGCATCAGAATCCTGTAATAGTTCTTCTTCAGAAGAATCAGACACATCAGGAGCCCCCTGTGGCTTAGGCAGGGAAGTCCTGATTGTAGAGGGGGTCTGCCAAACCTGGAGAGCCCCCTGTACCTGCGAGGGAAAGAGTTGGAGTGTGGATCTGAGATCCCTAGTGGCAGCTTTAAACTCTTTCACCCAAGTTGGCTCAATAGCATGGCTGGGAAGCCCAGGGTTGCTATCACGACAATCAGTGCATTTAGGGCATAAATCACCAGAACAATCTCTAGGCAGCCCAGAGTGACAAGAGGAGCAAAGCGCAATGGGGGGGACAGACACCCCAGCCTCTTTAGTCTTGGGTCTAGCCTGGGTCTAGCCCCTAGCTCCAGTGGAGTAGACATGCTCACAGCGTCAATATACACCACTTAACAATATCACCCAGTAAAAGTGTGGAAGATTAAAGTTTCACCCCAGAAATGCCTAAAAACGGACTTATCTGGCCAGCAAAGGGTTAATCTGCTGAGAGGAGAGAAGGCTCGGTCCCTGCGTAGTATACTCGCTGAGAAATAACACCACAAAATGGCGGCCGTCAGGTCAGCCAATCAGAAACGAGCGCGAACCGGGCGCTCATGGGAAATGTAGTTTTCTCTCAGAAGTACCCCAAACAGTGCCCGAAGCCCCCCTGAACTCCCCACACCCTGTAAACATACACCGGATGATAGAGCAGGAGCATAGAAGAAAAATGAGCCATCTCTGAAGTTGCTGTGACAAGCGGTTGCAGAGATATGTCCCACACTGTGAAATCCCATAAAAAGTAAAGGAGCAATGGTGTCTAAGCGGGAAAAGGCGCGCTTAAAGGCGCGGAACACTAAATTTTAATAAAGTCCCACAGAACTTTAAAAAGTGCTAAACAGTAACCCAATACATGAGAAACATAAATAAAATTATACCCAAAGCTCCAAAACCCAGAGAATACCACAGAAATTGCATGAACATGATAAATGCAAATAAAAACACCCTATGAGTGCTGGAGTGCAATGCAAAAGCCCAAATACAAGCCCATCAAAGGGACACTGTGGGGACAAGTGGACCTTCAGCACTCAAGGGGTGGCTCACCTTACTGCAGGACTTCTGTCTTCAGGTGACCATGATGAAGTGGGAATAGACCAGGGGTAAATTCCTCAGCAGGGAAGCTACTTGACTCAAGCTGTTCCCTCTTCAGGGCAAAAGGTCCACAGAAAATCCCT
This sequence comes from Rhinophrynus dorsalis, assembly GCA_037306005.1. Lineage (NCBI taxonomy): Eukaryota > Metazoa > Chordata > Amphibia > Anura > Rhinophrynidae > Rhinophrynus > Rhinophrynus dorsalis. Next base: position 287,264,581 of record CM074719.1, on the reverse strand, counting down.
GGAAGCTGCACTAGCCACTTTAAGGAGGGCAATTCACAGCCATGGTCACCCTCCTAATGGTGGTATTCCATATTTGAATAAGAATAACAAAAAACTAAGTTGAATGCATAGATGTTCTCCACCTGGTGTGCACAGCACACAGGAACAAATCAATCTGGTGGCTCTGGCCTGAAGGCAGCTTAAGTAGGAGGGGAGGCTCCGCCCACTGCAGTCATTTGCATAATTGTTTCTGCCTATTAAAGGGGCGGATCGCCTCCCAGAGTACCAGTGACCTGTATTGGACAACAGTGAAATTTTATTTTTAATTTCTTAATTAGAAAAAAGCAAAGTTCACACCAGTTTGCAGAGACTTTTGATCTATAGCAGTGATTCACAATCTATATTCCACAGAACCCTACGGTTCCACGGAGAAATGCAAAGGGTTCCATAGAACAAATTTAAGAAATAGCAAACAGTGGACACAGACTAGGGTGGTTCTGTGACTGTCAATGAATGTGTGGAGAAATATTGTAATTACCAGATACAGTTCCTTGATACATTTTACTGTAATAATTTATTCTTACTGATTTGTAAGTATGTACTTTTTTTTATTACTACAAATTATTGGTCACACTCTTTAATATTTCAAAATGCAATGAGAAACAATAATCTTTAAAGGGATGATGTTTCACAAAAAACAGCTCAAATGAATCTTCATAGTATTTGGGCCACGAAAAGTGTTATTTCAGTACTGTCAGAGTTGTAGTTGTAATTGAATGAAAAAAGTATCCCCCTCCCGCCCCTTTTACCTAGTGTAAGCCACCATCTTAGATGTGGAATATGGTCCTTTGACCAGACAGCTCACAGCAAGGGACAATCTTCTTACTGTGAGAACAATGGAACTCTGCCCCCCTTGACAGGTTTTTCCTTATGCTCACTGAAGATTGTCCCTCTCTGCAAGCCATCTGGACACCACCCTGATGCTCTGAGGTGAGCAGTGTTACATCAGTAAAATGGGGCGGTAGTGGGATACTTTATCATTCAATTACTCTTGAAATAACACTCTCCATGGCCCAAATACTATGGTGATTAATTGGAGTTGCTTTTATTATGAAACATTACTATCACTTTAAGTGTTTTTTTGACAGCTTTTTTGACAATTTGGGTAAGAATTGATGTTATTGTCTAACTAGTAAAGGTGTAAGTGGGCTGCACTGCGCACTAATAATGCATCACAAAGCAACAGAAAACCCAACTGTATTATAGGGCGGAAAAATTTCTAAAATGGGTTCTTAACTCCTTGCATTCTAGAAAGGTCTCCAATGTAGGGGATTTTGGCTAAGTTTTATTTACCCCTGTAGAGCAGTTGATATTAATTATTCATTGCTTAATGAACAGCCCCCAATCTTTTGGAGATCTAGGGGGAGATTCTCTAAGCGGTGATAAAGAAGTGATAAAGTGGAGATGACTTCTCCAGTTTATCATTTCTCCAATTCATATGTTATTCTATGGAGCCTATGCACTAAGATTTCTTCAACTCTGGAGATCTTAGTGAGTAGGCTCCATAGATTAACATAGGAACTGGTGAATTGATAAACTGGAGAAGTTATCTCCACTTTATCACTTCTTTATCACATCTTTATTACCGCTTAGTGAACCTACCCCCTAGAATCTCCTCTGTCCAAAGGGTTAACATTGTGTCAGTGTTCTATGGTGTTTCATTTAAAACATTACAGGAAAAATGTGTTTGAGAATCAGTATCTACAGCATATCTTAGGCTTTATCTAAGCATTAAATTTAAAGGGACAATAATGTCCCAGAAAAAATATTTATAGTTTTGTAGTGCTTAAAAAATTAAACTATATGCAACAAATCCTATGTCTAAAACCGCTATGGTTTGAGAGATATTGGCAATGAAAGTTCCACTTCGCTTGATGTCAGCTGCAAAGCTGACAGAAGGAGATCTGTGTCGGCCAACACGAGGAGACTCTTCAGCAGAGTGACAATCCTGTTATTTAAAACGAATTACTTCATTTTAATGGTCTACAAAGTGTGCTTGCAAAACAGGCACACTTTGTAGACCTTTCCAATTAAGTAATTATTTTCCAAAAACGAGGTTGCGGCTCTGCTGCAGAGCCGCCGGGTGGTCCCGAACAGGATTCCCCTGCAGTCAGCACAGCGCTGACGTCAATGAAAGGGGAGGGAGGGGGAACTTTAGTGTTGAATATCTCTCAAACCATAGCGGTTTGAGAGATAGGATTTGTTGCATATAGTTTAATTTTTTTAAGCACTACAAAACTATTAAGATTTTTTCTGGGACATTACTGTCCATTTAATATGTTAAAATCAGTGCTACAACCTAAAAATGGTTCAGGATCACAAGGTTTTTAATCAACGAAAAAAAGAATGTTACTTTCTTTGCTGTACTTCATCAACATTTATCTAGGTGTCCTAGTACGAACCTAACGACTACACTTGGTTTTCTTTTAAAGGGATAGTAATACTTGCAAATTACTAATCCCCATATTGTAGCTTTGTTAAAAAGAAACTTATTGCCCCCAGTGTCATCTCTCAAACCCTTATGGTTTGAGAGATGATAGCGCTTAAAGTTCACCCCTCCCTCCCCCTTCCCTGACCGAACGCTGACTGCAGGGATATCCGGTATTACTTGCACCAGGCGGCTCTGCAGCATTGCCGAGATCGCGTTTATAAAAAAGAAACCAAGCACACGTAGAAGACCGTTTCAGTGAAAGAATTCTTTTTTATAAATGCGATCTCAGCTCAGCTGCAGAGCCGCCTGATGCACATAAGACTGTCATACGACAGCTTCCCCTGCAGTCAGCGTTCAGTCAGGGAAGGGGGAGGGAGGGGGGAACTTTGAGCGCTATCATCTCTCAAACCATAAGGGTATGAGAGACACTGGGGGCAATAAGTTTCTTTTTAACAAAGCTACAATATGGGGATTAGTAATTTGCAAGTATTACTATCCCTTTAAAGTTTTGTACAGTTTCTATTTGATTGTTTTAGAACATGTTTTCCTGATGATCAGCATGCTTTCAAATCTTCAACTTGGGTATTAGCACTTATAATACCATTTTATAAATTATTTATGAACACTTGCAGGGATATAACCCACAGAGTTAACCAACTTCTGCACAAGAAGTAAGAATTATGGAGAAAAGTGCACCATATGGGATAAATAAATATTCCAAAAATGACAGTTAATATAACCCTTACAGCACCACAGGCTTGGCCAGTTTCTAGGCCAGACCCATTTTCTGCATTTCGCTATCTATCTGTTTAGGTATATTTACAGTGGGTACATTTCTAGTTACACATAGAAAAATATACATTGTTTTTTTACCCCTCTGGCACTCAAAGGGTTAAGAGGAAATCAGCTTCCTAGCTGTGCCGTACTTGAAGTAAATGTTTTATCATGAAGCAAGGTTTGTCATAAATAAGAGAAAAATTACAATTAGCTAATGTTGTATACTATACTGCAAATGAATGCACATTTGTATTTAAAGCTTCAATTCATTCTGAAAGCCCTGTATCCTGAGTGCACTTATACCAAATATATCTTACCTAAATGCATAGCCTGCATGAACCCCATACTAACTCTCTGAGTGCCAGAGAGGTATCCAATGCATTGCAATATGCTGGATACCTGTCTGGCACCCAAATGGTTAACATGGTTTTTCAACTTTATCATGTGGAAAAACGCATTCAGTTGGTTTCATGGTATGTATAATAGCCAGAAAACTACTCAATCCTATATAATAATTCACTAGGATGTTTGTCAGAAGCCTTCATGCACAGCAGAGCCTGCCTGAACGCACAGAATGCTGGGAGTTCTGTGCTGGGAGCATTCTGTGCTTTCGGGCAGTCTCTACAGTGCATGACTGGGTCGGAGGCAGGACCCAGACCAGGACTGGCCTCTTAACACCACCCGGACCTTGGACCGTGTACAAGGGCTTTTACACTAGTAACCATATAAAACATAAATTTCCTGATACAAGCTGATCTAAAGAATCAAAAACTGATGGAAGGTCATCTTATTAAAAATTACCAAGCAAGCAAATTTTGATAAAAATTGTGAATTTTAAATTTATTTCCAGTAATGTACACATAACTCACATTTTACACAATGTCTCACACAGGATTAGTATAATAAACAAAAAAATATGAAAAAAGAATGCTACATATCCCCGTGAGAACATTGGTACCCAACATGTATACATGCACATAGTATATAACTCTCGTCCCCAAATCGGTAATAATGCATAACAGTGTTTACAATTATATTTTCAAGGAAAAAAAGCACAACCCTCTAGACATGTTTTATAAGGAATAATCAGGGCCATTTCCATGTCTGGACAAACCAGCATATAATGGGAACCTCGGCTGTGGAAGGCCTCCATGTGGCACAATCCCACTTTAAGATAATTACAGATTGTGGCAGACAGTGAATATATAGTGCACGTGGGCAATAAGACGCCCCTCAAATGTTGTTGTACAATCACTTCCATCATCCGCTGCCAGCACTATCAACTGCAAGGCCTCACATTGCCCACCCCTGGAGTACAGCCACACCTTGGCTTGAACTGTCTCTCTTGAATCTACGAGACTGCATCAAACTTTTCCTGAACTGAAAATAAGTTGCCCTAGAAGAAAAGAAACTTCCTCACAGCTTGAAGTGCTAGGTATGCCGCAAAACACTATTTGATCCACATGTGTAAGAACTAAGCCAGATGCATAATGAAGTAAAACCTGTTAGATCTAAAACAAGGATATCTGTGTTTAGTACACTGTCTGTGAGCACCAGATGCCTCCATTATTACAGGACTAGACAATTTTAATTGTCCAAGCCTCCGGTCCCACTATTTATTTTTGAAGCCGCATTAACGTATTGGTTCTTGAATCTTGGATCCTTTGCAGAACTGAGGCCTCTTATCTGTTGCCCACTTTGAAACTTGTTTACTGTAGGTGATTGCAAGATTTAAAGCTGCATTTATAATGTGTGCACTGACCTTATCACACAGACCACCAGTAGGACAACAGTTAAAATCATTAAATTAAAATTGCTGCTCCTCATGTCAGTGTATGTATGTCCAGTCCTGTGGTGCCACCGATTAGGTAGTGGTAGGGGCAGATGGGTTTCCTTCTTCATTGCTGTATTTGAATTATTTGTCACATTAATTTATTTTATATTCTGCCTGATTTCACCATTCATTTCACCCACTCTACCTCTAGTTATCAACCATTCTCTTTTCCACCACCGGTGAACAGGTAGTGACACTGGTATAGACCTATGCTGTTAATGTTTGGACATTAACCCTCTGAATGGTAGAGGGGTGTCCAAAGAATTGCGTATCAAGGTGTTAGATCTGTGCATGTGTAGTACAAGTACTATGTGTAAATCCTGTGAATGTATTATCCCAGCAGAACTGATCCATTTTCATAAAAACATTTTTTCTGCCTTGTCTCTTCTATCACAACAGGGAGATATATCTAAAATGTATATAACACCAATATTTCCCCATAAATTCAAAGGTTTATTGTGAAGAATATCGTCCCCTCAGGGCTCACTACAAGGCCATGATTTGAAGACTCCCTTTAATGATCAACTTTGTGTAAATCAAATTCCCTTAGATTAATTAACTCATGTTCTAGAAAGGACATTTTCAAATCTTGACATGTTATTGGGCCCTGTGGCATGGTTTGCAAAAAATTGGTAAAGACCATGGCACACCAACTTTGTCTTGCATTCGATGTTCATAAATTGTGCCCAGAAAGTGTCAAAACAGCTTGCAATCAATAGACCTGACCCATAGAACTTTTAAGCCATTGACTAACCATAAGAGCTTGCTAACCAACATAACATTAACTCAATTGAGCCTGACCCAGTGAACCGTATTCTTCACACTAACCGGCAAAGTTAGCAATCAGACAAGGAATCTAACCCAAAGAGCTTGCAACTTTCTCTTTTTTATATATGTGTAATTGTAACTGGTAGACATTCACTGATTTCCTTCCTTCCCTCTCCTCCACTCAAGTCAGTATTTCCCAAAGCTTTTTCTAGCTTCAGCAGATATTTCCATCTGATCAGTTCCATAATCACATTCTGAACAAGGGGTCAGAACAGAATTTCCAAATTGCATTTTTCCCCTCAAATGCCCCTTTGGAATTCTTTCTAAGTGTTGAAAAATGCTCCAAAATGACTCCAACTGTTATGCCCACCTTAATGGACATGATATCCAGGACTGACTGACATTTTCTCTTTGACCAAGCTGAATCAAGCTGTCCACATACACCATTTTCAGCTGTTGGTGTGGCCAGACTACTCTCAGTATGTCCACACCAGACACCAGCTCCATATTAACCTAGCCAATTTATATACCCATGCACTACTCTGACTTGTTAGCTGCTTTAATAATGAAGAGGTATACAACTCATTGGAAAACAATGCTTTAGAGACCCATCTAGCCAAGGAGTTATGAGCATTGTTTGTGCTTGTATTTTATAGGTTAAGGATATTTTCTGCTGCAGGCAATATCAGATTAAATACTTTTGTGTCAATGTCCTGTACATCCTGTTAGAACATGACATCAAACAGAGCACAGAGGATTGACATTTCCAGAAACCTCCATATACTCCAATACCACCCTCACCTTGGCATAAGTAGCTCAATGTGGATATTTTTTCATGGAGAAATCTGAGATGTTTGGACATTGTCCTAATTTGCACCTAATAAATTATCCAGTGTACACTGCCCTCCGATTGTAAGGAGGCATCACAAAATGGCACCCATAAAACACAATTTGTGTGTTGTGGATGAAAAAAGTTGATAATCCCTACTACATCTGTATTACTTTTGCTTTGTAACTGATCAAGCAAGAAGAAAGGTGTGCAGGGAAAACATTTATCCAAAGTGCTGAGTAACAGCTCTGAAATTGATCATATATCAATTTTATCACAAAATGAATTCACATAACAGAAACATGTCTCTAAAGTGAACCTGCCATGTTGAATACACTGTGCTAATTTTACAGGGCATGGTATTGGAAGCCTAGTAAATAAAACCAGTATACTTAAATATTGATTTTGCTTCACCTCCTTCATTCAGTTTTTTTCACCAATATTTTGGTCTGGGTTGCCTCCCTCTCACCTCCTTGCTACTACACACAGGGATTTTCTTCTCTCTTTGCCAACCTAGGTTTAGCCCTCTCATATATCCTTCCTAAATATGTGAAAAATAAGAAGTACCTAAAGAATAATTATTAAATGGAGAGTATATTGAGAAAAAAGCAGAATAAATACAAATGATTGCTATAATAAAGTGCAAGAAATCTGCAGCTAAAATATCACATTCTTTCCTGTACAAAAAATAGGATTTTAGTTTTACCTCGTTTAATCCTTTTCTCTTAGCCCATGTGGAATATATGTTCCATGGGAGGATACTTCCTTCCTTAGAAAGGCTGGAACATTTCAAAAGACAAGGTCTTGAATGTGGAGCCTTCCCTTTCCTTATCAGGCTAGCCCTGTCCCTGCCTTTCCAGTTTTGATATGAGACAAACTCACTTGATAGGACAGTGATAGAAGATAAAGGTAAGCTCCTGTGAGTAAAAGACCCAAGAAGGACTCCCACGTTCAGTTGAGTAAGACCAAGCGAGGCCCCCTTTCTCTGGGTGGGAGACCTGTATTTCATATGGACTAAGAGAAAATGATTTAACAAGGTAAGATTAAAATCCTGTTTTCTCTTTCATCCAATATGGAACACAGGTACCATGGGATATACCAACAGTAGGCTCCCAGTAGTGAGAAGTAATAGAAAGGACCTAGCACCGGTCCCCATGATGCCAGAGTTCCCTATGACTATTCTGAACTAGGAACAGCCCAAACTTAACTAAGTGTCAATGGACACTGAAAACAATAGCACAGCACACAAGAACAAGAGCCAACCAAGCTCAAACAGTTAAAGAACAGTAAGGCACAATAAGAAGTAGGCTGTTAGACAGCTAGAAAGAGAAGAATCATAGAATAATATCTAAGTGTGGTATTTATTGAAAAAGAACAATAAAAACAGGATATATATGCACTCACTTGGTACCCATCTTGGGCTTTATGCATGTAAAAGGGTCCCTACCCCTGTAGCCATCGTTCTGTGTCCGCTCACTCCTGCTGCAACCGGTGGTACACGATGTTGTAACGTCTCTTGGTGGCATATATGATTGTAATCCCGATGTAAGACAATGTCGGTGAGAGATGTGCAGATACTAGGTAATGTATTTAATCCGGAGGAGACAGTATCGAGATGCACGTGGTGAGCCGACGCCAACAAACAAGAGACCGGGAACTAAACCGGGAGCTGGGGGCGGATACTCACAGGGGGCGTGGGAGGGACCCAGTCTTGGTGAATGCCTCAACAGGTTCCCAACGCGTATCGTGGAGTTCCGTCTCCACTTCCTCAGGGGAAAAAAATAATCTTGATTATTTTTTTCCCCTGAGGAAGTGGAGACGGAACTCCACGATACGCGTTGGGAACCTGTTGAGGCATTCACCAAGACTGGGTCCCTCCCACGCCCCCTGTGAGTATCCGCCCCCAGCTCCCGGTTTAGTTCCCGGTCTCTTGTTTGTTGGCGTCGGCTCACCACGTGCATCTCGATACTGTCTCCTCCGGATTAAATACATTACCTAGTATCTGCACATCTCTCACCGACATTGTCTTACATCGGGATTACAATCATATATGCCACCAAGAGACGTTACAACATCGTGTACCACCGGTTGCAGCAGGAGTGAGCGGACACAGAACGATGGCTACAGGGGTAGGGACCCTTTTACATGCATAAAGCCCAAGATGGGTACCAAGTGAGTGCATATATATCCTGTTTTTATTGTTCTTTTTCAATAAATACCACACTTAGATATTATTCTATGATTCTTCTCTTTCTTGTTTGTGCGCACTGACAAGTTCTAGATAATTGCATACATTGGTTGACAAGGCCTTTGAAGTTGGTAAGCTGCACTTCGAGTGGAAGAATTCTTTGTATCAACATCTCATTTCATCTCCATCAATTCATACTCATCCATCATCGGTCATTCTCACCGCTCTTATCATTTCATTCATCTTTCATCATTCTCTTCCATCATTCACAATTAAGAAGGTACTGTATACTTATTGATTGGACATACGGACACTATTACTCTTATTATCTTACAGTTTTACTGTGGGACACGTATATCCATAGTTGACCTTAGTGGTCTTTCTTATTCTATATATTATTTTGTCTTCACATTATATGAAATGGGAATTTGAGACTTTTAGAATACTTATAATATTTGCGCAAGTATTGTGTTTTTTTCTATATTGTTAGACAGCTAGAACTGCCTAAATGAACTTCCTGCCAAATCTGGCTTCAGCCAAAGCCAGAACATGAACATGACAGTGTTTGGCAAAGGTGTGCATGGAGAACCAAGTCACAGCCTTGCACAGCCTGACCTGCCCTAGAACCCTCAAGAATGACAAACAAAGCATTAGTCTTACACAAAGACTCAGTAAGATGTACAAAAAACTTGAGACAGCATCCATCTCCTTGTCAGATCTGGGGTTAGGACAAAATAAAGGCACAACAGTCACCTGATTGATGTGGAACTCAGAGACAATCTTAGGAAGGAATTCCTGAGAGGTTAGAAGAACAGACTTATCCTAGTGAAACATCAGGAAAGGAAGTCTGCAGGACAAGGCCTGGAACTCCACAACTCTGCTCACAGAGACCATGGCCAAAAGAAAAGCCATCTTCCATGTCAACAGACATAAAGGAATGGTAGCAAGGAGGCCCCAGCAATAACACTCAAAACCAGGTTAAGGTCCCACAGGGTGTGGGAGCCCTGTAGGCAGGGAATGCCTGAGCAATCCCCTGAAAGAATACCTTGACATCTGGCAAGATAGCAATGCTTCTCTGGAAAAACACAGAGAGAGCAGAAGTCTGAACCTTCGAGGAGTTCAGATGGAGTCCTTTGTTAACATCATCCTGCAGAAAAGAAAGGACCACTGGAAGGTGAAACTCCTGTGAAGACAGATCCCTTCTGCATACCAAGAATGAAAAATGGCCCAAACCCTGTGGTAGGCCTTAGAGGAGACAGGCTTTCTAGCCTTGATCATAGTGGAGATAACCTGAGGGGAGAAACCTTTTCTCTTCAGGATGGAGGCTTCAACAGCCATGCCGTCAAAGCCAACCTCTCCACGTCCTTCTTCCAGCAGTACCCCTGAAGGAAGAGGTCCGGTCTAAGTGGCAGTGGAAACAGATTCCGAATGAAGAGACAAACCAGATCCGGGAACCACACCCTCCTGGTCCAATATGGAGCAATCATAATGACTGCTGGATTGTCCATCTGAATTTTCCTGAGAACCCTGGGAATGAGAGGAATTGGAGGGAAGATGTAAGCCGGTTGAAATCGGATATCAGGTCCCTCCAATGGGAACAAAACATTGGAACATTCCTGTTGTTCCTAGTGGCCATCAGATCTATCTCAGAAAGACCCCATCTTTGCACAATCAGGTCGAAAACACCTGAATGGAGTTTCCACTCTCCTGTGCCCACCGTTTGGCAACTCAGAAAGTTGGCCAGGATGTTGACTACCCCTGAAATGTGAACGGCACAGATGGCCGGAATGTGATTTCTGCCTAAGCCAAGATATACTTGACCTCTGACCAAGTGGTAAGCCCAAAGGGTAGAGTGTAAACTGGTAGCGCTCCAAGCCAAAAGCAAAACAAAGATACTTTAGACTGTCCAGGAGGATAGGGATGTGCAAGTAAGCATATTGTACACCCAGAGACACAAGGAATTCTCTTGGACACATAGCTACAATGAAAGAGCGCAAGGACTCCATCTTGAAGTGAGCATTCTCCACATAAGAATTGAGGTCCAGAATAGGGTGTGTGCTGCTGTCCTTCTTGGAAACCACAAACCGGTTTGAAAAAATACATGAACCTCACTGAAGTGGAACTGGAACAAGAACTCTCTTGTCCAGAAGAGATTGAACTGCTTTGTTGATGAGACGCAGCCTTTCCTGGCCCTAGGGAACCCCAGACTGAAAGAACCTGAAGGGAGGAAGGGACTTCAACCCTATTCTGTTCCCTTCTGAAACCTGCAAAACCCACTGGTCCGCAATAGACTCTGCCCATGTGCTGTGAAAATGTTCAGAAATGGTGCCTACGGACTAGGATTCTGCAAGCCATGAAAGCTTGCCAGATTTGGGCTTGGTGTGTTTAGAGTGCCACTGCTGCTTGTACTTGGTGGTGTGGGGCTGGGTGAAGGCCTGAGACACATGCGGCCTTTGTTCCTCTTTTAAGCGGGTTCTGCAAGACAGCCTTAATGAGTCCCTCCACAGAGGAAGCAGTGTCAGCTTCAAAGGGCTATCGAAAAGCATAGACAGAATCCACTCCTTCATATTCCCCTTCCTACTTGTCATCCTCAAAGAAGTCATCCTCAGAGGAATCCATGACGGCAGGAATACGTGGGGCCTTAGAGGCCACAATCTTGAAGGTGGTAAGGGGGTTTCCATGAATGGAGAACCCCCTGGAGGGATAGGGGAAATTGTGCCATAGTAGACTTTAAATCTTTCACCCAGACTGGCTCTTGTTCAGGACTGGAGGGCCCCTGTGGTATAGCAGGGGCCACAGAACATGAAGGGCATAGAGATCCTGAATACTCTGTAGGGAGCCCTGTTTGGCATGAGGAACAAAAAGTAAGGGGGGGGGGTCAAAGACGTCCCTGAGTCTTTTGCCTTAGGTCTATCCCCATGTCCCTTTGGATCTGACATCCTAACAGGTGTAGCGTTTAAACTAACATAAAATATCAAATACTGTGTCCCAGAATAATAATTCACCCTAAAAAAAAGCCCAGAAAGATACTTATCTGGCCGGTGAAGGGTTAATCAGAGAAGGAGAGCAAGGAGAGGCAACCTCTGTGTAGGATAAGCAATAAAGTAGTAAAATGGTGTCTGTAAAACCAGGAGCTAATCAGAAGAAAGCCCAGGAAACAGGTATTCTGGGAAATGTAGTCTTTTTCTATTGCTCTAACTAGCAAAGCCTACAACTGCACTCCTGAGGCCCCCCAAGACACTGGGGATGTGAACCGGATGTCATGGCATGAGGAGGCAAGAAGAATGAGCCCTCTGTATGACAAAAGGTTGCAGAGATATGTCCCAGAGAAGTATGTCCCATAGACGTCAATGGAGAAAGTGCACCTTCGGCTACAAATGCGCCTTAAATTTTTAAAAAGTTACCCCAAAGACCCAAAGGGATATGTGGGGGTAATAAAAATGCATAACACTGAAGGGAAAACCCATGAAATAGCCCCAAACCCAGGGAAACCAGCAGGGAAGTGGTTAACTACCCTAAAAACAGCCCTCCATGCTCCAAAACCTGTGGACAACAAATACTAAATTACCCATAATGAGCACAGGAGTTCAAGACTCCTATACAACCCCTGTAGGAAGGGAACCAAGTGGGACAAGTGAACCATGGCACTCAAAGGATTACTCACCAATCTCCACCTTCTGTCTTCAGGTTACCATTATGAAGAAAAAAGCCTCAGAGAGGCCCAGTTAGGAGAGAGAAACTTGGACTGCAAGATTCTCTCCACCGGCCTACAACAGCACCCGTACTCTGGTCAGCCCACCAGTGGAAGCCAGGAATGTTAACTTACCTAATGGGGGAATTGTAATAGCCCCATATCTAATAATAAAACAAAAAATAAGTTAAAAACTAAGCAGCAATGATCCAAGCCTCTTCACTCTACCGGAACAAATCAAAAGTGGAAAAGATGGGGCAGAGCTAGCCTGATATGGAAAGGAGAAGACTCCACCTTCAAGACCTTGTCTTTTGAAATGTTCCAGCCTTTCCAAAGAAGGAAGTCTCCTCCCATGGTGCTTGTATTCCATACTGGACGAAATAGAAAGGATATAATACTATGCCCCAATAGAAGGGGCATAGTAGAAGAGAGACCACTCTATAATAATATCAAAGTATTTTACCAGGAAGGATACACTGAGATTGTCTCTCATTTTCAAGTATGTCCTGGGGGTATAGATATTATAACCCAATTTATTGGTACTCATTTTATCTACCTCGAAAGGATGAAAGGCTGAGTTGACACTGCTGGGACTAGAATATATTCTACAGCTGGTGCCTTAACCAACTGAGCCATCTCATCAGCTACTTCGTTAATACTTGCTGCACAGGTGTATAATGCACCTGCAGCAATAAGTGCTAATATCCCCCACCCGCAAGTGGCACAGGAATAATATTCAGAATGGCAAAAGAAATGATGCTACAGCACAAAGCAGTGCAACCCGGAGACTCCACTGGTACACCGCCCAGGACACCCAAGATAAAATGTAGGGTCACACGAGGTACACCAGGAAACACTGAAGACCAAAAAATATTAAGGAGACAAATATAGTCAAGCTGATACCTTTATTGGCTACCTAAGCAGATTTAGGATGCAAGCTTTCAATACCTCTCATGTCTTTTCCTCAGGCATGTTATGCAGATAAATATGAAAACATCTCTCTTAAATACAAGTACACATTGCATTGTTTAGAATGGAAAGCAGATAAGATCAGCTCAGTCCAGACCCACATTCTTTGATCAGTCAATGGTAAAGCAGTGTGATATAAAGTGCAGTCATCCTCTGGAAATGTCAAAGGTATGTACTTGTATTTAAGATATGTATTCATATTTATCTGTATAACATGCCTGAGGAAGAGACCTAAGAGGTCTTGAAAACTTGCATTCTAAATCTGCTTAGCCAATAAAGGTATCAACTTGACTATAGTTGCCTCCTTTATTTCTACGCCTACCAATTCTCATCTTTTAAAAAAGATTAAAACATGAATATCATACGCACATTATAAATTAAATGAGTAAGAGGAAAATCACAGCTAAACACAAACACAGAAGAAGTGGTCCAAAAACTGTGTTTGTGTTTAGCTGTTAATCTTCCTCTTACTCATTTAACGTATCCACATATATTATATACTGTTTTTCTTGCCATAAGATGGGCTTTCTAAAGATACCATTATTTTCATAAAATTTCCAGTAAAACAATTTATAAAATATGATGAAACAAATGTAACAAATGCACTTTTTTTTAACTTTGGCACTAAAAATCTTTTACACATCTACAAACGCTAAAAAAAACCCTGCTAAACAGATTATACTATTTGTCTTGATTTTAGAAATACCCAATGTTGACATGTTTTTCTAATGTTTTTGTCAAGTTATATGTCAATAATTAAAAGTAGCAAAAATTGAGGTGTCCCAAAACGTTTGACCGTCAGTGTATATATTTAGGATATATCCATAAAAATAAGTTAACTCAATGTAATGGACCAGGAACAATCCCTTGTATATCCAAATGGAGAGTTAATAGATGTAACTGAGATGCATGGAGGAGTACAGTGTAATCAAATAATCCTTCTCGAGAACAAGAAAAACATAGATATATGCTAAGCCAAGACTATATGGCAAGTTGGACAAAGATGTATAATATCTTGACTCATATCCAAACTGGGACTAGTATATCCATATGTGTCAAACCAGTAGGATCTTAAAAGGATAGTAATGCTTAATTATTACTAATCCCTATATTAAAGTAATATTAAAAATAAATGTATTGCCCCCAGTGTCATCTCTCAAACCTTTATGGTTTGAGAGATAATCAGTCCTAAAATTGCCCTCTCCCTCCCCCTTCCCCAAAGTCAGTGTTGTAGCTGACTGAAGGGAAATCCGGTCTTACGATAATCAGGCGGCTCTGCAGCAGCCGCGATCGCATTAATAAAAAATATATATATTTCACTAAAACGGTCTTCTACGTGTGCTTGCAAACCACACGATCTTGGCTGTGCTGCAGAGCCGCCTGAAAGTCGTACGACAGGCTTCCCTGCAGTCAGTTAGAACGCTGACTACGGAGAAGGGGGAGGGAGAGGGCAACTTTAGGAGCAATAAAGGTTTGAGAGATGACACTGGGTGCAATACATTTATTTTTAATATTACTTTAATATAGGGATTAGTAATAATTAAGTATTACTATCCCATTAAAGAGTTATGGTCACTCACCACTGCCGTCTTCACTTGGACTTACTAACCTTAGTTGGTACACACTTGTATCCTTCTCCACTAGTAACATCTGATCTCACGGTTGTCTGGATCTCTCTCATGTGCTGTTGTAATGATGTATTCCGTAACACATTCTCTCTGTCCATAGGAAGAGTTAGGGAATAAAGATGTTTAAATAAATAGGTATTTAGTATCTGTGCCTTGAGAAAGGAAGAAGTCTCTCTTCTGAAACGAGTTGGCCGTTTTATTCATTTTATTTTTAATAGTGTGTGGATCATTCTATACAATACATTTACACATCTTCAGTTATCCACTCTTCCTCCATGCATCTCTGTTACATCTATTAAGTCTCCACTTGGATATACAAGGGGTTGTTTCTAGTCCATTACATGTGATTATTGAGTCAACTTATTTTTTATGGCTATATCCTAAATATATTTATATATAAGATCTTATGTATTTGTTTGTTTTCTATAATACATTTTATTTATTTGTTATTTTTGAATTTTTCGTGGATTTTATTAATCATGCCCTGTACTATGTATGTATGCTATTCATGTTTTAATAGTTTTTGGCACACAGTGGTCTTCTTGGTTTCCTGGTGTACCGCTTGTGACCCTAAATGTTGTCTTGGGTGTCCCGGGTGGCATACCGGTGGAGTTTCCGGGTTGCACTGCTTTGTGCTGTAGCAGCCTCTTTTTTTCTCATTGTGAAGATTATTCCTGTGCCACTTGTGGGTGGGGGGATAGTTATTATTTTTCTCATATTTAGGAAGGATATATGAAGGTGCTTAGATATATATTTTTAAAGTTTTTTGTATTTCACTTGTAGATTTTAGTGGTTGTGTTTATTTATATCTTTAAGCGGCCCATTTGTGATTGTTTATTTTGAATTATAAATATATTTTTTGCACAGACTAGATATTTATAGTTATTTAGATTACACTACACCTTGCAGGATTTTTCCCTAGAAACCTTTGAAAATATATTTTGTTACTTTATACATCATTTGTCTGTGTCTCCACATAAATGCACACTTTTGTGTAATTAATAAATAAATATTGTAGAGCTAGAAGTAAGAGTGAGTGTGTGTATGTGTGTCTGTGTATGGGTGGAAGCAGACTTCCGGATGGGCACGTCCAGGTCACTGCAATTATCTGTTGGCGAGATTGAGACTGGCCTCATCTTCAACATAAGGGAGGGGAACTGATGGATATAAAGAACAGTAGTGACTCAGCTTGGAACATTTAAATGCTATGCCTAAGGCCATGAGAAAGAGAGTGGCTCATTAAAAATCTTCACATTGCAGAGGAAAATGAAAAATATAAGTATTTACAGAGTCTAATGATATAAAGTTTATTCTGAATGGCAGGTCCTCTTTAAATGTTACTACTATTCAGTATGTGTACACCTCTTACACTGATGCATTAACAAAAACAAATGGAAGTCATCTCATGTCTTATTTTAATAATTTTGAAATTAAAATGCAGATAATTGCAATTACACAGCAAAAAAATAAATAAATATGTATATATATACAGAAACAGTAGAAATTACCCAGTATTTAACCCATTAAGGACTAGTTGATGGGTAGTGCATTGCTTTGCATGTGTTGTACACCATTCTGGTCCTCAAAGGTTAACCCTTTGGCTGCAACAGAGGTCTCCAGTACATTGTGAAGCAGTACGTTGGGAGACCCCTGTAAAATCTAATGTCAACCTTTTTTTTTTTTTTTTTTTGGGGGGGGGGGGCAGTGTTAACTTTCTGCTTAACCACTTGGATACTGTAGATATCTCCAATGTAATGCGTTACACAACCCTCTGGCACTCAAAGGATTAAGTTGTGTAAAGATGAGCAACTTAACCCTGTTAAAGCAAGACTGCACTGGAATAACAGATGCACCATGCAGCCCTTCCCAGTTTTAATTGCTCTTTTAACTCTTTCAGTGCTGGGCCGCTCAGTCCTGCTCACCTTGGAGGAAACATTGTCCACAATGCACTGGATAAACTTTAGCATTGAAGGGGTAACACCTGCAGATTTTTATGGGAAATATAAATTAAAAAGAATTGTCATTCATCATTTCAGACATGAACCTGCTTTTTTTATGTCTACTCCTTCACTATAGTTTATGTGGTTGACAATTATTTTCTCTCCCACCAAGAAATAATATGCCTGTATTAAATTAAAACGTGTAATACTTTTTGATTGAAGAATCTAATTTTCAAATTATTCAGAAGCTACGACTTGTCGCATCTGTTTGGCTTCAGCTTCCTTGCCTTAAAAACACCTTGACTGAGGATTTTCATTAGCAAAAATAGATTACAACTTGTTAAATGAATCATCATCATTAATCAGAGGCAAACACAAGGTATATCAAACAGCTATAATCTTTTACAGAGACAGAATTTTATTTTGCATTGTAACTTGACAGAAGTAAAACCATTTTCACCACTCACACAAGTGACATAGACAAACTGCTTACAATTCACCTATGCAGATTGAAATTGTTTCTATGGGAAGACTAGGAAATTAGTTGAGACATAGTGTTACACCTAGAGCAAGACCACTCTGGAATGATGAAGCTTATGAAGAACTCAGGAGGATCTGCGAGTCCATTTCTATATCCAGATCTCTCATACCTTTTCGAATCCCACCATCAGCTGTGCGTGTAAAATCTCCGGAACTCAGCAAGAAGCAAGACGCTGCTGATTTGTTTTTGTCTTTGGCACTTGCACGTCTCATTATTCTTTTCTCTTCTAATGGCATGAACTGTGGGGGGTCACCATGATCTTCATCTGACAACACTGTATTGGCATCCCCGTTCTGCTTGGAATCTAACAAAGAGAAAGAAACATATAATTACAAGCTCCTCAAGACTCCTCTCCCTGATTCTGGCATTTTTCCCTCAAGCCATTTTTTCATGATTCATTATACAATTAAATATTACAATATGACATCTACTGAACTGGCCTGCTGTATTAGTCTCTATTCTAATTATCAACAGTAAACATGTCTAAGGATCAATGGACAGTATGTATACGGGGCAAACCAGTTTCACCATTGGGGCAAATAACAATTCCAAATGATGTAACAGAACCTTTATCCCCTTGATTGCTAGAGAGGTCTCAATTGCACTGCATCTCTATGCATCAGAGACTTATCTTATCTAGCATACAATAGCATTCAAAAAGGCAATTTAAATCACTGACAATCTGGGGAATTGTCATGTATCCCCTAAGGTGCATTTAGTTCACCCCAGAATTGCACCGTTCCACTTTTCTACATACAGTCCACAATAAGGCTGAGGTACTAAGAATAATTGATTTGTTCCAGAATTAATGTAATTCGGCTATATAAATTTCCTCAGCAAGACTGATGTATTAAAAAAAATTATGAAGTTCTAGGACAAAACAACTGTACCAGAGAATGGTAGAAAGGTCTCATCTGAAAGGTGTTTTACTGAAATTGGAACTGTCATTTTCCATAAACCACCATACGGTAGTTCTAAACGTGACATTTAAAGTGCAATAAATCTTTCCAGATATCTTAAATATATCCTTAGTTTGCAGCTTGTGGACGAGGGAGAGAGTGGCCATATTGACTAAGTAGAACATAATAGGCAGCACCCTCCCTGTCATTCAATGTTTAAGCACATGCACCTTTTCTCTGAGGCTCGCGTTAAGCATGCTTACTCCTCGTTTGGATTCTTAACAGGCCTGTCAGTGTGTCTAAAGATTTGCCTGCACGCAACAGTGACATGAAAGAACAAGCTAGAAAACTCCTACCCCCCCCCCCACACACACACACACACACACTAGCTCCTAGAATTCATGTGATCAAACCCACACAAGAAGAAGTAAGCGGGGAAGAGAAGAAGAAAATTTCCTGAGAGAAAGACCCTAAGAGCAGTCATCTGCCCAGGTAAGCAGAATGGGAGACATGTGTTCCACATGGACTAAAGAGAAAAGGATTTAACATTAAAGAACACTAAAATCCTATTTTCTCTTATGTTAAATATGGAACACGCTAGGCTCCCAAGGCAGGACAGGAGAAAGGACCTCACGCATGTTACCTTGATACTGTCTTTCCCTAGGACTATCCAGTATCTGAATAGCCCAAGCAACAACTGTCAACAGACGCTAAACTTACACAGCATGTTAAAACAAGTCAGCAGAGCTCAGAAACTAATGAACAACAGCTGGCAGAAAAAAGGTGTGCAGGTCCCTAAACAGGCAGAACCGCCTGTAGGACTGTCCTCCCAAAAGTTGGCCTCAGCCGAGGCTAAGACACAGTAGTGTTTGGTGAAGGTATGCAAGGAGGACCAAGTTGCTGCCTTGCACAGCTGTTCAGCCGAGGCTTGGTTCTTATAGGCCCAAGTGTGCTCTGCGATCTTAAAGGGATTTCATACACCTGGAGTATGGTAGCCTTGATCCAAGAGGCAATAGTGACCTTGGATGCAGCCTGACCAGCTCTGGGACCCTCTAGGACGACAACCATTAAGTCAGGCTTGCGAAAAGGCTACGTACGTTGCACATAAAACTTAAGGCAGAGCACAACGTCCAACAGATGGAGATCCCTCTCCTTATCAGAAATGCGGTCAGGACAAAAAGAAGGTATGACAATCTCCTGATTGATATGAAATTCACAGAATACCTTAGGAAGAAACTCTTGAGAGGTAGGGAATACCTAATACTGATGGAAAGCCAGAAAGGGAGGCTTACAAGACAGAGCTTGCAACTCCGCAATTCAAGGCACCGAGACAACTGCCAAGCGAAAGATCATCTTGAATGTTAGTTAGCGCAAACAGATAGAGGCAAGAGGCTTCTGCAAAAAACACAGAACCAGGTGGATTGTGAACCTTGAAGGAAGGGAAGGCATGCACCACCCCTTGAAGAAACATCTTGACAACCAGGATGATAGCAACACGTCTATGAAAAAGCACAGAGATTGACAAGATCTGCACCTTAAGGGAGCTCAAGCCTTGCCCTTTGTTCACACCATCTTGGAGAAAAGACAAGACCAAGGGAAGGTCAAAAACCTGTGGTGACATGTTCTTGTCTGCACACCACTTATGAAAATTAGACCATGCATTATGGTATGCCTTGGAAGAGACTAGCTCCTAGATCTGGTTCATGGTGGATATGACCTTTGTGGAAAATTCTGTTCTGTTTCAGGATGTTGGCTTCAAGTGCCATGCCATCAAAGCCAGTTTCTCCACATCCTCATACCACAGGTAGCTTTAGAGCAACAGATCTGGACTAGAAGAGAGACGACTCAGATCCTGAACAGAGAGACTGACCAGGTTCCCCAAACCACACCCACTATGGCAGTATGGAGCAATCAGAATAACTAATGCCCCGTCCATTCTGATCTTCCAGATCACCTTGGGGATGAGAGGAATCAAAGGAAACACATAAGAGAGATTAAAACACCATAGAATGAACATTGCATATTCCAGAGGATCCCCAGTTCTATAGCAGAAAGTCTGAACCTTCTTGTTCTCCCTGGTTGCCATGAGGTCTATTGATGTCAAACCTCACTGCTGAACAGTCAGGTAAAACACTTCTGGATGGAATCCCAAGTTTCCTGTATCTACACCTTGGCGACTTAGAAGATCTGCCAGGACGTTTTCTACCCCTGGAATGTGAACAGCTGAGATGGCCAGAACATGGATCTCTGCCCAACAGAGGAGACCCTTCACTTCTCTTCAAGCTGCCTCTCAGCAAGACTCCCTGGCAATTGATGTACGCCACAGCCGTGACGTTGTCTGACTGCACCCTCAACGGAACCCCAGAAAGAACTGAAGTCCAATAAAGAAGGGCCTGCCCAGTTCCAGGATGCTTATGGGTAGAATAGTCTGGTCCAGGCTCCTCAGTCCCTCAGACTGGCATCTCTAATGACCAGGGCCTACTCCGGGATGACAATGGGTCTCCCCTGCTCCAGGTTTGGCCGATGCAACCACCACCGGAGATCCCCCCTGACTGAAGAAGATGCTCTGGATTCCTGGACCAATTCCTGAGAACGTCCCTCTACAGTTCTATCATGTGGAACTGAGAGTATGAAACTGCATTCTGGGTTCATTACCAACTGACTCAAAACGTCATGAAATCCTTGATCATGGCCTAGGACTATTCTAATGCCAGAGACGTTCTGAGACAGAAGCAGAATCTTCCCTTCCAAGAGGAAGAGTTTTCCTGAAGGGCGTTGAACCTCATACTCAGGAAAACCAGAACCTGGGAAGGAATTGGAGAGACTTCTGCAGATTCAGAATCCACCTGAAGTGGACTAGAATGTGGCCGCAGTCCTGAACATGACGAGCCAAGAGCTCCTCTGAAGGGTCCTTGATGAGGAAATTGTCCAGATAAAAAGTCGGTGAGATGTCCTGTGTGTGGATGAAAGATGCCAGGGCCACCATGATCTTTGTTAAGATGCATGGCGCCAAAGCCAGGCCAAACGGCAGAGCAAAGGACTGACAATGATTGAAACCAAAAGCAAAGCGTAGGCAGCGTTGGCTGTCCATGTGAATCGGGATGTGCAAGTACGCATCCTGAACATCCAAAGAGGCCAGATACTCCTCCAAGCACATAGCCGCAATGACAGAATGCAAAGATTCCATCTTGAAGTGTGTGGTGACTACATACTTGTTGAGGCATTTGAGATCCAGAATGGGAGTAAGGAATTATGTGGTGCCCTTTTGAGATTACCTAAAAAACCCACTGATCTTTCAAGCAGGATGCCCAGGTGTCTCGAAAAAGATGGAGATAGCCCCCTACAGTCATCTAGAGTGGGTTTGACAGGCTTAGCCTTTGAAGCTGAGCTTTTGGGCTGCCAGGCTTGTCTTGATTTTGCAGCGGGGCACACTTGAGAGGTTTACAATCTCTGCAGCCTCTGTGTCTCTGTTTGGCAGGGAGGGTGAACAAGAGGCACCTTACTTGCTAGAAAAGAACATTTGGTGGTGATCTGAGGTAATAAGGTACTCTTACCACCGGTAGAGTCACTCATTATCTGTTTAATTTCAGGTCCAAAAAGAGACTTGCACTGAAATGGCTAGGAAACCAGTGACTTCTTAGAAGATTGGTCCGCAGACCAAATCTTGAGCCACAAGGTACGGCACCAGGCAGCAGAAAAGGAGGCCTTAGCAGAAAATCTGGCCTGAACAAAAAATTGCCTCAGAGTCATAAGTATTGGCCTACTTCATGTTGTCCATCAGAACCATTAAAGGGATAGTAATGTTTCAAAATAAAGGCAGCTCCAATAAATCTTCATAGTATTTGGGCCACGGAGAGTGTTATTTCAATACTGTCCAAGTTGTAGTTCAAGAGTAATTGAATGATAAAGTATCGCCCTCCCGCCCCTTTTACTGATGTAACACTGCTCACCTCAGAACAGAGGGGTGTTGTTCAGATGGCTTCCAGAGAAGGACAATCTTCAATTAGTATAAGGGAAAAACCTGAAAAACCGGTAAGTGGGGGCAAAGTTTTCATTGTTCTCAAAGTAAGAAGATTTTCCCTTGCTGTGAGCTGTCTGGTCTTAAAACTAAGTTCCACATCTGAGGAGAGGTGGCCTACACTAGGTAAAAGGGGTGAGAGGGGGATACTTTTTCTTCCAATTACTCTTGAACTACAAGTCTGACAGTATTGAAATAACACTCTTCATGGTCCAAATACTATGAAGCTTAGTTGCAGCTGCTTTTATTTTGAAACATTACTATCCCTTTAAATATTTCTTGGCCACATCAGCACGTAAAGCATCATAAAGTTGCTCACCCCAAATGACAACTTCCCTGTTAACCCACGCAGAAGCAAATACAGATCTTAGCGCTGCCCCGGTGCCTGAGAAGAGAATCCAGCCTCTTAACTGTTATATCTGCCACTGGGAGGGCGGTGGTCTTTGTCACGCATGAAATAGGGGGAAAAGTGGAGGAAAAGCCTTTTATCAGGAGTTTTCCACTCAGCCATAAAGATCTGATCAAGAGTGTTATTGGAAGGAAAAATCCAGAGAGAGGAAGCTCCCTCATCAGGTGCATCAGAGACCTGAAGGGTCCCCAAGCCCTGATGAGCCCCTCATCAATGGGAAGCGGATCAACCTCATAAGAATCTCCATAGGAATTGGAATAATCTATGTCCTCATACTTCCCATCATCATCTTCTTCCTCTTTTGAGGGCAATTCTTCCTCCGAGGAAACCACAATAACCTGCAAAAACCTCTATAGATATGGGGGCAATTTTCTTAAAGGAGGTATAAGCTTCCATTAATGTAGTACCACTTGGACAGATGAAGGGATTTGGGCTGCTGAACACAGTAATGTCTTAGCTCATGCTGTACCCTGATTGGTGCTAGAGGGGCCTGATGGAGCAGTAGAGGTCACTGCAAATGAGGGGCATAGAAATCCTGAATACTCTCTAGGTAGCCCTGTGTGGCAAAAGTAGCAATGTGTGAGGGGGGTAAGGGTAACCCCGAGTCCTTTGCCTTGGATTTAACCCCATTCACCTTAGAGTATGACACACTTCCCACTGAAAAGTTTCCCAAACATTAGTAATCACTAGAGAATGTCCCCAGAATAAAAGAGCACCCTTAACAGCCCAGAAATACACTTATTTGGCAAGAGAGGGGTTAATCTGGAGGACAGCAAGAAGAGTCAGCCTCTAGCGAAGGATAAGCAAGAGAGAAATAAGATGGTCACTTCAAAATTGATAGTCAGTGGAAAAAAAGCCCTCAAAATGTGCATTCTGGGTACTGTTGTCTTCTCCATTGTGTGTTGCCTTGTAATGCATACAACTCCATTTGTGGATCATCACGAGCTCCCTGAAAACTTAGAAAGTGGACCGGATGATAGGTAATGATGAAACAAGGAGAAAGAGCCTTTTCTGACCATTTTAGCTTAAACAGTTGCAAAGATATGTCCCATAGCAGACCCCCCCCCATAGAAGTCAATGGGGCAAAGATGGCTGTGGGCGGGCTTCCATTCTTAAAGGGATAGTAATGCTTCACAAAAACAGCAGCTCCAATTAATCTTCATAGTATTTGAGCCATAGAGAGTCAGAGTTGCAGTTCAAGAGTAACTGAATGATAAAGTTTCCGCCTCGCTCCCCTTTTACCTAGTGTAACACTGCTCACCTCAGATGTGGAATCAGGTTGCTTGACCAGACAGATAACAGCAAGGCACAAATTTCTTACTGTGAGAACAATGAAGACCCTGTCCCCATTGACAGGTTTTTCAGGTTTTCCCTTATCTTAACTGAAGATTACCCCTCCCTGCAATCTACTTGGGCACCTCCCTGTTGCTCTGAGCTGAGCAGTATTATATCATTAAAAGGGGCGGGAGGGGGATACTTTATCATTCACTTATTCTTGAACTACATCTCTGACACAATTGAAATAACACTCTCCAAGGCCCAATTACTATGATGATTAATTAGAGCTGCTTTTATTAAGAAACATTACTATCCCTTTAAAGGGGCTGTTGCACTACAATAAAGTCAAAAGACTCATAACCCCCAGAGGACATCTGGGGTACTTAAAAAAATAAAATATAAGTAATGGGGGGGGGTGAAAATAAACCCCCAAAAGCACTCAAACACAGTAAAAGCAGAGACGTTGATAATCCCATAGAACAAAGCATCCATCCTCACTCCAAAGCCTTCTGAGAGAAACGTACAAATAAGAAACATATCTATAATGAGTGGCAACACAGTTTGGGACATAAAGTGGACCAAGGCACTTAAAGGGTTACTCACAAGTCTTCTGTCTTCAGGTTACCATTTTAGATAGAAGCCAGAGTCTCAAGAGACCCTGTCATGAGGGAAAACTTGGCAGCAAGATTCCTTCTGCAGGGCTAAATGGATCCACAAAGCGCCTGTGAACTGGTCAGTCCACTCCAGGGAAGCCCAGTGATGGTAACCCTACACTCCAGGGAAGTCCAGTGATGGTAACCCTCCTAATACAGCCCCATATCTAACAGGAAAAAAAACAAAAAACAAAAACAAAAAAACCTAAAGAAAACTAAGAGGATGGCAATGCCTGTCCAGCTCCTAGCAGGACACATGTATTCTGTGAGTTAGTGGTTGGGGGATTGAGCTGAAGGAGAAGGAAGAAGTCTCTGACCCAAAGATCCTGTCTTTTGTGATGTGCCCTGACTGAGGGACTCTACCCCATGGTACCTGTATTCCTTATTAGATGTAAGAGAAATTAGGATTTAGTAGACAGAGGAAGAAGATAGATAGATATCTATAAAAGGCTAGGCTGAAGGAGGCTAAATTAAATTAGATGTGCCAAGGCACACACAGAGGAGAAAAGTGCCCAGTCAATAAAAAAAGGGGTGGCAAGATTTTTGTTACATATATATATATATATATGTGTGAAAACAGAAAAATGAAACAAGGATTAGTTAGACTTATAAAAACACAAACCACAGGGTTGCTCTGATTCCTGTGCAGTTCTGCAGAATGACAGTTCCATGTGTCCCTGATTTAAAAGGATATGTGATTACCTTAAGTGCAACAGGTTTTGCTCAAGAACTGACCCATTTCTTTTTAGTATATCAAACTCAAGAAGGCTGATATACTAAGTAAAAAAGGAAGAATTCTGGGTCAAACCAACTGCACCACAGAGAATAAATAAGAATTATCATTGCTGGAAATGGGGCTTTTAATCTGTCTAGCACATAAGGGGTTAAAAGTCCCGGTAAAACCAAAGGGGATTTTGAAAATGTTTTTTTGTTCTCCATGGTGCACTTGGTTTGCTTCAGAATTGCTCCACATTTACTTGGTACATAGGCCTTAGTGTGTGTGTGTGTGTGTGCTTAACTCCTTAAGGACCAGCGGTCCCGGGGTGTGTGGTCCTTTAAGGACCAGATAGGAAACTTTGACGTGCCGTCCCACGTGACTGATCACGTGTGCTGGCATGCCGAACGGGGGACTGAAAGAAATTGCTCCGGTCTTGGAGCGATCAACTTCAGTCCCTGGTATTACTCACCGCGCTCCTGTAGGAGTGTTGTGAGTAAAAGTACATGACATACCAGGACCGTCACTGGTCCTTAAGTGCCGGACCAGCGTGAAGGTCCAGGTATGTCAATGGTCCTTAAGGGGTTAAGCCCTTGAGGACCAGACAGTTCACAACACATTGCATCCCACTCTGATCCTAAACATGTTAAATATTGCATCTGAAAAGTTCCCCAGCCATGGGCTCTTCACCTAATCTTTTCCCTCGTTCTGTTCCAGCAACGGCAGTGGGCAGCTGCCCACAGGGCCGGAGGGTGGAAGGGGCCCCCACAGTTGAGAAGAAACTCTGTCTGTCAGATAACATGATCTATCTGCCCCTGGAGATCTGAGGCACATAATGTAGGCTGCTTAATTTATTAAAGCAGGACTTTCATTCAAATTAAAGCGCCCCCCAAAATAATTATACAAATAGTGGTACTTGTATTATCCTGAATAAGTTCGGCATTATTGAGAAATCCAACTTGTTTGGAGACTCACCGACAAGCATCTTGCTGTAGAGGCATCTGTGCGACTGTTCTTTCGTTTCTTTTTTGTACCGTGCGGTACAATGCAACTACCCCTCACCAGTTCTAGAGGAGACCGGGACAGACAATGCACACTCGCAGATGCCTCTTCGGCAAGATGTCCGCTCTGATGATGGCTGGTGAGTCTCTGAAAAAGTTGGATTTCTCAATAATGCCATACTTACTCAGGATAATACAAGTATCGATATGCGTATCGCTATGTGAATAATGATTTGGGTGGAACATTAATTTGAATGAAAGCTCCGCTTTAAGTCATTAGAAAAAACCTAACATTATGAAAAGTTACTTTAGGTGAAAGAGCTTAGCAATGTGGGAGCCTAAGTGTAAGTGAACAACATTCTGTTAACTCTGTCCCTGTTAACAGGGAGTATGCAACACATTGATCTGCAATGCATAGCGTACTCCTCTGGCACACAAAGGGTTCATTTTTGCTTAACAACACAATAATAAGCAAAGGGTGGCCTTGAAGTACAGGAACATGGCTATCAACGCATCTGAGAGAGAAGTAAGTTTAAAGTAGCAGTATATCTATCTATATATATATATATATATATCCTATATAATAATTTGCTAAATCGTGTGTAACGCCGCGACATGCGCAGTAGACACTGCTGCGCGTGCTGCAGTCATGCGCAGTAGAGACTGCCCGCGCCGTGGCTGATACAGAGCGTCCAACTCTGTATCAGTCGTGGCGCGGGCAGTCTCTACTGCGCGTGACTGGCCCGCGACCGGGTGGCAGTGGCACTGTGGCCCGTGTAACAGGCTGTTCAACTAGTATATATATATATATATATATATATATATATATATATATATATATACATAAAAGTCAATTGGGAAGCACTCACGCTTATACAGTCAGTTGCCTGGGTGCTATGATTTCAGCCAAAAAATGTAAAATACAGTCCTTGATGAAGGTTACTATATTGTAGCCGAAACGTCGATCTGCACAATAAACGTGTTTATCACTATAAGTCCTGAGAGTGCTTTTTCAATTGGATTGTATTTTATAAATATATATATATATATATATATATTTTTTTTTTTTTTTTTTTTAATGAAAATCTATATGTTATAGGGTTGAGCAAAACAAGGGTACTATTCCCATTGCTTGCAGTTTTATCCAAAAGTTATATCAGTTCCAAATTGTTATACTCTGGAAACAGCAATACCACTGTATTACTTCCTGAAAGTTCACACTGACAGGAAACGATTAAGCTGTTACTACAACATTTTAATGAGAAGTATTGTCAGTGGATCAACTCTCCCATGGAAGGCAACAGTATAACTATATGAAATCTGACCATTAGAAGAAATATCAATGTACAAAGTCAAAATTTTAAACTGTAATAACTCTGAAAAGATGAATCTTCAAGCTGTGAGAGAACCATTGTTTTACTCAGCAGCAAATGTTCTATAGGTGCTGAATGGGAGCACAGTAGATGATTAAAGTATACTGCTTATACAGCCAAGAGATGAGCTAATCTTTCTTATAATCTTTTGGCATGTTCTGCAAACAATCAATTACAAAAATGACCTTTAGTTTCAAAAGCTGATATTCATTTAGCTAAAGAGAAGAAATTCTGGGGAAAATCACCTGAAGTAAAAGGGACCATTAAAAAGATTTATTGATTTAAATAGGTGTTTTAGTCATTTGAATTCTATAGAGGTGAGACTTCTCTAATATAACAAGGATATGCCTAAATATTTAACATAATTGATACAGCTGAAAAAAGACATGCATCCATCAAGTTCTGTCTTTGCCATACAACCCATGTTGACCCAGAGGAAGGCAAAAGGCAAAAAAAAAACAAGACAAAACAAAAAACCCTATTAAAGCTATTTCCTGTTAAGTGCCAAATGGGTTTCAATTACTTCAGACTACAAAAGGCAGTCAGACATTTCCCTGGATCAACATCCTATCTGCTTTGAAACTAACTGACAAAATTCTCAATATTGTTCTACTAACATAGTTGATGAGGCTGAAAAAAAATATGAGTCCATCAAGTTCAACCCATGCCATATTACGCTTGCTGATCCAGAGCAAGGCAAATAAAACCCAGCTGAATCTACTACCAAATAAGCCCAAAGTGGGTAAAAAAAGATCCTTCCTGACTCCAAATGGCAGTCGGACATATCCCTGGATCAACATCCTATCTGCTTTGAAGCCAACTGTCATAATTCAAAATTTTGTTCTATGCTAGACAGGTATCCATTACTTTTTTTTTAAAAAAAAAAAAGCAGTGACAGTATCTGCAAACACAGCATCCAGAGGCAAAGAATTCCACATCTTTACAACCCTTACTGTAAAAACACCCTGCTTTTGTTTTATTCAAATGCACCTTTCCTCTAATCTTAATGGATTGCCTCTTGTTCTTTGCTCAACTCTTTGAATAAAGAAGTTCCTTTGAGAATTATTTGCATTGAGCGTGAATATATTTGTAAACAGTAATCATATCACCCATTAGACTTCTATTCTCTAATGTAAACAAACCCAATTTGTCTAGTCTGTCTTTATAACTCAGATCCTGTCAGTGTACTCTGTACTTTTTCCAGTAGAACAATGTATTTTTAAAAACTGGTGCCACAAATTGTACTCCATATTCTAGATGAGGCCTTACCAAGGATTTATATATAGAGAGATTTATATCATCCCATGCATCAATACCCCTTTTTATGCATGCTAATACCCTATTTGCTCTTGCAGCAGCTGACTGACACTTCACACTGCTGTCTATCGCTGTTCCTAAATCTTTCTCTAGTGAGGATTCCCCAAGTAGTTTCAATTTAGTGTAAATGCAACATGTTTGTTACTATAGCCCAAATGCACAACTTTACATTTATCTACATTAAACCTCATCTGCCACTTTTCTGCCCACTCAGTTTATCTAAATCATTCTGCAGAGAAAAACATCCTACTTTCAATTCTCACTTCTAGATCATTAATAAACAAATTAAAAAGCATTGGATCCAGGACTGAACCGGGTGGCACCCCACTTACAACTTTAGACCAACTAGGTTCCATTTACAAAAACTGTCATCTATCACTTAACAAATACTCTGTCAATGCAAATATATCACTTCCCAAAACAAAGCCATTTAATTTATGCAGCAACATGTTATGAGGCACAGTATCAAGGACAATTACCTTGTCCAAATTTCTACTTAACCTTTAGTAGAATGCAAGTAAATTAGTTTGACATTATCTGTTATTCATAAAACCATGCTGGCTCCTACTAATAATATTGTTGGCCTTCACATAGTGCTGAATACTGTTAGTTAGTAACTCTTCTAATATCTTACCCACTATGGAAGTTAAACTCACAGATCTCTAATTTCCTGGTTTAGATCTTGCCTCCTTTTGAATAATGGTACTACATCAGCTTTCCTCCAATTATAGGGCACTATGCCTGATGAAAGAGAATCAATGAATATTAAGTACTAGAGGTGTGTGTGGCACGGCTTTCTCGTGCGTCGAACCTTGTTGTTTTTTTTAACCCTTTGAGTGCCAGATAGGTATTTAACACATTGTGTTGCAATGCATTAGATAACTCAGTGGCACTAAAAGTGTTAATTGTATTAAAAGTCAGACCTCGTGGTGGGGCATCAGGACCTCTCCTGATGCCCCCAGGTACTGACCCAGCTGATTCAGCTGGTAGATTAATGGAGGTGACGCAGGGGAGCAAAAGAGCTCCCTTGCTTCCATTATATTCCCTCATTGATGTTAATGGGTTTACTGATCCCTCCCAATCCTACCATGGTGCTCCTGGCAGAACGGAAACAGGGGAGCTCTTTTGCTCCCCTGCATCACCTCCATTGATCTCCCAGCTGAATTGGCTGGAAAATCAATAGCTTGAGGGGCCTCAGGAGGGGTCCTGACGACCTACCACAAGTCTGACTTTTTGTTTTTAAGCAGATAGCTGAGGAGGCAGGGGGCATTTTTTTAAAACACAGCAGCAGCCATATGCCCCTGATTCCTCCTCAACCAATCAGCACTTTCCAGGTTCCGCCTCCTGACAGCGAACCAGATTTCTTAGATTTTTATGTATATAGACTAGCAAAAGGGACACAGCATTGCCGATGGGGATTCAGTCCTTTTAGTGCTTGAGGGGTATTCAATGCATTGATTGGCAATGGTTTTGGTACTTGAGTGGCAGTGAAAGTTTTAAGTCTTTGAGATCCAAAGTGGTATGCATGCACTGGAATGTGTTGCATACCTCTTTGGCACTGAAGGGGTTTAAAGAAACCAAAGAAAATGGGCAATGTGTTGGTTTCCTTCAGTGGCAAATAGGTATCCAACACATTTCACTGCATGGATACCTCTTTGGCTCTTAATGATTTAACACTTTCAGTGTTGCAAACGTTCACATTGCCCATTTTCTTTGCTTTCTTTAAACCCCTTTAGTGTCAAAGAGGTATGCAACACGATACAGAGCATGCATACAACTTTGGATGTCAAAGACTTAACTCTTTCACTGCCACTCACATACCCAAACCACTGCCAATTAATGGATGGAGGCTATGTTGTTGCAGATCTTCAGCTAATGGGACAAGGTCACAGCAAGGGACACTGGCAAGACGATTTGGTTAGTTGATGTAATGTGTTTGGTGTTGCAACGAAAGTGAGAAATGTGATAAAGTGTGAAAATGGAGGGCAAAACAGGAGGGATGAGCAGCCATTAACCCTAAGGCTCTAAATGGCGGGGGTGTACTTAAATGGGTGCAATGTGTAGCATAATTTCTTTAGTTAAAGGTTTAAAAGTGGCATACATGATATACTGAAGCTTGACTGTAGTAATGACAAAGAAACGCAAAATGGTGAATGTGTGAGGCAGTGAAGTGCATGTGATGGGTCGTGGCGGTGTAAGGGGGGCATGTGTAGTGTTTTTGGTACAGGAGATGAGAAATGTGATATACATATACTGTTAAAGGCAGGGGGGAAACAGGGGGGATGATGAGGCAGTAACTGTAAGGATTTAATTGTGAGAATAGTGTGTATTTTGTTGTGGCGTCTACAGCTGACAAATAGAGAAAATTATCTTAGTAAGTGTGTGGCAGTGCAGCATAAAAGAACCTTTATATAGATGCCGGTGGCTGCTTTGCAAAGTGTAGGAGAGACTACCGGCACATTATAAAGCAATCAGAGAAGGTGGTTAGGGGAGAAAAAGTGGTTGTTTGTGAGTGTGGGCACATTAAAGTAAATTAAAGAAGAGGAAAGAATAAGTAAAGAAGGAGCTCTGCCGGCTGTTGCTGTGCAATGCGATGGCAATGCATTGCACCACAGAGCAAGCAAAAGACAGAGCAGGTAAAGAGAGAGAGATCTATGAACCCTTTAAGTGCCAGACGGGTAAGCAATGTATTGCAAATTGTTGTGTACCCCTCCGGCATTGAAAGCTTTAAAGCATTCTGTCACAAGAGACCCGGGTGCCGCAAGGGAGACTTTCATGGTGAATAGCAGGCATTTTTTGTGATTGTTTTTTACTACTGAGATCCAGTGCTAGTGCTTTATTTTATTGTGGTGGGCAAGATCAGGACCTACTAGACTACAGATCACATCAGTCCTTGCTTGGTGGTGAATAATGAGAGTTGAAGTGTGCCTTCGGCTGGAGGACCTCATGTTCCCCTCATTCATATGGTGTGCCACAGAGAATGTTGGGGAAAGGAGGGAGACTGCAAGAGAAGACTGATGCTTACAGAAGTGACTTTGCCACGAGAGCCCTGGGGACAAATCCCAACTATACACTCATGTTGAAATCACCACACAACTTTCATTGTGCATATTCAGTGCAGCAAAGGATCTGCTACGCAATCGTCTGCATGTGACAGTGCAGTGCATTGGACACCCTTCAGGTATGCAAGGGGTTAAGCGTCAATAAACATTTAGTCAACATCAAATTTTCCCTCCTTTTGGCCACAGATATGATTATCCATCCTCCTCTCTGACATGCTAGGTCCTACCTGTTGAATGTAGTAACTTGCTGTATGGCCGTCCAGACAGCAGTTGGCAGCATGCAGTTTTGCATTGTAGTTCATTAGCTGTGTAGCGTTGGTGGTGTTGATCCCAGATGGTGGCCCCTCACTTGGTGTTTTTAAATGTGCCGGCTTGGAGAAATAATCCTGGAGCCTTGGAAGCTCCTGAACGGTTAGTGTGCTTGAGGGCTTTCAGCAGCAGCTGATCACACAGCAGCTGAGCAGCTACCGTCCGGTTCTCCCAGTTGAAGGAAGAACTGGGGTTCGATTGGTGGCAACAGGGGCAGGTCACCTTGTTTTACTATGTAAGGGGGAGGGGGTAAGCGAGGCACCTGCGCGAGTACACATGTGGCCGTCAAAGTTTCAGTGTCTGGCACTCAAAGGGTTAACTTTGCTCTCAGTCTCCCTCACCTTGTACTGGCGCATGATACTCCCTAATAGTAAATCCTAGACATCATATCCTTATGCATAGAATGTGCATCATAATGGAGTAAATTAATTATGGCAACCAAGCATACACACTTTTCATACTCCCAGCGCTGGCTTTGTGTCTGACTTGTGAGACACTTTGTGCATTGGTGTAGCAAGGATAGTCAGCCATGTTTTTTTTTTAATAGGAAATAGTGAGGGTGGGCCAACTCCTTGCGAGATTTTGACAGGAGTGGGCATGGAGCACCCCCTTGTATCTCCTGGTAAGGAAGTATGGAAGAGACATGAATATCTCCTCTTTACTACTGCCCCTGGGTGTGTTTGTATGCCCAGGAGTGTGTGTGTGCCAGAGACGGAGAATCTGGCATCCTGCCAGCCTTCTCCTTTTATTAATACATATAATGATCTTGCTATTATTGAACTATGGCCCATATTTACAAAAGCAAACTGGAGTTATTCTGGCTTAATCCAACTGCCCCATAGGGGACAAATAAACATTCCTAAATTCCCATGCCCATTAACCCCTTCAGTGCCAGAGGCTCGGGCCATTTTCTGAACCCTGCAGGCCAGACACTTTTTCAACATTTTTGCTATCCTTCCGTTTAGGCTTGATTTCCTCTGGGGACTTTTAGTTAAATATGGAAAACTATATATTGTTTTTTTCAGAACGAATTGAGCTTTCTCGTGATACCTTACATGAAGAGAATTTTACATCGTGCAAAAAGCTATGATGTCATAATGACAAAAAAAAGTGAAAATTTACTCATTTTGCTAAAATCACATACTATGTATCAAAAACATTTACCTTGATTGAAAAAGTTTCAATTATTTGAAAAAGCCCAGAGTCCCCCGAGTAAAAAAATAGCAAATTTGTATAGTTTTACCTAAGTCCAAGGCTAGCGTAGAGCCCTAATCACCAGCAGCGCAAAATGACATTTTCAACTTTATAAACTACCCTAAAACAGTGGAATAACTATATAAAACTATATATTTCTGAAAAGTAGACAACCTGCCGCATCTAATGAGGGGTAACTTGCCTTCTTGCCCCAAGCCTGTGGTACCCAAATGCTTCCAGAAGGTGGCACTATAGGAAAAAATGGCATTTTCTTACATTTCTGCCCCTTCAACTGTACTGAAATCTGTGAAAACCATGGAATTTACAACTGTATTCATTAGCTAGTGCTCTTGGGAGAAAAATTACACCCCATTGGTTTGGGTTCACCTACCACAGGGGATGCTAGAAGTGCAAAAAGACACCTACTACAACCTCTAAATTTTCTAACATTTTTTCAAACATTACTTGTCTATACAAAAATGGTTATAACAACTAGAGAAGTAAAGAAAGGCTACACAAACCATACCATTTTGGAAAGAAGACAACCTGCCGCATCTAATGAGGGGTAAATTGCCTTCTTACCCCAAGCCTGTTGTGCCCAAATGCTTCCAGAAGGTGGCACTATAGAAAAAAAATGGCATTTTCTTACATTTCTGCCACTTCAACAGTACTGAAATCTGGGAAAACCATGGAATTTACAACTATATTGATTAGCTAGTGCTCTTGGGAGAAAAATGACACCCCATTGGTATGGGTTCACCTACCACAGGGGATGCTAGAAGTGCAAAAAGACACCTACTACAACCTCTAAATTTTCTAACATTTTTTCAAACATTACTTGTCTATACAAAAATGGTTATAACAACTAGAGAAGTAAAGAAAGGCTACACAAACCATACCATTTTGGAAAGAAGACAACCTGCCGCATCTAATGAGGGGTGAATTGCCTTCTTACCCCAAGCCTGTTGTGCCCAAATGCTTCCAGAAGGTGGCACTATAGGAAAAAAAATGGCATTTTCTTACATTTCTGCCCCTTCATCTGTATGGAAATCTGTGAAAACCATGGAATTTCCAACTGTATTCATTAGCTAGTGCTCTTAGGAGAAAAATGACACCTCATTGGTATGAGTTCCCCTACCTTAGTGGGCGCTACAAGTACCAAACTACACCTATTGCAACCACTAATTTTTCTAACATTTTCTCAAACATTACTTGTCTGTACAAAAATGGTTATAACAACTAGAGAAGTGAAGAAAGGCTACACAAACCATACCATTTTTGAAAGAAGACAACCTGCCGCATCTAATGAGGGGTGAATTGCCTTCTTACCCCAAGCCTGTTGTGCCCAAATGCTTCCAGAAGTTGGCACTAT
The DNA here is from genome assembly GCA_037306005.1 of Rhinophrynus dorsalis. Taxonomy (NCBI): domain Eukaryota; kingdom Metazoa; phylum Chordata; class Amphibia; order Anura; family Rhinophrynidae; genus Rhinophrynus; species Rhinophrynus dorsalis. The sequence continues at coordinate 287,229,346 of CM074719.1, read as the reverse complement.
AGGAAAAAAATGGCATTTTCTTACATTTCTGCCCCTTCATCTGTATGGAAATCTGTGAAAACCATGGAATTTCCAACGGTATTCATTAGCTAGTGCTCTTAGAAGAAAAATGACACCTCATTGGTATGAGTTCCCCTACCTTAGTGGGCGCTACAAGTACCAAACTACACCTATTGCAGCCACTAATTTTTCTAACATTTTCTCAAACATTACTTGTCTGTAGAAAAATGGTTATAACAACTAGAGAAGTGAAGAAAGGCTACACAAACCATACCATTTTTGAAAGAAGACAACCTGCCGCATCTAATGAGGGGTGAATTGCCTTCTTACCCCAAGCCTGTTGTGCCCAAATGCTTCCAGAAGGTGGCACTATAGGAAAAAAATGGCATTTTCTTACATTTCTGCCCCTTCATCTGTATGGAAATCTGTGAAAACCATGGAATTTCCAACTGTATTCATTAGCTAGTGCTCTTAGGAGAAAAGTGACACCTCATTGGTATGAGTTCCCCTACCTTAGTGGGCGCTACAAGTACCAAACTACACCTATTGCAACCACTAATTTTTCTAACATTTTCTCAAACATTACTTGTCTGTACAAAAATGGTTATAACAACTAGAGAAGTGAAGAAAGGCTACACAAACCATACCATTTTGGAAAGAAGACAACCTGCCGCATCTAATGAGGGGTGAATTGCCTTCTTACCCCAAGCCTGTTGTGCCCAAATGCTTCCAGAAGGTGGCACTATAGGAAAAAAATGGCATTTTCTTACATTTCTGCCCCTTCATCTGTATGGAAATCTGTGAAAACCATGGAATTTCCAACTGTATTCATTAGCTAGTGCTCTTAGGAGAAAAATGACACCCCATTGGAATGAATCGACATACCTTAGGGGTGCCAGAAAAGCATAACTACACCTACCTGTTTGCTTCTTCGAAAATGGCTGCTTGTACTAAAATGTTCATAACTGTTAGAGACATGACGGAAAGGTATAAAAGGTATACCATTTTGGAAAGTAGACATTCTCCCGCATCAAATGAGGGGTCACTTGCCTTTCCACCCCTGGGCTGAAGTGCACAAATATTTCCAAGAGATGGCGCTATGGGAATAAATACATGTTTTTTTTACATTTCCACCACTTCAAAGATACTAAAATCTTTGAAAACCATAACATTTGCTGCTGTATTCAGTACCTGCTACCAACATGAGAAAAATGGTAGCCCATTTGTGTGGCTTAACATACAATATGTGGGTGCTAGGAACATGTACGTAAACCTGACACTTTTGTTTCTTAAATTATCTGCTTGCACTAAAATGGTTATAACCATAATAGATATGCAGGAAAGGTAGAAAACAATGCCATTTTGGAAAGAAAACAACCTGACGCATCTAATGAGGGGTCACTTGCCTTCATACCCAAAGGCTGGCATGCACAAATGCTTCCAGGAGGTGGCGCTAATGAAAAAAAAGGCATTTTCTTACATTTCTGCCCCTTCAAATGTATGGAGCTCTGTGAAAACCATGGAATTTTCAACTGCATTCGTTAGCTAAAGCTCTTAGGAGTCAAACAACACCCCATTGGTATGAGCTGAACTATCTTAGGGAGTGCTAGAAGTAGAAAACTACACCTACTACAAACTGATGTTTCTAACATTTTCTCAAACCTGACTTGCCTCTATGAAAATGGCTATAACACCTTCAGAAGTGAAGAAAAGGTAGATAAACTATACCATTTTGGAAAGAAGACAACATGCCGCATCTAATGAGGGGTCACTTGCCTTTTTACCCCTAAGTTAGTTGGCACAACTATTTCCAGAATGTGGTGCTACAGGAAAAAAACCAAACATTTGCTTTACACATCAGTCACTTCAAAGATACTAAAATGGTTCAATTGCATGGGATTTCCTAGGAGGACTTCTTGCCAGCCTAAGAAAAATGGTACCCCACTGCTGTGGGTTGACATACCAATTTACACTACAGGAGCGTAGCTACCAGTGAAACAGGAATGGGAAAGCAAACAGTGTATGTGTGATTTTATGGCTAACAGATGAAAGAAGCTAGGGCGTCAGCCAGTGTACGCGCGGACCTGTGACTACCAGTGTAACAGTGTGGGAGGGTGAGGGATTAGGCAGTGTGTGTGGGTATGAACAGAGGAGCAAGGATGGTGGAGATGTTGGGGCAGTGTCTGAGAGTGTGTATGGGAGATCTGTGACTACCAGTGTGCACTGTATGTCCCCCTCATACAAAGTTTGATTCCCAGCCTGAATCTAGTGCATACTGGTACTCTGAGTCTACCAATAGGCAGTAGAAACAGGCTGGGGGTCAGGCTGGGGAATGGGACTGCCAGTTGGCTGTGGAACCAGGCAGGGGAATACGGTACGTGTGTGTGTGGGGGGGGGGAATTGGAGGCATTTTTGTGCATGCCACAAGGGTGCCCAATGCACTGCAAAGCAATGCGTTGGACCCTCTGTTGCACACAAAGAGGTTTTTTTTTTTAATTATTATTTTGTATTCATACCTCGTTGGGGAGGCGGTGTCAGGAACATTCCTGGTGTCCCCCATCCAGGTCTAAAAACAGAATAATAATAAAAAAAAAAAAAAGTGTGTGTGTGTGTGTTACAGGGGGTCCAACGTATTGCAAAGCACTGCGTTGGACCCCCCCCATGTGGCACGTGCATTTTTTGGGGCTTTTCCCCCAATATTTTTGTGTAGACCTCGTTGGGCGCATCAGAACCCATACAATGAGGTCTAAATAAAAAATAAAAGGGGAAAAAAAAATAATCCTTTGGGTGCCACAGGGGTGTCCAATGGATTGCAAAGCAATGCATTGGGCCCCTGTAGCACACAAAGGGTTAATTTTTTTATCGATACTTTGTATTCAGATGGCCACCAAACAAGCTCTGATCACAAAGTAATGATAAAAAGTCCTGTGTGTGTGCCACAGGAAGGGGGTCTGCATTGAACCCCTATCCCAGTGGCACACACAGGGTTAAATTTTTTTTAATTTATTTCTTTTTTTTATTATATCCCTCATTGAGGGGCATCAGGACCCCCTGATCCCTCCCCAATGAGGTCTTAGTAAAAAAATATATATATGTCCACAAACGGAGTGACCCTGTGAGTGCCACAAGGGTCTCCAGCGCATTGCAAAGCACTGCATTGGATCCTTGTGGCACTCAGAGGGTTAATTTTTTTTCTATCATTACTTGGTAATCAAAGCTTGTTGGGGGGCCATCAGGACCAATCCTGATGACCCCCCCAACAATCTCTGATAACAAAGTAATGATAAAAGCCCTGTGTGTGCCGCAGAAGGGGGGCTGCATTGCCCCCCCCCCGTGGCACACACAGGGTTCATTTTTTTTTTTTTTTTTACTTTTTTTTATTATAGACCTCATTGAGGGGTATACAAACCCCCCTGATCCCCCCAATGAGGTCTTACCAAAAAAAAAAAAAGTTATCAAAAAAAGTGTCCCTGTGAGTGCCACCGGGGTCTCCAGCGCATTGCAAAGCAATGCATTGGACCCTTGTGGCACTCAGAGGGTTAATTTTTTTTTTATCATTACTTTGTAATCAGAGCTTGTTGGGGGGCCATCAGGAGCAATCCTGATGGCCCCCCAACAATCTCTGGTAACAAAATAATGATAAAAGCCCTGTGTGTGCCACAGGAGGGGGGGGGGTGCATTGGACCCCCACCTGTGGCACACACAGGGTTACATTTTTTTTTTTTTTTTTCCCAATTATAGACCTCATTGAGGGGCATCAGGATCCCCCCTGATCCCCCCAATGAGGTCTTTAAAAAAAAAAAAAAATCCCCCCCCAAAGAATTGACCCTGTGAGTGCAACAGGGGTCTCCAGCACATTGCAAAGCAATGTGCTGGGACCCTGTGGCACTCACAGGGTTACTTTAATTTTATTTTATTTTTTTTAATTTTTTTTTTTTATACTTTTCAGACCTCGTGGGGGACATCAGGACCCCTCCTGGTGTCCCCCCAGTCATTGATCTCCCAGCCGATAGGCTGGGAGACCAATGATGCGACCGCAGGAGAGCAAGAGCTCTCCTGCCCTTCTCTCCTACCACCGGTAGGAGTGAACAGGACCGGGGAAACTTCCCTAACGTCATCGGTGACCATGTCACCGATGACGTTTGGAGGATTCCCCCGGTCCCGCCCACTCCTACCCGGAAGTTCGGGTAGGAGAGAGGGGGAAGGAGAAACTCTGTTTCTCCTTTGTCTTTATTGATCTCCCAGCCCGATCAGCTGGGAGATCAATAACTGGGGAGGCATGAGGAGTGATCCTCATGCCTCCCCATGAGTGCCAGGGTTTTTTTTTTTTTTAATGCGGCCACTGCATGCCGGTTATACCAGCTCATGCAGTGACCGCATTTCACTCTTACGCCGTACGAGCGTGGCACAGCAGGTACAGCTGTGTCCACTCGTACGGCGTAAGTAGCTGGCACTCTAGGGTTTAATAGAGCTCTTTAATCCCTTGAATACCTGAGAGACTTCCAGAATTGGAGACTTCTCTTGCATTCAAGGGGTTAAAAGCCAAATTCAATTTAATAGGGATTTGCATTTGTCCCCTATGACGCAGTTGGTTTACTCCAGAATAATTCAGTTTGCTTTTATAAATATAGGCCTAATGGGGAGATTTATAAAAGCAGAATTAATAGAAAAGAAGTGTTAAAATGGCTGGAAGATTGCGTCTGGTAGTTATAAAAGTATTAAGAACAGTTTAAAAGAACATAAAGTTGTGTAGTACCTTTTTTTTTTTTTTTTATAAAGAAATGTCGCTATTTATGACAATTTAGCGACAGAATTTCCACTAAATATTTAAGTCCGTGTCTGACTTGTTATTATTCTTCATGGTTACCACATTTATAAATGTGACTAGAATACATTACAGACACCAACATTCATAATAAGGAATAAGGCCATTTTAAAGATCCGCTCACAAAAAAACAAACGAGCACTTTTTATAAATCTTTCCCAATGTTCTTTAAATATCCTTGGCTGTATAACATCAGGTTCAGGTGCTTTATGCACCATAACCTTTTCCAGTCTCTTTTGGACTTTGTCCTCAGAAAGCCATAAACATTATGGAGGAAATTATGTGATTTTGTTTGTCATTTTCAATGTTAACTTGCTTGTTTGCATCATCTTTTGCATTCTTTATACTTTTTAAATGATCCATATGACCATTGTGACATAAACACTTTAAAAGCCTGCTTATTATTTCTCCTTTCCCACCAAACCTCTTTATTAAGCCACATTGGTCTTAATTTGTTCCTCTTGTACTTACTCACTGTATACTGTATATCAAGTCAGAAATGTTTGAGAGCACTAGGTCTGGCAAGGCCTATTTTCTAGCTGGCTCCCCTACTAGTTGAGACATAAAATTGTCATTAACCATACTTAAGAAAATATTTCCCTTTGTTGAGCTGGAAGTCATATTTCCCCAGTCAATTTCAGGGTTGTTGAAATCTCCCATTATGATTACATATCATGACCAAGAAGCATTTTCCATTTCCAGTAACAATTTGGCTTCTTCAAACTCCCCAATATTAGGTGGCTTTTAGCAAATTCCCAGTAACATCTTATTATTATGTATGACCCCAGTGTGTATTTCAACCTGCAGGGCCTCTACATCCTCTCACCTTCCTCTAGATTGTAAGCTCTCACGAGCAGGGCCCTCTGATCCTTCTGTTCTCCACATATGATTTGTACTATTTAATATCTCTGTATGTCTATCCCCTATTGTAAAGCGCTGCGGAATAAGTTGGTGCTATATTAATAAAGATTATTATTATTACATTCTGACTGGACCCTTCAATAATATCTTCCCTTACACTAAGTTTTAATGCATGTTTTGAATATAGGCATAACCCCTCCCCTTTTACTAACCATATTCTTCCTAAAAAGTGTATAACCCTTTAGACTGACTGTCCAGTCATGTTTATCATTTACCCAGGTTTCAGGCACACCAATTAAATCACACTGTATTCTGTCCCAGTTCTCCCATCTTACCAGCCAGAGTATTAGCATTTACATGCATATGTTTGTTATTGCCATTCTGTAGAATTTCATTCTTTGAAATAGTTATTTGCTTTTTATCAGGCTGTAACACAGGCACTTCCCTGTTAGATGAACACCCCCTCCCTTTCATAGTTTAAAGTATTTTGAGCTAGAAAAGTATTCATTACTTTTTAAAGCAAATGCAGTATCTACAAACACAGCATCTGGAAGCAAATTTACTGCCCTTACTGTAAAAGGAAACAAATATTAAAAGAACCTGATTAGCATCTTTCTGCTAGACTTAATGGATAACTTAAAATTCATTGGGTGCCCCTTAGTAAAAGGAACACTAAAATATCTTAATCTCAGAAAAAAAGGCTACAATTTGTTGTGATACTACTTTTAAATTCTAGAGATGGGGGTATCCAAATTTTTGCAATTGTGGGCTACATTATCAAAAACTCATGTGAGGATTGCATTTAAAAAAAACATAACTATGGTGAATTACGGCCTGTTAGCTACTTAAAGATATGGATTATTTTTAGCGGTAATACAAAACCAGTATAAAATGTCTAATCAACTTTATCCATACAAAAGTGCACAGCTATAGGACAAATGCTAATCACTGATAAACTTTGAAAATACTGTTATTTAACAGACAATACTATTCACAGAGGTAAAGATAAGAAGGTGGTTAAGGCCCTATGACTACCAGTGGGCAGTGGAACAAGGCTGGGGAAGCAGGCAGTATGTGTATGCCAGATGGGTGTCCAGTGCATTGTAAAGCTGAGGGGTCATCAGGACCCATTCTGAGCAACCCCTCCCAGTATTAACCTCTTACATAAGCTGTAAGTTGTCAGTCACAGGGACCAGTAGACACTCCCTGACTTTTAATCCTCCATGACCTGGCACTTCCTTTCTTACCTGGCATTCCATGAAATTCCAGGTTAAATGGGAGGATCTGTATTGCCCACTTGCATCATCGCTGATATCTATGAAGATGTGAGGAGTTCCTTGATCTGCTCACTAAACCAGGCATTCAGGGAATGCCAGGTTATTCTGGTTACAGAATAAATAATACTTTTAGCAACACAGTGACCTGTCATTTTATGGAATACTAGTGTTGGTGAGTAGCAACGCACTTACCTGTTTGCTAAATGTTGAGACTACCAATGTCCGTTGGACACTACTGGGAAGAGTGAAAGATGTAAATGAGAGGAAGAGAGAGCTGATAAGGGAAAATTATGGATCAGGGGAGTGGGGTAGAAAGAGAAGAAAGGAAAACAAGTGAGGGAAAAAACTGAAACTGGAAACAAAGGTACACTGGGGCAGTGAAAGAGGTGATAACAGAATAGAGGTAGGCTGATGGAGAGGGAAAGGGAATAAGTAAATAAAATGTGGGAGTAGAGAGAGAAGACAGAATGGAGGAAAAGTGTACAATAGAAATAGGACTGGCTGCGGCTGAAAGCACTGATAAGAAGACAAAACAAGAGGAAGGGATCAGAGTTATGGAGAGACAGAACTTTGCAAAGTAGTACTATAAGTAACTTATAAAGATCTGGTAGTTCATGTGGAAAAAGAGTTACCTATTGGACGTGAAGATATGTACCGGTGAAAAGAACCATACTGCATAGCTGTGTGGATACAGGGCTAGATCATAGGGTAGAAAGCTATGCAATTAGTGGAGAGTTAGACGCTTTTGAGAGAGGACTTCCTGCTGGAAGGAGAGCTAGGTGATGGGGTAAAGGGAGCTAGGTGATAAGTTAGAAAGTGGTACACAGTGAATGGAGAGTTGGGTGCTCAGATAGAGGACTTCCTGATGGAGGGAGAGCTAGTCATTGGGGTACAGAAATATAGCTGCTAGGGTAGAATCATCTACATGCCGAATGAAGAGTTAGGTACTGGGGAGAGAGGTCGTCTTGTGTCTTGTAAAGCTAGGTACTGTGGTACAGAAAGGTCGCATCTAGGGTAGAAGGCTATACAATGAAAAAAGATTTGAGTGCTCAGAATAGGACTTTCTGGAAGAAGAAGAGCAAGGTGTTCGGGTAAACAGAGCTAGATGCTGAGGTATAGAACCAGCTACTGGAGTAGAAAAGGAGTAAGCAGTTGGGTAGGGAGAGATAGCTGTCAAGGAAAGAAAGAAAGGAAGCTACCGAGATGTAGAGAGAGATGGCTGCTTTGGTACAGACATAACCAAATGAAAGAGGAAGATTAAAGGGCAACTATAATTTGATAGTTGCCTCATCAACAGACCCGGGAGCAGACCTGCAGATGAATCTGAGGCTGCACTTTGAACCTAGCAGACCAATGGAGGAGCAGAAGATGGACCTGAAAGCTGACAGGTAAGGTTTCTGTCAGGAAAATTAAAGTGGAGGTGGTGGCCAGGGGGGCTATAAATGTAGTTCTTCGGGGAGAGCAATGTTGGAATAATGAAGGAGTAAGTAGGGGCTTTATGTACAAAAGAAAACTGGGGCAAGCCAACTGCAACACAGAAAAAAGTAAACCTTCCATTGATTTAAACTGCGACTTGAACACTTGAATATTAGAGAAGTATCTAACACACAGGCTATTTCAAGCATCTAACAGGGTTTTAAACCCACATTTAAATCAGAATTATTCCAGTTATGAGACCCTTGGAATATATATATAGCTCACCAAATCACTTACTGTGAATAATCAGTAAAAGTTTGATGGACCTCTGGTCTGCAGTGCACAAAAAATTGTCTTGGCTACTAAATTGTGTCTGCTTTTCTTCTATACAGATAATCTTTCCTGCCAGCCATGTTCCGCATGAATAGGCTCATTGCCCATTTTGTATTTTGTGTCTCGCCACCTGCATCTTTACAATAACTCTAGCATACTGATGTACTTCAGAGTAGCACCCAGGCTATCATTCATTTTATGAAAGAGAACATTACAAAATAAGAGGACGTTCTGAGAAATGTGATATAGATAGATAGATAGATAGATAGATAGATAGATAGATAGATAGATAGATAGATAGATAAGAATGTAGCTCATAGGGCCATATGTTCAAAAGAAAAAAAAGTAAATCTGGGGAAAACCAGCTTCACCATAGGCTACAAATACATTCTCAAAATTCCCATTGTTTTAAAAGGGCCTTTCAACCTCTAGAATGTTAGAGAGATGCTTTGGAAACCTCGCCAACACAGTTTCCATCTAAACCACAGAATATTTCTTTTTTTCCCTACAGTGCAATTGGTTTGCCCCAAAATGACTCCACTTTTGTTTTGAATATAATGCCATACAGGTTAAGGTGTGGTGAAAAAGCAAGACAAAGAAAGTATATAAAGGGAGCAGGCAGAGGTTTACACCGCAACACCTACTGTTCCCCAGGGTGTGAGCCCCCAGGTTGGTGTGGGTCTCCGGAACTATTCACTTACATTTTTGAGTGCAAAAGGGCAACTCAAAACTTTGCTTTCAACGCACTGTGCCAGAGGGGTGCTCAACACATTGTTTTGTAATGTGTTTGACACTTATCTGGCACTCACATGGTTAGGTAGTCCTTTGTGTGCCAGTTAATGCTCAATACATTGCTTTGCAATGTGATGGACTCTCTTCTGGCGCTCAAAGTGTCAACTAATCCACTTGTGTCCCACGTATCTGTGTGACCCTTTACTGTATTTGAGTTTGACATGCCTAACTTTGCAACGGCAATGATAGGAAGGATCTGTGGGTTAAAATAATTTTTATATCTGTGGGCCAGACGTGCACATGTACTGCATATGATACCTGCATTTGAAGAAGTGTGCAAAAATATAAGAAGAATTATTCACATGTTCACTTTGCGTGAGTAAAATGTGATGTGTCGTGTCTCATAGCGACCTCAAGGACAAAGACATAACCACCAAAGAGCCAAACTGCTGCAGCGAATGGGTAAGTGTGACCTACCCCCACTCCACTAGTGTGACCAATAGCTTGGGACCAAGCTTATCAGGATGAGTATCATGGACATCTTGGAGGCGAGGTGAAGAAGATGTTATCAACAGTAAACCAGCTCCTTTCTTCGGGTCCATAACCCTTCCAGTCCAAAAGATACAGAAGCTTATTTGGTGCCACTGTGAATCCAAGAGGCTTGATGCTATCCAATTTTAAATATAAACTTACTAGGACAGGCAGCACAAACACAAAACAACCACCGCCTGCCTGGTTGTTTGGGGTGTAAGGCACAGTGGACACACTGGACCACTCTGGCATTTGCAGGACTTCAATGGCTGGCTGAGAATAATGGGATTTGTAGTCTAGCACAATATGGATGGCCACTAGTACCAGTGATACAAGGCTAAATTGCCAAAGAGTTTATATGTACCACTGTGTTGAGGTGTGATCTAGAGGCAGACCAGTTAAGAATACTGTGTAAACTGCAGTATAATGTAAAACATTTATAGACAGTTGAAGAACCTGTGTACACGGGCCACAGTGCCACCCAGCAACGGCCGTGGTGAAGTCATGCACAGTAGAGACTGCCCACGCAGCTGCTGATACGGAGCAGGGCGCTCCGAATTCAGACCGTAGTCGAGGACTATGGTCTGAATTCGGATCCCTGCTCCATTATCAGCCGCAGCGTGGGCAGTATGTAGAGCGTATGACTGCAGCACGCGCAGCCGTCTCTACTGCGCATGACAGCTTCTGACAACAATTTAGAGAATTATTATATAGGATACGCAACTGTTTATTCATAGGAAAAAAACATGAAAACGAGGTACATGTATTTACTTCCACACCACCAGCTAACCTGCTCTTGGCATACAGAACACAGGGCTGGGCGAAAACTCACCAATTAGGATATACTGTTCCTACCTTGGAGTTTCACCAGTTATCAATCAGAATCAATCACAGTGTTGTATGATATTATTTAAAAAAATAATAAAACAATACATAACACTGAATAAAATAACTCTGTCTCAATATGTTTCATCAGGATGGCTATCAAACATACACTGTCATCCAAGCATTATTTAACGGTTCATTATCCAATCACAGGACAGTTAGAGAATATTAAAATTCTGCCAAAATGTAAAGAAACATACACTATTTCTTCTAAAATAGATAGTCTTATTCGTAAAAAAATGGAAATGTGCCTTAATTATAAAGTTATTAAAATAAAAACAAAATGATTATGAAATAGCCTTAGTAAACTGCATATCTAACCACAAAAGAGGACCCTTGTTTCCACTTATTCATAGGGTAAAATTCCCCATACCTCTATAACAATTCTCACATCCCACACTCATTTATTTTAAACATATCTGGAAATTGTCTAGAACTGAGTGAGGGAATTCTGTGATCAGAAATATTTGCCTATTTTATGCTATTGCCATGGAAGTAATAGAAAGCAGATAGTGTGGGGTCATCCAATATGTACTGTGTTGTCATGCTCTGTTGGCATGACAACGTCCTTTTGGCCTGCCTTTGACAGCAGCCATACTCCTATTGCCAAGTGGAAACAGAAGGACTAGCACCAAAAATATAAATGTCTCAGTGAAAACACAATCTTCAGACTCACAAATAGCAGCTCTCAGCTCCAGATGATGCTCTGGTCCAATTCTGTAAACAGCAATATGTTAACCATTTGAGCATCAGAGTTTCCAATGCATTGCAAAGCAATGTTTTGGACACCCCCTTTGGCACTCAAAGGGTTAAAAATAGGGGAGATAATGTATTTGTTGGTCATATGAAGATGATTTCCCTTGACTGTAACCTACATAGAAAACAGGTCCTCTATAACAATCAGATAGATAAAATCTATTGTTCCTAGGTAGAAATTAAAATATATGAAATTGTGGAGTCAATCCCACTTGCATGAGAACTTGTTTATCTCCATTTTGAGCTTTTGTTCCCCAGTAGAAAGTTGCCATTAAGCAACTGTATTACAGTTGAAAATTGCTCTTTTCTAATACATGGGATTATTGGGGGGGGGGGGGGCTTTTTTCTCTCCTGAAACACATCAACTTTGAGGAAAATGCCATTAAAGTCAAGGTGCTTTGAAAAGGATAGCTTACTCTGCATTTCCTTTACTGCTACTCAAGCTGGTGTTGAGGAAAAAGAAAGTAGGTCTTCCTTGACCTCCCCCAATAATGTTGGGGGTTCCTTAATGTTTCAATGTTCACCTGAAATGGGTCTCAGGCTATACCTTCAAGTACTGATGCATTGTAAGGAGCTGTGGAATTATATTTATTAATCCATGGACTGGGTAAGAGAAACCCTTAACCCCCACACTCTACCTATCAACCCTTTGCGTGTCAGGGGTACCCAAAGTGTTGCATTGAAATACATTGAACAGGTTACTAAATTTAATCCACAATGGGTGTGTGGTCATAAGCAGAACCTCAAGCCTAACCCACCACCATTGTCAGACACATAAAAGACTACAGTTCTCTTACAGGACATTTCCTTCTTCCACAGTAGCACACAGGGAAGAACAGAAAAGATGCAACAACCAACTAAAGAAGGGACCTCCCCACCAATTCTCAGTTTTATTACAAAGATTACAGCAAACAAAACATGTTCAGCAAATGGATACAAGGGGGGGTGTCTGAGTGCCAAGACAGAGGACTAAAGAAAATCACATTGCTTGTAACTGAAATGTAATGTCCTTTACTTCTCCAGCCAGCAGACACCTGAGAGATATGTCATATCTCATATTTAAGGAGCAGTAAACTTATTTTTATGAAAACCTACGTTATAAGCATTTCCTGCTGAGTAAAACAAAGTCACTCGCACTGCTGTCAAGTTACGACTCCACTTCCTCAGGGGTATCAGAAAGACACATTGTAAGAAAGATCTTTTATTTATACTAAATTAACCAGTAGTATCTGGGTTAAACTTGTTACATGAAACAACATAACATTACAATAAGATATATTCAGAAATCTATGATATTCCTAAAACAAACCCAAATATAAATTGAGCACTGTAAATAGAGAATGTGCAAATAAAAATATAATAAAAAATAATAAAGAAAAAATGGTAGGACATAATGAATACCAAACGGAATGAAATGTGTATGAAGTGAAATGAATGGCTGAATATGTGAATACCAAGACAACCTGTGAATGGGGTGAAATGTGCTAAGCGATACTATATCTTATGATATCATTTGGAACTGGAGATTTAAAAGCGATACAAAATAAATGGAAAGGAAAAATACTGATTAGTGATGATATATCTTGTGTTAGAAGAATACATGCGTGTGAGGAGAGCATGTATATAAATGTGTGTTAATATTAATCCAATCATCAAGGGAAACCCGGCACCCCTCCATGAGACTGTACCCTGTGACCCCTCAGTGGATGAATAGTGAATTGTTACAAAATTGGCTCTATCTGAATGTGGGAATAAGCCACAAATATACTGTGTGAATGTCCAAAAGTGAAAAATGTGCATGTGAAATGAATGGGAATGTTGAGAATGAAAAAAACGCGTGATGTGAGGGTTAAACAGCAAGAAGGGTTTGAATCTTAAGCTTCAGGCATAATGACTGATAACTATGGATTTAAAAAAGACTCCAAATGAAAATAGATCGTATTAATATGACCCTTAAATGTGGCATGAGGTTGATTAAAATTCAAATTAAAAAGTATGCATAAAAACTGCTCAAGAAAGTACATGCAAGTTAACAATCACATTGTTACACTGCAGTGGAGGTATAAGAAGGGATCCGCACGTCCAATATGTCCATGCATATCAAATTATGAAATATGCATTGTGCAGAGCTGTGGATTTAAATTTATTAGATCATGGGGTGGGTAAAAGAAACCCCTACACTCTACCAATCAACCCTATGTGTGTCAGAGGTACCCAAAGTGTTACACTGAAATACACCAAACTCACCTCTGGCTGTCAGTGGGTTAAAAAAGGTTTAAAATGCTCAGCAGAGGCAGACATATGAAGAAATAAACTGAAAGCAATTAAAAGCACTGAGCAGGTCCCTAAGCTTAACCCACCACATCAGTGGGAGTGTGGCCATAAGCAGAACCCCCAAGCCTAACCCACCATCATCGTCAGGCAAACAAAAGGCTACATTTTGCTTACAGGAAATTTCCTTCTTCCATAGTAGCACACAGGGGAAGAACAGAAAATATGCAACAACCAACAAAAGAAGTGACCTCCCCACCAATTCTCCCCACATGTTGAGTGTTCCGCTCCAATATGATATATTGTCCCCTATCCTATTCCAATAAAGGGACTATTACTACTAATATCAAGGAACATTTATTTCTTTACATCATAAGGACCAAGTCAAAGCAATTGCACATCAGGACACTACACCACAAAGGGATTTTCAAGTACCGGATTCAACAACAGGAGCAAGTGGGCACAGCACGTTCGCTAGTAGGGGCTGGGACGCTATTATACGCATAAAGCCCAAGATGGACATCATGTGAGTGCATTATTTTATTTTTACTTTGTTTCTATGTCAATAAATTTCTACATTTAGATACTTTTTATCGTTCTACTATTTCTTCCTGTTTTACACTCTGCATCTAGAAGTATCATTTGTATGTGTGGACAAGGCCACTAAAGTTTGTAGCAGCATCAGGATAGAACAGCTACCTTTGGAAGTCTTATAGTCTCTCCATTGGTGGAGTGCCTAAGGAGGAGCAAGGATTCATCACAACGTTACAGTTGGAAGTTCAATGAATGATGTTTTGGGTAAGGAAGAAAGCAGCAAGTCACTAAAGTCAGTAAGGTAAGGGGGGCAATAGCAGCCATGTTGGGAGCAGTGCACATTACCCTGAAGGACAAACAAGCTTTGTTGGTGTCTTTTGAACCTTGCAACTAGGGTGGCACTCTGCGAATACTCTGTAGTACATGTACATGGTTTGACTGCACTTGAATGAATGTGTACATTCTGCTGTTTTACTTGGGTGTGCGGGTACTTGGGCACTATGGCTGCACTTGAGTATACATGAGCTTACATCAGCTATGGCTGTACCTGGGTGCATATACACTGACTATGGCTGCACTTTAGTGCATCTGTATGCATTACAGTTATGGCTGAGGTACTTTCTCCTGGGTCATGGAAGCACAGGAGGGTGCACTCTCGTATGTTGCTGCACTGTGATATGAGTGTGTGTGTGTGGTTGCGGCACTATGGTGCATTTGTGATCAAGTGCTCGTGGTGCACTGTGGCTTGGTTGTGTGCAGGAGCTGTTTCAGCATTGTGGCATGTGTACACTAGTGCACTCGAGCTCTGTTGCCGCACTGTGAAGTGGATGCACTCGAGCACTGTAGCCGCACTGTGGCATGCATGGGCTCTGCTGCTACACAGCGGAGCATGAGCATTGTTGCCACGTGTGCTCTTTTTCTGCACTGTGGCATGTGTGTGCACAAGCACTGTTGCCGTAATGTGGCGCGTTTGCACGTGATCAATGTTACCTCAATGTGGAAAATGTGTGCTATTGCCACACATAGGGTGTGTGTATGCAAGCACTGTCGCTGCAATGTGGAGCGTTTGCACGTGAGCACTGATGCCGCACTGTGACGAGTGTGTGCTTTCGGCTGCTGTGTGGAGCTATATGCTATAGCTGAACTAGGCTTTGGTCTCTCTGTGGTTCATGTGCTCGCAGGGTATGGCATACACACAGGTTATTGCCTCTTGGCGGCTGCACTGGGGTGCATGCAAGCGCCCATGTTGGTATCACTATGATCAGTGGTGCAAGTGGTCACAGGATGGCTGTAATGCTTGTGCTATGGCTGCAGTGTAGCATGTACACATACTACTAGAGCGTGCAAGCTATATCTGCTCTGTGTGGGCGTGGGTGTTCTATTTATGCTCTATGATGAATATGTGTGTGCACTATGGTACATACGTGTGTTCTTGTGTGCTGCCCTGGAATGCACGTCCACACTTGCTGTAGAGATAAGCAAGTGTGTATCCTTTTGTTACATTTTGGTTCATAAATACAGACATTCTACATGGTATTATTACAAACATGCTTTTGTTGTAAGATACTGAGTATATGCTCTGTTGGCCACTCGTAGTAATGGTATGCTTACTATCATTGTACTGTGGTGAACATGTACATGTAGTGCACCAGAGTGTTTGGTTTTTGGTGCATTTGTGTTCTTGGGAGCACTATGTTGCATTTACATTAGTGCGCACTTGGGTGAACTGTGGTGTCCTTTGGCTGCACTGTGGTTTGTTAATATGTATGCACTTTCAAGTACCGAAGTGCTTTTGCTTCTTGTTGTCTCGTCTGTCTGTACTCTTTTGATGTATTGTGGTACAATTATGCTCTATGATGCACAAATGTGTGTATTATGGTACATATGTGGGTTCTCGTATGCTACTCTGGAATGTACGCCCACACTTGCTGTAGTGATATGCAAGTGTGTATCCTTTTGTTACATTCAGACTTTCTAAGTAGTATTATTAAAATCATGCTTTTGTTCTAAGATACTGATCATGTGCTGTGTTGGCCACTCTTAGTAACGGAAAGCTTACTATCATTGCACTGTGGTGAGCATGTACTTGTGCTGCACAGGAGTGTGGTGTCCTTTGGCTGCACTGTGGCATGCTAATATGTATGCACTTACAAGTACCGAGGTGCTTTTGCTTCTACTTGTCTCATCTATCTGTACTCTTTTGATGTGTTGTGGTACAACTGTCTTGGTGTGAGGTCTTGATGCTCTGTGTTTTGCATGTGCCATTTAACACACTATGGTTTGCCTGTGTGTGTACACACATTTGGGCACACTACTGTATGTTTGAATGGGCTTTTTTTTATGCATTGATTTTATGCATTGAACCTCTGACCAGTGTCTTGCTTTGCCCTACATTTTCAGTTATCTGTAGCATGCCTGTATACATTTCTTTTGTTACTAGGTCTTGACCTTGTTCTGTTTACCGCACAATGGTGAACCTGCACTGCTTCTGCACTCTGGTGCTGCTATGCTATTGCTGGCCTGTAGGCACTCGTCTTTGCTGGTTATGTGTGCACTTTTGTCAAGCTGTTGGTGTGCTTTTGTCTTTTTATGGCTCTCTCCTTTTAGATGGTCTATGATGCATTTCAGTTCTCTTGTTTAAAGGCTGTGTTGAACATGTGCACACTTCTTGAAAAGCTAGGATACAAACTCTTTGAGGTGCTGTGGTGCTCTTACAAACTCTTTAAGAGGTGAGTATGCAATTCTAACATGCACTATGGAGAGTGTGTGTTCTCTGGAAAATATACTTTAGTGTCCTACTTGATGTTTTAGGCATCACTGTCAATTTTTTGGACTTTGTTTCTTTTTCCCCCAGTTATTGCGTTTATGCTGTCTTGTAGGGGATATTCCTTAGGAAAGCCTAGAGGTAAGTTGATCTTTATTATTTTAGAAAAGTGACTGGGTACAGAAGATGACAGTGCTCAGTATCAGTGGTTCTCGGATGAATCTCGGAGTGGAGAAGCTCTATGGGGGGATTGCCTTCAGAGTAGAGCACATATCTAAGAGCCCAGCCTCAGAGGTTGTTCCCTTATTGGGATACACTGCCTTATGACTTCTGTCTTCAGATATATTAAGACCTCCAGATGTTGTCAGAAGTTGGGAGAAACACTGCAAGACTGACTAATATCACTATACTGAGGAATACAATTTTCACATGGAGAATGTGATGTTCTATCTGATTATATACTGTCCCTTCTTCTGTTGGTGAATTATACCATTTTCTGAATAGTTTTTTACCTGGAAAAGCAAAGTTAAAAGCCATACTATGTATCTACATGGGAGTAAAAGTGATAGAAGCACTTTTTATAATAAGAGAATGATCCTCCCTTCTAGAGATAACATTTTTTGGGACTAATCAGTTTTTCTCAGTGCAATTAATTTCCTATTTTGAAGAAGTATTCTCTTTATTTGTGTTTTGGTCCCTCTCTTTCTCACTGCTGGGGGACTGAACCAACTTATGAATGCTGTCACGGATGTTCATACTTGCAGAAATTGTCTTTTCCTGGACATCACCATTGCAGCATTCATCAGGTGGTTTATCTCCTTCACTTTCAGCTGATGGGACAAGTCACACAAAATTCAATCAGTATAAGATGCACCCTCTCCCTTCACCTTTCTTAGTCTCAAAGCTATAAGCTAAACATTGAATGGGAAATTGGTGAATGCTGTCATAGTTATGTCCAGGAAATGGAGAATTATGTCATAGTTGCCGAAATTCTCCTTTTCTGGATATTCACCAATTTACCATTCCTTGTTTAGCTTATAGCTTTGAGACTAAGACAACAGGTGAAGGGAGAGGGGGTCTCTTATACTGTTTGAAATTTGTGTGACTTGTCCCATCAGCTGTAAGTGAAGGAGATAAAACAACTGATGAATGCTGCAATGGTAATGTCCAGGAAAAGAGAATTTTGGTAAGTATGACACAATTCTCCATTACTCTGTGTTGCTTATCCATATAACCATTGACTGATTATTTAACGCAGTTTACAAGGAGTGGCACTACCTATCTAAGCCAGTTATTGTTTTTGACATTAGTACCCACCCCTCTACTAATCAGAAAGCTGTACCTCATCCTTGATGTCCATTAGTACATTATATCTTACTAGTGTAAAAGCCTGTGTGCATGGGGCGTGGAGCAGTGAGGTAACGGCAGTACGCAGAGCAGAACCAGCCTCTTAACGTTACCCGGAATGGCTCTGTGTACTGCCATTACCTCACTGCTCCATGGGATTGCGCCTCCTCACTCACACAATGCAATTATGCAGAATAGAGACTGGCCGAATGTGGGCAGTCTCTACTAAGCATGACTGCATCATGACAAACTTTCTGGCCTTTTATTATATAGGATAGGATAAGTTTACTAAAAGGAATGCCAATAATACATTTCCACATAAGCTATTCAGATTGGTTCATGATAATTAATCTTTACATGGTACTAGATATCATGTCCATGGATGCAGACATGATTCTGTTTGAAAGATTCAAGTAGCTCAAACTCCTCCCATAGAATTCTTCTTAGGCAGCCTTTAGAGAGAAACATTTGAGGCCTATATGTAGTAGAACCTACATATAATCATGCCAGTGTTATTTTAAACAAACAAGGGCCATGAGGTAATTTAAAAGGCACATTTTTACTAGACTTCTTATACCAAAGAAATTTTACATAAACACAGGAACATTCATTTTGATGGCAAATAAGAATCAATTGGCCCATGCAGTCTGCCACGTTTCCTCTCTACAATACAACGTACAGTATTATATAGTTCACAAAAATAGATTAATGTCTGTGCCGGGCAGTCTCGAATTCCTTTACTATATTATCCCCTACCACTTCCACTGGAAGGCTGTTCCATGAATCTATTATTCTTTCCTTAAAGCAGTACTTCTGAATCATCCATCCTCTAACTTTAGGTCATGGCCCCTTGTTCCAGTACTGACCTTTTTCTGAAAAATGATTCCCTCCTGAATATATACAGATCCTTTAATAAAGTTCAATGTTTCTATCAAAACCCCCTTCCCTCATCTTATCCAAGCTATATATCAAGGAGGTATAAACATAATTTAACCCCTTAGCGACAGCTGCGTTCGTACGCAGCTGTCACCTTAACGCCCGAGGAACATTTTTTTTTTTTCAAACAAGTCCGGAGTCTCCGAGCGGCGTGCACCCAGACTTCCCTGACTTACCAGGTACGTCCTCTGTCACTAAGTGACAGTTTATGCAGGACGTACCTGGTAAGTCACCCATCGTTAAGGGGTTAAACCAATTGTTATTTTGGGAATGGTAATTGCTCCCTATGGTACAGTTGGCTTCTCCCAGTATTCTCCCAGTGCACTTTGCCTTTTTACATAAGGTCCTTTCAGTCTATCTTGGTACATTTTGCCATGAATACCATGCACCATTTGACTGGGGTATCTCTGAACTGCCTACAGTGTATGTTGCTAACTTATGTTTACAGAGGCTAACTAGGAGTATGTGAAATTTCATGTATGCGACATCATCTCCTTTAAAAGGATAGTAATGTTTCACAATAACAGCAGCTCCAATTAATCTTCATAGTAGTTGGGCCATAGGGAGTGTTATTTCAGTACTGTCAAAGTTGTAGTTCAAGAGTAAGTGAATGATAAAGTATCCTTCTCCCGTCTCTTTTACTGATGAAAAACTGCTCACCTCAGAGCACCAAGACTGTCCGGATGGATCACAGAGAGGAAAAATCTTCTGTGAGCATAAGGAAAAACCTGTCAAGGAGGGCAGGGTTTCCCTTATGCTCACAGTAAGAAGATTGTCCCTTGCTGTGAGCTGCCCGGTCAAGAGACCAGATTCCACATCTGAGGGGAGGTGGCTTACACTAGGTAAAAGAGGCGAGAGGGGGATACTTTATCATTCAATTACTCTTGAACTACAACTCTGACAGTATTGAAATAAAGCTCACCATGGCCCAAACACTATGACGATTAACTGGAGTTGCTGTTTTTGTGAAACATTACTATCCCCTTAAAATTAAGCAGCGGTTTACATTCAAGGGGTTGTAATCACAAAAAAAGGTGAAGCAACTCCAAAGCAAACCAGCTTCACCATAGGGGACAAATAAAAATTCCAAAACTGTCTTTTGATTTGAAGAGGGCTTTGAGATGTGCTGGAGACCTCTCTGTAGTCCAAGGGATTAAAAGCATCCTCTATATCAATGGGAATTTTCATTTGCCACCTACTGTGCAGTTGATTTGCACCAGAATTGCTCCTCTCCTGCCTCATTCATATGGTTCACATAGTATTCTTTAGATTGTAACAGGTGTTGTGTTGCAGTTAGATGTATTTTAAGTGGTATCCAGCCATTATTATAAACTATGAACATCAGAATAACCATTTTGGTGCTACCACCTTCCTTGGGTGATTTGCTACTTACCTGATCTCTTTTTCTCTGTCACTGCCTCAGCAGCCAGTGGGCAGGTGTCACTCTGGGTGCTGTTACGAGGTGAATTGTCTTCAGATTTTAGAGTAGTTGGAGAGTCCAATTGGGTGGGCTTCGGAACATGTTTCTTTTTTTTCTTAGGTAGCTTTTGCTTGGCCATTGCCAGGGAATAATACATCCCAAAATTATTCACAATAACTGGAACAGGCATGGCAATGGTAAGCACTCCAGCCAGGGCACACAGGGCACCTACCAGCATGCCTGACCAGGTCTGTGGATACATGTCCCCATACCCCAGAGTGGTCATTGTCACTACTGCCCACCAGAAGCCTATAGGAATGTTTTTGAAATGGGTATGTTTGCTTCCACTTGGGTCTGTGGGCTTCGCACCTATCCGTTCTGCATAATAAATCATGGTGGCAAAAATTAGGACCCCCAAAGCCAAGAAGATAATGAGAAGCAGGAACTCATTGGTGCTGGCCCTGAGCGTGTGTCCCAGGACCCTCAGGCCAACAAAGTGTCTGGTTAACTTGAAGATCCGCAAGATCCGGACAAAGCGCACCACCCTGAGGAAACCCAGAACATCTCGGGCAGCCTTAGAGGACAACCCGCTTAGACCTACCTCCAGGTAAAATGGGAGAATGGCCACAAAATCTATAATGTTCAGCAGGTTCTTCACGAAGACTATTTTGTCTGGACAACAAAGAATTCGGACCAGGAACTCCAGGGTAAACCAGAAGACACATACACCCTCAATATAGGTGAGCATGGGCTCTGTCTCCACTTCTCTTACCACCAAAGTCTCAGTGATATTCCCCACTGTTACCATCTCAGTCACATTTCTGTCCACAATGAAGGCCTCGTGGGTCTCCAAGCAGAAGGTGGTGATGGACACGAGGATGAAGAACAGGGATGCAAAGGCCACAGCCTGCAAAAATACATGAGAACGCACAATTATTACAGGTAATAACTATTGGGGGCACAGAGGGTGCAATTTTAACGGAGCCTGGAACACAAGAAGGCCCAGTGGCCCCAGGGACAAACAGGTTCTAGATACACCCTTGGAAAAATATATTTATATTACAGAGCCCCAATAAATGTTTGCCCCAGGTCCGCCAATGACTAGTTATGCAACTGACTTCTCTTTTTTTGGTTACTCTGGGGTGTGCAGTTCTTGAATTGAAGCAATGGGGCATATGTTTAAAACCAAAGATGGAGTCATTCTGTTTGGTGACTGGACCCCGTTATACTAAATCTTAGAGCAACACTGAGTAACTTTCATGAGTCGGGCGGGGCGAGGGAGATACATTAACATGAGACAAAAGTGACAAATGTTTTCCAATTAAAAAAAAAAATGGGAGATGTACTTATCAGCTAGAGCAGCTCATTTTCTGTGCTGGGACAGTGGATTCCTTCTCCATTATCAGCACTTTAAGTTATGCACTAGAGCATATAATCGATTTAGTGCATATCAATCCACGCATTCTGCTGTTTAAGACTTTAATTCAGTTGAACCCCAAATGCCTCCTTTACAGCATGAGCAAAAAATAAAGTTACACCACTGTCCTATACACCTTATTAGCACAAAGTGTTAAGGAATGCCTTTTATTACATAATTTAAAGGAATAACTTGAAATCTCACTGGAGCAGGCAGAGCTAAGGAGAGATTTGGTGGGGGCATAAACAGATTAGTAAACTGACATTAGGTAAACTCAACACTAAGAAATTGTTCCAGCACCTATTATGGTATGGAATTGTATTAATACAACCACCTAAACTCTCCAATACATCTGTTATTCTATGGAGCATATGCACTAGACATCTAAAACTTGAAAAAGAGGATCCATAAAATAATATAGCAATTAGAGATTTCCTCACACTGAAGAGATTATCCAATTCTAATTTCTTGCTTAGGGGTATAATATCCCCTCCCAACTGTTTTTGGATGACTATTCTCTTAACCCTAAAACAGACACTGACCAGATGAGGATGATGGAAATTGTAGTCCAAAAACAGTTGGGCACTAAAGGATTGGTTAGATGTAACACTGGCTCTGAATGTGTCTTAAACTTGGTAGGGCCAGGCCATGGCCATAAAGCGTCACCCTTCTGTTTCCTATGAACTCCAATTACAAAAACAAACAAATAAAAAACAGACTTGTGTGCAGTATCTGGACATACATTATATTTAAGGGGAATATACCAGTATCAGAAGGATACATGTCAAGATATGGAACAAATAAAACTAGAAGTGTAGTACATCTTCCAATATTTGACCATATGTTAATATCTGAGAAGTGCATATGATAGGACCTGGGAAGCAATATCAAGCTATATGGACGGAGTAAGCAGTGACTATGAGACAGAAATCAGAGTACAGTATGTTCATAGCAGTGCCTAGGGAATAAATAGCATTAGCATGCTAATGTAGTTGACAGGGCCCAAAAAGGCATGTATCCATGAAGTTTCAGCCTTTGGTGTATCACCCTTGTTGATTCAAAGTATAAAAGGAAAATTAAAAAAGCAAAAAAAAAAAAAAAAAGACAAAACAAAACAAATAAACTCTACTGAAGAAATTTCAAATGAAACTGAGTGGGTAAATAAAAATTCCTTCCAGACTCCAAAAGGTTGTTGGATAACTCTCTGAATCAATACCCACTCTGCACTTAAACCAACTGTCATAATTTCCAATATTGTTCAAACCTACAAAGTTATACAATACCTTTTTTAAGCATTTAAGGCATCTAAAAACACAGTCTCCAGAGACAAAAAAAAATCAACCTTTACTGCCCTCACTGTAAAAAAAAAATATCTGCTTTGTTTTAGTTGAAAGTGCTTTTCCCCTAGTTTTACTGGATAATACCTTGTGTTTTGCTCAGCTCTTCAAATAAATAGTCCCCTACAGAATTCTTTGAATTGGCCTTTTGTAAATATTAATTATATGCCCCTTTTATACATCTATTCTTTAATCTAAACAAACCCAGTTTGGTTAATCTTTCTTTATAACTAATAGTTACATTAGCCAAACATATACAAGTCTCAGAAAACTACACATGAGTAATTGAAGATACAGTACCATTTGAACCTACAGTAGTATATATAAAAGACATATCCCTATACCTTAGAAGGCAGTTTAATATTAGCAAGACTGACGTACTGTAGCAATATCTGAATAAACAGCAGTAAGTGTTTGTTTTATAGTAATGTCTGTAGAAAGTAAAGTAGTATTCTAAATAGTTCATGGGTAGAAAAACTGCAGGACCCTGGGAGCCCAGGCTCCTAAAAATACTCCCCTAAACTATGGATATATTTTATAAACATTTATGTACATAGATCCATTCACTGGTTTCTAAAATCCCACCTGGCTCCAAAACATTATGTCTGCCTCCTAAGTTTATTATATTTGTTTCCATCCTGATATAGTTAGTTCACCAATGTCAACAACTGTATCACTAGGACAAATAACAGTACATTGGCATTTAACTATCAATAAATATAAGAGGAACAGCACATGTAATCATATCAGGGGGCACAGATAGCAGTATATGGGGGCACACTGTAGTCTCAGAACATAAAACAGTATATGTGGGATATATAACAGTACCTTGATCAGGAATGTCTGGTCCTCAAGAATTGCAAACATGCCAAGGTTCAAGGATTTCCCTGCTTGGGTGCAGGTGGGTCAGTCAAAATGAAGGAGTCACTGATTAACTCTCCAGGCCTTAATCAAAGCTATCTGGACACATAGCAGTATATATATATCTATATATCTATCTATATATATTTGTATATACAGAAGATGGATAACAGTGCACGGACATACAGCAGTAATTAGATGGCTATCTATCTGGTTCACATATATTATGCCTCGGTGCAAGATAATACAAAAATCCAGAAACTGAAAAAATCAGCACTCACAAGACTCATTTATTTTAGTGTCAACTTTTTGATCCCAACTGGTTTTGAGAAAGACTGAAACTTGGACATTAATGAGCATCTTTTGTTAATTTAAGAATCCCTGTCAGTGCTGATTTTTGCAGTTTATATATATACTAGTTGAAGAGCCCGTTACATAGGCCACAGTGCCACTGCCAGCCTGTCACGGGGCAGTCATGCGCAGTAGAGACTGCCCGCGGTGCGGGCAGCCTCTACTGCGCATGACGTCAGCAGGCACAGTAGTCTCCACTGCACATGACTTTGTTGTTACACATGTTTTAGAGAATTATTATATAAGATAAGCACTCACAATAACAAGGGTGTTTGCCTGGGTGCTATTCTTCTGGCCATCAGCATAAAAAAGTAGAGAAAGTACTCTCAGGACTCCAATAATTGTCAAAAGATGCAGAAATAAATGATCAATGTTTTGGTTACACAAATGTAACCTTTCTCAAGATATCAAATGTGTGAAAAGTGCCCTCTATGGAAAAAGTCACAAAAAAATGTCATCCTATCCAACCAGTGACATCACTTGACCACTAATCCTAAAGCACGTCACAAGTCGTCAAGTGATGTCACTGATTGGACAGGACGCCATTTTTTGTGTGCTCTTCCTTTGAGGGTATATAAGGTGTGCACTTTGCACACATCTGTTATCTTGACAAAGGTTAAAATGATGTAACCAAAACGTTAATCATTGCATTCTGCATCTTTTGACAAATATTGGAGTCCTGAGAGTGCTTTCTTTACTTTCAAGTTTATATATATATATATGTATATATATATATATATATATATATATACACACACACATGCAACACACAATTTATACACACACACTATACACACACAATATATATACACACACACCTTTTTGGATCTGAAAGGACTAAGCACTGAAAATTCAACAAGTCAGTCATTAAAGCAGTCATTGTTTTATTATCCACATGGGTGACACCATGCCAATACTGCTAGTATATAATAAAAGTGGACATATAGCAATACCTAGATGCATATAGCAGTATGTATGTATGTATGTATCTATCTAGCCATTTAAGAATCTGGACATAGAGAAATATTGGGATCCACCAATTAGTAGGCACTGCACACAGGTGTACTGCGCAGCTCATACACTCTTTTGGTATTTTTATGGATGACTATAAGTCCATATGCACAAATAAAATTTGGAGCAATTCTGAGGGCAAGTCAACTGCAGCACAAGGAACAAAACAGTACCCAAAATATCGTTTAAATAAATGGTGTTTTTAACTCATTGCACGCTAAAGATGATTCTAAGGCCTTGCTGTGCAATGCACTGGAAACCTATCAAGCATTCTGTGGGTTAAATTACCATTTCACTCAATGGGAATGCTTATGTGTCACCAATTACATAGTTCTTTTTCTCCAGAATAACACTCCTTTCTTCATATGGTCCCATGCGAGGTCTCTCCCTGACCATGAAAGACGTGCCTGTTCCTGAGCTCAGCCCTGTCCCTGTGGAGTTTGCTTAGGAGAGCACTACTCGCCCATAAGTGTAAGAGTGAAGTGGAGAAATTGTAGGGAAAACCGACTACACCACTGCACACTAATTATACATTTCCCAACGTACTGGTTTGAATGGAGCCTTTTAAACCATTTAATGCTACAGATCTCCAACGCGTGTAACCATCTGAGTGCCCGAGAGCTCTGTTGCACCCAAAGGATCAATGGGTTAAAAACAGATTTCATTAAATGGGAAGTTTTAGTTATACGCTACTGCGCAGCTGGTTCGCCCCAAAGTTACTCCCCTTTACTTTTATACTTATGAGCCGTTTCTACCTAGGAACTAGGGGGCATTTATAACGGCAGAAGGCGGGAAATTGGCATGGGGTATCTAGACTCACCCTGGCCGCTCTAGAGGAGTAGGGGTCTTCAAAGAGAGCCCAGAACCGAGGCTGCCATACTTTCCAGCAGCCTTTGGACCTCTCCGGCCTCTCCTCCATGCATAGCAGCTCCGGGGCCGAACCTTTGGTCTCCTCCTCCCCATCCTCCGGTTCCACATTCTCGAAAATGTCAAGAGCCTCCTCTGCGTCCCGGTGTTGGCGGTAGGTCATCCAGCAGCAGGGCTCCACGTCCGTCTCATCTATGCCCCAAAAGGCCAGCTCTTCCTCAAACAGAGGTCCGCATATATCGGCAGGGCAGTGAAGCTTGCCTGTACGGTAGTAATTTAGCACATAGGAGAAGATTCCTGGGTGTCTGTCAAAGAAAAACTCGTTCTGCTGGGAGTCAAAATCCAAGTTGCTGGATGTGTCTGGGTCTGCCAGCCATGCCAGGCGCGTGCCAGGCAGTGTCCGCAGGGTACTCTTGTAGGTCTCATGCCGGGTGCCCCCTACATTGATGGTGATCTTGCCAGAGTCTTCCCCCTTGGCCATTTCTTCCTTCAGACATGTTTTGGAGGGTGGTTTGTTCCCAGACTTGCGCCCACGGTAGGATGACACACACACCGAACTAATCATAGATTTCTCCGTGTGAGACCCCTCTAGACAGTCTCACGATCCTCCAGAGAGACTGTCTGGGGTGTGAGACAGCAGAGACCCCAAAGCGACCTTCCAACAGGTGACAGAGAGAGGAGGAGAGAGAGATGCAGAGAGCTGAGCGTTGGGAAGGGGAGTGACAGGGATGATGAGGAAAAATTGTCTCTGGCAATTGGAGAATTCTCTCAGCAATCAGGGGACACCAAGAAAAACAAACACCCCCGATGGAGAGCAGGACCCTTCCCTCCTCAAGAACTGTGTTGGATCCTCTTTTCCAAGGTGTTGACTAGAACCAGGAACCTCAGTTCCTTGACATGTACTGAGCAGGGCCGTTCTGCGTAGGCCTTTTGTGGATTTTAATTCTATTCAGGTAATAGACAAAATCTTTCCCTTCCCTAGTTCTGAGCAGCTTTTCTCTTATCAAGTTTGAATCAGTCTAGGTCTTTTTATGTACCAAGAAAGACCATTCTCTTCTCAAGCAGAGAGCAAGCTTTTCCCTCTCAGATTCTAAGCAAGATATTTCACTT
The DNA here is from genome assembly GCA_037306005.1 of Rhinophrynus dorsalis. Lineage (NCBI taxonomy): Eukaryota > Metazoa > Chordata > Amphibia > Anura > Rhinophrynidae > Rhinophrynus > Rhinophrynus dorsalis. The sequence continues at coordinate 287,201,504 of CM074719.1, read as the reverse complement.
CGATAGAAATCTCAATGTATTCTTCCTGGTAAAACACTTTCTAAATAAAAATATAAATAATGGTCTGAGAAATCGCGTTGTATTCTCTGGTACTGTTTGGATTCTCTTACCAATGTTTGACCACTTTCTTATCTTCCAGCTACAGATCAGAACCCTCCACCTTTTTGTGAAGGTTCCCCACTTCCCAAACACATTGATCAGGTTCCTCTTATTGCAGTAGTTTACGTGGAGGTAAGAAGCATATCGTCCATGTGTCAGTGTACTGGATCAGCAAATGGCCTTCCACAAACAGTACACCAGTGGTACGGGCTCGAAAACTTCTAACATGTAAAGCCAAGGACATCAGATCAACTGTGTCAGAATTCTGTGTCCGCTATATGAATCAGCACAGACTAGCGTGTCAGAGCAGAAACCTGTAGCTGGTTCAATCCCTGCTGATTACAGGTGCAATCCGCAGCTATATCCTTCTCTAAAGTTAATAGGATGACTGTTCCTCTGCAGATATGTGTTTTCTCTCATCACCCAGCAACAGAGGCTGGCAGCAGCTGATCCGCAGCTTGCTGTGCTCCCCCCAGTAGAAGGCAGGCAGAGGGGATCGCCTGGTTCTAATGTTGTGCTGTCAATGTCACTCTTGCCTTTGGTAATGTGAGCTGGAAGCTCTGGAAAGGCGTCACTCTTTGCCTGCTTTAAGAGACAACGCTTGTCCTTCCGATGGTCCCCGGCAGCAGCAGGTGGAGGCAGGCTCTTTTCTTCGAGTAACCCTTTAGAACCTCTGCTTGCCATTTATATACACACGATCAGCTCGCTTGTCAGTGGGAGGGCCACACGTAAAGAATCTTGCAAAGGCAATATAAGAAAAATCAATACAATAGTGTTAAGAGACTTAGTGGTATGAAAGCTTTTCCTTGTCCGTCTTTTGGGTTTCACAAGTCTTTAAAGCGATAATGCCCAGTCCATTAAGGAGGACACCTCTGAATTCAGGAGCGGGCAACATGTGGCTCTCTAGTTGTTGTTGGAAGACAATTCCCATCATCCTGTTCGCGTGAGGATAATTGCATTTTAGGTTCCCCGGCTGCTATTAGGCTACAATGTGATGGGATTTATGGTCTAAAACATTTGGAGTGCCACAGGTTGCTCTCCCCTTCTCTGATTTCTCTCTGACAAAAAGGCAGTTGCATATTGCAACTATACCACTATGGACAAATAATAGTCGAGGATATGAATAAAACAGTAAGTATTGATCCAGTAAAAACTCTAAGTTCTTTACGGGGAGAAAAGCTGATTTGACAATTTCTATGTCTATTCCTAATGGTGTCTAAAGGAATGTATCTACAGCCATCCATCCATCCATCCTTGCATTATTATATCCAGTCCTATCTACAATGATCTCTAGTAGATCGCACATCCATACAAAAAACAATGGGCTTAAGTGGCCTTGCATTACTGTTAAAAGTCAGTTGTCTTTTTCAGGTTGTAAACAGAAACAATTTACAGTAGAGCACAACATAAATCAAATGCAAAAAAGAAATGTGTATTTGACTGACTGAAGGGCATCTATTTCAATTATTTCACTTTCCAGGGTATATTCCCCCTGTGATATTGTGCTGCACACATTTGTGATGTTTTATAGATAAACATGTTTAAGTAAATGCACCAATTTCGAGGTGGGGGACTTGAGAAGGTGAAAGGCTGAGATAACCTTGGTGAGACTAAATCCAATAACCCTGATGTTTGAACAGATGCTAGAGGTGGTTTAGCAACCAATTTAGCTATAACACAGACTTAAAGAGCAAATTAATTCTGCTTGCATGGAACATACATCAAATGATGATACTATGCTGATTTCCTCAGTGTTAATCCTTTGAACGCCAGAGTGGTACTGAATGCATTGCAATGCATTTATACAATTCTGGCACTTAAAGGGTTAATGGTGGAATTGGGCTTCCTGACTAACTAATAATTCATTAAGTGGGTCCAATCCCTTAGGGGTTATGCATTAAATTGTGGTAAAATCGACCTAAACAGATGAAACCGTCCAATTTGTATTTTATTCTAGCATATAAACTAAGATCTTCTGAGTAACATAGACACTGGAGAGTTTATCTCACTTTTAGCAAATGTAAGTGCATAACATTCCAGGTGTTTTGAGAACCTATAATTTCCTTACAGAAAAGTCTTCCACCTCTTAATAAAATGTAAATCTCAGTTTAATTCATCCCCAATACAACCTTGTTGGTAATGATCTTGCCCTTTTTTCCTTGTCTGCTCAGAAGAGTTTTGTCTTTTGTTGCCGTAGCTGTGATTTATTGGGGCAAACTCAGACAGGCCTGGAATAACTATCTCAGACACCCTTGATCCAGAAAGGAAAAAAAATTGAAGCCATTTCCAATAAAGCCCCAAGTGTATAAAACAAATTCCTTCCTGACTCCAAATGGCAGTCAGATATTTCCCTTTTGGAGACTCTGTGGTTCTCCAGCTGTGGTTGGACATCAACTCCCATGATTCTCAGAAAGCCAGTGTAATCTAACAGCAGCTGGAGAATGGCCCATCTGCACAACAGCAGCTACATTGTTAGTGGAAAGTCTAAAGGTTTGTTTTTCTGGGCAAATGGAAACCTCACTCACTTTTCAGTTGGCATACCCCATAGCCAGTGCTAAAAATACAGCGTTTTATGACTATTCCTTATTAATACAAGTCTGATTAATTGCCCAAAATGGATAATGTAATAGAGAATATGGAGCTGAACACCTTGAATGCTAGATAGGATGCAACACAATGCGTTGGTGACCCCTCTAGCATCCCAGAGGTTAAAGGGGAACATTCACATCAGACAAACTTGTGCCCATTTTCTTTATTTAGTAAAAGTAGATTAGCATTGTTGTATTTTTTTAAGTCTTACTAACCTAGTACTGAAGATATGCAGCGTTAAAATCTGGCACTTCCTTAATGTGTGGCACACTGTATGTGCGTCACAATGCCTCAGGACTTCCCATGTCCCTCCCAGCTGCCCCAGGGAGCAAGTTCACGCTTCCCTTTGAGGTGGCATTTATGTGTGCTGTCATTACAACAAGCTCCGCTTACCATGATACTGAGGTTGCAAGGTTTTGGGTTGATTTTTGGTTGGGTTTTGGGTTGGTTTTGGTGGGTTTTGGTTTGTATTTTGTGGGTTTTGGGTTGGTTTTGGTGGGTTTTGGGTTGGAGTTGGTGGGTTTTTGGTTGGATTTGTGTTGGTTTTTGGGTTGGAGTTGGTGGTTTTGGGTTGGTTTTTGGTTGGCTTTTGGGTTGGATTTGGTGGGTTTTTGGTTGGATTTGGGTTGGTTTTGGTGGGTTTGGGTTGGTTTTGGTGGGTTTTGGGGTGGATTTGGTGGGTTTTTGGTTGGGATTGGGTTGTGTTTTGGGTTGGTTTTGGTGGGTGAGGGCAGGGCCGGTGCAAGGACTTTTGTATACACAGGCGAAGGTGCATTATGATGGCCCCCCCCCGAACCCAGACACAATCCCCTGCCCCCCCGACCTTGCCACAATCCCCTGCCCCGCCCACATATTCACCTCCACACTCTCCCCACCTCCACATTGCCCCTTCCACAATGCCCCCTCATCTCCACATTGCCCCTTCCACAATGCCCCCTTATCTCCATATTGCCCCTTCCACAATGCCCCCTCATCTCCACAATGCCCCTTCCACATTGCCCCCTTCATCTCCACAATGCCCCCTTCATCTCCACATTGCCCCTTCCACAATGGACCCTTCATCTCCACAATGCCCCTTCCACAATGCTCCCTTCATCTGCACATTGACCCTTCATCTCCATAATGCCTTCTGCACAATGCCCCTTCATCTCCACATTGCCCCTTCCACAATGCCCCCTTCATCTCCACATTGCCCCTTCCACAATGCCCCCTTATCAACACATTTCCCCTTCATCTGCACAATGCCCCCCTTCCACATCTCCAGAATGCTCCTTCCACATTGCCCCTTCCACAATGCTCCCTTCATCTCCACATTGACCCTTCATCTCCACATTGACCCCTTCCACAATGCCCCCTTCATCTCCACATCGCCCCTTCCACAATGCCCCCTTCATCTCCACATTGCCCCTTCCACAATGCCCCCTTATCTACACAATGCCCCCCTTCCACAATGCTCCCTTCATCTCCACAATGCCCCTTCCACATTGCCCCTTCCACAATGCTCCCTTCATCTCAACAATGCTCCCTTCATCTCCAGCAATGCCCCTTTCATCCCCTACCTTGAATCCCTGGTAGTCTAGTGGCGTGCCATAACTTAGAGCTCTGTGCCTCCTTCGGCACAGAGCTGAAGCTCCCGCGCGCTGCTCTCAGTAATGCAGAGCGCTGGGAGATGATGTCATCTTCCAGTGCTCTGTATTACTACAGAGCCTGGGTCTCTCTGCGGCGTGTCACATAGACGCCGCGAGGGAGCGCTTGGTAGTGTAAATCAGTGCTACCTCGTGGCAGATATATGTATTTAAAAAAAAAAAAATCCCAGCTTCCCCCTTTTCAGCACCCCTCCATTGCGGCACCCTAAGGCAGCTGCCTGTCCTGCCTTAATGGTAGCGCCGGCCCTAGGTGAGGGGTTGGATTTGGATTGGTTTTGGTGGGTTTGGGTTGGTTTTTGGTTGGGTTTTGGGGTGGATTTGGTAGGTTTTTGGTTGGATTTAGGTTGTGTTTTGGGTTGGTTTTGGTGGGTTTTGGGTTGGAGTTGGTGGGTTTTGAGTTGGATTTGGGTTGCACCCATAATGCGTCCTTAATGCACCCATAGTGCGTCCTTAATGCACCCATATTGCATCCTTAATGCACCCCTATTGCACTCATAATGCATCAATATTGCACCCATATTGCGTACTTAATGCTCCCCTATTGCACCCATAATGCATCAATATTGCACCCATATTGTGTCATTATTGCACCCATATTGCGTACTTAATGCACCCATATTACGTCCTAAATGCACCCCTATTGCATTCATAATGCATCAATATTGCACCCATATTGCGTTATTATTGCACCCATATTGCGACACGTTAACGCACAAAATGGTGAATGCGCTATTCGGAGCGACACGAAATGTAGAATCTGCGTCACTTTATGACACAAAACTTTACATGCAACACTTCAATAGTAAGCCGTTGCAGGTGCATTGCTACATACTTGCTTCTGTTCTTTGTACATCAGCTTCTGGGTCTGCATTCCTTGAATAAAGGAAAATGTTCACAATATGTGTTAGGTTCAGACTTGCTGATCCTTGACCACTCACCTAGTGAGTTTATTCTGGTCCCAGTTTCTGGTGATATTACGGACCTGGTTCTCTGCCAGAATGATGAATTTTCTGAAATTCTAATGAAACCAACTTTCTCGAGTACCACGTGCCATGACTTCATTTTTGCAGTCCCCTTCCAGCCAAGGACTTTCTAATGACCATACTTACAAAGGGAGCATCAGACTCAGATCAGACTTCAAGGGACACAGCTTGTGGTGAAGATATTATAGGGCATTAATGCTACACTTAAGTACAGGTTTCAATAGAGGGCATGCATGTGGTATAAAAGTGAATATATTTTATTCTTAAAACAGACCGTTATGCATTGGCTAACACTACTAGCTGTTGATTTTTTATCTTGTCAGTTGGCCTTTAACCCTCTGTGTGCCAGAGAGGTTTCCAATGCATTGTGTTGTAATGCTTTGGATACCACTCTGGTACTCAAAGGGTTAACATAAATTAACTATAGATTTTACTTTTTTGTGTGCTGTCTACACAAATGACTCATCAGCTATATAGCAGTTATACAAGGAAATAGATGACTTGGAAGTTCTGCTAAGCCTAAAACTGTTTCCACCACCACATACACAGGATAGCATAGGAGGAGGCCCTGATACATATTCCACACATTTAGATATTTACGCTGGATATATATAAAATGTAATAAAAACTGTTTAAGAAAGAAAAACCAGTGAAATTGAAAGTTTGGTACTGTTCTTAATCCGCTATCGTGTAAACAGGAGTACAGTGAAACTACATCCACTGTGATCCAGGAACTGCTGTCTGTCCAATCAATATCTTTAAACAAAGTAATAACATTTGTGGCATCCTTAATAAAACTATATAATGTATCCCCCATGGGTTGGAGAAAATGTCCACCAAATACAACAAAGATTAATTTAATTAGCATATGCTAGAGACTATGGGCCATATGCAGTAAATTAAAGTGCAATCCAGCTGCACCATAAGCTACAAATAAGAAGTCAATTGATTTAAATGGGTAGGAATTTGTCTACGGAAGTTGTCTGCAAGTACATAATATGTAAAGTCAGATTGCCTGTTCATTTTATTATTTTTTTCTTATTCATTTTTTTTTTACACATTTTTTCCTTGACAGGGAACTCCTAAATTGTTTTCAGAGAGCTTTCTGTGCAAGGCCGTGAAAGCAGAGGGAATGCAATAATGTAAAAAGATGCAATTATTGTATTATCTACTTGTAGAATATGCAGACAACAAGGAGGTTGACTGACTCCTTAAAGACAAATAGGTGTCGTTAGTGATTACACATGAAGAAATTTAAATACATTTGTAACTTAATCTGGTATTGTAATAACTTTTATTTAATTTATACTAATAGTTAATATTTTTCAGACAAGCTGTTAGGAGATCCTTTTCCTTCCTAAGGTCAGGTAGTACTAATTGCACTTATTCAAGAAATATATTTAAGAACAAAGCTGAATTCCAAAGAAGATAACAGTGATTGTATTGCAATGAGAGCTTAGGCAGTATAGTAGAGAAAAAAGAAGAGGAATGGAGAGGTAACTAAAAAATACAGAGAAAGACAAGCTAGGGTGAGAGGAGGAGGAAAAAGTAGACACAGATTATAAGACATTCTGGTAACTGAATAAAAAGCTAAGATCAATATTCAGTCCATGTTCTTGAGTTATGTTTGTCCATATCAAATATCTTTCTGTTCTGGATACTATAAAAATCTCCCTAAAGCATCTGAGGCTCGATTCTATTACCCGCGCTAAAACAGGCGTTACGTTAAAAACAAGCAATGTATCTGTATTCTATTGCAGCACCACAGTAAAACAAAACTGGCGTAGACAGCACATTTAACGAACTAACAAAATTGGCTTTGTCTGCTTTTATTCAACTACCGCCTAAAAAAATGAGCAAAATGTCAAAGTGCAAGGAAATAAGTGTACATTTAATGACAGAAAGATTAAGTTTAGTGTTAGATGTGTTCCCCACATTATCAAAATCTGACATAGAGTGCCCCCCTTCAACATAATAACCCCCCCTTTGAAATTCCAATTACAGTGCATTCTTTCACCACTTTAATTTGACAAATATTGTTCACATTTGACATTTTAACTCCCCCCTTTAAAATTTGACTTACAGTGCTCCCATGACTTTGTTTCTCCATATAAATTCAAAAATGTTCTCCTCCAATTTTGTAGAACATGCCCTGGTTGTATTTGTATTGTATAATTAACCCTATGAGTACCTGAGAGGTAGCAACGCATAGCAATGTGTTTGCTACCTCTCTGGTACTCATAGGGTTAATAGGCAAGGTATATGGCTGCATACTTTGCCTGTATATGTGTATGAAGTGTAATTTTTTTAAATTATATGTTTAAAAAAAGTTAAGACCTCAAAGGGGACATCAGGACCCCTCCTGACACCCCCTAGCAGTGATCACCTATCTAGAAGGATAGGTGATCAATGCAGGTGACAATTGCCGGCATTGTCACTAAAGCCCATATAACATATGTGTGCCATATGTTATATGGGCTTTCTAATAATATATATTATTGTATTTATTTAAAAAATATAATTCAGACCTCAAGGGGGCACCAGGACCCCTCCTGACACCCCCTAACATGGACAAACTATCCAGAAGGATAGATGATCCACGGGGTGACTTTTTAAATAAAGTGCATATAACCTATGTTGAACATAGGTTATATGCCCTTTTTATTCATAAATATTCATTTCAGACCTCGAGGGGGTCTGAGAAAGAAAGTCATGGGAGCACTGTAAGTCGGATTTTAAAGGGGGGGGCTTAAAATGCTGAATGTGAACTTTATTTGTTGAATTAAAGTGGTAAAAGAAAGCACTGTAATTCGAATTTCAAAGGAGGGGTTATATGTCGAAGGGGGGCACTCTATGTCGGATTTCTATGTTGTATACTGTATCCTGCACTGCTTATGTTCGAACAACGATGGTTTTGAAACCATCGTTGTGGCTTCTACGCCTCATCTGTGAGACAGAAAATGTAACCACAAAACAGGCGGTAATACTGAGCATGGGTAATAGAACAGAGTATCGAGTTCTGTATCTGTTCTCTGTAAAATGATACATTGAACAACAACAACATGTTTCAAACAATGTTGCATACTTTCTTCAGAGAAAGAAGTGATATTTTCTCAGTATAGTAGCTCTGCGGTATGTGTACAACCAGCCTGATCCAAGGGTCACACAAAAAAAGCACATGGTCCATATTTTAACCATCTCTGTATTATCATATAAAATGGTATTCTTATTAAATTGGTTCAAGTGTGTGGTAGGGCAGAGGTTCACTCTCTTAGAGAAGGCAACAATTTTGTCCCAATCTATCTGCTCTTCAGATAAACTGAGAACATTTACAGGAACATCTCACTCTTATTGTGGAAGGACATTGTCTGTGTCCACTGATCCAGGCTTCATTCTCTTTCTCTTCTTGCATTTTTCCCTTTCTTTTGCTGTGCCTCAAAGAGGGCAGTTGTTCCTGGTATGCCATTTTTTCACTGTTGACCATTGTATATAGTTAATTTATTGGATATCCAGAAATTAAATCTCTTCTTGGTGTTTTAGCAAAAGTACCTATCAGAAGAGTTGATTTACTAGAAAAGTTCATTCAAAAGAAGAACAGAACAGCATGATCCACTCTATGTGCAGACTGATGAAATCCTCATATCAAGAACAAGGAACCAAGATCTCCTTAAATGGTACTCACATTTATGAGGGGCTGAGCCTACCTCTAGGATGGTTTGCATTGACTGGATCTCCTAGTTGTTTGCCAGCTGCCCTCCAAAACTCTTCACTTAGCGGAATACTATAGGAGACTCTTCACAAGTATATAAATGTATTTAAAAAAGATAATACAGGCTGAAACATGTTTTCATAAAACTGATATAAAACAGATATACAATGATAATTTCAATTTAGATAAACTTATATGCTTGTGAAGAGTCTCCTATAGTCTCCATACCTGCCAGAGTTTACCTTCCTTAGACGGTATTAGCACTGTGTCTGTGGTCCTTGTGTGGGACGGATCCTTTTCTAGGGACTATTGCTGCCATATGCATCCTGAGAGCTAAGGTATTCCTTAGTTTGGAGAGGAGCTTGCAAACATCTGGGAGACATTGGAGAGAGACGGTGACGGGAGGTTAGATCCAGTCAAAGCGAACCATCCTAGAGGCAGGTTTAGCCTCTTATAAATGTGAGTACCCTGTAAGGGGATCTTCTGTACATTGTTCTTGATAAGAGGGTTTCATCAGACTAAATTTAGAGTGGATCGCACTGTTTTGTTTGTTCCAACGTCTTGAAAACAAGCTGCATTTCCAAGACCTAAGTTATTGCTAGATCTGAAGATGTAAGGGATTGTACCCTATTTGTGGGACTTGCTCTTTTGATATATTTTGATATAATCCTTCTCTGATCTCTAATAGAGACAGTAACAGATGTGCAGCTATAGTTGGGATTTTATATATTCTAGGTGGGCACAGGAGCTTATATATTTGTTTAGAAAATGTCATCCTGTTAATACATTTTTTCAAGATGGAACATGGGTTCTGTTCTGAATTACGTTTATTCTTTTTCACAGATCAGCTCTGGCTCCAAGTATAAATTAAGGTGGTCTCATAATCCTATTGGATTATATTGGAATGTGCTTAGACCTGTTTGTAAAGAAACTATCTCATTTTTAATTTTGGTGTAGTGCTCCTCCTCATAATCAAAAATAAGTTGCATCAATTTAGTTGAACAGTCAGTTAGAACTTAATTCTATTTTTCAAATAGACATTATTTTCCAGTGCCAAGGATGGATATTTAGTGGAACTCTGTGAACTTAGAATAATTCTCTCTGGGAATGCCATTGGTTTAGTCAACAGAAAAACAGTTTTCTGTCTCTCTCTTTCTGTCTTTCCATAGGGTAGTGTGCTCAAAGCAAAATACTCTTCAACATGGACTCTAACAATGGAACGCTCATGTGTATTTGTGACCATTTAATGGTCCATAAAAAACTTGCATGTAGGAGATATTGATCTGTCCCCACACAGATATCTTAAATAAAATCATGCTCCCCTTTTCTTGCAAGGAAATTACCTTGAAGAAAGCAAATTACAAACACACAGGTGATGCTGTAACTTGAAATTAAGTAAATGTGTAGACTGTAATAAAGAAAAACACAATAAATCAGCCCACCCTATATATGGATGAGGACAAACATGTCCACACATTCTCCCACTATCTTCCTGAGTGATGTCGCCAGTGATAAAGGCAGCACCTCATATTGGCAATTTAAGAATGTTTTATTACAAACACTAAAAAGTATTAAAAAAACTAAACGTGTTTCCTGGATCTCAGGTCACCTCTTCTTCAACTTCCTGAATGCATTTGAGGAAGTGGCCTGAGAGCCAGATAACTTGTTTAGTGGACTTTTTAATACATTTTATTGTTTGTAATAAAACATTTTTAAATAATTGCCAATCTGAAGTACTGCCTGTCTCATTGGAGACATAACCAACAATGGGAGTAGAGGAGTGTGTGGAAATGTTTGTCCTCTTCCAGATACAGGGCGGGCTGATTAGGCTGTCTGCTATGCACTTTGAAGCCAGCTTTTCAATTTGTGTTAATACTATTGTGTTTTGGTTTTTTTTATTAAAGTCTACACATTTAAGTTCAAGTTACAGTACCCTCTAGGTGTTGTATTTTATTATCATTATTCAACAATTATTGACTTTGACTGCAATATATGCAGCCTTCCAGTGTTTAGTTGATTGAAAATGGCACGCTTTTGTTAATGGCATACATGCAAGCTACTCAAAATATTGACTTTGGTAAAAGGCATTGGGTTCAGGGTTCAGACTAAATCATTTTCCATAGATGATGATACATAAGGTTAAGACCACATATAGGTTGCTGAGTGTGCGTTACGTGTATGTGTTTGTATAAAACATCAAAATGGCTAACATTAGTGAAGATAACGAGGATATCTCTACTTACAGCACAGGAGAATGGATCCACTTATGTTCTGACCTTTGTATCGTCTAGGGAACTTTGGTGCAGAACAGAATATGGGTTATGCTAAGAAGGCATACCAGTCAGGATGATGTAAATTTAAGTATTTGACAGGTAATTGGAGTCATATTGACAAGACTAAGCAAAAACAAATGTGCACATATTATTTCTATGATGCTCATTCAAGCTTTGAGAGTAACAACCTTTCTTTATGAAGTCAAAATCAATGCTAATCATCAAAATGAAACATCAAAATCAGATGAGAGAGGAAATAGATGAGTTAAGAAAACACAAAATGATAAGCTACAGATGACATCAATTTAAGGATCTTAAAATCTTCTGGTCAGTATGAAAATAATGTGGAGAAGGAGGGTGATGACATGAAAAGAAAAGGGACAGAGGTAAATCCATTATATTCAAAAATATGTTAAAAGAAAAAAAAATCACACAAGGAAATTGGGAAGATGTGATTTTTTTTCAATGTTTTTTATTCGATAAGCATAGAAACATAGTATAACCATGAGGGCTAATTCAACGCAACGTCTACAGACCTTTGAAAAGTGGGTGCCACACCAACGTGAGGCACCTTAATATTACAATTTGGAGAGCGCCAGGTCTCATAGTTACACACAAACACACCATGGTATTAAAGGGATAGTAATACTTCAAAATTACTATCCCTTATATTGAAGCCCTTAAAAAAGTGAATTAAATGCCACCAGCGACATCTCTCAAACCTTTATGGTTTGCGAGATAGCCGCTTTTAAACTTCGCTCTCCCCTGCCTCTCCCCTGACATCATCGTTCTTTCTTCAGCAGGGAAATCCGGGACTGGCAGAGGCTCTTCAGCAGAGCCGAGATCTCGTTATGGAAGACAAGATCCTTCACTAAAATGGTTACCAAGCACATGTAGAAGACCGTTTTAGTGAAGGATCGTTCTTCTATAAAGAGATCTGGCTTTGCTTGATTCAATGAACAGATTCCCCTGCTGCAGCAAGAACTCTGACGTCAGGGGAGAGCGAAGTTTAAAAGCGGCTATCTCGCAAACCATAAAGGTTTGAGAGATGCTGCTGGTGGCATTTAATTCACTTTTTTAAGGGCTTCAATATAAGGGATAGTAATTTTGAAGTATTACTATCCCTTTAAAAGTTGACTGACTCGGGCCAGCAAAAGCAAACTGACCATAGGTCTAGCACTCTCACTATCGAATGGCACATGTCAGAATAATGAATGGATGACTCTGATCTGTGTAAAGAAAATCTAGAGTTGGGGGTATAAAGCCCATAACAGGGTGACCCTCTGTCTGCAGATATGCTCTCCAAGAGTGAGAGATGAAGACTGTAAGGGAGGAATCTAAATGACTGTAAGACATTCCAACAAGATAAAATTATAGAGCAGCATCAGTGTGTAAGGGAAGAAGATGGGAAGGGGGAAAAATAAAAAATGGAGGGTGGGGAGAAGGAAAGGGACATGACCGTAGCCCCTTCCATCAGCCACATATCTTTGAGAATCAGGGCACTCAACAATGCGTCAGCACCAGTCTTTGCCAAGATTAATGAGGACAACCCCCCCTCCATCTCTCTCGCATCCATCCAGCTAGTGTACCTGAAACTGAGGAGGAACTCGTCTCGATGTCTCATAGGAAGCGTGGCCACAAATGGTTCCCACAACTGGAGGAACTGTTCCTTCCAACCTCCCTTTATCCTATAAAGCTAACATCCAGTGGATGCATTTAAAGTGGAGCATTTTTTGTCTCCAAACTGTAAGTGATGGTGATGAAAAGTCTATCTAATTGTTGCATTTCACTGCAGTCAGTATGGAGAAGTGTAGTAATAGGACAAGTGGAGCTGGTAGTGGGAGTCGGTATCATAAACACACAAAATGAAAGCTAGTGAAGAAATTATCAGTTATGCGTGAAAGTTGATAAAGTGGACCAGAGCAGCCCAAAAAGATTGCATGTGAGGGCAGTCAAAAAGGTGTGTAGCAGTGTGGCATGAGGAGACTTGGATTTCAGACAGTGGTAAGAGGAGGCTAGGCCAATAGTGTGGGCAAGTGTGGCAGAGACATAACTTCTGTTTAACAAGTGATATAAAAGTATGTAAATGGAGAGTTTTTGAGTCGCCGGTGAAAAGAAGATAATTGGCCTACTGAGTGTATAAAAATCTAGGATTCAAGTTTGCCTTCTGGAAGTCTGGGTTGTGAGTGAGAGACAGAAATGTGGACACATGTTTGAGAAGGTATAAAGTGTTTCTAGCATATTGACAAGTTTTGATTGTACTGAAATGTAGGGGATTGAATTGACAATGGGAGGGAATATTTTTATGGGGGTCATGCAAGAGGTAAGAGAGATTAGGGTCTGGGCTAAGTCTCTGGTCTTTGCACCAATCAGTATAGACTGTAGTACAATTCACTCAGTCCATATGATATCGAAGTAGGCTGGCCACATTGTATAATCTGATGTTGGGAAAGTTAAAGCCAGCATTGGTTGGCTCAACTTAGTAAGGCTAACTTTTGCTCACCTGCCTTTCCATATGAAACCCTGGATTTTGGAGTGTAGAAACTTAACGTTTGTGTTAGATAAATAGTTGGGAAACATCTGTAAGATGTCTGAGGCATGAAAAGGAGACCATTTTTATTAAGCTTATCCAACCAATAAAAACGAGGGGATGTTTACTCCAGGTTTAGAAGTCTGATGTTAATTTTGCAAAGAGAGGGGGGAAGTAAAGAGAATACAGTTGTGTTATGTCAGAGGGTAAATGAATGCCTAGGTACTTAAGCAAAGTTGTAGTTCATTGGAAGGGACATTGAAGATCAAGCCTTGGTGGACTATCAGAAATCCACATGGTCTCCCATTTCTTTACGTTGATTTTGAATCCAGATATGCGACCGAAGACAGATAGGGTGGAAAAAATAGGAGGAAGGGACAAAGCAGGGTTGCTGATAAAAAGAAGCACGTCATCAGTGAAAGCTGAGGTCTTGTGTTCGACATTGTCAAGGCAAATGCGTTTATAGTCTATGAGGGATTTCAAGCGCTGTATCAGAGTATACAAAGCAATGTTAAATAGGAGTCAGAAGGGGGGCAACCCTGCCTCATCCCTTTATGCAAGGAAAAAAGAGGTGAGTTGTCACTTTGTGGTGATAGTTGCCCTTGAATTCATGTAGATTTATCTAATAAAGTTGATGAAACGTAGACCAAATTGCTGCTCTTCCAACAGATGAAAAAGTTGTGACCAAGAAATGTTGCCTTCTCTCCCCTATTTTGCGAGAAGAGTTGGATTGTGAAAAACATCTGTTGCTTTACTGTTACAGTGTTCTTGGAGATGGGATATATGCTTTTCGTCAAATGGATAATTTATTAAAGGTAATAAAGTACTCTTTTTTTATTCAGTTCTAAAGTGCTCCAGTGCTTTTTGTTTTTTGTAATGTTTTTAATAGTGAAGCACCAGGGAATCTTTAATACCAAGATCTATCCTGGAAGGAATGATATCAATGTGGATATTGGTTGAGAATTTTTAGGATTTCTATTGTCAACTTTTGGATTATATACATATGTATATATATATATATATATATATATATATATATATATATATATTTATTATTATTATTATTATTGGACTCCCTCATTGTACGTGTATGTGTGTGCTAATACTTTATAGAGATTTCTTGTTGGAAAGGTGCTTGGAAAAGAAATTTATGAAATGGAAAAAGTACAGAGATATACAACAAAACTGATATAACGGGATTGCAAGTTCTTAGTTATAAAGTGAGATTAGTCAAACTGGGTTTGTTTATAGAAGATACGTCTAAGGGGGCACATATTTATATATATATATATATATATATATATATATAGATATATATATATATATATATATCCGAGGCCAATATAAAATCTCCTGTTGCTGTAGGGGTGGCCCAAGGATAATTTGCATTAGCTCACTAGAGAGGAAAGATCTGAAAGTACATCATACTGTGGAACATAATGAGCCAAGCTTTATTTGTAAAAAAATAATATCTAAAGCTAGAAATTTTGCAGTAAATTTTAGCAACATTTGGTTTGCAGTTATCTTAAATATATTTTGTATTTCCATGGGTTTCCCTTTGCACTTGCTCATTTATCACTATCCCATGTTAAACACTGTGTGAGATTTTTTAAGGGCAGATATGCCTTATTTCCCTTGAAAAAGGAAGTGATCAAGGTCATTCTCATTCACTTCCTATCTGGTGGGACTTATTCCCAAAAGGGTCAAAAACACTCCATAGTATTCACTTGTCGTGCCTCTTGTGTAAAACAATGACATTGATTACATTGAATGTGAAAGTGTTAGCACTTGTTTTGGGGAAATTTATAGATAAAATCATGTGTGTATCATTTAATAGGTTAATGAGGACAAGTATGAAAAATTCATATTGCAGGAATGCATCTGATAAAATGCAGGCCTGCAGAGTGTCTCTTTCACATGTGTATCTCATCAATTGGGCCTTCACTACTGTTTGTTTCAATCTGGTCCTGTATGTAATTCTACAGCCTTCTACAGAGTTTCAAAATATGTTGCTGCTCAATAAAAAATACTATAAAAAGATTATATCAGACACATTGCTCTTCACACAGATTGACACATTCCCGCCCTATTGAATTGAGCCCCACGTATGAAGGTGCATTGCAATTATTTTATGGAGATTTTTCAACATTATTCATAGCTTGAAATCAAAGATTTTGAATAACAATAATTGGAGTCATGCTGGAATAAAGCAACTCTCTCACAGAGGACAAATAAAAATTCCCATTAATTTAAAGAGGCTTTTCACCCTTTGATTAGTGAAATACAATTCTTTGTGCACATTAATAAGTACTATTAGGATTTAGCTGGGAGGATGTTTGTCTTTCTTAGATCACATATTAACAGTCACCAATCAAGCTTGATGAAGAGGAAACCTTCACCTGACCCTGCAGTTATCAGCACTGATTGGGTAAGTGACATGGTAAGTATAATGCTCTGAGCTACCAGATTAGCAGAGTTTTGTTTAGGGGAACATAGACTTTCCATTAAAGGAGCAGTATAGTTTTTTTTTAATGAAAACCTGTATGTTATGTTTTTTTTCTGCTGAGGAATCCAGGGTACTCCCAACACTTCTATCAGTTGTCTAATTCAGAAGTTTATCTGAAAACATGACTCATCAGTTCAAAAGTCATATTTTTTTTTTCTCTTGGCCCCAGTGCTTGACCTCTCCCAGTGAATGCAACATAATGAAGGAGATACACTAAAGGTCGATGCTGTGGCTAAATGATTTTGTTAATGTGTTCAAAGAACTTCGACTTTCAATGTAGACACACATCACCATATGCACTAAAATTTAAGGATGCAAGGGGAGTGGAGGAAAAGGTCGCCATTAGCATACAGGATTGTTGAAATGCTGTCGATGTGGCAGAGATGCTCTCCCTCACACAACACCAGCACCATGACAATCCTGAAGTCTGAGAGAATTCTCTCTGCTTTCCCACTTGGTCAGTAGGGGAGGGGAGAGAATCCTTTCAGCAACACGAACAGCATCACTCCTTTAACCCTTTGAGTGCCATAGGGATGTACATTGCTCACCCAGTGGCGCTCAAAGGGTCAAAAAAGAACACCAAGCAGTACATAATCATCCCCCTCAGTTCTGTATCATATTTCATACTCACACATGTGCACTCCCAAGGGAACAATGCTGGGGGTTAGGCAGCATCCATGGCGATTTGTGGCCACAGCTTCTCTCCAGCCTTGTTCCCTTGCACACTGGTATCTATAGAAGCCCATGTACACTGCCTGGCCCCGAACTTGTTCCCTTGCCCAATTGTAGCCACAGATCCCTGAATATTAACTGGGGGAGCAGCATGTTGAATATTAACCATGTGGGGGAGCAGCTGTTGACTATTACTGTGTGGGGTAGCATGCTGAATATTAACTGTGTGGGGGGCAGCATGTTGAACAAAAGTATTTTGGGGCAGCATACTGAACACCACCATTGTGTGTTAGCCCCACATACACTGACTGACCATTCCCCCAGTCTTGTTCCCTTGCCCAGGCAGTGTCCATGGGGATTCGTGGCTACCAGTAGGCAAGGGAACAAGGCTGGTGGGGAGGTCAGACAGTGTACATGGGATCTGTGGCTACCAATGAGGAAGGGAACAAGTCTGGGGGCCAGGCAGTGTATGGGGGTACTAGGCTGGGGGGCAGCTGGTAGTCACGAATCCCTGTGGATGCTGCCTGACTCCCAGCCTTGTACCCCTGGGAGTGCACAACATGTATGAGTATAAAATATGATACAGAGCTGAGGGATGATTGTGTACTGCTTGGTGTACTTTTTTAACTCGTTGAATGTCACAGGGGTGCGCAATGCACATCCCTATGGCACTCAAAAATGCTGCTCATGGTGCTGAAAGGATCCTCTCCACTCACCTTTCTGTCCAAGTGTTGGAGAAAGAGATAATGCTCTCAGAATTCAGGGTTGCCTACTGCTAGTGATGTGTGAAGGACAGCATCCATTGGCAGCAGTTCTACATCCCTCCATGGTACTAATCTAATTGAGGGCAGTTACTGCGTAGGAGATCCCAACTTTGACAGCTTCAGGTATGCGAAGTTGAGGCTGCTATCAGAGTTTAGTGCATGTGGTAAAGTGCCACATTAACATATAAAAACACCTCCAAAATATGATAATGGCTCAATATCCTGCTATTTCATATGGAAATTACTTATTAAACCTGTCAAAGGCACGTCGTACTTCTGTCAATGTGGGCAGATTTTTGTTGGATTGATGGGGATATGATGTCGAAGACACTTTAGTGCATACTATCAATGTGCCTTCAACACTGCTCCAACAGGACATAGTCATTATAAGCCCTCTTCAACCTTTAGTACATCTTCCCCAATAACTAATTGAAATCTGTTCACTAGAGGGCACCATTTTTGTAAAAAAACAGTTTAAACTGTTATAGCTCTGGAATGGAACATTTCCTAGCAGTGTGGGTACCATTATTTTACTCAGCAGGAAACAGACTGTGCTAATTCTGATATATACTGCTAGTTTAATGTTTGATATCAGGGTTTAATATTCCTTTAAATGGGGCTTTTTAATTATTTGAATTCTAGATAGAAGTCCAAAGCATTGCAAAGCAATGCATTTGAAACCTTTTTAACCTATTTAAATTATTGAGAATGTTGGCAGTTTGTACGTATATCCCCCATGGTACAATTGATTTACTCCTGAATTCCTCTATTTTCATTTAGTACAGTTTAATACATTTTACTCTTTATGATTGCAAAACACTGCCCTCTTGTGGTCACCAAATATATTCTGAAATCACATTTTTTAATAAAGAGGGCTTTTAAGTTATTCAGTATTCCTAGGTTTACCTAGAAATAATATCAAGGATAACTTTAAAAAGTTTGAGCCCACTGTAAACAATAATTACTGTTCTGGGCCACATTTATAACTGGTCACAGGGAGTGAAAATGCACTGAGACATGACAAGGCACAGTAGTCCAACAAAGAACCCATAGTTTATTATTCAGAATTATTAACATTTTAAAAAGCAGGAATAATCAGTAGTACTCAGGGCTCACTGATGGGTCCTGAGCAAAATATACAGTAGTGGACCCCTTTAATTTGTTGGCTTCTTGTGAGGTCAGCAGTGCACTTCTTCAAAATGCACTGGAGACTGATTTAGTATCTATGTGGTTAAATCATAACTGCACATTTCCCCTTCTTTCCCAATTTTGAGTTCACATACCTAGAATTCCAGAGTGCTAAGCTCTTGTACCTATAGTAGTGTGGCATGATACTGTGTTTTCGCCCTTCTACACACACAGTGGCAAGCTTTCTCCCCTATCTGCATGTAATGCTAAGTTTGCACACCCATCTATACAGTGCTAACACTCCTAGCTTTACACATTGAACAGTCTGTATAGTGTGCCCCAGAGGGACAGGAAGAACCATACTGGGCTGTACGACAAGTTTGCTTACTTGAAAACTATATTAAAAACTGTCTATTTCTCATGTTATCCAAAAGACCAGCAAATGTACAGTTAAGGAGATATTCATACTTGTTAACTTATGTTAAGGTATGCAAATTGTGGCATCCGTGCAGTACAAGTGATGTTTCACATGCTAATTGAGAGGCTACTATCCCTAAAACAAGACACTTTACCTTGTTCTCGCTTGATGGGTGCTCCTCACAATCGTTTTGTCTTCCAAAGTATAAGCGCATACCAGGCATGGGCCCTTGCTTCCATGTGCCTGAAGTTAGTCAGCTGCACCACACCGATGAGCCCTACATAGGCCAAAACGTACGTCTGTGTTTTTGTTGATTCTTTAGTGCGGAGAGGATTTGCCTGACATTTTGGAGCTGGACTCTCTGAGGGCGGGACCAATCTGATATGAATATGGAAATTTCCTCTCTACAGTGGCACATGGGAGTGAAAAACGTGAGTTGTAGCACCATTGAGAGGCTACCATGCCTAGAACAAGGCACTTTACCTTGTTTGCACTTGATGGGTGCTCCTCATAATTGTTTTGTCTTCCAAAGTATAAGGGCATCCCACACATGGGCCCTTGCTTCCATGTACCTATAGGTAGTCAGCTTCACCACACCGACAAGGCCCACATAGGCCGAAATGTATGGCTCTGGTTATGCTGATTTTTTTCGTGCAGAGAGGATTTGCCTGACATTTCAGAGCTGGACTGTCTGATGGAAATTTAATTTCTGCAATGGCACATGGGAGTGAAACATGTGAGATGTAGCACCATTGAGGGGCTATCATGCCTAGAACAATTGACTTTACCTTGTTCACGCTTGATGGGTGCTTCTCACAATTGTTTTGTCTCCCAAAGTATAAGGGCATCCCAGGCATGGGCTTTTTCTTCCATGTGCCTAGAAGGAGTCAGCTGCACCACACCGATGAGACCCGCATAGGCCAAAACGCACATATGTGGTTTTGCTGATTCTTTCATGCGGAGAGGATTTACCTGACATTTCGGAGCTGGACTGTCTGAGGACGGGACCAGTCTGATATGAATATGGAAATTTCCTCTCTGCAATGGCACATGGGAATGAAAAACTTGAGTTGTAGCACCACTGAGAGGCTGCCATGCCTAGAACAAGGCGTTTTACCTTTTTTGCGCTTGATGGGTCCTCCTCACAATTGTTTTGTTTCACATGCTAATTAAGCCATTTAAGTGGCATGGCATATGCTAATCAAAGTTTTCAGTAATGTTTCATATGCTACTGAAGGTTTCAGTGATGTATCTTATGCTAATGAAAGTGTTCAGTGACGTGCCATATGTTAATGAAAGTATGTGCAGTACCAGGAGATTTGCACTTTCATTTTCTCATAAATAAATGTGTGAATAGCTTCTAAACTATACATCTGCTACAATTTTGGTTACACTTGACACATAAGCAGCTTTGAATGCAGTTTTCAAATATGTAAAGAAAAAATCAAAGTGATAGGTCCACTTTAAAAACAATAATAATAATAATAGCCATGATCATTGAATAACAAATTCTAAGAGTTTATCAACATGTAAGATAATGTGAAACCAGACACTAATAGGGATTTAATGTACTCATTAGAGCCAGATCTGATGATTACCCAAACCCAGTTGAACTTGATACTGAAACAGGCTACGGCCTGGAAAGTACCTGGATGGGAGACCACATGGGAATTCCAGGGGCTATAGGCTTGAGAAACCCAATAGCAAGGGTTTAAATAACATTCAATTGTAAAAAGGCTAATTTTACAAAGCTAAATGAAGTATTAAAGGATATTCAGAGAGATGTAATTTTCAAAGATAAAAATGCACAAGAATGGTGGAATGTATTTAAAATGCTCTTAGACAAATATACACGTCAATATATACCATTGGGGAATAAGCACAAATGGAGTAAAGGGAAACCAATATGGCTTAATAATGAGGTTTGCAGGGAAATGAGAAATAAAAAACAGTCTTTTAAAGTGTTTAAGTCAAACGGGTCAGATGCATCATTTAAAAAATATAAAGAATGTAATAAAATCTGCAAATAAGCTAGCTAAAATTGAAAATGAGAGAAATATTGCAAATGAGAGCAAGAAAAACCCTAAACAATTCTTCAAGTATATTAATAACAAAAAAGTTAAGGTTGATATTGGTCCTCTTAGGACTGAGACAGGTGAATTGATTTGTGAGGATAAAGCTATGGCTGACACCCTAAATATATTATTTGTTTCAGTATATACAAAGGAAGCAGCAATTACAGGCTATGGACAAAACAACGGTATTTCCTCCATTATGTACATAGCTTACTGAGGACAAGGTCCAAAAATGTCTGGAAAGGGTTATGGTGAATAAAGCACCTGAACCTGACTGTATACACCCAAGGGTACTTAAGGAACTTAGCTCAGTAATAGCAAGACCATTATACTTAATATTTATTGAATCACTTTCATCAGGCCTAGTGCCCTGTGATTGGAGGAAAGCTAGTGTAGTTCAATTGTTTAAGAAGGGAACAAGATCCAAACCAGGAAATTAT
Source organism: Rhinophrynus dorsalis (assembly GCA_037306005.1). Classification (NCBI taxonomy): domain Eukaryota; kingdom Metazoa; phylum Chordata; class Amphibia; order Anura; family Rhinophrynidae; genus Rhinophrynus; species Rhinophrynus dorsalis. Next base: position 287,179,672 of record CM074719.1, on the reverse strand, counting down.
AGACCTATGAGCTTGACTTCCATAGTGGGTAAGATAATAGAAGGGTTACTAACTAACACTATTGAGAACTATGTGAAGACAAACAATATTATTAGTAGGTATCAGCATGGTTTCATGAAGACTAGATCATGTCAGACTAATTTACTTGCATTTTATGAAAGAGTAAGTAGTAATTTGGACAGGGGAAGTGCTGTAGATGTAGTATACTTGGATTTTGGTTTGGGCAGTGTTATCTGTACGTGGATTGAGAACTGGTTAAATGATAGATGACAGAGAGTTGTTGTAAATGTAACCTTTTCAAATTGGTCTAAAGTAATAAGTGGGGCGCCACAGGGTTCAGTCCTGGGCCCAATGCTTTTTAATTTGTTTATTAATGATCTAGAAGTGGGAATTGAAAGTAGCATCTCAATCTATGCTGATGACACTAAGCTATGTAAGGAAATACATACAGGGCTGGATGTTTTTTCTCTGCAGAAGGATTTAGATAAACTGAGTGAATGGGCCGAAAAGTGGCAGATGACATTTAACGTAGATAAATGTAAGGTTATGCATTTGGGCTGTAGAAACAAACTTGCTACATATACTCTAAATGGGAAACAACTTGGGGAATCCTCATTAGAGAAAGATTTAGGAGTAATGATAGATGATAGACTTCACAGCAGTGTGCAGAGTCTGCTGCAAGAGCAAATAGGGTACTAGCCTGCATAAAAAGAGGTGTAGATGCGAAGGATGCTAATATTATCCTAGCTCAGTATAAATCCTTGGTTAGGCCTCATCTAGAATATGGAGTACAATTTTGGGTGCCAGTTCTTAAAAAAGACATTGTTGAACTGGAAAAGGTGCAGAGATGTGCAGCAAAACTGATAAGGGCATTGGAGGATCTGAGTTATAAAGAGAGAGACTAGCCAAACTGGGTTTATTTACATTAGAGAAGAGACGTATAAGGGGTGTTATGATTATCATTTACAAATACATTCAAGGTCAATACAAAGAACTATCCAATTAATTATTTACGCAAAGAGCTGAGCTAAGAACAAGAGGTCATCCATTAAGACTGGAGGAAAGACGCTTTTGACTAAAACAAAGGCAGGGATTTTTACAGTAAGGGCAGTAAAGCTATGGAATTCTTTGCCTTGGCATGTTGTACTTGCAGATAATGCAACTGCTTTCAAAAAATCAATGGATGCCTATCTAACACAGAATGATATTGAATATCATGACAGATGGCAACAAGCAGATAGGATGTTGTTCCAGGGAACTATCTGACTGCCATTTGGAATCAGGAAGGAATTTTGTTACCCACTTACCCACTAAAATAAAAATTGCTCCTGAGGGCTTTTCTTGCCTTCCTCTGGATCAACAGGGGTGTTTTGGGCATGGACTGTATTTGATGGACACATGTCTTGTTTCAGTCTCATCAGCTATGTTACTATTTTATGTATTCTATGAAGCCTCCTTTTCAAGTTGGAGAGTGCCTAGGCCCCATAGAATAACAAAGGGAAGGTAGAGTTTCTCACTGGAAGGACTTCTCTCATGAGTAACTATGCCACATGCGGCCAGTGCTGGGTTTCCCAATAGGCAGAGTAGGCAACAGCCTAAAGCTCCAAATTTTGAGGGAGACCTCAGCTGTGCAAGCTGTTACTTAACACCATGGACATCCAGGGCTGGGGGGAGGGCTCCCCTACACTTGTACCCTCCGTATAAACATAGGAGCTTCAAGCGCTTTGCCCCCACCCAGGCCTGGAAACATTTCTGCAGATGCCCTTACTTAACACCTTGGATGTTAGAGTGATCTCCAAGTAATTCCTCCATAATGCATTTACAATCTCCCTAGCAACCAAGGGTTTAAAGCTTTTTTTTTTTTTTTTTTATAAATCCTTTTTTTTATGGGCCATAGGTATTTTATGTGCCAGAAAACAGTGTATGGGAAGATTGGCTGTGTGGCCATGGGCTTCTAGAGTGTCTCGCTTAGGGCTAACTGGGAATCAAATCTGACCCTGCATACATCTCTCAGGCTTCTCCTGCAGTCCCCATTCTTTCCTCTTGAACAGTGGGACAGCTCAAACATTGTATTTTCACATCAAAAATTACCCATACCCTATTTATTTTGCATTGGGCATACCGCCCTTTACAATTGCACAGATGCTTCTTTACCCCTTGGTTATTAGAGAGGACTTCAAGACATTACAAGTTAAAGCATTGAATATTTCTTAAACATCTAAAGGATTAATCTACTTTTTTAACCCCTATTTAGAATTCTTTTACAAAATGTCCTGCCCTTTGGTGCAGTGTTCCCTCTAAGGTGAGTGATCCAGTACTGAAAGAGTTAAACAGTACTATTTATGCAGTGTTGCATTGGAATAACATATGCAGCAAGCTACCCTGCCCAATTTTAATTATTCTTTTAACTCATTCATTGCTTGGACCTCACCTGTTCTTAAGTTAGAGGCGACACTGCTTTGGTGTGATTAGTGGCCAAATGCGGCCCATGGGGTGAATCTGGTTGCCTTTTACTTTTTTACTGCTTATCTCCTCAGAAGAGCATTTCTCCTACTAAAGGAAAAATATCACATAACTTGAACACAAATGTATATTTTGCTGGGCTTTTCCTACAGAATAAAGCAAGTTTAAACCCCTTGCTGTGAGATGTTTCATTTAAAGGTATTAAAGAACTATATATATCACTCCCAAGGGTCGATGCCTTATTGTGGCAGGTGTTTGTGTGTGTCAATAAAGCTGAGAACTATGCCATCGGGAGCATATACTCCTGGCAAGGTCACCCAAGGTGGACAGATCAAAGCTAAGACACCAGACTGAATCAATCCAAAATCTGCAACCTGCACTGGACCAGCAAGGCAAATTATGGTTCACTCCCTCAACATGGTTTCACAACAGAAAATGGCCCTCATTCCCAGGAGGCTTGTGAGATACTTCCTATGGCAATGGGAAAACCATCTCAGTGGCATAGAGTGCTAAGAATTACTGGGTTCTATCAGACTGCCTTTGGTTTTTAGCCATGACAGCTCAACATTTGATCTATGAGTACTAGAGGAACTAGTACAAGAGCTGAATAACATAAATTGGGATATTATTGGTTTATGTGAGACTCGTAAAAAAGATGAACATTTAGTCAAATTAGAAAATGAACACTGGCTATACTATAAAGGAGCCAATGATGGATGATGTGGAGGAATTGGATTCTTGATTAACCCCTTGAGTGCCAGAGGGGTACTCAACGCATTGCTTTTCCGGCATTCAAAGGGTTAACAAAACACCAACAGACTCAGTTGTAAAAGTAGAAAATATTTCTGAAAGAATTGCTTCATGTGCTATCAAACAGTCGCAATATTCTTCAAATCATTCAAGTTTATGCTACTACAAGTAGTGGTATCCTTTAAAACGGTCACACCCTAGTTGGCGCCCATCCAAATGGCGCATTGTAAATGTTGCGCAGATCAATAGAGCGAGATCAGAATATTGCTTTAATCAAAAGAGAGATCATCTAATGTTGCACTTTTACATGTTTCCAAATAGAGGGCGACATTGATGTTCAATTTATTGATACACACACTTGAGATTAACACAAGAATGACAACATTAATAGTACTAGCCATCTAATATACAAAATAGATTAAAAAACAAGAACTTTAAATCAGACATGTAAGTGTATTGAACAGTTCTGAAGCATTTTCTACAAAACTACAATACTTAACAATCCCAGATGTGGTACATCTGGCATTTGGGGTCTGTAAGATAGCTACCAGTTCCTGTCGATCGGCTCAGTTCGACAATCTAATCCAAGCTGCAGAATCCACTTATTCTTCTATTATCTAGCCAGAAACCTAGCACCGTAGTTCTTTTATGGTTCCTCTTCTACCACCCAGGAACCAGATACACAGGAACAACCCTATACCAAAAGCAGCAAAGGAACTTACTTACCTTCTTTACACTCAGGGACAACAGAGTCAGCCACCAAATGAGGCTACCAACACTAACATTGTACTATTCCAACCTGCCTGACACAAGTAGCAGTAGATGGCTAGTTCATACTGAAGCCCCAGCTCCAAGGCGCTGCAGCACGGTGGAAAGCCACAGAGCTGTCCGGGAAGCTCTTCCTCTGCAGTGGGACTAAGAGACCAATGGTGTTGCTCCTGGGTGCAGGAGCTCAGCAAGGGATCAGGGTATGGCTTCAAATGTTATATTTTATGGCTTTCACAACGTAGGGAGAAAGTGTTGTGTGTGGGGGGGGTGCACAGAGACACACCAAAATGTATCAATAAGTTGAACATCAATATCTCCCTCTATTTGACAACATGTAAAAATGCGACTTAACATGATCACTCTTTTGAATAGAGCGATATTCTGATCTCACCCTTTTGATCTGCACAACATTCCAGTGTGCCATTTGGATGGGAGCTAACTAGTGTGCACATGGAACTGGAAAAAGGTCCACATGGAACTGGAAAAAGGGACAGAGGCAACCAACTGAATTTGCAGAATAAAAAATGTGTGCATTATGAATTAATTCTAAGGGAAAAATGCCCAGAGAAAATGGATATGGAAAAGCTCTAATGGTAATACAAATGAAATCAACTTCATACTTGCAAATAAAAAATACAATATTCACTGACTGCTCAGTCTTAAAATGCTTTAACACTGGAAGTGAACATAGTCTAGTGAGAGCAAAAATTGACTGCAACAAAGAAAATGATCACGTCAGCAAAGGTGAAGTTCTACACTAGCCAGCTGTTGAAAAATCATAAGAATTTTGTGTTAGCATGTGTCTAGTCACTTCAGTGTGTGCTGCACTGACACAGACATTTCAACCCACAATAAAAAATAGGTGCCCTGCACCTACTGTGAAACATGATAAACCAAACTGAATATCAAAAGAAACAGTTACCATGATGAAGAATAAGGAGAACAGAATCCAAACTGTAATATTAGAAACAAGGTAGAATATGTAAAACTAGTGTAAAACCCGTGTACACGGGCCAAGGTCCGGGTGATGTTAACCCTTTAAGTGCCAGAGGGGTACGCAACACATTGCTTTGCAGTGCGTTGCATACCTCACTGGCATTCAAAGGATTAAGAGGCCGGTCCTGCTCTGTGCACTGCCGCCGCCTCACTGGCATTCTGTGCATTCGGGCAGTCTCTACTGCAAATGACTGCATCGGACAAACATTCTAGCTTTTATTCTATAGGATGTGCAAGGCCATAAGGAAGCGTATAAAACAAGAAATTAATTTTTGAGCTCATTAAAAGGAAACTGAAGAAAATCAAGGGCTAAAAAAAGCAAAATGAAATATGGCCACACATAGAAGCCAGATGTTAACATTAAAGCTTGAAGATGGTACAACAGCAAAAACTCAACAGCAAATAGTAAAATGAGTGGAATAAATCGGCGCTGCAGGGAGACTAAAATATTGTATAGATATCTCTGCTTTTACAGCCCCTGACATAAACCTCCCTGGAGACATAAATTCAGTGAGCTTAATGTCAGGGACCGAAAAAAAATAGATGAAGATGAAAATAATAGGCAATATGAATTTACATATTCTGCATTTGCAGAATATGTAAAGTCAAAATAATGTGGACCTGTTCCTTTAAGATGTTTCTAGCATCTAAGTGGTTATAACATATTTGTCGGTTTGATGTTCCATACTGGGTCATGCACACGCATAGGCACAAAACATATCTGACAAAAAAAAAAGTGAAGCTATTAAAGAAACAATGTTCTCTCTAAAAAGATAAATATTTGTAGGGCACTTGATGACACACAGTTTTTCCCTTTGGGATAAAGTAATGTAGTTGGCAAAATTAATTAAAACTTAGCTTTTATTAATAACATAAATGAAAATGAATAATAATTAAAAATTGGGAAAAAGGTTCTCACTGCCACCATATAAGAGGACTTAATAGAAGGATTATGATGTTGTAATTTGAGCAATGCTCCACAGTAGCATACTTGTACCAACTAGGGATGGGCGAAAAGTGTGAAAAATTTCCTGCATGACTTTTCACAAAAACGTGCCGATTTTCCTGCGAAAAATGTCACCTTTCCATCTGTGCAAAAATGTCCTCCTTTTTACCTATTTTAACAAATTTTCTGCCTATGTGAACACATTTTTTGCCTATTTTAACACATTTTTCGCCTATATTTCCTATATGTCCGTTGTTGTACATGCCATGAGACCTATACTCCACACTAAAACGCTATAATAAAATAATAATTGATGGTTGTTAAAGCCAAAAAATAGTTTGTGTATGTCAATCAAATATGATCAGGATGGGAGGCCTTTACCTCACATTGTACGACAGGGAACTCCTATCTTGGATGCCACTAATGCATCCTGGAAGCTAGATGTAACCCTTAATTTGCTGCTGCATGAGGTGTGTGTGTGGGGGGGTGGGAGGCTCAAAAGAAAATCAGCATTTGCATGGGGACAAAATATAAATAAGGATTGAAATGTGTATGAATTCACTGAAACATCAGTGTAAAGAGATATCAATGAGGACAGAAAAAATGTGTCAAAAATATATTGTTGATATATGCCACAATGCTCATGCTGGGAGGCCTGTATCTCTATATGTCAGGGAACTCCTATCTTAGATGTCATTGGTGCATCCGAAAAACTAGCTGTAACCCTTACATGTGCATGGAAGCTAAAAAAATAGTAAAAAGAAAAATTTCTAGCCTGCTAAGATGGAGCAAACCTTAGCTTGATGTAAATTATTATCCTATTGCTTGCTGTCTCCGCCACTGTGTGCGGCCGCAGAGGCGGCAGCAGTGGAGACAGCATCATCCACCACAGACCCCCCCCCTCCATCTTCCTCACGGGCCGATGCCCATTACACCATGAGGGGATTGGTAGAGAGCCTACCTTTATATATGGGCAGTCTCACTTGCAATTCCCTCACAGCCATTGGCTGGGATGTGAGTCAGCATATGTTGGTGAAACTGAACAGCCATTACATAAGAGGTTTAATTCCCACAGATCCAGTGTTAACAACAAAAAGTCAGAGATACCAGTGGGAGAACATTTTTGCCAAAAACTGACTGTACTGATGGGACAATTTCGCACTCAGAGGGACAGAAATTATGGGAGGTAAAACTGATGCTACGTTTTGATTCTTTGACTTATGGTTTGAATAGAGACAGAGTATTTTTGTAACATTGTCTCATTGTGGATTAACCTATACAACAGTCCCTCTGGAATCATAAATACCTTGGACTACTCAGAGGAAGAATGCAATTTAAATCACATCCCCTACCATTGACTGATCAAAGAATTGGTGTCTGCACTGTGCTTTCTTTTCTGATTTCCATTATAAACAATGTAATTTGTACTTGTATTTAAGAGAGATGTTTTCATATTTATCTGTGTAACAAGCCTGAGGAAGAGACCTAAGAGGTCTTGACAGCTTGCATCCCTAAATCTGTTTAGTTAGCCAATAAAGGTATCAACTTTACTAAATGTTTGCCTCCTTTAGAATATGACTCTCTGTGAACAGCTAAAAGAGACCACCCTGGGTAGGACACTAAAGAGACTGCAATTTTCTATCGCAGGCTCATTCCTAGTCGAGCATCTCTGACTTCCAGTTTACATTCTGCAGTAAACAAATTATAGGGGACAAAGTAAAAATTCCCAAATTCTCATGTACTTGAATTTGCAATGCATTGGAGACCTCTCTAGAATTCAAGGGGATAAAAGCCCAATTTAATTTAAGAGGAATGTTTATTTTTCCCTTATGGTGCAGTTGGTTTACTCCAGAATAACGCCAGTTGCTTTAATAAATATGTGCCAGTGGGACTAGCCAGCTATCTCTAATTATAGATCAGCTTATGACTGGCCACAGACTAATGTCTGAAGTGTGATTTGCACTTCACTGAACAATAAGAAGAACTTCCTAACACCTCAGAGGTGTCAGTAAACACATATGGCCATTTCAGGAGTGAATGAAGAAACAAGTATTAATCATTTGAGTTCCAGAGGCATAACTACAGGGGGTACAGAAGGTACAGTTGCACTGAGGCCCAGCATCCAAGGAGGCCATATCTGCCCCAGGCTCCAATGTTTGTACAGGGGCCCTACAATGACCAGTTACACCACTGGGGTATGCAACACATTGTGGAGCAATGCATTGCACACCCTTCTGGCATGTAAAGGGTTAATAAAGCAGAAGACTTTGTCAATGAAAAATATAGGGATTTTACTGTTGAGTTAAATGACTACTCCCTCTATTTTATTCAAAACTCATTTGTAAATCTTTTTTAAGCCTTAGTGTCAATAGATGTCTAAAAGGCAAATTTTGTTTTTAGAATGTAACTCTGTGGTGCTACAAAGTAAATGATAGGAACATCACCATTTGAGGACCATGACAAAAAACTACAGCTTAGTTTAAAAAAAAAAAAAAAGTGACAATAATGTTTAAATTAAAAATCTCTCCGCCGTGAGTATTCTTGTCTTACTTGCTGTAAAATAATTATAATATATATAAACATATACATCTATATATATAATTATTATCATTAAAAAAGTTTAGTGCTTAGTTTAAGTAGCAGTAATTGTTTTATTAAGTATTCCTAAAGAAAAAAACAAAAGATTATCTAAAATACTTTAAAAAAATTGGTGCAATGCAATAGTGTAATTCTGGGGCAAAACAATTGCACAATAGGGATCAAATAAAAATCCTTCAACTTCCCGTTGTCTCTCTTGACTAGAGCGGATTCACCTTAGATCAGGCAGATCTTCTTGACATGAAAGAAAGAGCACAACCACTTACATTTCAGCCTATGTTGCGTATCATCGGTATGGTGCAGCCAGTGGTGTAACTACAGTCATTGCAGGGGTCGCAACTGTGACCAGGCACATCATTCCAAGAGCCTAGCTGCCACTGCTGAGACCACGCATGCAAAACTGGCCTGCAACAAAAAGCTTGGCCTGTGGAAAGTTCTGAGAGATCTCCCCACTGGCAAGCTGAGGTCTGTGCCTTCTTCGGCACATACGTCTATTAGCAGCTCCCTTGCTATCCCCAGCATTCTAGAAATGCAGAATGCTGGGATATGACATCATTCCCCAGCGCTCTGCATTACTGGAGAGAAAACCGCTTGGGAGCTGTGTATAAACATCTGTGCAGAAGAACGCACAGACCTCTTCTTCCATACTGCATGCTGCTGGACGACGAAGGATGACCCCCCCATCCTGAGCCAGCAAAGGTAGGCATGTAGGAGGTGAACAATGGGGGCCAATGTGGAGGTGGTCAATAGGGGACAGTGTGGAGATGGCCAATGTGGAGGTAAACAGTGGGGGTATTGTGGAGGTGGCTAAAGAGGAGGTGGACAATGGGGACAATGTGGAGGTGGTCATTGGGGGCAATGGAGAGGTGGACAGTGTGGAGGTGGACAATTGGGGTAATGTGGTCTGGGGCCCCATGGCAAGTTTTGCACCAGGGCCCGGTAGTTTCTAGTTACGCCATTGGGTGCAGCTGTTCCTTCTAGGAATGTGGAGATCAAAGGCTCATGCATGGGATGCCCTTCCAAATTTGGGCTATTTACAAACACAAACTATGATGAACCCACACCGAGACCAAACAAGATTAATTGTTTTTTTCTGAGGCATGATAGCCTCTCAGTTACTACTCAAGTCACATTTTTTCTCCCATAGTAGATAAGAAATTTCTATGTCCATATGAGACTTTTCTCGCCAACAGTCCAGCTTTGTCAGAGCTGGACTGTCTGTGGGTGGGGCACACACACGCACACATACACATAGATCTCAGCAGCCAATTTTGCAACCCTCTACTGTAATTGAGCGTGACATCTCTGCTCAAGAAGGACCAGTCACTTCACTATGGGACAATCTAAACAGTCAAACCTTCAGCAATGTTAGTACCACCTATTGTTTCTGACAGTGGTACAGCCAAAATGAGATCAGAGGAAGAGAGGTAGACTTTTGTCCCAACCTTGGAGAGATCGTAAATAAAGCCAATAAATTAAATAAGGTCACCAAGTGAGAGGGTATAGAGAGAAAAAAGAAGTGGTCCCAGCAAAAGAAACACTGAATGTACTTTTTGAGATATAGGAGGCAATCCAATTTAGAGATGTGTAACAGATGCCAGAGTAGGAGTGCATATCCTATTCTTCTTTTAAACCTCCCACTGATGGTGACAGGCAATCTAAAGGAAGGGAATTTTAATAAGAAGTATGAGTTTAGGGGCAGGGTGGCATTTGAGCACCTGGGATCACCAGAGGAGTAGATATTGTTGGGGAATCTAAACATCACAAATGCAGCACCACTGTCTCCATTGCTAGTGGCTGACCCCAGAGGTAGGATTGCCACCTTTTACATATGCCAAAACCAGGTAGATACTCCTTACTTTGAGGCATGTATGTAAATCACATTTCACAAAACTTGGGGCAATGAAAAAGAACCAAAACAAACAAATCACAGTAATTAGTACATTATTTGGTCTTAATTAGTGAATCCAGAGCAAAACAACGGAATCTTATGCTTATTTATTTAGAAGGTGTTTTATCAGGAAGAATTAATTGAGATTTCTTCTGTTTTCAGCTATCCTATGGGAAGCATTTACAAAACAAAGTTACACATTTATAAAAATCAATAAAAATATAAATTATACATCAACATTTATATACAGTTATGTGCAATTTTTAAATACAAAGAAACTTATTTTTAGGGATTTTTAACTGATAGAAGATTACATTTTTTTCTGATAAGTTATTTCTGGCTTTCGGAGATTTATAGCAGAAAACAGATAGACTTGCTTCTTTCTTGTAGCTTGGAAATGAGAGTGAATTGCTGGCAGTGGAGCGGAGGTTATAGGAAGGGTGAAGAGCTGGAGTGAAACACTGTTCAGACAGCCTGGTAGCTTTCCAAAAAGTAGCTATAAACTAGGCAAGAAAAGGCAAAGGGTATGTCTGGATCTGAATATTAGTCAATTTAAACATATCACAGTGATGGGTAGTGTGATGAGTTATTCAGAGTGTTATGTTTACAAACATGGATTTGCAGTGTAGAAACATACACCACATCCCCAGAGTCGATGACTGGCATAACACCTATTGCACAATACAATGTCCTACCTGGAGACAATATTTGTTTCTAAACAAACCTCATAGTTAAGGCTAAAGTTTGGATTTTTTTTTTTTGTAAATAATTTGTACTCATTTTTTTTTTTATTTTTTTTTTTAAACAGAGAGAAACATCTTACAAGTGATAAGCTCAAGTATGTAGTGAGATAATATCTGCTCATCATCTAGGGATAAAATTACATGCATGCAACATTTCCATAGATATCTCTCAGTTATGATATACACCTTCTTATGTCTGATCTGTTTACCATATTTCTGTAATGAATAAGCATAAAAGAACAAACTAGTAAAAATAAACGATATTCCTATAATAATGAAAAATAAGTTTCATTTTTCATAAATAATTTCAAAACATTTGAAAATAGGTAAAGATCTGGTGTACTCATCTGCCACTATATATCCATAATTAGGTGATCACTCACAGTTAATACTTCGAGACAATCCACAATTTCCATATCAAGATAAATGTGAGACAGCCCCTGCTGTGTGCAAACATCAGTCTTTCCTGAATCATTATTGCGCTAACCCTTTCTTCCCAATCTAGAATGGTTGGAGACATGGAATTCTTCCAGTAGGTTGGTATGCACATTTTTGCATTTAATAAGTGTGTATGTAAAGCATCCATCAAACACCTACTCTTGAGATCACTGTGTTCCATATTTAATAAAATATATTAGGGTATCCTGGGTATTTCAATCCCTGCAATTATTGTAATTTCCTGTAATACTTCCTGCCAGAATTTTTCAGTTCATGGGCAACTCCATCAAATATGAATCATATTCCCTGTGGCTCTCCTAACATCTCCAACAACTGTATTCTACCATGGGGTACATTTTATGTAAAAAAGTCTGGGGTCCTGTACCATCTTTGAGAAGCTTAAAATAAGACTCCACAGCCAAGATGTTTCTTAACACACCAAGGGAGGTCCTCAACATAGAATGCTAGTCACGCAGTGTTATTTCTATGTTTAATTCACATTTCCAGTGAGACTTTTGTATTTCAAATATTACTCCCTTTGAATTAATTATTTTATATATCTTAGAAATGCTGTGTGAAGGAGTGTTACCATTGAGGCATACTTTTTTGAATTTCATCAATGGTCTAAAGAAGTCATCTCTATCTTTATGTTGATTAATCTGTTCTATAATAGCTTGATATATAGGTTCATCATTAGAGTGCAGTCCTAGTGAATTCTTTAAGTCTCTAAAGGGTATTATCTGGTCCTTCTCTATGAAATGGCACACTAATAATTTGTTACTTTGTTTCCAATGCAGGAGATCTCATTCTGCATGGTTTAAGGAGATCATCTACAGAGTAACAATTGCAAGGGAGAGGTTCCTGTTGAAATAAGGGACCAAGAAACAACTACTTTTTCCCAGGTAAATATGACAGCTCTTTTCACAGAATGCCATTAAAATTTTGATTTCCTATTAATCCATTATTACATAATCTGATGTAAATTATGATATGGAACCAACTCTTCAACTAATTATACCCATTGTATTTTATAATTCTTCTGGTACCACTGCAATATATGAGAGAGTTGTATAGAGCAATAATATTTAATTATAACAGGTGCACGTAGGCCTCCCCTTGATTTGTACTTCAATATAATTTCAACAGTGCTGGTTTATGTTCCCAGATAAACCTATTAAGCACCTGCTGTAATGATTTAAAACAGTGTTTGTTAGATGATTTGGGACAGTCTGGAAAGTATAAAGAATCTTGGGAACCACTGTCATTTTCAGTATGTTCATTTTTAAGTTTGAATGTTTCAATTTATCAATATGAAGACCGAATATGAGGTTTGGGTGTAGCTACATACCAAGATTTTTAGAGGAGTACACTGGGACCAAGTTACAATTAGATTTTGTTATGATGGCTAAATGGGTATTGTGGTGTTTAACCTCTTAACGAACCTTGTCGGTCCTGGCACATCATGGGTAGATTTGCGTTAAGGAACCATGACGTGCCAGGACCGTCATGGAATTCAGGGCTCCTCGTGCAGATGCACACCATATGTTGAGCCCTGAACCAGAAGCAAAGAGAAACAATACTCCATGGTCCTTAAGTGACGGCTGCATGCGCAATCAGCCGTCCTTAAGGGTGTAAGTAATTTCACTTGTACCAAATACCTTTGTTACCATTTTGACAGTGTTGATGAACCCTATATCTCGTCGCTGTACCAAGCTTCAATTTTGTTCAACCAGTCCTAAATTAAAGCTACTTTGTTTCATCCCCCTATTTAATATACTACACCTTTTTCCATTTTGAGTTGCCACCTTAATTGCGCAACAACTTCCTGTTTATTGGGAGTAAGGCTGGATCTCCATTTCCTTGCTACACACATTTTTGCCGCCGCAAGAATATGAGTAATAAACATGTCACAATTTTCTTTCATTTGTTTTGCTCCAGATATGTTAACCTTTTACACTGCAACTGTGCGTGTTTGTATATGTCTAATAAGTGTGTGTATGTGTGTGTATCTATAAAGATGTTTTGAAATGAAATCTGTCCAGGTTCCAAAATCTCTGACTTCATAGCCCTAAACCAGACTGTCCTGCTCAGAAATATGCTCCTTTAGATCATTTATGTGCACATACTCAGTTGTTTTTCAGACTTCAGTACCAGCAAACCTCATACTTCCCCTATCCTATATAATAATTTGCTAATGTATGTTTGTCAGAAGCTGTCATGCGCAGTACAAACAGATACGCGAGCTGCAGTCATGCGTAGTACAGACTGCCCGCACCGCAGCTGATAACGGAGCGGGGCGCTCCGAATTCAGATCTTTTGGTGTGCAGAGTGGACCACGGGCTGATTTCGGAGCACCACGCTCCATTATGAGCCGCGGCGTGGACAGTCTCTACTGCGCATGACTGCACCGTGGCCGTTGCTGCCTGGCACTGCGGTCAGTGTACACGGGCTGTTCAACTAGTAGAATATGAAAGAAAATTGAGTAACGTTACACTATTTCATCTGTGCCTTAATATACAGCAGTGAACAAGGAACCAAAACACCCATACACCATCCCACTTCCTCCCCTTGGGGCAAGCAGCATTAAGGAGATAATTTTTGGAGGTATTAAGTTATGCATGAGTAGGGTTAGAAAATTGTAGCAACTGATTTATTGGTGAATCATATTCATACCCCCCTCACACACACTGCGAATAAGGCATTTTCCTGTTTCCATAGTAACACAAGAAGCTTGGTAAACTGAGTTTTTAATATTTTATATGAATAAGATGTTAGGATAAAAACTTAATTTTCTTCCCTTAAAGGGCAATTATTACATTTTATCTGTGCAGCCACAAAACCTGCTCCTGTCACCCCTTTAAAGAGAAACTATACGAATAGGAATGCTTGCTTCTTAACAATATGCATTGCAGAAAGGTGAGCAACATATTGCTTACCTCACTGGCATTTGAAAGGTTAAACCATACTTCCCAACATTTCAAATGGCCAAAGAAGGACACTTGTGTTTTAGGGGGTGTTGACAGGGGCATGTCGGGTGGGCGGGGCATTACCAATAATTTTTAGGTAATTTTAGGACCTATTGACACTTCTTTTGTAACTGAATAAATAACTTAGAGCAAAATCGATGTGTTTTAATTACACAGACTGATGTATAAACACATATACTGATGTTTAAACAAACATTATTGTGAGTTTTATTTATGTGGAGCAATGTGATACACTTATATACACACCACAGTCTGATCTCCTAAACAGAGGAACATCAGAGTGGGAAAGAGGGACAGAGGGATTTGGGTTTGAAAGAGTGACTGTCCCTCCTAAAGAGGTATGTTAAAGGGATAATAATACTTAAAATGTAAAAAAAATATGTTGTAGGGTTTATGTCCATGAATAAAACAAGGGTACTCCCACTGCTGAGAGATATTTTATTAAAAAAATTATAACAGCTCAAACTTGAATTTTTTAGGTGCAATATCACAGTGGCCTGAAAATTTACACTGGTGGTGTTACTACACCATCCTATGGAGATTTATGGTCTACAGACCACAGCTGTCCATAGGATGGTATAGCAACAGCGCTACTGTAAATTTTAAGGCCGCTGTGATATTGCACCTAAAAAATTCAAGTTTGAACTGTTATAATTTTTTAATAAAATATCTCTCAGCAGTGGGAGTACCCTTGTTTTACTCAGGGTGATAAACCGTACAACATATATTTTTTTACATTTTAAATATTACTATCCCTTTAAACTGCTAAACAGAAGGACTTAGGTAGAGTCTTTCATTCCACAGTCAGTTATATCTATTTATATATTTTTGCATTGTGTTGCAGCCGCTTGAAATTTGCATTTAGTTCACACCTTCTCACAAAAGGAGATAAGTATCAACAGTATGAATGTGAAAATCCACTCAATAATGCTACAAACCCATCTTAGAGAGCAACTTAACCCTTTGATTGCCAGCAGGGTGTTCAACCTATTGTTTTGCAATATGTTTGGCACCCGCCTGGGTAACGAGAGTAGAGAATTGCTCATTGCATTACACAGCTATCTGGTCCTGAAAGTGTTAAAGGGTAATTAAAGGATTATGAAATAAACTGTCTATATATTTATAGATAATTTTGTATTAAATTGTTAGAAGCAGCTCTTTTTATTTAATTTTTTTCCCTTCATAATAAAACATTACTATTCCTGTAAGCAAATGTCAGTGGAATGGCACTGCCCAGTTATAGACTCATAGATTCATTCATAGACCAGTGTGTGGTCTCTACCTAGATTCACTCATAGAACAGTGTGTGGGATCTGCCTAGATTCTTTCATAGAACAGAGTAAGGACTCTGTATTTATTTATAGAACAATGTATGTGATCTACCTATACTCGTAATGGATGTACCTAGACTCATTAATTGAACAGTGTGGGAGCTCTGTGTAGGCTCATCCGTAGAGTGTAGCCTCTGTCTCTATAGATTCTTCCATAGAACAGTATGTGGGTTCTGCCTAGATTCATTCATAGAACAGTACGTGGACTCTTCCTGGATTCATTCATAGAATAATGTGTGGGCTCTTCCTAGGTTCAGACATAGAAAATTGTGTGGGATCTGTTTAAGTTCATGCACAGAACAGAGTGTGTAATCTGTCTAGACTGATTCATAGAACAGTGTGTGGGCTCTGTTTAGATTCATTCATATAACAGTGTTTATCCTTTCCTATATTCAGTCACAGAACAGTGTTTGGATTCTTTCTAGATTAATTCACACATGTGTGTATGCTCAGTCTAGAGTCATTCATAACACAGTGTGTGGGCTTTGCATAGAATAATTCATAACAGTTTGTGGGCTCTGCCTAGAATCATTCATAGAACAGCATGTGGGATCTGTCTAGATCAATTCAAAGAACTGCATGTGGGATCTTCTAGATTTAATTCATTCATTAAGCAGTGTGTTGGTTCTCTAGATTCATTATTCATTCATAGAAAAGATTAATATGTGTCAAGCACCCAAACCAATTACAGTAAAATGTCAGACTGTGCCACTAAAGAATACAGATACAGCAATGGCTAGTACTAAATATGGGCAGTTTTTAATTCTCTTTCAGATGAATTAAACCTCTCTTAAAGGGATAGTAATGTTTCATAATTAAAACAGCTCTAATTAATCATCATAGTATTTGGACTTTGGAGAGTGTTATTTCAATTCTGTCAGAGTTGTAGTTCCAGAGTAATTCAATGACAAAGTGTCCCCCTCCCTCCCCTTTTACTGATGTCACACTGTTCAGCTAGAGCAGAAGGGAGGTGCCCAGGTAGATTGCAGAGAGGGACAATCTTCAAATAAGATAAGGGAAAAACCTGAAAAGCTTGTCAAGGGGGGCAGGGATTTCATTGTTTTCATAGGAATAAAAGTCTGTCCTTCTGTTATCTGTCCAGTCTATGGACTGCATTTCACATCTGAGAAGAGATTGTTTACAGTAGGAAAAAGGGGCGGGAGGGGGAAACTTTGCTTGTGAATATCTCATAAACCATAAATGTTTGAGAGATAAGACTTATATCATTCTTCATGTTTTTTTAATGCCTACAAAATAACATAAAGTTAAAATGAAGTATTACTATCCCTTTAAGGTGAGAGGTCTGCTTTATTTTAAATGGGACTTATAGCCCCTTGAATGCTAAAGAGGTCTCCACCCCATTGCGAAGCAGTGGGTTGGAGACCTCTCTAGCATCAATGCAGATAAAAGTCCCATTTAAATCAATGGCAATTTTGGAAATTGTATTTTATTCTGTATGATGTAGCTGGCTTGCTATAGAATTGTTCCACTTTGCTTTTTTGTAAATTGCCTATAGTACATAAGACAACTGGGGGTTATACACTAAGGTACGATAAAGAGATGATAAAGTGGAGATCTCCATTGACATCACTTCTCCAGTTCCTATGTTATTCCGAAGACAGAAGACCAGTGAATAACTCATTGAGTGCCTCAGTCCACTTTTGTCCCAATTATGTTGTCTCACCATACAGGGGCTGTTATGAGCCTTGGTAGACTCAAGCACTTATTATGGGTATATTTATTGTGTGTGTTTTCTCTGGGGGCTTTGTAGGAGGGATGGTTGCTTTTTCTCTTGGTTTAACACGTCTCTGCTGTTTTTGACATTTAAGGTGTTTCCAGGGTTTTGGGGGGGGGGTTTATATTCACTCCTCCACTGCTTGTGAACTTTATTTTCCCATTTAAACGATTATGCTGTAGCGGCCCCTTTAAGAATGGGAGTCATCCCTACACCACCTTTGCTCCATTGACTTATATGGGTATTGATTCTATGGGACATATCTTTGCAACTGTTTAAAGGGATAGTAATACTTAAAATGTAAAAAAAAATATGTTGTACGGGTTATCCCCCTGTGTAAAACAAGGTTACTCCCACTGCTGAGAGGTGTTTCATTCAAAAGTTATTAATTTTCAAAGTTGAATTTTTTTAGGTGCAATATCACAGTGGCCTGAAATTGTACAGTGGCGCTGTTGCTACACCATCCTATGGAGATTTATGGTCCCGGGACCAGAGTTGTCCATAGGATCATAGGATCTACCAAAACAAATTTAATTAAGTAAAAAAATTATGGTGATTCAGAATAAAAACAATGAAAAACGTATCTGAGGGGAACATACAAGGCCAAAAAAAGTAAAACCACAATAAAAGTGGTACAAATACTGAGTTATGGAAAATCATATGTCAACTCACTGTAAGAAAGAGTACAGTAAAACAGAAAATGCTACAAAAAAGACATTATAAAGTGCAAGTGCAAAGTCATACCCAGGCCCATAACAAGGTCATGCTGTAAAGTCCAATCAACAAGTAAATAATATACATATGTACTTATCAAAAAAGCAGCAATAATGGTAGGAAGTAAGTTCACAGTCAGGGGACGAAGCTAGTTTAAGCGACACACGTTGAGATGGAGGTTGGTTCTGAGGGGTAGCTTAGATTGGGCCACATCTCACTGTGAACTTATTTCCTACTATTATTGCTGCTTTTTTGATAAGCACTAATACGTATTATTTACTTGTTGATTGAACTGTGTGCACTTTTCAGCATGGACTTGTACTTTATAGTTTCTTTTTTGTAGCATTTTCTATTTCTGGGTCTATTTTGCTGTACTCTTTCTTGCAGTGAATTGATATATGATCTTTTCCTTTCTTGTAGTCAGAGTGCACTAGGCTATTTAGTTATCAAGCGCATCTATTGTCTGGTGCTAACCACACCTCTTTAACACATAGAATGGATGGGGCAACCATCATTCTGATCACTCCTTACTGGCTGGAGAGGGTGTGGTTCACGGACTTTGTCAGTCTTTCGATTCAGGATCCACTCTACCTTTCTTCCAGGCTGGATCTCTTACTTCAGGGTTACCTGTGGCACGAGGATATGGAGAAAAATGGCTTTGACACTATGACTCTTGAAGTCAACATCCTGAGGCCAAAAGGTTTCTCTGCAAGTCGTTTCCACCATGATGCCCTCCAAGGCATACCATAGGGTATGGTCTATCTTTCATAACTGGTGCATGGACAAACATGTATTTGCAGGATTTTGACCTTTCCTTGGTGTTATCTTTTCTCTAAGACAGGGTGAACAAAGGACTCACTTTGAGCTCACTTTAATATTCAGCTGTCAGTGCTATCCGTATTTTTCCAGAGGCACATTGCCACCATTCCAGATGTCAAGGTTTCTCTTCAAGGGGTGGCTCATGCCTTCCTTTCCTTTAAGAATCCCACTCCTCCATGGGATTTTAACCTGGTTTTGGGTGTTTTGCAGGGTCCTCCTTTTGAGCCTCTTGCTTCCATCTATCTGTGTCAATTTTTGCTCAAGATGGTTCTTCTCTTGGCAGCGGTCTATGTACAGCAAGTCGCTGAGTTACAAGCTGTGTCATATAATACTCCTTTCTTCGTGTTTCATCAGGAGTTCCTTCACAAGTTGTTCTCTGAGTTTTAACTCAATTATGAGATTGTTGTGCCTTTGTATTGTCCTGATCCTAAGTCTGCTCGGGAGAGAGATCTCCATTTATTGGATGTGGTGCATTGTCTTAAAGGGATAGTAATACTTCATTTTATCTTTATTTTATTTTGTAGGCATTAAAAAAACATGAAGAACGATATAAGTCTTATCTTTCAAATCTTTATGGTTTGAGAGATATTCACAAGCAAAGTTTCCCCTATCTCTCCCCTTTTACCTAGTGTAAGCCATCTCTTCTCAGATGTGGAATCCAGTCCATAGACCAGACAGATAACAGCAGGGGAAATCTTCTTCCTATGAGAACAATGAAAGCCCTGCCCCCCTTGACAAGTTTTTCAGGTTTTTCCCTTATCTTAATTGAAGATTGTCCCTCTCTGTGGTCTGCCCGGGCACCTCCCTTCTGATCTGGCTGAACAGTGTTACATCAGTAAAAGGGGCGGGAGGGAGATACTTTGTCATTGAATTACTCTTGAACTACAAGTCTGACAGTATTGATACAACACTCTCCAAAGTCCAAATACTCTGATGATTAATTAGAGACACTTTTATTATGAAACATTACTATCCCTTTAACAGGTTGACCGGCTCGGATGGGTCAACTTGGTAATGTATGTTCTTCATGCCCTGCAAGTCAGCCATTGATAGAGGAGCATTGTCATGTCATACTCCTCTCTCAACGGCTGACTGTGACTGGTGGTGCTGCATAACACGCTGATGCTGGCACAAGAGGGCTGCAAGAAAACGGGGGAGGGAGGTGAGATAGAGGCACTGGAATGAGCTGTGTACTAGAGGTATCCAAGCTATTTTAATAATCATGTAAGAAAGAACTGGTTGTCATCATAATAATATATTTCATTTGTACTGTATTTACAGTGAAATTTATCAAAATTTTGATTTGCTCCTCATTTTCATTTGTTCGTGTGTTTATGCACACATGAAAAAAGTGTATTCAATAAAATATCATATTGCACAAATTCAAGCTAGCTTGAGGAAGGTCCCGTGTAGAGGACCGAAACGTTGCTGCTATGAATTTGTGCAATATGATATTTTATTGAATACACTTTTTCATGTTTACCGTGAGTGCGTTCTTTTTTGATATTTATGATTATATATATATATATATATATATATATATATATATATATATATATGTTTAAAGAAAATCAAATGTATATGAAAAAATGGCACCAATGACAAAAAGAACTATCACTACAATCCCCAAATTTCTGATAGTGTACAGAAATAAGGAAAAACAAAAAAAAAACAATATAGTGAGAGTGCAAATTCTTTGTGAAAATAAACCTATATATATTTATTATTAAAACGTGAATATCAACAATACAGTCAATATAAATTGAATATACCCCCGGGATGTCTAAAACATATATAGCGCTATATAGATATATATATAAAAAAAATGTGAATTCACAACACAAATAAAAATGCCAATGCTAAAGCATATCACCAAGAGGAGACTGAAATAAAAATACTTGCAAAGATAGTGATATAAAGCGAGCAGGTGTAATGATAATAATACAAGCGAGTAGTGCTCTCCCAACTTGGATCACTTTTATTGCTATGTAGATGGTAGTTTATCAATAACTCCAAAAACGCAGGCAGAGACCTTTGATGTATATGGATACAATATTATTAGTTATCCAGCATCTCCCCGTCTTGATATTCTGTGGATCAAAATGATGTTTCAGCAGCAAATTGATTGGATCCTTAGACGGGCAGAGTTATTCATTCATCTTGAACGCTGGTAATGAAATTAAACACCCCCCGTCCTTTGATGTAAAAGAAACTTACATATTCTTCTCAATAAAATGGTGATATAGTATATTAGAAGGCACAATAGGGGTACAGTCCTCTTACATGCTTCATATCAAACGTGATGCTTCATCAGGGAAAATATAATACAATCTCCAGGTAAAATGGACACCTTTTTATACCTATATTGATAGAGCTAATCAGGTGTGTGTAACTTCATCATTAGGTTAGTAGTTAGTAGTTAGTAAAACTATTACACACAACCCGGATCTTTTTTTTAGAGATTGACAATCCTGTGAAGAGGAGTAGGAGCTCGTCCCATAGTGTCACAAAATGCTTCACATATTCCCAATCTATCTAAAAATATTTTAGAAGAAAAAGAGCAGGTAGAAGATCTAATAATATAAACAAAAATAAAAGGGGAAGGAATAATAATATACATATGGATTCCAGCAATGTATTTTATACAGTAGAAATGTCAAATGACACTTTACAAGAGATGGCCATTTTCAATTTATCAAAACATACATTTAATTATGAAGAAGCTACACTCATAAACAAAGGGTTAACGTTTGTACCAACTACATGTCCAAAGGAGTTTGATATTCTTCTACATCTTAATAGGTTCAATAGAAGTCTCACTTTAAAACAATGTTTTTCTAAGACAGCTAATCTACAAGAATTAGATTTAGAGGTTATGGAGGATTTGTTACTTAATATAGATGATCCAATATCCACCACAAACAGTAATATTTCTAATACTAGTAGTTATAGTCACACATCTTTTAAAGCCAAATCAATTTTTTACCCTTTACAGGACAAGGGTCCGTTTATAGATACCATAAAATCTTGCGTATAATACGCACAATTTTACCCCACTATGCGAAGTGGGGTGTGTGTATTATACATGAGAGTTATTTTTTTTTTTAATTAGTGCTGAGAGATACCCTCCCTCCCTCCACCAGCCCAATTCGCTCTTACAGTAAGGCTCACTTGCTCCCACTGATGTCGCCACTGAAGTCCACTCTCACAATAAGGCTTCCGGTACTTCTTTCCACTGAAGGACCCATCTTCCCTGCGGGTAGCATGCTTGTATTTGCAGCCTGCTTCCTTCATGGGCTTTCAGGACCTTCCACCTCCAGCCAATGGTAATGCCCTGTTTGATTAGCCCTGTTCTTAGAACATCAGTTTCAGTGTGTATAGTATACAGTCTGTCTCAGGTTTTGTGTATGCATATAGTTTTTAGAACTGGTGCACCAGAGAAGCAGCAGGTTACTCTCTGGTGTCCAGTGATGTCAGTGCGGCATCATGTGATTTCACCTAACCCCAATTATGCAGCCGCATTAGAGCTGACAATTCTCATCATGACTGTATCCCTGAAGGGCAAAAAAAATGCTGTCAGTCCCTGCCGGTACCTTCTGGTGCCTAGCAGTGCCTCCTAGAGCAGACTGGGACTAGATGTCACTATGCAAAGATGTCTGTGCTGTTTCTTGGCTGTCAGTCCTGGGAGCAGTAGGAATTCTCTACAACGAGGTAATAATTCTGGTGACTAGTACTACTGAGCAGCTAGTCGACCAGATGGGTAATTCTTTGGGGGCAACTTTAGGCGGGGTGGTAGTTCCGCTTTATCATAATTGTTTCTTTACAATCGATCTTATTTTTCTTTTTTTCTTTTTTGAACACTAAGATGAATGTAGAGAATTAGGAGAGAGAGGGTTATTTAGAAAGTCAATGCCCATTTTTAAAAAAGGTTTGTACATTAGAGTAGTGTCTGTGGGTTGTTTAAAGTCTAAGGACTCAATACTATTACCACTGCTAAAAAAAAAAAAAACAGTTGTTCTGTTTTTTAAGTCAGGTTTTAGTATCCTCTTACCTGAGTTGTGAGAACAAAATCAGCGGTAATTAGACTTGTGCACAGGCAACATTTTCGGTAAAATTCAAATTCGGACGAATTTTTTTTTTTCTAATTCGGATGATCCTAATTTCGGACCAGGCCTATTCGATTCGGACGAAATTCTGATCCATTCCGAATTATTCGGCTGAATTTAACATGGGTTAAATTATAGCAGTGCGCCTCCGTGCACGCTGCTATCATTCTTTGCAGACAGGGTGTGCATTTAGAAAAAGATCCATCCCAAAAACGGACATTGTCGTACATTGCCAGTCTGTGCATGTCACCTCTACTCCAGCATGGGATGCCAGTCACAATGCAAACGTCGAACATCGAGAACCCATGCCTGTCATTCAATTTAGCATGTTCGAACATCGAAACCCCATGCCTGTCCTTCAATATAGCATATGTTCGAACATCGAAACCCCATGCCTGTCCTTCAATATAGCATATGCTCGAACATCGAAAACCCATGCCTGTCACATCCTACTCAACATAAGTGGTCGACTCGAACATGGACAAACTACATGTCACATTCTATGTTAGTACATGGGTAAAGATTAAGGTTTCATTTTCTGGTACCAGCCTCCTACCCTACTGTCCCTCTTTAGTACCCAAATTCCTCTCTCTCGTTTTCCTATCCTGATTTCCCCTCATATCAGATAACTCTATGTGTATATACATTGTAGTGTTTCATACTACATCAAGAATAAACATCAATGATTGTAATGTGATAGATGTAAAGTGTTAAAAAGAAAAATTGAGACATTCTGTTGTGAACAAACTGCAACACAGGAGAGAAATAAAAAAAAATGCTTGACATCTATTCTGAAGAGGGGTCCACAGCATTGTCTTAGTATAGCAATATCACCGTTTTCCGTGAGTGTGCAATACAGGGCTCTACGGTAATTGCTGGGCATTTCCCAACGTCATAATCAGGGGATGATGGGAGTTGTATTCTAACTACTGTTAGGAAACACATAAGTGATGCACATTCATCTCCCACCTAGAAATTATTTACACACGAGGCAACTCCCCCAAGTAATACCTAGCCCCTTTCCAAGTGAAAGGACTTCCAGAAAGGCTTCAGATCTCTTAGTGACTCACCTGTTATTGCCAGTCAGCGGGACCCGGAGAGTAGGAGGGGGTGATGCTATGGCTGCAGATTAAGTCTGGCACGGTGCTCTTAGTTGGTCACTCGTCACAATGTTGAAGCTCAGCCCGGCCAGCACGTTCTGGGTAGAGACACCTCACAGCAATCCTGTTCAGGACACATCATGCACTGTTGTGCACTCATACTAGGGATCCCAAATGTTTAGACTCATTTCGTACAGGGGGCACCCTCCTGTATTTGTAAAACCTCTCTAGCAAATCTGGGACGGTAGATCTATTTACTCAAGTCTTGACTTTAGGTGGGCGATAAACAATACAAAATAGGCATAATGTTTCACTATCACATAATTCACGTCACTGAAGCAGCCAGCAGGCATCGCCACTGAGTGAGCATAGGGCTGCCCGGCTGCTGACAGTCACACTGATGGGACACCCTGCAACACAGAAATGGTGGAAGAGAACAAAATAAACATGAGATGGCACGGCAAATTGCCACCCCTGTCAAAGTGCCACCTGGGTCCATGGACCCACTGGGACCCATGTAAGGGCCGGCCCTGTATTCAAACAAATACCTAATATTTTTTTATATTTTGCACAGGAACAAATATTACTTGCTCTTGCAGTGGCAATAACTGGAACTAATGCTGGCTGCCTACCTAAGCCTAGCCTAATGCTACCTGCCTGCCTACACAACAACTGTACACTCTCTAATCTCTTCTCTCTCTGAGCTCCAACAACGCAATGAGGAAATGCAGGCTGTCTGTGTGACTGTGTCATTAGTCCAACCCCCATCATGAAACGAAGAAGGCTATTCGAATACAGACAAAAGAGGGAAGTAGTGCATGAAACGGAGAATGGAATTGGACTAAAGACATGGAGGGAAAATTATGGAGGGAAAGTAATTGAGCACGCACAGGAAGTACAAAAAAGTCCTGGTCAAAAGTAGTCTAAACTTTTGGAAATGTGTCGATTGCTGAAACTTCCGAAAGTTTCAACGAATTTCGGACCTGGGCTGTTCGGAGTCGGATCATTTTTTCCGAATGACCCTTGAGTTTCGGATTGGCCGAATGTCTCCGAATGACCCCATTTTCGACGAAATCCGAATGTCTCCGAATAAATTCGCACATGTCTAGCGGTAATTATACGCACCGCCAGTCAAGAAAAAAGCCTATAGGAAACATCTAAAAACAACATGCAAGTAGAACAGTATTACCACGTGTTTTTGGTTACATTTGTGTAGGTAATTCTGCACCTCAGAGTTGAGGCATAGAAGTCACAAATACGGTTTCAAAACCATCGCTGTTCGAACAAAAGCAGTGAGGATACAGTATACATAATAGAAATCCAACATGGAGTACCCCCTTCGACACATTAACCCCCCTTTGAAATTTGACTTAGAGTGCTTTTTTTCTCTATTTTAATTCGACAAGTATTGCTCCCATTCGACATATTATCCCCCCTTTGAAATTCGACTTATAGTGCTCCCATGACTTTCTATCTCCATTTTAATTCAACATTATTTCTTCTCCAATTTTTTTTGACATGTATATGTATTGCATGATTAACCCTTTGAGTACCAGTGAGGTAGCAATGCATTGCAATGTGTTTGCTACCCCTCTGTTGCTCAGAGGGTTAAAAGGCAAGGTATGTGGCTGCATATCTTGTCTGTATATGTGTAGTAAATGTTATTTTTTGTGTATTTTTTATTGTATTTAAAAAATAAGTTCAGACCTCAAGGGGGTCATCAGGGCAGGACCCCTCCTGACATCCCCTAGCATTGACCACCTATCCAGTATGATAGGTGATCAATGCGGGCGACAATCGCCAGCATTTTCACTTATGTCCATATAACATATTAATATATATAATTCAGACCTCGAGGAGAATATCAGGACCCCTCTTGACACCCCCCTAGCAAGGATCACCTTCTGGATAGGTGATCCATGGGGCTTTTTTGATAAAGAGCATATAACCTATGTTTAACATAGGTTATATGCACTTTCTTGTAATATTTTATTGTTTTCAGACCTCGAGGGGGTCATCAGGACTCCTCCTGCAGCTCTACACTTTTATGAATGAATCAATCACCTGGTCAGACAGTAACTGTTGTTATCAATTAAAAAAAAATCCTTAAGGACAAGTGGGGTGCCCAACACTTTGTGAATTGATAAGCTGCACACTGTACTGTTCAATGAAGGTTTATTGAGGTCCTCACATATATTGATTTCTGCTCATGTGGCCCATGAATGAAAAAACGTGGATGCCCCTGGACTTCAGACTAGTAAAATATTAAAACTATAAGATGCTAGTAACAAGCAATCTCAGATAAGTTAACACTATGAGTGCTCGAGTGCCAATGCATTCAAAGGGTTAAATAACTGCAGTATACAAACATACAAGCATGATATACTTGTTTTGTTATGCCACCTTTAAATGCTGACTTTCACAGCTCTCAAACGCCTGCCTGCTGAAGCAAATCTGTTCTATGTTACAACCCCAGATCTATTTCGCTTTAATTGTAAATCACATTAATTCAAAAATTATTTCTCTGATTCTGTGAAGCATATTCACAGATACGTTATACAACTGACAATTTGTCAGGTCCCTCTCCAAGACTTTTACATGGGGAATAGAATTCAATTTTGATTGGTTACAACTGAATAAACATAATAAACTTTTAAACTACAGTCCTGTAGCAAAGAAACGCCAGACAAAAATTCTGTGTGTGCAAAAAAATTCTAACGAGAAGACTGCAGACTGTATAATAGTGATGTTAGCACTTTGTAGAGATGTGGTGGATACTACAGGTTGATAATCACTGCTGGATACCACATATATAATGTATCAACCTCTATCGATGTACAATTATGTACAGTCCAAATTCAAACAGCCTGCAACAAGTAACTGCTGTTAAAGAATAAAATATTAAGATGAAAAGAATCCTGTCCCATCAATACCAAAACAGTAATAGAAATGATTGCTAAAAAATAGTAATCAAGACAAGAGACCTAAAGTACAACGTACAACTTGATCAGGTAAAAGTAACAAGCATTGTAATTTTTTTTTTTTTGGAGAACAGCGTTGACAGAAATTAATTTACAATTACAGTAATTTCTGGACTAGCCTTGGTAATAATAACTTTGTAATTCTGTACTAATAATTGAAAACTAGTGGTGTATTAGTTGTTCATGTTGAATAGCTGAACAGCCTTTCAAAAACATTTTAACTAAAAATATGGTCTTTTACTTCTTTCACTCCTGACTGAATGTCAGCTATTGCTGTTCATGACCATAGACAATTTCTTAAATATGATGCAGTTGTTTGGAATGCTTTTTTACCCTTTTTTTTAACAGTAGATATTCTCATAGATTGGAAATCAACCAACTGCAAATGTTGGAAAAATTGTAGAAGGTGCTGAATGTACTGGGTGAATGATAGAGGTTGCTGAATCTGACTG
The DNA here is from genome assembly GCA_037306005.1 of Rhinophrynus dorsalis. NCBI lineage: Eukaryota > Metazoa > Chordata > Amphibia > Anura > Rhinophrynidae > Rhinophrynus > Rhinophrynus dorsalis. The sequence continues at coordinate 287,151,854 of CM074719.1, read as the reverse complement.
GGTGATTGATTAATTCATAAAAGCACAGCACTGTGCTCTTATGAATGAATCCAGTGACAAGGTTCACTACAACCAATGATACTGGAGCCGGCTTGTACAAGCACTCCATTAATAAGGAAGGAAGGCAGAAAATGCCTTCCTTGTCACACCATGGATCACCTATCCTTCTGGATAGGTGATCCATGATAGAGGGGATATCAGGAGAGGTCCTGATGTCCCCCTTGAGGTCTGAAAGCAATGAATATTACAAGAAAGCGCATATAAACTATGTTATATGCACTTTATCAAAAACCTGGCAATTGTCCCCAATGGATCACCTATTCAGATGGATAGGTGATCCATGGTGGGGGGGTGTCAGGAGGGGTCCTGATGACCCCCTCGAGGTCTAAATTATATATTTAAAATAAATATAACAATACACATAATAAGAAAGCACTGTGGTGAAAATGCCAGCAATTGTTGCCTGCATTGATCACCTAACCTACTGGATAGGTGATCAATGGTAGTAGGGTTTCAGGAGGGGTCCTGAGGTCCCCCTTGAGGTCTGAGCTTTTTTTTTTTAAATACAATAAAAAATAAAAAAATAACATTTATTACACATATACAGGCAAGGTATGCAGCTGCATACCATGCCTATTAACTCTTTGAGTACCAGATGGGTTGCAAACACATTGCAATGCGTTGCTACCTCTCTGGTACTCAAAGGGTTATTCATGCAATACATATACAACAGGGTATGCCCAAAAAAATTGGAGACGAAACAATGTTGAATGAAAATGGAGAAAGAAAGTCATGGGAGCACTATAAGTTGAGTTTCAAAGGGGGGGGGTTAATATGTCGAATGGGAGCAATATTTGTTGAATTAAAATGGAGAAAGAAAGCACTGTAAGTCGAATTTCAAAGGGGGGGTTAATAGGTTGAAGGGGGGCACTCTATGTTGGATTTCGATAATGTGAGGAACACATCTAACTCAAAACTTCATATCCACCAAAACATAAAAGAGGGAGAGCATCATAGTGTATAATGTTTAACACTTTGTATATTATAATAAAATTCAAGTAGATATTACTCACATTTCTTAAAAGCTACTATGTATAACTTAGTAGCAAACAAGCCTGTGGAGGATATTACTCTGCCTCCACACAGATATCTCATCCGAAACGCTCAATCACTCCAGTACTTTCCAATGACGATAGCTCTGGAAAAAAACATAAAACGAAGACAACACACCAGAGGAGAGCTTCGGGGACCCAAATAGATCCAATCACTTCAACAGTGAGCTTTAGATGTATACTTACATCACTTGTTCTCACCGGTCCAAATTAAATGGAAACCGGTGAGACCGCTAGTGGGGAATAACAGCCGGTCCTCCCCACAAAGGGACCGCACTCCAAACTGGCTCACTGAAGTCTTAAGCTTCTAAGATCCATGTAGCAAGCGGCTAAGCATACATAAATGAAAAAGTAAAAAGCGGACAGGAAAAATCACTATAAAAATAACAAATTTATTTAAAAATCTTATCCTGACATGTTTCGTGGTCCACAGACCACTTCTTCAGAGGAATACACCTGTCCGCTCTATCACTTGAATATAAATAATATACAAACTGATCCAAAACACATCACAATAGGTTAATTGAAATACAAACCCACCAATAAACATCCGCTTGATTTACATGTATCTCATCTATTAACCCTTACATCATTATAACTATTTCATACAATGTATTTGAAGGATTCATATCCAAACAGCTAGATTAGAAACTTATATATTGGAAGGCGCCATACAGACTCCATATCGTCCTAGATCAAAATTTAATCCAGTACAAAGTAGAGGACATTTTTTGAATACTTATCACCATTTGGTTTTAGAGGATTTTAGAAATTTGGTTGATAATCCGGAATACAAGATATATCATAATCTATCTAAGGTAGAACAAAAAGCGATTGAAGATTTGAGAGCCAATAAACAGATAATAATTAGGTCGGCAGATAAGGGCGGTGGGGTCGTTATACAAAATAGATCAGATTATATAATAGAGGCCAATCGGATCTTGAATGATCCAGAATACTATCAAATATTGCCCATAGACCCCACGAGTGATTTTCAAAAATCGTTGATCACATTGGTTGATGGGGCCCGAGATGATGGGGTGATCACGAGGGCAGAGAGAGACTTTATTCTGATTGAGGATCCTCAACCAGCTATATATTACCATCTTCCCAAGATTCACAAGTCCCTCTCTGATCCTCCTGGTCGCCCCATCATCTTGGGCATTAATTCTCTGACTTCCAACTTATCGCAGGTAGTAGATTATCATTTACAGAGATTTGTTATAGGTTTGGATTCATATTTGAAAGACTCCACACATTTATTACAACTGTTGAGGGATTTCACCTGGAGTGAGAGATGTTATTGGGTCACTTTGGATGTGTCTGGCCTGTATTCCAATATTCCCCATGAGGGAGGTTTGAAAGCAGTTGATTTCTTTTTGAGAGGAGATTTATTAATGCCAGATAGGCAGAGGTTGTTTTTGTCACATGCTATTGAACATATATTGACCCATAACTATTTTACATTCCAGGGGACCTTCTATTTACAGTTAAAGGGTGCGGTGATGGGCACGAGGTTCGCCCCTAGCTATGCTAATTTATTTATGGGTTACTTCGAACTAACCCATTTTTGGCGGGGGCATGGCTTTGGGGCGAACATCGTGTTCTATCGCCGCTTTATAGATGATCTATTGATCATCTGGAAAGGGGAGACTTCGGAGATTCAGTCTTTTGTTGATCATCTTAATAAGAACAAATGGGGTTTGAAGTTTACCCATACTTGGAATAAGTCACAAATAGTTTTTTTGGACTTAGTGTTGTCATCAGGAATCTTTGGTGGAATTAGCTCCATAACACATTTTAAAGACGTTGATACTAACAGCTTTTTACGTTATGATAGTTGTCATTATAGGAGTTGGCTCAATAATGTACCTTTCTCGCAGTTTTTACGTTTAAAGCGGAATTGTGATTCATTGGAACATTTTTTAATACAATCTGAGTTCATTAAGAATAGTTTTCTAGAAAAAGGGTATCCTAGAGATCTAGTAGAGAGGGCCATTTCCAAAGCATCTAAAGTAAATAGAAAAGAGTTGTTAGGATATAAGAATACCAGGAAAAAGAGGAAGTTCCATTTAGAAGAGGTTGGGAATCCATATCAGGTTTCATTTATAACGGATTACAATTGTGCACAGAAAGATATAAAGGAAGTCCTAAACAAACATTGGTCGATTTTATTTCATGATCCATTTTTGAAGGGACAAATTACGAAAACCCCTAAAGTGGTATTTAGGAGAAATAGAACCCTTAAAAATTTGATTGCACCGAGTAAATTGGACAATCAAATTGAGAACTTTAGGGTGACCCAGAATAGAATGAGGGGGGTTTATAGATGTGGGAAAATAAGATGCAAAACATGTAGATATATTCCGCATAAGAAAAATTCATTTGAATCACATAACACAATGGAGAGTTTTGAGATCAGACAAGTTATGAATTGTGATTCAGATTATGTTATTTATCTTTTGAATTGTGTTTGCGGAATGCAATACATTGGAAGGACTACGCAAACTATTAGGTCTAGATTTGGCCAACATAGGCGAAATGTCCTGAATGGTTATGAATTACATAGCGTGTCCAAACATTGTTTGGATAAACACAATAAGAAAATAGAGGTTCTCTCAGTGATTCCTATAGAACATATTGAACCATCATCGAGATGTAATAGGTTGCAACAACTTAATAATAGAGAATCATTTTGGATGTTTCGATTAAAGACGAGATATCCTGAGGGTTTGAATGATATGGTGGTTCATACATATTGAATTGGTAAGTTATGTGAGTTTTAAGGTGTAGGGATATAGAGATAGAGTTTGAGGTACATTATATTGGTTTATTCACATAGTTGTTTATGTAGTGATCAATATTGTCTTGAACATATTCATCAAGTTAGGTGATTAGGGTATTTAAGGGTTATTCATTTTATTTCAGTTGCCCTGTGTTTATTTAACAATAGGCACTTATAAGACACATAAGGTATACATATATTTTTCACTTATATTTCATATTAATATATGATCTAATATTATGAATCACCTAAAAAGTAAAGGGTAATCATAACGTCCTATAGATTTGTATACACAATGTTTATTTGCACGTTGTAGTTTCACTAACATATATAGGTGGTAAAATATTCATTTGGGATTCAGTTCATCACTGTTTATTTTTCATACTAAAGATATGGTTAGATAAACAAGGGATGTTTTATGTGTTGTTTAATTGTGGGAGGGTCAATCGTCATTTTTGGGAATGCTATAGCCGCTCGGAGTTAAATATAGACGTGTTAGTCTGGTAGCTCGGGGCGGCTGTGATCATTCCCCGGCGTTTTATGTTTTAGAATGATTCTTTGTTACAGATAGATATGTTCTGATTTTATCAATATATGGAATCTTGAGATGTGTGGGGATGGGAGATTTTTGGATATGAATCCTTCAAATACATTGTATGAAATAGTTATAATGATGTAAGGGTTAATAGATGAGATACATGTAAATCAAGCGGATGTTTATTGGTGGGTTTGTATTTCAATTAACCTATTGTGATGTGTTTTGGATCAGTTTGTATATTATTTATATTCAAGTGATAGAGCGGACAGGTGTATTCCTCTGAAGAAGTGGTCTGTGGACCACGAAACATGTCAGGATAAGATTTTTAAATAAATTTGTTATTTTTATAGTGATTTTTCCTGTCCGCTTTTTACTTTTTCATTTATGTATGCTTAGCCGCTTGCTACATGGATCTTAGAAGCTTAAGACTTCAGTGAGCCAATTTGGAGTGCGGTCCCTTTGTGGGGAGGACCGGCTGTTATTCCCCACTAGCGGTCTCACCGGTTTCCATTTAATTTGGACCGGTGAGAACAAGTGATGTAAGTATACATCTAAAGCTCACTGTTGAAGTGATTGGATCTATTTGGGTCCCCGAAGCTCTCCTCTGGTGTGTTGTCTTCGTTTTAACTCAAAACTTGATATTTCTGTCGTCAAATGTGCGCCTATTTTCGCGGACTTTGACATTTAGCTTGTTTTTTTTTAGACGGCAGTTGAATAGAAGCAGACAGCTCCATTTTTGTTAGTATGTTGAAATGTGCTGTCTACGCTTCTTTTGTTTTACCGTGGTTCTGCAAAAGAATACCAGTAAAACATGTTTGCAAAATACACGTTTCTTGTTTTTAATGTAACACCGGTTTTGGCATGGGTAATAGTATCGAGCCTTAAGTCTTTTACTGAACTGTTGAATGATCTGTTCATGTTTTTTCCACAGTTCAAGTAATAATTTAAAGGGTAATGGTACATTTTAAGAGGTGTATTTTGAGTACATACAAATCACACTGACGTACTGATTGATGGTAGTGTGTTCATATTTAAATTATAGATTGGGTATACATTTGCACCACCAAATTACTATTTTGAGTAGATATAATTGTTAATTTTTACCCATCATTTTTTTAATTCTAATTTTTATTTTATTTTTTTCATATTCTTGTTTTATTTTATTTGTTTATTTTTGGTGATATTTGATAGTTATATCCTTTAGATAACAGGGATTCTTTGGTTATGGACACTTGATCAAAAGCACCAAAAAATAAACTTTATATTTTTGTAATCTATACTGTTGTATTGTGTTCCATTTGATGCAAGTAATTGGTTGATGTTCCTTAACCCCTTAAGGACCAGTGGTCCCAGGATGTGTGGTCCTTTAAGGACCAGATAGGAAAGTTTGACGTGCCGTCCCACGTGACTCATCACGTGTGCCGGCACGTCGTACGGGGGACTGAAAGAGATCGCTACACCGCCTCTGTGGTGTGTCGACAGGCATAGTTGTGGCCACCTCCACATTGATGACAACATGAAACAGGCACTGGCTAGGATGCCTGTTTATGGGCCTATTCTGTGTGGCCTAATTGGGTCCCGCCTTCTCTTGCTCCTTTATAAACCTCCTTGGGCCTGGGAGTCATTGCCCTTATGTGGTGTTTATGATATTGTCTCTTGTGCTCAGTTGTGACCCGTGCTATCCTAAGAATCCACTCCATGTATGACCCTGGCTTGTCTGACTACCCACATCGGTTCTGACCTGTGGCTCTGGCTGACTAACCTGTTCCGTGTAGTCCCAGTTTGTCTGACCTTCGGCTCTTGCTGCTTATCGCTCCATATAATTCCCTGCTTGTCTGATCTGTGGCTCTGGCTGACTATTTGTTCTGTACTCTCCGAACTTGCCTGACCATCAGTTTCAGTGTTTCATGGTTCAGGCCTGCTCTCGCTCCCTGTTGCCTCTGGTTGCGTGACCCAAGGTAGAGACTTGTGCCTCAGTTAATGTTCCCTCTAGTGTTCCACCCATACCTTGGTCCTAGTCTCCGGTATCTTGCTGTAGTGCAGTGCGCAGCACAGTGTGCAGCTCCGGGTACGAGCCTTAGTCCTATCATCCTGTGTTCTGGGGTTGTGTGGGCTAATACCGTATTGCTGTATATTTAAATAAAGGTGGATTTATATTTGAAGATTTGTGTCTTTCCTTCTTTGCTTGAAAAACATGACAGTACGTAAGCATCCTATCCAGGATGGATTCTCAAGATCAGAGAATAGATCAGTTGTCTTTCGCTATACAGACACTGTTAAATCTCACAGCTCACCTCGATCGCTTTACCCAAAAACCGGGTGTGCCTCCAGTACCTGCTCCAGTTGTGGCCACAACCTCTGAAGCTGGCGTGACTAGAGGATTGTCGGGCTCCGCTCCATTACCCCAAAGATTTGATGGGGAACCTACTCTGTGCCGAGGATTCCTGAATCAGCTGGGAATTTTTTTGGAGATGGTACCACATGCATTCCCTACTGATCTCCTTTCTGTCTGGCAAGGCATTGGCCTGGGCCAACCCACTATGGCAGACTGAAAAAAACCCATAATTCATAACTTTCTGAATTTGTGGCCTTGTTTCAGAGAGTCTTTGATGTTCCTGGGCGCGCAACCTCTGTGGCTAAACGACTCATGACAATATGGCACGGCTCACATACAGTGGAGGAGTACGCCATAGAGTTTCATTCTCCAGCAGCGGAGGTTGGATGGAACAATGAAACCCTTGTAGCGGCATTCTCCCAGGGCTTGTGTGACACCATTAAGTCGAGACGGCAGCCCGTGACCTGCCTGGTGATCTGGAGGAGCTAATCTCAGGCTCTTGTTAGATACAAGAATTTGTGAGAGGCCTTCATTCAAGGAGCATGTACAAAAACCATTGCCTCAGTTAGCACCTTACTTTGTACACTCACCCTGTCCTCCCTCGCCTCCCATACCTCCTAGTTCTGACCCGCCGGGGGGGAACCGATGCAGCTAGGCTTCACATGCCTGTCAGTGGAGGAGAGGGCTCGGTGCAGGAGGAGGGTCCTTTGTTTGTACTGGCCTGTACATGTGTTGCATGCTTGTCCCGTTCGGCCAGGACAACGCTTGCACCTTGGGTCCTGTAGGGGACAGACCCTTGGTGGAATTTCGCAGTCCCCAGATAGACTTCAGGACAAACCTATCCTTGAAGTAGTATTGCCTTTGGCAGAGTCATCAGTAGTGGCTCCTGCACTACTGGACTCCGGGACAGTGGGCTTTTTTATGGATGCAGACTTTGAGGCCAAGCACTCTATCCCATTGCTGCCTGGCTCTGCTCCATTGGCAATTGAGGTCATTGATGGCTGACCCCTGCAGCCGGCACACGTTACGCATGAGACTCATCCCTTGTCTCTAAGGGTAGGGGCACTCTATGTGGAGACACAACAGTTCCAAGTCATACATTCTCCCCATCATGCCATCATGCTGGGTTTTCCCTGGTTGCAGACTCACAACCCAAGAATTGATTGGCAGACTTGCGATATTCTTTTGTGGTCTTCTCAATGCACATGTCTTGCCTCCAGCAGCCTACCAGGATATTATGTACCTGTACCTCATTACCTGCTGAGTACCAGTCCTACAAAGAGGTATTTAATAAGGTAGAGGCCAGTACGTTACCGCCACATAGGCCTTACAATTGTACTGTTGTCCTGGTACCAGGGGCCAGACCTCCTAGGAGCCGAGTATACCCTTTGTCGGTGAAGAAGAACAAGGCCATGGAGGATTATGTGACTGACGCTCTAGCCGGGGGCATTATCCAAAAGTCTTCCTCACCTGCGGGTGAGTGGAAGACAGCTTTTAACACCCGGAGCGGGCACTATGAATACTTGGTGATGCCCTTAAGACTGTGCAATGCTTCCGCTGTCTTCCAGGAATCTAATAATGATGTATTGAGAGACCTACTGCAGAGTTGTGTGGTGGTCTATTTGGACGATATACTCATTCATTCTCCTACTTTGGAAACACACAGAGCAGATGTAGCCCAGGTCCTACAACTGGTAAGAGAGAACAAGCTGTTCTGCAAACTAGAGAAGTGTGAGTTCCATAAATCCCAGGTAACTTTCCTAGGGTACGTTATCTCATCTTTGGGCCTGACCATGGATCCACAAAAACTGTCTGCTGTCTTACAGTGGCCACTTCCAGTGGGGTTAAGAGCCATACAGAGGTTCCTGGGCTTCACTAATTATTACAGGAGGTTCATATGAAACTTTTCCACAGTAGTAAAGCCTCTCACGGACATGACTCAGAAGGGAGCTAACCCTTCAGACTGAGCACCTGAAGCTCTGCAGGCATTTGAAGACTTGAAGTCTGCTTTTTCAAAAGCCCCGATATTGTCCCACCCTAATCCCACCCTGCCATTCACTCTGGAGGTGGACGCCTCAGAGTCAGGAGTACGTGCTTTGCTTTCCCAGCACACAGGCCCTGGGAAACCACTGCTCCCGTGCGGGTTTTTTTCTAAGAAATTGTCTAATGCTAAGAATTTATAAGATGTGGGCGATTGTGAACTACTCACCATCATCCTTACCTTGAAAGAATGGCGATATCTGTTGGAGGAGACCACTCTTCCAATCCTTATACTGACTGATCACAAGAACCTCACATACTTGTCTGTAACGAAGAGGGTGTCTCCTCGTCAGGCCAGAAGGGCCCTATTCCTCTCGAGGTTTAATTTTGTGGTCTCCTACCTCCCTGGTACAAAAAATATTAAAGCAGATGCTCTTTCTCGACAATTTGGTCCGATTCCCAGGAAGAGTCTCCTCCAGTACCTATTATTCCTCCTAACCGCATATTGGCTACGATACGTACCAGTATTACATCTCTGTTGTGTGAGGAGATTTTGGCTGCTCAAGCTTTCGCCCCGGCGGAGAAGCCTAATGGAAAGTGTTTTGTGCCTGAATCACTCCGTACTAGACTGCTGGAGACATACTATTCCTCGAAGGCTGCAGGGCACGTTGGTAGAGACCAACTGATATGGTCTATGATCAGACTCTTTTGGTGGCCCAGCCTGAGGGCAGATTGTTCTGCATTTGTTGCCGCATGCTCCACTTGTGCGCAGACGAAGACTCCTAGACATCTTCTGGTTGGTCTCCTGCAACCCATCCCTAATGGGGAGCGTCCATGGTCTCACTTATCTATTGACCTTTTGGTAGAGTTGCCTGTCTTAGAGGGTTACATGGTCATCCTCATGATTGTGGATAGATTTTCCAAGATGGCCCATTTTGTGCCACTGAAGGGACTTCCCTCCTCCAAGAAGTTGGCCGAAATCTTTGCTAAGGAGGTGGTTCGTCTCCATGGTATACCCAAAGTGGTGGTCTCGGATCGTGAGAGCCAGTTTGTATTGCGTTTTTGGAGAGCCTTTTGTGGTCAGATGGGGATCCAACTCTCGTTTTCCTCGGCTTACCATCCACAGTCTAACGGTTCTGCAGAGAGGTCTAATCAGGCGTTGGAACAGTTTCTCCATAATTTTATCTCCGACCATCATGACAATTGGGCGAACCTGTTACCGTGGGCAGAGTTTGCCAGAAATAGTGTGGTTAATTCCTCCTCTCGGAACCCTCCTTTCCTGATTAATTATGGGTTGTAACCTTCTCTCCTGTCTGAGTCCTTCGAGGCGCAAAATATTCCTGCTCTGGAGGAGCACTTGAGGGAGCTCCGCTCCACATAGGTACGGGTTCAGAGATCCCTGCAGAGTTCCCCAATGCGCTATGAGAGACAAGCAAACTGTAGCCGTCTACCGGCTCTAGTGTTCCAGGTGGGAGAGAGAGTATGGTTGTCCTCACACAATCTCCATCTCCAGGTGCCTTGTAAAATTTTTGGGCCCCTTTCGGGGTCTCCGCAAGATTAACCCAGCATCTTATGCCCTAGACCTCCCCACTAACATGTGCATTTCTAATGTGTTCCATGTATCGCTACTGAAACCATTGGTCTGTAACAGATGTACTACTGCTCTTGTCCGTCCCAGACCCGTCCAAGTGGGGGAACATGAGGAGTATGAGGTACAAAGTCTTTTGGACTCTCGCAGGGTCAAAGGACAAGTCCAATATCTAGTTAATTGGAAAGGGTATGGACCTGAGGAGCATTCCTGGGTCGCTAAGAAAGATCTTCCATGGGGGAGAGGTCGTTAAGGGGGGGGTACTCTCACAGTCTACCTTAGAGGCCTAGTTATCTTGTGCTTCTTTTCTCTGTGGTGTGTTGGCCAGCATAGTTGTGGCCACCTCCGCATTGCTGACATCATGAAACAGGCACTGGCTAGGAAGCCTGTTTATGGGCCTATTCTGTGTAGCCTAATTGGGTCCCACCTTCTCCTGCTCCTTTATAAACCTCCCTGGGCCTGGAAGTCATTGCCCTTATGTGGTGTTTCTGATATTGTCTCTTGTGCTCCATTTTGACCAGTGCTATCCTGAGAATCCGCTCCTTGTATGACCCCGGCTTGTCTGACTACCCACATCGGTTCTGACCTGTGGGTCTGGCTGACTAACTCGCTCAGTGTACGACCCTTGCTTGTCTGACTACCCACATCAGTTCTGACCTGTGGCTCTGGCTGACTAACTTGCTCCATGTATGAGCCCGGCTTGTCTGACTACCCACATCGGTTCTGACCTGTGGCTCTGCCTGACTAACTCGCTTCATGTAGTCCCCGGTTTGTCTGACCTCTGGCTCTTGCTGCCTATCGATCCGTATAGTTCCCGGCTTGTCTGTCCTGTGGCTCTGGCTGACTACTTGCTCTGTACTCTCCGAACTTGCCTGACCATCAGTCTCAGTGTTTCATGGTTCAGGCCTGCTCTCGCTCCCTGTTGCCTCTGGTTGCGTGACCCAGGGTGGAGACTTGTGCTGCAGTTACTGTTCCCTCTGGTGTTCCACCCGCACCTCGGTCCTAGTGTCTGGTATCTCACAGTAGTACAGTGTGCAGCACAGTGTGCAGCTCTCGGTAGGAGCCTTGGTCCTATCATCCTGTGTTCTGGGGTTGTGTGGGCTAATACCGTATTGCTGTATATTTAAATAAACGTGGATTTATATTTTAGATTTGTGTCTGTCCTTCTTTGCCTGAAAACCGTGACACTCTTTATTGCTTTGCTAACGGCATGTAGCTCTGGATTTCTGTGCTGGTGACATATAACTCTGTATTGCTCTGGTGGTGGCGTAAAACTCTGTATTGCTCTGATGGTGGCATATAACTAAGTATTGCTCTGGTGGTGGCTTTTAACTTTGTAGTACTATTTTGAATTGACTATTTTGACCTTAATGAACTACAGATGAATTGCAGTGTTTAAAAGCTCTTCCACTAGTCCAAGGTTCCCAATATTTTTGAAAATGTGATGATTTGTAGACATGTGCGAATTCATTCGGAGACGTTCGGATTTCGTCGAAAATGGGGTCATTCAGAGACATTCGGCCAATCCGAAACTCAAGGGTCATTCGGAAAAAATTTACTGACTCCGAACAGCCCAGGTCCGAAATTCGTCGGAACTTTCGGAAGTTTCGGCAATCGACACATTTCCAAAAGTTTTGACTACTTTTGACCAGGACTTTTTTGTACTTCCTGTGCGTGCTCAATTACTTTCCCTCCATAATTTTCCCTCCATGTCTCTAGTCCAATTCCATTCTCCGTTTCATGCACTACTTCCCTCTTTTGTCTGTATTCGAATAGCCTTCTTCGTTTCATGATGAGGGTTGGACTAATGACACAGTCACACAGACAGACAGTCTGCATTTCCTCATTGCGTTGTTGGAGCTCAGAGAGAGAAGAGATTAGAGAGTGTACAGTTGTTGTGTAGGCAGGCAGGTAGCATTAGGCTAGGCATAGGTAGGCAGCCAGCATTAGTTCCAGTTATTGCCACTGCAAGAGCAAGTAATATTTGTTCCTGTGCAAAATATAAAAAAATATTAGGTATTTGTTCGAATACAGGGCCGGCCCTTACATGGGTCCCAGTGGGTCCATGGACCCAGGTGGCACTTTGACAGGGGCGGCAATTTGCCGTCCCATAGCATGTTTATTTTGTGCTCTTCCGACAGTTCTGTGTTGCAGGGTGTCCCATCAGTGTGACTGTCAGCAGCCGGACAGCCCTATGCTCACTCAATGGCGATGCCTGCTGGCTGCTTCAGTGACGTGAATTATGTGATAGTGAAACATTATGCCTATTTTGTATTGTTTATCGCCCACCTAAAGTCAAGACTTGAGTAAATAGGTCTACCGTCCCAGATTTGCTAGAGAGGTTTTACAAATACAGGAGGGTGCCCCCTGTACGAAATGAGTCTAAACATTTGGGATCCCTAGTATGAGTGCACAACAGTGCATGATGTGTCCTGAACAGGATTGCGGTGAGGTGTCTCCACCCAGAAGGTGCTGGCCGGGCTGAGCTTCAACATTGTGACAAGTGACCAACTAAGAGCACCGTGCCAGACTTAATCTGCAGCCATAGCATCACTCCCTCCTACTCTCCGGGTCCCGCTGACTGGCAATAACAGGTGAGTCACTAAGAGATCTGAAGCCTTTCTGGAAGTCCTTTCACTTGGAAAGGGGCTAGGTATTACTTGGGGGAGTTGCCTCGTGTGTAAATAATTTCTAGGTGGGAGATGAATGTGCATCACTTATGTGTTTCCTAACAGTAGTTAGAATACAACTCCCATCATTCCCTGATTATGACGTTGGGAAATGCCCAGCAATTACCGTAGAGCCCTGTATTGCACACTCACGGAAAACGGTGATATTGCTATACTAAGACAATGCTGTGGACCCCTCTTCAGAATAGATGTCAAGCATTTTTTTTTATTTCTCTCCTGTGTTGCAGTTTGTTCACAACAGAATGTCTCAATTTTTATTTTTAACACATTACATCTATCACATTACAATCATTGATGTTTATTCTTGATGTAGTATGAAACACTACAATGTATATACACATAGAGTTATCTGATATGAGAGGAAATCAGGATAGGAAAACGAGAGAGAGGAATTTGGGTACTAAAGAGGGACAGTAGGGTAGGAGGCTGGTACCAGAAAATGAAACCTTAATCTTTACCCATGTACTAACATAGAATGTGACATGTAGTTTGTCCATGTTCGAGTCGACCACTTATGTTGGGTAGGATGTGACAGGCATGGGTTTTTGATGTTCGAGCATATGCTATATTGAAGGACAGGCATGGGGTTTCGATGTTTGAACATATGCTATATTGAAGGACAGGCATGGGGTTTCGATGTTCGAACATGCTAAACTGAATGACAGGCATGGGTTCTCGATGTTCGACGTTTGCATTGTGACTGGCATCCCATGCTAGAGTAGAGGTGACATGCACAGACTGGCAATGTACGACAATGTCCGTTTTTGGGATGGATCTTTTTCTAAATGCACACCCTGTCTGCAAAGAATGATAGCAGCTTGTACGGAGGAGCACTGCTATAATTTAACCCATGTTAAATTCGGCCAAATAATTCGGAATGGATCAGAATTTCGTCCGAATCGAATAGGCCCGGTCCGAAATTAGGATCATCCGAATTAGAAAAAAAAAAATTCTTCCGAATTCGAATTTTACCGAAAATTTTGCCCGTGCACAAGTCTAATGATTTGCTTTTAATCTTTCTAAGGTACACTTCTTATTTATTCTGTTTAAGACTCCCTCATGGTACCTTTAGAGTAACACCATCTAGATACAAGAAATATATATGTGGTCATACAAGTAATCTTGATTATATATTTTTTAAAACTCTAATGGTAAATAAAGTAAAGCATGTACCTCTCACAAGTGTAGCACATCTTCTAATATTTCAGATAAGTAATGTTGTAACATGTCATTGCCAGTTCAGTTATATATTATTAAAGTACTATCTCAAGCAATTTATTTGCTTCCATTAGATATGTACATGCAAAGTGACGTATCTGAAGCCGATTATGACAGGGATACAAATGGACCAGTGATGCAATGCATCATGTTAGAGCTTTAACACTTTCTAGGAAAACAAATCAGTATTCTACCAGTCTACAAATGTTTTACTTTGATATAATGTGTGTACAAACATACCCACTGGTGTGAATGTCATAATTTTAGGTGGACGAGGTTGACATTGCTCATTAAAGGAGCCCTCCATTTTTTCCTGTGGCCCTTTGTGTGCCCCCCCCCAAATGTAATTCCTGTAGTTGCCACTGTTACTGTCTCAAGGTGTGATGTCATCTGGCCGTGTGTGTGTGTGTATATAAAGTGTTTTATCAGTAAGAATACCTTGAGATTTCTCTCATTTTCAAGTATGTCCTAAATATCTATACACACACACACAATTTTTTCCTATATCTATATCTTGCCAAAATATACACATATCTAGGTATTTCACAATAAATAAAATCATAATTAATTATATTGACACAGTGGTGTAATTAGACATTGGAAGGCCCTTTGCAAACATTAAGATGTATTTGCCCTACATTCCCTTCTCTCCTTACCACTACTACATAAAAAATAAAAACACAATACAACAGTTCGGGTGGGAAAATGGAGGTCATGGTGTATTTATTGGCTGTTTATCTATTTAATCCCTTGGAACCCTCCCACATGATGTGACTCTCCTGGACCATGATGTCCTGGCATGGGAACGGCACTATCCGCAAACCCCCAGCTAGGTCAGCTGCCTAGGTGGGAAGGCCTTTTACAAGATATTCATAGTCCAACCACCCACCGTCCATGGCGGCTCACCACTTCATGCCCACTGTTGTTGTGATTGGCAAAAACCCTTTGCCCTCTAGAGCATCTTGGCCGCATTACCAGTCATGCCCTGAAATGGACCGAAACCTTTGGGTATGCCACACCAGCATGGTGCTCAGGAGTGACCACATTGCTGGACCTTGTGTAAGCTAATTCCTCTGGGACCTGTTGACCTATCAGCGACCTCTGGCTGTCTTTGTGGTGACCAGGGCAATTATTAACTGCAATGCAGGTGGGTTCACACACAAACCCTCCACTGTTTTTGTCTCCCTAAGGGGAGTGAGAGGCAGAAAGGTAAACTCTCTCCCTCCCCCTCCCCAGATTTTTCCAATGATTATGAAGGCCAGACCCTTTCTTTGTTCCACAACCTATTAGGCAGTGCAACTGTTGGGCCCCAGGATGTCAGGCCATATCACACCTGCATTTTATGGCCCCCAATTGCCATGCCCCTGCACTTACAAGTATGAAAGCACATGGAGAAATATAAGATGATGAACAGGGCTTCCAGAGAGCCAACAGCCCACTACCCGTGCACATAGCTCGCCTCAGCGAACAGCAGCATTGTGAGCTGGAAGTAGAGCAGCAACAAGCCTGGAGTGCAAGGCACAGAGCAACTCACTGCAGCCAGGTATGCGCGGCGCGCACCTTATAGAGAAGGGAACTTTGATGGCAAAGTTGGCAAACACACTATTCTCGGAGCCAGCAAACCCATGGGGACACATTATCATACGCACAATAATTTCAGCATTAACCTTTTGAGTGCCAGAGGGGTACCCAACGCGTTGGATACCCCTCTGACAATTAAAAGGTTACTCTTGCGGACATGATTGGACCGGGCCCTAGGCAGGCACCTCTGGTAGAGCCTCGCCGTTTGTGTATCCGGTAAGCCTTCAGTGTTACAGTAATCACATCCGGACAAATGGCACAGATGAAGGCAACCATTTAAAGTAAATGGGCACAACAAATACTTCATATACACAGCGAAACGCAATGCATAGCTATGACTGTTTGCCTTACCTGCTATCTATTGCTGCAAGCATGAGAGCAGAGCGTGAGCTGCAGTGATACTAGACGTGGTCATATGATGTTGCGTTGCGTGACCCTGCTTAAGGGCAGCAAAACTATGCATATTGAAGAACATGCCTTCCGGAGACTGAACTAGGAAGGCCTGCCACCTCCACCTCTGCACGGAGGGGCCATTTTCATACAGGGTTTGAGCCCTGATATATATATATATATATATATATATATATATATATATATATATAATTTTTTTTTTTTAGTAAAAGGGCACAAGGGCACTTTGGACAAAAAGGGCAGGTGCTCAAGCCCCCCTTGGTGTCTATGTGTGCACGTGCCTCGCGAGGATGTCCCTCTCTGGTTGTAGAGGAACAAGAAGCAGAGGATGGGAGTCTCCTCAAAGAATCTCTTTGGAGCTCCTGGTAAGAAGACAGAATCTCCATTGAAGGAGACTCAGTGTAGTGAAGAGGTGATGGTTTGAAGAACGGAACACAAAGAAACATTTCTTGTAAGAACAGTGTTTATTTTCATGTAAATAAGTACTGTTTGATCTGTTGAACACTTTGTTCCTAAACTAAAACACAAATGGGAGAGAAAACTTGTGGAAAGAGAACAGTTATTTATCACATACAATGAGCACAGTGACAGCAGGTATTGCATCTGATGACATAATCTCAGGTTGTGCTGAACAGGAAGTGACATCACAGCGTTTCACAACAATCTGCAGATATCGACATATCTCTGCCACAAAGTGAGGCCATTTCTCACTGGAGGACACAATATTTACAATGACTTTATATGACCCTGTAAATAACTGATTCATTCCCATCAGTGAACATGCTGTGCATCTTGTTATTAAATCAAGAGTAGGCAACCAGTGGTTCTCCAGATGTTTTTGGAATACTATTCCCAATATCCTCAACAGCTGGCTGAGGATGAAGAAAGATGTAGTCCAACAACAGCTGGACAGTCATAGGCCGCCCACTCCTGTGCTACAGACTAAAAAAAGGCTGTTATCCACCATGCTTTACTACCACCTAGCTGGTATTTTATGGGCAGCCAGTTAAAAATTGGTCAAGAATAATATATCAGCAATAGGATAACATTATTCAGACCTGACACAGTGTTTCATTAATTTTAGAGAAAGATAAATCTATGTGCTTTGGAATGTAGAATATATACTGTATATATTTATTTAAGCAACATTTTCTTTTTTAGATATTTTTACATTCAATATTGTTTTTTAACTATATATTTTTTGCCCAAACTGACCTCAATAATATATTTTTAACTAAATAATACCTCAGACACCTGTAATTATTTTGTTTTGTAGGCCACACAGCTATTGCATTCCTGACTCACAGTTTGTGAAATTATTGCTAGTATTCTTCTCTAGCCTTCCAATTGTTCCTGCTACAAATGATTTCCTGTTAACCCCTTGGATGCTTGAGAGCTCGCTAGAATATACGGGGTTAAGAGACACAAATATCCTTGATGCCCTTCATTTCTTTTTACTTGCTGTTAAACAGCTGTGACTTGGCCCAGTCTGTGCTCATAAACAGCTGCGCAACATACACATTCTATGTGTCTGGTAATGCCAGGGTACATCTGGGCACCAATGTGCTTGTTTTCCCTCCGGGAAGAGCTCTGCTCACCCAGTTTCTTTGTGCTTCTCAGATTATCTTATGTGCTATTTTAAACCTATCTTTTCTTAGGCAGATTTCATATCTGCTGAAATTCCCCTCAGGGACTGAGAAGAGGCATTATATTGTGCACTGGAAAGGCTCCTAATTGGCCCATTACACTGTTTGGCTCCCAACCAGGCCATTCATTTTATGATTTTGCAGAAGATCAGGTGATAAAATGATTTGGATGGACATTTTTCCTTTCCGTAAGTGGTGAAGCTGGCATTATCTGATAACTGTGTGCAAGCTGCTTGCCTGCCACAGAAACATACATTCTAAATGGCTCTAGAATAGGCTGGTGGGCATACAGATATAAATCTAACCTTAACACACAGTGTTAACTAATCCTAATGGGAACATGATATGTAATACTAACAGAAGGACAAATTCCACAATGCAACAACTAGCAGTTCTGTTTCCAGAAGATAACTGGTAAGATATAATTCAGAGTGCTAGCCATTTCTTATTTTTAAGAAGAGGTTTAAGGAATAGTTAGGTTGGAGCACAACTAGAGCAACACCTGTACCATAAGGAAACAATATAACTATCCCTAAATACACATCAAATTAATTAAAGTGATGAATCCATTGGATACTATATGTCCTTTGTCTTTAGCTTCATGTTGTCTCACAGATTTCCCCTGTCATATGCCATTGGGCTGCATTTTCAGAATCAAAAATGGAATAGGTCTGGAGCAAACCAACTACCTATAGGGGAGAAGGAATATCTCCCATTGATTTAAATGGGAATTTGAAAATCCCCTTTAGAACAATGAAAATTTTGAATTCTCACTGCAGCTTGTTGGCCCCACACTTACTACAGTTTTTTCTTAATATCTACAATTAAATGGGGAAATGTATTTCATGAACAAGTAATCCAAGTTAGTATTTATATAACAAAATCTTTGCTTTATTCTGTATTTCCAAAATCTCATCCTAAACTTGCTTCACTAATTGGTGCAAACTGTTTTATACAATCAACTGAATACTTGTTTGTGCAAGCTTGTAATGAGTGATATCATTGAAGCTAATGTAATGGGTTTAGTTCCATCTCTCCTTTATTTGAAAAGGCTCCTGTGCAATCACTGTTTGAGACTCCCATTAAGATTGCTTAAAGTAGAACTGTTGCCTTGAATTTGCTGGCATGCATGAAGACTTCTCTCAAAATTGTCTACATAATATGTTAGCCAGAATATCAGCACATGCATAATTTAGGATCTATTCATATTTGTACTTCTGTATGGTGCCTCTCTATATGCTAATTTATGCAAATTACGCTTTTAACCCTTTGAATGCAAGAGTGGTAAACAACACATTCCTTTGCACTCAAAGGGTTAATTGCCACATAGAGATTAATTAGCATTACGAAGAGAGACTTTCACTTTCACTTTTTCCAGACATATCTAATAAATTACCTATCTGCCAGACTTTGGGCTAGCATAGGCAGTCCTGCCTAAATTTCTCAACTATGCAAACATATTCAAGATGACAGGTCAACTTCAAGCAAATAAGGTCCCCCTGCTCTGCACAAGGACTGAATGACTAGCTCAACAGATAGATTTTAGCCCTCTGGTGTGAAATATAGAATCTGTTTTAGACATATACACGTAGTACATGGCATTTAAGTGCTTATAATTTTAGGTGTTTACATTCATTTAATTAAAAAGGCAATAACGAGTTACATTAAATAGAAATGTATATGTTGTAAATCCCTATTGCCCCTTTAAGAAACCACTACTTAAACCTCCAATTTAAATACAGGAAAGGGTTACCATTAGCACTCAGAATAATATTACTTTCACATACAAGTCACTAGAAAATTATAGTTATTGTACAGTACTTTGCAAAGGCATATATACAAACTTAAAAAGAGCATAGTACACTTATTACTGGAATGACATAATTTACACAGACATATACAATTAAATATACAGTATACACAACAATATACCAATATATTTATACATATAGATATAGTTGAATTATTTATTGTATTTAGCATTGTCAAGTTTCATTGGCTTCAGTTAAATTAGGAAAATAATATGCAGCTTGTACTTAGCTTTACATTCCAATTTCCCAAACAGGTGATGGTTTTGTATCAGTTTATAACGTCAATGAAAACTAATTGATGCTGATGTATTAATCTTTTTGCTGCCAGAGAGGTATTCGATGAATTGTGTTCCAAAGCATTGTATACCTCTTTGACACTCAATGGGTTAAGAGGAATTAGAGCAAACAGCACCACTGGGGACAAATATATTCTCCTCCCGTTTCCATTAATTGAAATGGGGCTGTTAACCCCTTGTATGCTAGCGAGGTCGCCAATGTATTGTGAAGCAGTGCAATGGAGACTATCAGATTTGTAGTTCAGGAGTAATTGAATGATAAAGTATCCCACTCCCGCTCTTTTTACTGATGTAACACTGCTCACCTCAGAGCAGCAAGACTGTCCAGATGGATCACAGAGAGGGACAATCATCAATGAGCATAAGGAAAAACCTGTCAAGGGGGGCAGGGTTTTCATTGTTCTCACAGTAAGAAGACTGTCCCTTGCTGTGACCTGTGCGGTCAAGTGACCAGAGTCCACATCTGAGGGGAGATGGCTTACTCTAGGTAAAAGGCACGGGAGTGGGATACTTTATAATTCAATTACTCTTGAACTGCAACTCTGACAGTATTGAAATGACTCTCTCTTTATGGAGCAAATACTATGAAGATTGATTGGAGCTGCTATTATTTTGAAACATTACTATCCCTTTAAAGTCCCATTTCAATCAATGGAAATGTTTACTGACTCCTATGGTGCAGGTGGTTTGCCTCAGAATGGCTCCAGTTCTTCTTATAGAATATTTAGCTCCTTGGAGACACCTCTAGCGTGCAATAGGATTAAAGTTCTTAACCCTTTGATTGCCAGATGGGTAATAGAGGAATTGCTTCGCAACGCATTGGATACCCCCTGGCATTCAAAGGGTTAAACCAGTAGGGCACTTTAAGCATCTCCAGTTTATTGTTCTATAATGTTTTGAGTATGTCTCTAGCATCCAAGGGGTTAAACTGTCAAAATACATTCTACTCAAATAAATGAGTTGTGACTGATATACTAAGGAGCACCCATGCCATTCTGGGGTGAACCACTTACACACTGGGGGCAAATAAAAAAGCCTAAATACCCTTTGATTTAAATGGGACTTTTAACCCCTTGAATGTTACAGAAGTCTCCAACCTATTGCATAGCAATGTGATTGAGGCCTTTCTAGCATTCAAGGGATTAAAAGCCTCATTTAGCTCCTTAAGGACCAGAGTGGGTAAGCGATGCTTTGCATACCTCACTGGTCCTTAAAGGGGAACTACCACCCCGCAATAACTTTACCTTAAATCAGTCTTCATCTGGCGACTAGCCGCTTAGTAGCGCTAGTCGCCAGAAATATTACCCGGTTCAAAAGATTTTTGCCTTTTTCTGATGGTCACAGGAGCAGGAAGCACAGACATCTCGTCACAGTGACGTCCGTGCGCCTGCGCTGTCAGACCCTTTTGAGCCAGCCGGGGTGGTAGTTCCCCTTTAAAGGGTTATAGCAATGGGGATTTTTATTTATCCCTATAGTACAGTTTGTGCTAAAATAGATAAAATTCTTCCTAGTACATAAACTTCACTGAGCTGTAATATAGTTGGTGCTAGCAGTCATTTTGAAAATGAAACGAGAAAATAGCTAAAAATACTGATATAAAGTATCACTGTCCTTCCTTCTACAATTTGTATATTTTGTGGGTTACCAACACAACAAATCGACCCTGAGTTGTAATAGTTCCATATCCACTAAAGTGCTTTCTGTACTTAAATAGATAAATAAATAAATACATTGAATAAACCACACATTGATCCCAGGGCCAGATTTCCAATTATGTTAAGTAGGCAGTTGCTAGAGGGACACATTTTGAGAGGAGCCTCAGATGTGCTGGTAAAATTCTGAGATGTAGGTATGATCAAACCAATCCCAATGCCCCCCTCAACACATCGGCTACTGGATTAGGTTGTCAATTTATTTACTGCGTTGTATACCCTATTACTGGTAATTGTTAACCCCTTTGATGCTACAGAGGTCTTCAATGTGGGCCTTTCTATCATTGTAATTTTAACTTATTTTAATTGTCTGTGCCATACAAAAGTTGTAAAAGCTGGAGAATATGGATTTGTGACAAGTAGGTATGACCATGGGTGAATCCAAGGACACCTAGGAAACCCTGTCTGGCTCTGAATAACCTAGATGTAGCAAACTTATTTCATGTCACTTGAGATATATCTCTTTGCTGTGGTATTCTATTGATATGACATGGTTCATTATGCAGGGGAAGTTAGTCAATTTGATGAATAGGTCCTCAAAGAAAAACACAACAATGGATATGTGGCATAAAATATTGCTATATATAAGCTGAGGCCAAAATCCATAATGTATAATGTATACAAGAGAGAAAGTCATCTTAATAAGCACCTACAACTGATTGGCTGTTGCTTACAGCTGTGGTTGCTGATTGGGTCTCTCAAACTCCTCAGTGCACAGAAATGTATGATCCAGGTTTAACTGGGCAACATTCTACTCTACATTCTATTATCATTTATATGCATTATAAATATTACTGTAATAATCTATTAAGCATTAACATATTCAAGAATTAAAGGAATATTAACCCCCTCTCACACCTAACCAATAATAATGCTGGTGAGATGGCACAACCAGGGTTCTGTCAACCTCTTGCTGCTGCTTTATTGGGATTGGATCCTCAACTTTAACCCACAATGCTGATCTCCGTCCTCCATCTCAGGAGACCTTCTTGTCTTACTGTCTTACTGAATTTCAAGTGAACAATGAGGAACATATATGAAGAAATTCTGGGACAAAAAAGCTGCACAATAATCAAGCCCTCTGGAGAATAAAGGGGTTTCCAGGGAATTGATTCAAAAATGAATAACCCTTTCAGTGCCAGAGGGGTATGCGACACATTGCATACACTTCTGGGACTGAAAGGGTTAAAGGTGTAAATATCTCTCTCTCTCTCTCTCTCTCTCTCTATATATATATATATATATATATATATATATATATATATATTAAAGAACAGGAGCAATTCTGAAGCTAACCAACAACACCACAGAAGAGAAAAGAATCTAATTTCCAGTGATTCAAACAGGACTTTTGACCCCTGAAGTCCTGCAGGGTCTCCAAAGCATTTCTTTGCAATACATTGAAGACCTCTCAAGGAGTTAAAAGCCACGTTTATATAATTGTACATTTTCCTTTATCCCCTGTTGTAAACTTGTTTTGCTGTAGAAATGAGTTCACATTTTAAAAGATCACACTCAAAAGAGCATGCGACCATTTAATACATTAACCATGTAGCCTGCATAAAAATGGAGACATGAGAATCTCGCACTGCATGACAGTGCAAGATTCTTATGTTGCCTAGTGAATGGTCGCATAGAATAATTATACAGCCGGTGATTCTGCTCATCTTCCAGTCCCAGCAACTCCATTCCATTTGAGCCTTAACATTTTTTGTCTTTTTTTTTTTTTAACTTTCTGCCACGGCAGCCTCCTTCCACAGCTTTATGAACAGGCTATTAAACCAACCCCCCTACACAAATATGTATATTAGCAGCACCTGCCTCTCTCTCTCCTCTTCTCTGCGTGCAGAATTACAGGAAAGATAGGAACATGCAGAGAATGGGAGAGAGAGGCAGGAGTGGCTCACATATGTATTTGTATAGGGGTTTTGGATTAACAGCCTGTTCATAAAGCTGCGGAAGGAGAATGTCTCAGCAGAAAGTTAAAAAAAGGACAAAAACTGTTAAGTCTCAAATGGAATAGAGTGGCTGGGACTGGGAGGTGAACAGAATCACCAGCTGTATAATTATTCTATGCGACCATTCACTAGGCATCATGAGAATCTCGTGCTATCATGCACTGCGAGATTCTCATGTCACCATTTTTATCCAGGTGACATGGTTAATACCGTAGAAATGCACCTCTTTAGCTTATTTCATTGCACCTTAAAAGTCCAAATTTCATCAAAGAAATAATATTTTTTAGATTCTTTTTGATATGTATGGTTAAGTTGTTTAACCCCAGAAATGCTACAATTATGTATTTATACATGTCCCACTATCTCTGTTATATATTATAGTTTTTCTATCCATGCTACAGAGATTGTGTTCACCTGAAATCTGGACAATGGGACAAGGATAACTCCTGAAATGACTGTCAAAAAGAAGCAATGCATGACTGAAAAGAAGAGGACCGATCCTAAAGGAAACTCCTTTCCCCTTACAAGATGATAGGACCTGCAATGCATGCCATATCTATTGCAATATATGGAAAGCTGGGGGTGGGAGGAGGTGGGGGTTGTCTACAAAGAGGCATAGTTTCCCTTTAAGATGATTTAGATTATCAGGGTGCTGCTTAGATTGATTTAAGGCATGAATCGTAACTCGGGCTAGTGCATGAGTCACTGAGAATAAAACACCATGGAACATTATTCAGCACGGCATGCTAGATGAAACCAAAAGCACCACTGGGAAAAAATAAAACTCCCATTGATTTGAACTGGACTTTTAACCCCTTGAATGCTACTGAGGTCTCAACACATAGCTAAGCAATGTGTTGGAGACATCCCTACATATTTGGGAACATTCTTCTTTGGTGCCCCTGGAGGGGGCTCATGGGCTTGGAATTGAAGCGTCTAAATTATGTGACTCTTGGCATAAGGTGGGTGGAGCTTAATTGGGTGGGTGGGGTTGATACTAGACAGGGTGGGATTTGATTCTAGAATGGGTGGGAAGTGGGAGGAACAGAGGGAAAAGTAGGCAGAATTATGACAAGTGGAAGGAGTAACATTTGAAACTCACCAAAGTCAGACAATGAGCCTCTGTCCCCAGAGAGATAATAAATAACTCTAAAAACTGGAGTTTCCAGGGCAGATATGGAGATTTCCCAGTAATGCCTCCCTAGTATTCATTGTGCTAAAAGTTCCATGCGACATCAATGAGAACTTTAAGAATGTTTGTTCTACCCTATGGTGTAGCTGATTTGATCTAGAACTGCACCATGTTAGTTTGCTGAATGTGGTCCCATGGTATTGACAATAAGAAACTTTTGAGAAGAAATAATATGGTGTTTATGAAAATTCCAAGATTCCCTACAGCCTTTGTCACATTTTGAGTAACTTACTGCAAATCATATTGACAGACAGGTTGTGGTCTTTGAACATTCAACAAGGCAATATTCTCATACTGGAATTATGCCTGAACTTTAAGCCTCTGTTCAGTTTAACCTATAGTATAACTGAATAATGCCCTTAGCACAAGCTGGAAGCTGTGGAGTTAAAGGGATACTAATGTTTCATTATGAGGTAAAAAAAACCCAGGCAAAATATTTCAGTGCTTTTGCTGCTAAGTAAAACAAAGATATACTCACTTCTGTGAGATGCTTCCTTAAAACGATATTACTACTCAAAATTATTTAATTTTTTTAAATTAAATTCATGAAAAGTAGCCACTAGGTAACACTGTTGCTATTGCTTTCTATAGAGCATTGCAGAAGATTACTAGAAGTTTTCCAGAAAAAGAAAAAATACATTTTTTTTGGTATGATTTGTGCTGTAGTAACTTTTGAAAGTCCTGATAAAGGTGCATTAAGACTGGACCAGTTGAAGAGAATTTTTGTAATATATATTTTACTAAGTAGGAAAATCCCAACATATGTAATCTGTTTGTGATTTCATGAAAGAAACCTTCCTTTACCTTTAAATGGACCCCATGACCTAAAAACAACTTTGGTGACTTTGTATGAGCTTTCAAAATCACCTGTATCTAGTATTAGCTATTTTATTATTAATATTTGTAAATTATGCTAATTAAGTAATGTTGTGCAGGCACTTCCTGTCTTAACCACATATTAACCCCTCTACTCACTGACATTAAACCCTTTAATTGCTAGGGGAGGTGGGCAAGGCATTGCTGAACATTTCCACAGAGTGAAGAAGGTAATGTTGGGTTAAGACATAGCATGTCTAGACACAAGACATGGCATGCCCTAATCAGCATAATCTCTAAATCTAAATAACTAAAAATCTCATTTTCCAAATAACAATATGTCTGATAAAACATATAGGTTTTTATGTTAAAGTGTCTCTTTTCGTCACAGGAGGAAGATTCTTTTGACGAGAGAAATCAACATCATAAAACATCCTTATTCTCCTTTGTAAATGACATCTTGAATATACATGTATGGATTGTCTCTTTACTTCAATAAACATCACTGGTGCTTAAAAGTTTGCATTACAGAACTCGGTAGGTAATGCAGCTTTATCAAAGTGCTGTTATAAACATCTAAGGGTTAAAGTCATGCCAATGTTGTAGTAAAGAAAGTCTAACTAAATTTGATCTAAACTATCTGTGCAGTGCAACAGAGGCTTAGACATCAGGAAGAGATATGCAAAAATGAACTATTCTGAAGTAAACCATCTGCACTATAGTGGACAAATTAAAACTGACATTGATTTAAATAGGTGGTTGTAATCTCTTGGATACTAGCTAGGTCTGCAACGGATTGTTTTGCAATGCGTTGAGACCTCTCTAGCATACTTGGGGGGAGATTCAATAAGCAGTGATAAAGAGGTGATAAAGTTGTGGTGACCTCCAGTTTATCACTTCTCCAGTTCCTATGCTATTCTATGGGGCCTATTCACTAAGATCTCCAGAGCTGATGAATACTTAGTGCATAGGCTCCATAGAATAGCATAGGAATTGGAGAGGTGATAAATTGGAGCAGTCATCACCACTTTTCCACCTTTATATCACAGCTTAGTGAATCTCCCCCAAGGAGTTACATCAATAAGAAATTGGGGAATATTTATTTGTTCCCTATGATGCTGATGGTTTGCTGCAGAATTGTACATCATTTGCATAGTACATCAGCTTTAGTATGTATATTGCTCTGTAGACTTCATTCTACACCTACCTGGGATTTAAAGTTTTATATATCGTGTTCACATGTACTCTTGACTTAAATACTTGGAAGTATGAATATACATTATCTGAAAGTTCATGTAACAGGACCATTTACCAAAAGTCCATGGAATCAATAGCTTTTTTAAAATGAATATATAACCAATTGTAATTTCCAGATTACTGAAGAAGAAACTGAATGCATCAATGAGTAAAATTAAATCTTGGTCTCTGCTTACAGTGTATTTACATAGATTTTGTAGGGAGATGCCTTTGACAGCGTCATATACTATAATTTGCAAAAAAATAAATTGTAATTGTGTTTGACATTGTCACTGGAGAAATCAGAGAACAGGATCACAGTTCTGATTCAGGAGTTGTTGCCATGGCATAGCCAGTACCGTAACGTCCATTAGATCCGCCACCCAAATCCAGGGGGGAGGCATTCTCTGGGCCCAGGTATGAGCGGTGAGTGGGCATTGGAGATGGTGTTTCACTAGGCACTTTGCTCAAAATAAATCGTGTTTCATCATTATCTTCTAAGTTGGAAATATCCTTCATCATTCGACCTTTCTTGTAAGACACAGACAGTCTATTGGATCCATCCGGGATGAGTTGGAATTGCCAGAGAATGAACACAACAGGAACTGGCAAGATTGCTAGTATTATAAGAGAGATAAGGATGGAAAGAGCCCATGTAGGGTACAACAAAAATTGCTCTTCAGCCTGGAAAATAAAGGAAGAAATGATTTCCCATAATACAAAACAACAACTGTGGTTGATGTATTTGGTCATAATTCAAGTTTTAAATCACCTAACTTGACATTCCTTTTTCCTAGTGAAAGTTTTTCATCTACCAACCCCCTTCCTCACATACACTTATAGTTATAGCAGAAATTGCAATAGCATTCTTCAATAGATATACTTTCTGCTTTTATTTGCCATTGGCTACATAAATGAGAGTTAATATAAATACAAAATAAGAGCCAAGATGCACTGAATGTAAGCAAGGGCTCAGGATGGAGAGGTTGTGTTGGATCTGTGTCTAAAGCACATCACCAATATTTACTAACATGTCTGTCATAGTATCTCCGTCACTCCGCCACCAATCCGCCATTAACGCCTTTGCCAGTTTTATGATTTTGATTATAACACATTGACAATGGCTCATTTCCAGATGGAAATGCAAGCTAATGAGCCATCGTGGTATGCATGTGGGTGGGTTTGTATGTCTTTATATGCATTAAGCTCCAATAGCAGCCTTTGCTGAGAGTCCACAGTCCCAACATCGTCAGCCTCAGGTTGGTGATGTTGGAATCAGAGACAAGAAAAAAACACTACACATATGTTAAATAACAAAGGAGGAGAGAGTTCCACTCTTAGACTTAATATATATCTATATCTATCTATATATATATATATATATATATATATATATATATTAGATTTATGTATTTGTTATTTTATATATATACTAGTTGAACAGTCCGTTACACGGGCCACAGTGCCTCTTGCAGCCGGTCGCGGGGCAGTCACGCGCGATAGAGACTGCCCGCGCCACTTCTGATACAGAGCTGGACGCTCCTTCGGAGTGCCCAGCTCTGTATCAGCCGCGGCGCGGGCAGTCTGTATTGCACATGACTGCCGCACGCACAGCAGTGTCTACTGCGCATGTCCGGCATTACACACAACTTAGCGAATTATTATATAGGATATATATATATATATATATATATATATATATATATATATACAGAAAATAACAAATACATAAATCTAATCCAAAACAGTCAAATGAAAATAATATCAAAAACAGAGATTAACACTTTGAATGCCAGCGGAGTGCATGATGCATTGTTTGAGATGTGTTGCTACCCCACTAGCATTCAAAGGGATCATTTAAATGTTTTATTTTATTTTCATATTGGTGTTTTTGAACGTGTAAAGGGATACGTATCTCATACATCTATTGAAGCTCTTTGTGGTGCTAAAGTCATAGTGGATCCTCTCTGCTCCTCCACCTAGTAGGTGAGGAAGGAGAGAGGATGCTCTCCAAGTTCAGGGCTGTTGGATTGCTGGCGATGTGTAAGCGAAGGCATCCCTTCCACATAGCCAGCAGACCAACAGCCTTGCATGTAAATTGGGATATTGGACCACCTTCCCATACATACTTAATTCTTAGTGCATATGATGATGTGTGTCTCCATAGCTAAGGTGATATGCTCACCACATATCTCCAGATACACATCACCATATCATTGCCCCTTAGGGCATTTTGACTCTGTTTTTCAACTCCACCAGAAGGCTCCAACAGACAGCTGAGTCCCAGTATAATTCAAAAAGGTGAGTAAATTACTATTCATCAAGATGTACCTGCTGTAAGATACCACAATTTTAAAAAAATTAGGATCCATAGACAATGGCTGACCATTGTCCATGGATCCAGGGGTGTAGGAACCTGGGAGGATGCATCCCCCCCAGTAAATCATGCAGGGGACAGAAATCCCCCCCAGGCACTAGGTTGCACTGGACAGGGAGGCACAGGCTCTGGGTGACTGGCAGCGCTCACTCCTGCCGGTCACCTCCTTGTAGCATGGCCGAGCAGAGTGGACCGTGGGTAGAAGAGCTTCTGTATTCTGTACCCTGGTCTGACAGGAAGCTGCTCGCCGAGCGCAACGAGCAGTTTCCTGTCAGATGGGTAGAGGATCAGAAGCTCCTCTACCACAGTCTGCTCAGCCACGCTACAAAGAGGTAACGAGGGGCTCGGGGGCAAAGTGACACACAGGGGGGCTAAAGAGACACACAGGGGGTGCAGTAAAAATGCTACCCCCCAGATTTGTGGGGGTTCCTATGCCTCTGCATGGATCCTAATAAATATTTTTTAAAGAATTTAGTAATTCATAAAAATTACTTTTAAATCTGCTGTTGAACATTTAAAAGTGTTATTGATGTCAGTCTTGATTGCCAGAGAGTTATTGTGCTGGATATCTCTCTGACATTTAAGAGGCATAAAACACAACCCTTTTGATATTAGTTTTATTATCCCACCTATCTCCCATTTCTCTGAGGTCAGCTAAGGAACTAACACAGTGACCCTACTGAGTGAGCTAGGGTTTCCAACAGTAACCCTGCAGATGGAACAGACTTTAATCTTTCTGATGTAGACTTGTAAACCAAGCAGTAGGTTCAACGAGGAACAGAGATTTCCTAAATTCTTTACAAGGATTATCTGTTAGTCAGTTAGTAGAAGAGCCAACTAGGAAGGAAGCCATACTAAATGTATTATTTAAGAATGGAAACTTAGTATCAGATGTATCTGTAGGAGCGTGTTTGGGCTCCAGTGATCATCGATCAGTGTAGTTTAATATAAGGACAGGGGCTGAGTTGTGCCACACTAAAACAATGGTTCTAGATTTTAGAAAGTCTAAAATGGAAACCTATTTTTATAAGTTTTTAACAGCATGGAGATCTTTAGATGGAGTCCAGGAGAAATGGTATTATCTAAAATGTGTTTTATTAAAGGCAACAGAGCATTTCATTGGACCTGTCAGTAGCAGTAAATGAAAAAGAAAAGCACTGTGGTACTCTGCAGAAGTGGCAAATAAAGGAAAAGAGAAAAAAGTAGAAATTAGGAAATATAAGCAGATGCAGCAGGAGGAAGATAGGTAGCTGTACAAGGCTAGGCTAAAATTAGATGTGCACACACAGAAGAGAAAATTGCCCAGCCAAAAAAAGGAGGAGGGAACATTTATTAGTTATATAATTGAAAGGAGGAAAATTAAACAAGGAATAGTCAGACTGAAGACAAAAGATGGAAGTTATGTAAATGAGGATAAAGGTCAAGCTGACTGTTTCAATAAATAATTCTGTTCAGTTTTCACAGAGGTAGGCTGAAGGAAAGGAACCTCAGTTAGAAAAACAAAATAGCAAGACATGGAAAGCATGCATGTTTTAGAGGAAGAAGTTCTATTTCAACTCTCAAAGGTAAACACAGATAATCAGTGGGACCAGATGGGTTATTAAAAGAACGTAAGTGTTGACAGGAGTAGTTCCAGAAGATCTGAAGGTAGCAAATGTAATACCGATTCACATAAAAGGTAGCAAGGAAGAGTCTAGCAACTACAGACCAGTAAGTCTTACATTAGTAGTGGGAACATAAATGAAAACCATGTTAAAGGAATTGTTAAATATCTGAATTTAAATGGCTTGCAAGATTCCAAAAACCACATCAGGGAGATCTTGTCAAACTAACCTCATTGATTTATTTGACTGGGTAACTAAAATAATAGGCCAGGGGGCAGCAGAAGATATAGCTTATCTAGATTTCAGTATAGCATTTGACATTGTTCCTCATAGTGAACTCATGAAACGGACAATAATGTCCCAGAAAAATATTTAGCATTTTGTTGTGCTTAAAAAGCTGAACTGAATGC
Organism: Rhinophrynus dorsalis; assembly: GCA_037306005.1. Lineage (NCBI taxonomy): Eukaryota > Metazoa > Chordata > Amphibia > Anura > Rhinophrynidae > Rhinophrynus > Rhinophrynus dorsalis. The sequence goes on along the minus strand of CM074719.1, from coordinate 287,120,558 downwards.
AAAAGTCCCTATCTCTCAAACCGCTATGGTTTGAGAGATATATGCATTAAAAGTCTGACATTACAGCTGACAGCAGGAGATCCGTGTCGGCCGACACAAGAAGGCTCTTCAGCAGAGCTGCAATTGCGTTATTTAAAATGAATTACTTCATTGGAATGTTCTACAAAGTGTGCTTGCAAACCAGGCACACTTTGTAGACCTTTCCAATTAAGTCATTCTTTTTAAATAACACAATTGTGGCTCTGCTGCAGTCAGGGAAAGGGGAGGAGGGAACTTTGAATGCATTTATCTCTCAAACCATAGCGATTTGAGAGATAGGGGTTTTTGCATCCAATTCAACTTTTTAAGGAATACAAAAAGCTAAATATTTTTTCTGGGACATTACTGTCCCTTGAATAAATTGCATTGTTTGGATTTGGATGTAGAAACAGTTGAATGGACAAGGCAGCAGCTGAGTGACAGAAGACAGAGGTTTGTAGTCAATGGAGAATATTCAGATGAAGGTCGTATTAGTAGTGGAATACCTCAGGGATCTGTACTGGGTCCTATTCTTTATAATATTTATATTAGTAATATTGCAAAAGGTCATCAAGGTAAGGAATGCCTTTTTTGCAGATGATACAAAGATTTGCAACAGGGTAGGGAAATGCAAGCAGGGTGCTGGGTTGTATAGCAAGGGGCATTACTAGCAGAAAAATGGAGGTGGTCATGCCACTCTACACACCTCACCTAGGCTATTGTGTACAGTACTGAAGACCTAATCTCCAGAAGGATACAGATACTCTTCAGAGAAGGACTACTAAAATGGTACATTTACAGGATAAAAGACTAAAGGGTCTGAACATGTATAGCTTGGAGGAGAGAAGAGAAATATGGGACATGATAGAAACATTCAAATATATGAAGGAATTCAACAAAGGGCAGGGCGGAAGTACCTTTCAATACAATAAAAATGTTAGAACAAGAGGCCATAGTCTAAAACTAGAGTGACAGAGGTTTAGATGTAATGAAAGAAACTTTTACTTCACTGAGAGGGTGGCAAATAAGTGGAACTGCCTAGTGGTAGTGGTTAATACTGTGAGGGAATTAAAGCATGCATGGGATAGGCATAAAGCTGTCCTTAACATGAGATAAGACAAAGGACCAACATAAGGTTTGAGGTTTTTATGGTAGGAAAAATGGGTAGACTAGATGGGCAGAATGGTTCTTATCTGCAGTCAAATTATATGTTTCTATCTTTCTCCAAATAATTGTATTGAACATAAAAAATACAGCAAAATGACTCAGAGATGGATTTTAAATACTGTTTGTTCACTTGTCAGTCAGCAGTTCTTTTCAGTTTCCTTCAGTGCTCAAAAGGCTGACATCACTGAAGTGGGAGGAAGGGGGAGAATAAAAATGTAATAACTTAAAAAGGCTGCATTTCAAAGCCTTAGATTGACATAACTGACACTTAAATATTGAACAACATATTTAAGTAAATGTGTTTTCAAGCTTTATTGTCCCTAACAGAAGCTATGGACATTACATGAAAAAAGTGACAGGGGAATTTTTCCCTTACAACACAGTCAGCAAGAATAATGGACTAAGATGAACTGGAACAATTCTGGGGCAAATAATCTACAGTATAAGGATTAAATAAAAATTCCAACTTATTTAAATGGGGCTTTTAACCCCCTGAACGCTATAGAGGTATCCAGTGCATTTCTTTCAAGAGTTTGTAAGAACAATTTAAATCTTTACATATTTTGGGGATTTTTTTTTATTTGCCCCCTATTATTCTTGGTTTACTCCAGACTTGCTCCAATTGTAAGATAGCCTCAGTACGTACCCGCATCTATTCAAGAATCTGGTACTATTAATACCTGCACTGTAATGTCTATTTTAAATATATTTTTATGAAAGTATTTACAATGCAAAGAATGAATATATGTATATATATATATATATATATATATATATATATATATATATATATATATATATATAAGTAAGGTCTGTGAAGACCGAAACGTTGACCCTGTATTTTGCTACATTTGATTGAATTAATGTGTAACTGGGCAGTTTGAACTTACAAGAGTGAGTGATTTCCACCATTTTGTTTTGTGTATATATATATATATATATATATATATTTATATATATATATATATATAGAGAGAGAGAGAGAGAGAGAGAGAGTGCAAAAGTTTTAGGCAGGTGTGAAAAAATGCTGTAAAGTAAGAATGCTTTCAAAAATAGACATACTAACAGTTCAACATTATCAATTAACAAAATGCATAGTGAGTGAACAGAAGAAAAGTAAATCAGTGACCACTCTGCCTTCAAAACATCATCAATTCTAGGTACACTTGCACAAAGGATTTTATAGGCATATAGTCAGGTGTATGGTTAATCAATTATACAAAACAGGTGCTAATGATCATCAATTTAATATGCAAGATGAAACACAATCATTAACTGAAATAGAAATAGCTGTGTACTAGGAATAAAACTGGGTGAGGAACAGCCAAACTCAGCTAACAAGGTGAGGTTGCTGAAGACAGTTTAATGTCAAAAGTCATACACCATGGCAAGCTGAGCACAACAAGAAGACACAATGTGGTAGTTATACTGCATCAGTAAGGTCTCTCCCCGGCAGAAATTTCAAGGCAGATGGGGGTTTCCAGATGTGCTGTCCAAGATGTTTTGAAGAAGCACAAAGAAACAGGCAACGTTGAGGACCATAGACACAGTGGTTAGCCAAGGAAACAGTGCAGCATCTGAAGGATACATCATGCTTACTTCCCTTCTAAATCATAAGATGTCCAGCAGTGCCACCAGCTCAGAATAGGCAGAAAATAGTGGGACCCTGGTACACCCATCTACTGTCCAGAGAAGTCTAGTGAGAGGTGGTCTTCATGGAAGACTTGCGGCCAAAAAGCCATACCTCCGATGCAGAAACAAGGCCAAGTGACTCCACTATGCACGAAAACACAGAAACTGGGGTGTAGAAAAATGGCAGCAGGTGCTCTAGATTGATGAGTCAAAATCAGAAATATTTGGCTGTAGCAGAAAGAAGGCAGTTTGCTTGCTGAAGGGCTGGCGATCGGTACAAGAATGAGTATCTGCAGGCAACAGTGAAGCATGGTGGAGGTTCCTTGCAAGTTTGGGGCTGCATTTCTGCAAATAAATTTGGGGATTTGGTCAGAATTAATGGTATCCCCAATGTAGAGACATACAGGCAGAATCTTATCCATCATGCAGTACCGTCTGGGAGGAATCTGATTGGCCCCAAATGTATTCTGCAGCATGACAATGACCCCAGACATACAGCCAAAGTCATTAAGAACTATCTTCAGTGTAAAGAAGAACAAGGAGTCCTGGAAGTGATGTAATGGCCCCCACAGAACCCTAATCTCAGCATCATTGAGTCTGGCTGGGATTATATGAAGAGAGAGAAGCAACTGAGGCTGCCAAAATCCACAGACGAACTGTGGTTAGTTCTCCTCCAAGATGTTTGGAACAACGTAAACCCAGAGTTCCTTAAAAAAAGTGTGCAAGTGTACCTAAAAGAATTGATGCTGTTTTGAAGGCAAAGGGTGGTTACACCAAATATTGATTTTATTTTGATTTTTCTTCTGTTCAATCACTATGATTTTGTTAATTGATAAAAATAAACTATTAATTATTTTGATGTTATTTTGATATTATTATTATTTTGAAAGCATTCTTACTTTACTGCATATTTTCACACCTGCCTAAAACTTTTGCACATTAATTAATATATATATCCCTGAGGAAGTATATTTTTTATACAAAAAGCATAGGACTGGTCTCTATCACCCCGCTGTGCCTATTGACCCCCTATTGCTTTGACACATATTGATGGGAGGTGTTGTGGACTATATGTCTGCCTGAGAGCTGGAGATCCCTGCCCGCTGTTAATAACTAAAGATCAAGACAACAACAGGTCCATTGCTGAGACCGAGATCCTGGGAACATAGTTCCAGAATCGGGAGGAGAGCAATCAACTAAAGCTTCCAAGCTCATTGTGCTTCTAACATACAACTTTGTATATTGTATACGCATTTTGATTTTTTCAGTGAATTCACTGTTTTTATAGCGTTATTAGCCCCTTTGGATGCAAAGGGACTATTTATTAGAAGTTATTCTAGGTGTATTTTATCCCACCTGCATTTACTTTATTAAATGTATTATTTATTCCTACTAGCGCTCTCCCTCTCTTTTTCTTTCTCTCTCTCTTTCGCTATATATATATATATATATATATATATATATATATATATATATTTTTTTTTTTTTTTTTTTTTTTTTCCCCTAAAGAACAGATATAATTTATATTAAACCTGTAAGTAACAATATTAAAATTTAAATGTTACACTTACCTAAATAATAACTTTAGACCTTAAAAATGTAAACTAGTTTATATTCACCAAAATTACTATATTTATCAAGCTCCCATTGTTCTAAATTTTGTATTCAGTCTTTCTAGCATATAAATATGTGGTAAATTGTATTAATTTTTTTGTCCAGGTTATTCTATTTGTCCTCCAGTTTTTACCTATTAATAATCTTGTACTTAAATAATTATAATTTATCCAATTTCGTATATATGCTTACCCAGTAGGGCTATATATCTATATTGAAAATTTAATTTAAAGGGGATCTCTCACCTATATATAAGTAATGCTCATTAGTTAGAGCATTTATCCAAAACATTTAAAACGTTGTTCATTTAAAAAAAAAAAATAATAATAATAATCAGCGCAAAAATGTATATTTAAAAAGTGCCCAGCAGCCTACTTCCGGTTTGCCGAAGCTTGCCAAACAGAGGTTTCTCCTGTCTCCCTACCCATCATCCTCCGATGACGGAGGCTGTCTGTCACTAAGCTGGAGCGATCTCATTGGCTAGATATCGATCTCTGCCAATGAGATCGCTCCAGCTTAGAGAAAGAAAGCCTCCGTCATCTGAGGATGCTGGGTAGTGGGACGGGAGCAGAGGCAGTGCTGCAAGAAGGAAGTAGGCTGCCGGACACTTTTTAAACATACATTTTTGCGCTTTTTTTTTTTTTTTTTTTTTTTTTTTAATGAACAACGTTTTAAATGTTTTGGCTAAATGCTCTAACTAATGAGCATTACTTATATATAGGTGAGAGATCCTCTTTAATACCATTTCTATATTTCTCCATATTTCTTCACTTTTGGGCATGTCCACCAAACACTGAGCATCATTCCTCCTGTCACATAACTGCTAAAACATTCATTAAGAATATAAGACTTTATTTTAGCTAATCTAGAAGACTGTGTTGTAATGTCTCATAATCGTGCACACATACATGGATGAGATAGGTAGGAAGTAGCAGGTTAGTATCCATAAACTCCATTCTCAGATATATGGAGAACAGAGCAGCCATTATTCCTGTACCCTCCTGCAGTTCATAAAAGAGTAGGGTAAGTTCTGCTTCTGCTGGGTCTGGAAAGACGTCACAGGTTGCTCTAGAGTTCAGAGGCCCTTATGAATTTCTAGATAGCATGGTACAAAGATCCATCTAGTGACTACATTTTTTGTATATGATAGATAAAGATTAGTGATGAGCGAGCGTGCTCGGCCGATGCTCGGATCGGCTCGAGCATCGCTCTGCTCGGCACATGGCGGTACTCGTCGAGTACCGCCATGTGCTCGCCCGACATGTTCGGGTGGCGGGGATCTGTGCCGGAAGAGGCACAGATCCGAAGAAGCTCCGCTGGACCACCAGGGACTGGAGGTACGGGGGCATTGCGGAGATGAAGGGGGCATTGCGGAGATGAAGGGGGACATTGTGGAAGAGGGGCATAGACTCTATGCCCCTCTTCCACAATGTCCCCCTTCATCTCCGCTATGCCCGTCTTCCACAATGTGCCCCTTCATCTCCGCTATGCCCCTCTTCCACAATGTGCCCCTTCATCTCCGCTATGCCCCTCTTCCACAATGTCCCCCTTCATCTCCTCTATGGCATAGAGGAGATGAAGGGGGACATTGTGGAAGAGGGGCATAGCGGAGATGAAGGGGCACATTGTGGAAGAGGGGCATAGCGGAGATGAAGGGGCACATTGTGGAAGACGGGCATAGCGGAGATGAAGGGGGACATTGCGGAGCTGAAGGGGGCATTCGGAGATGAAGGGGGCATAGCGGAGATGAAGGGGGCATTGACCAGGCACCCTCCCCTCATCAGAGCAGGGGGTGCCTGGTGTCGCCCCATTCATTCCAATGGGGCTCGGGTGCTCGGCCGAGCACTCGAGCCTCAGGGGGTGCTCGGTCAGAGCACCCGAGCACCCGAGCATCGTGGTGCTCGCTCAACACTAATAAAGATCAAAGGTTACCCTTCCAGCCAACTATAAATTCCGGTTAAAAGAGCTCCTAAGGACAAGGGCTTTTTTGCATCTTAAGGAAGGTGTCAAGTATTATGTTTCTTGCAATGTGGGTATTAAATTAGGGTTCACCTTTGTACTAATTAGTTGAACCCAGGCAAACTGCACATTGTTTTTTTGGACAGAATACGCTTTCTTTTGGTACCATATGTAAATATTTAGTCCCTATCTTCATTTATAAATATATATAAGTAGTGAAGCACCTTCCTCTGCTGAAGGTAAAATCTCTTTTTCATAACTCATATAGAGGGGCCCCTAGTTATTTGATCAGGCCTTGGATGAAAACCTCACTAAAGAGATCCTTGTATTGATCACTCATATCCTTATACAATGTAACAAGATCCCCTCTTTGGCATCTTTTCTCTAGACTAAATAAACCAAGTTTGGTTAGACGTTCTTTATATGTCAAGTTTTCCATTCCTTTAATTACATTTGTTGCTCTTCTCTGTACTTTCTCCCGTTATAGATATCCTTTTTCAGAACGGGTGCCCAAAACTGCATTGCATTTTCAAGCTGATGTCTTATTAACAATCTGCACACTAACAAAATTATGCTATACATTCTTGCTTCAATAGCCCTTTTTGTGCAAGACAGTACTGCAGTTTGACACTGATCACTGTTTCAAAGTTTACAGTTTAGTACTCCTAGATCATTCTGTAGCAACAGGTGTCCTAGAATGATTCCATTGTGTTCATAAGGACGTTATGATTTGTTCTTCCCAAATGTTTAACTTTATACTTTCCTATATTAAATGTAATAGCCCATTTGTTTGCCCAAACTGCCATTTTATGTAAATCCCTCTGCAGATAACAAACAAACATGTTATGAATTTATTACCCTGCATAATTTAGTGTCATTTTCAAATACTGATATTTTGCTTTCTAAATCTATTTCCAGGTCATTTATAAACATGTTAAAAAGCAGTGGCAAATACTGAAACCTGAGTTACTCTACTCTCAACCTTAACTGTAGTGGAGCATTTTCCATTTACCACAGCACAATGCTCCCTGTCCTTCAAACAATTTTCTATCCAGTTACAAAGGTTATCCCCTAGACCAGTGGTTTCCAAGTTCAGTCTTCAAGGGCCACCAACAGTACAAGATTTAAGGATTTTCTTGATTAATCACAGGTGATTCAATCAAAATGAAGGAGTCCCTGATTAACTCATCAGTGCTTAACCAGGGAAATCCCTAAGTCCTGGCACCTAGTGACCCTTGAGGACTGAACTTGGACAGCCCTGCCCGAAACTCAATTTCCTTATTTTATACCCCAGGTTCCTGTGTGGCACTGTATCAAATGCCTTTGCAAAATCTAGATATCCTACATATTTTGCTTTCTCATTATCTCATTATCTACTTTCTTCTTCATAGAAGATTTGTCTGGCAAGATCTGTTCCTCATAAAACCATGTTGATCTCTGATAATAATTTTATTCTTCTCAGTGTAATCCTGAATGTAATCCATTATTAACCCTTCAAGCAGTTTTTCCACTACGGAGATAAAACCCAAATGTTTATAATTCCCAGATTCTATTTTAGTTCCCCTTCTTAAATAAAGGCACTACTTTAGTTTAGACCAATCTTGTGGCACTGAGCCTGCGGACAGAAAATCTTTAAAGAGTAAAGAGTGGTCTTGCTAACATTTCACTGAATTCTCGAAGTTAAGAGTTTAAATATATAACAAGCAACTTACATTTTATAAATATAATTTAATTTTTAATATTTTTGTCTATATTTAACACTTTATTTTTATGAGTGGTACAGATTTTATGAAACTGTACCCCTCAGTCTGCTACATATAGAGCAGTATGCGCCTATCCTTTGAAATATGGACTTTGTGCTTTGCACAGAGGACACATTGAAAACTGCCCAACTGAGAAAACCTTACTACTGAGAGCAGTGAATGGCTCTAGGTGGTTAGACGGGATCCCAGGCTGTCTCCCAATAGACTTGGATCACTTGTGCATCTGTATGGGCGCATGCTTTTGCTTATAGGAATCTGTGACAGATGACTTATGTAAGTCCTCTTGATGTGGACTGGGATTGCTGTCACTGCTGACAGTGCTCCCATTCCCTTTTAACACATAGTAACATAGTAAATTAGGTTGAAAAAAGACATAAGTCCATCAAGTCCAACCTTTGACTCATTACCCAGAGATATGAGAACAATATAGCTTGCTTTCCTGCTGCTAAATAAGTTAGTCTTTAGCAGACCTTCCTGTTTTGCCTACTAATACACAGTATAACCCTGTACGTTCCCTTTTGAAAGAAATGTATCTAATCTTCTCTTAAGTGTATCCATTGTATCTGCCATAGCCGCATCCTTGGGCAAGGAATTGCATAATTTAACAGACCTTACATTATGCCTTACATACATTTCCTTGCACATTTAAGCAAATTAAAGGAGCCGTAATATTTGTTATGGGGTTAATCTGTGCATAAAATCTAAATGAACACTGTGAATCAATGCTAGTTTGCCAGAATTAATCTTTAATTAGTAGTGGATATAATGTTCATGGAGGCGGACATGATTATTTGATGCACCTCTGAAGAAAGAACAACCTCATTTGGAGAACTTTGGTTTTCATGAGTCCTGCAGCAATTAATAATGTCTGCCTCCATGGATATGCTTTTCAGTGCTTATTTAATTTGGAGTAAACACTCCACACAGGATTGATTCACAGTGGAAATTAGGAATGTGTGCTAAGATTAAGATGAGTGGGGGCTACTATTGAGACATATGTGGTAGCATTGGCAAGCAAGATAGAAGTCAGACAGTATAGTAAAATTCACCTTTATTAGAATGACACAACAAGGAGAAATACAGTGAGCAGGGGTGATTGAGAGGCTAGAACTCTATCAGAAATAGGAGCCACCTCAGGTCCACCACAACTGCAAGAGGCCAGGCCGGAGCCCACTGGAGTCTCAACAACCTGGGAAATGCTCGGATAAGAACCGGTGGTCTCCCCAAATGGATGGCAGCAGGGAGATTACTGACTCACGCCTGCAGTCAGTAAGGCCAGAGTCCACCAGAGTCATAGGTCTGCATTAGACAGGATGTCCACTGTCCGGAGGCAACACCAGGGTCATGCACGGAGGCCAGGGTCATGCACGGAGCAGGTAGTCAGCCAGAGCCACAGGTCTGCACCAGATATTATGTCCACTGTTAGATGGCAACACGGAGGACTTAGCTGGACAGAGCCCCAGGTCAGCACCAGGATGGATAGTCGAACAGGCCAGGGTCATACACAGAGCGGGTAGTCAGCCAGAGCTACAGGTCTGCACCAGATAGGATGTCCACTGTTAGATGGAAACACGGAGGACTTAGCTGGACAGAGCCCCAGGTCAGCACCAGGATGGATTGTCAGACAGGCCAGGGTCATACACAGAGCGGTTAGTCAACCAGAGCCACAGGTCTGCACCAGATAGGATGTTCACTGTCAGATGGCAACACGGAGGACTTAGCTGGACAGAGCTCCAGGTCAGCACCAGGATGGATAGTCAGACAAGCCAAGGTCATGCACAATACTCAGGAATCAAAAGCACAACAGCACAGGACAAAAGCGTAAGGGTAACTGGATAGGAATCCAGTTCCCTTTAAATACCCAGAGCCAGGAAGTAGATAGGAGGAGAATGACAGGATACCCTGTATAAAGTTGGAGCGTGCGTCATATAGAGATCTCGCTCATGTAATTGACTCATCTTGCAGAGATGCGTTAAACACATGTGCACCACCTATCCAGAGGACATGGGCGGCTGCTACTGATGCCTAGCGCGCTGAGACCTAGTCCCCAAAATGACACATGGGATGACACCGAAGTGTTATTTCGGGTTATACAACTCCAGTGCCAGCTGACGTGGTGGCGCTAAATCTAGGTAAGCTGTGCCAGTAGCCCCCTCTCAAAAACCCCTCCTCCGAAGGCCCAGTCGGGGTTTGTTAGGAAAATGAGCAGGGAACCTGCGCACCAAGCGAGGAGCGTGAACATCATCAGAGGGTATCCAGAAGCGCTCCTCTGGACCATAACCCTTCCAATTAATCAAATATTGCAGACTCCCTCTGACGCATCTGGAGGCCAGAATACTCTGTACCACGTATTCCTATTGATTGCCAACCTTCACTGGAGCTGGCAGAACCGTACTCGAGGTGTAGTGGTTACAAATCAGTGGTTTGAGCAAAGCAACGTGAAACACATTATGGATGCTCATGGAAGCGGGAAGCTCCAGAGCATAAGTGACAGTATTAATTCTGCGCAGCACCTTGAAAGGACCAACGAAACGAGGGGCCAGTTTGTTACAAGGTACTTGGAGATTAAGGTTACGGGAAGACAACCATACTCTCATCCCCACCTGGAAAGTAGGTGCCGGCAAGCGCCTACGGTCCGCCTGCCTTTTCTGTCGCTGCATGGAACCATGTAGGGTCTGCTGTACTCGAACCCAGGAGGAACAGAGAGCTCTCAAAAGCTCCTCAAGAGCCAGAATCTCTTGTGACTGAAAGACCTCAGGAAGGGCAGAGGGTTGAAACCCATAATTAATCAAGAAAGAAGAACTCTGTGAGGAACAGTTCATGGCACAGATCCGGGCAAAATCTGCCCAAGGTAACAAGGTAGCCCAATTATCGTGGTGGCCAAAGATATAGCAATGTAGAAATTGTTCTAAGGCTTGGTTGGATCTTTCTGCCACACCGTTGGACTGGGGGTAGTATGCAGAACAGAATGCTAGCTGAATCCCCATCTGAGCACAAAACCATCTCCAGAAACGTGACACAAACTGGCTACCTCTGTCCGAGACAATAGCCCTTGGAATGCCATGCAGCAGAAAGACCTCCCTGGCAAACACCACTGCCAATTCCTGCGCAGATGGTAGGCCTTTGAGCGGTACAAAATGAGCCATCTTAGAAAATTTGTCTATGATCATCAGGATGATCGTAAAGCCCAATGGACAGATGTGACCAGGGACGTTCCCCGTTATCCACAGGTTGAAGAAGACCAACCAGCAAATGTCGAGGCGATTTGTTTCTAGCACAGGTAGTGCATGCTGCTGTAAAAACAGCACAATCTAATCTAAGGCTTGGCCACCAGAATAGTCTACACAAGGACCAAATCAGCTGGTCCCGCCCAATGTGACCAGATATCTTGGAAGCGTGGTATGTTTCTAATAGTTTGATGCGCAATTGATCAGGGACAAAGCACCTCCTGTGAGGCTTCTCCGCCGAAGTGGACGTTTGAGCAGCCAGGATCTCCTCTCCACGTGGAAAGGTATTACAAATACGTATAGTAGCCAAAATCCAATCAGCTGGAATGATCTGTGTAGGAGGAACTTCCTCCCTGGCTAGGCTACAAAACTGGCATGATACTGCATCAGCCTTCACATTCTTAGAGCCCGGGAGATAGGAGACCACATAGTTAAACCTGGAAAGGAACAGTGCCCATCTAGCCTGACGGGACGACAAGCGTTAGCCTCAGACAGATATGTGAGGTTCTTATGATCCGTAAGAATAAGGATCGAGGAACTAGTGCCTTCCAGGAGGTGTTGCCATTCTTTCAGGACCAGTATGATGGCCAACAATTCTCTGTCAACAATCTGGTATACCATCTCAGAAAAATAGCCACAAGGGTGTAAGGTCTCCCCTGAAGCTGAGCGATGCGAAGGGAGGGCGCCTACTCCAATCTCAGATGCATCAACCTCCAGGGTGAAGGGTAGGGTGGGATTTGGGTGCACCAAAATGGGAGCAGCAGCAAATTCTGCCTTTAGATCCTCAAAGGCAAGCAGGGCAGTAGGGGACCATTCTGAGACCTTAGCCCCCTTCCAGGTCATATCAGTGAGAGGTTTGACAATTGTAGAGAAATTTTTTATAATTGGCGAATCCCAAGAATCTTTGGATAGATTTAAGTCCCACAGGACAAGGCCATTGCAACACAGCAGATAATTTCTGGGGATCCATGGCCAACCCAGATGCGGAAATAATGTACCCCAGAAAGGTTACATGGGGTTTGTGGAATCTGCATTTTTCCAACTTGCAATACAAGTTGTTCTCTCTCTGTAATCAGAGTACTTTGGATACATCAGAATGGTGAACCTCCAAGGTAGGAGAATGAATGAGGATGTCATCCAAATAGACCACGAAGCAACTCTGTAAGAGGTCTCTCAGCACGTCATTGATAAATTCTTGGAAGACAGCAGGAGCATTACAAAGACCAAAGGGCATAACAAGGTACTCATAGTGCCCGCTCTGGGTGTTAAATGTTGTCTTCCATTCATGGCCCTCCTTCATTCTAACAAAGTTGTAATCCGTTAGTGTTAGTAATGTTCAAAAAAAAGTTTTTTGCATTTAGAAGAGCTTAGAAAGCTGAGCTAAATGCAAAAAAACGTATCTCTCAAACCGCTATGGTTTAAGAGATACAGGCATTTAAAGTTCGCTGTCTCCTATTGACAGCTGTAAAGCTGTCAGCAGGAGATTCCTGTCGGTCGACACAGAGGCGCTTGAGAAGTGCCGAGATCTCGTTACTTATAAGGAATCCCTTAATTGGAATGGTCTAAAACGTGTGCCTGAACACCTACAGGAATCAATGATATTTTGACCTTCATACTCATCCTGGCTTTGCACCTGAACAAGACCGGGGACCACAGGAGTGGTAGTATAACGGTTGCATACCAATGGCTTCAGAAAGGATGCGTGGAACAAATTGTGAATCCGCATGGATGCTGGAAGATCCAGGCCATATGTAAATGGATTAATCTTGCGGAGAACCTTAAAGGGACCAACAAATCGAGGAGCCAATTTATTACAAGGAACTTGCAAGTTGAGGTTTCTGGAAGATAGCCATACCCTAACCCCAACCTGGAAGGAGACCGTGGGCAACCTTCTGAGATTAGTGTGACGCTGATAATTACTGAGGGTCCTCTGTTCCTGTGCCCATGTGGAGCGGAGTTGCCTGATATGCTCATCCAGAGCTGGAATCTGCTGCATCTGAAATGAGTCCGGAAGCAAACATGGTTGAAACCCGTAGTTGATGACAAGAGGGGAGCTCCCGGACGATGAATTAACCACACAGTTCCTGGAAAACTCTGCCCATGGCAACAGGTCGGCCCAATGGTCATGATGATCGGACATGAAACAGCTTAGGAATTGTTCCAATCCCTGATTGGCACGCTCCGCTGCCCCATTGGTCTGGGGATGGTAGGCAGAAGAAAAGGACAATTTTTCACAAAATGCCCTCCAAAATCTAGATACGAATTGGCTCCACGATCTGACACCAGCACCCTGGGTACACCATGCAACTGAAATACCTCTCTGGCAAAGACAATAGCCAACTCCTGGGCAGAGGGAAGGGAAGGGAAGAGGCACAAAGTGGGCCATCTTGGAAAATCTATCGACCACCATCAAAATAAATGAATAGCCCTTAGACACTGGCAATTCTCCCAGGAAATCAAGGACGCTCACCGTTAGGCACTGGCTGAAGCAAGCCAACTGGGAGGTGTCTAGGGGATTTGGAATGGGCAGAAGCAGTACAGGCTGCCGTGAAGGCAGTGCAATCAGCATGTAAGGAAGGCCACCAAAACAACTGCGAGAGAGACCAAACCAATTGGTCGCTACCTACATGCCCAGCAGCCTGAGATGCATGATAAGTTTCGAGTAGGCGGGTACGAAATGGCTCGGCTACAAAACGCTTCCCTACTGGGGTGTCAGAGGGTGAGGTAGCTTGGTAGCAAGAATCTCCTCCCCCAGTGGTGATGCTGGTCTGTAGGGTAGCCAAAATGTGATCTGGCTGAATAATGGGTGCCGGGACCTCATCTGTCTCAATCTCAGGACCAAATTGCCTGGAAAGGGCATCAGCCCTAACATTCTTAGAACCGGGTAGGTAAGATACAATAAAATTAAAGCGAGACAGGAACAAGGCCCATCTGGCCTGTCGAGAGGACAACCTCTTGGCCTCAGAAAGGTAAGTCAAATTCTTATAGTCGGTCACAATTAACACCGGAGTCCTTGTACTTTCCAGCAGGTGTCGCCATTCTTTAAGGGCTAGAATAATTGCCAGAAGTTCTCTGTCCCCAATCTCATGGTGACTCTGGGCACTAGTCAACTTTTTCGAGAAAAACCCACATGGTCTTAGAACATTTCCTGGGTCCAGGCGCTGTGACAGTACTGCCCCTACTCCAGTCTCTGAGGCTTCTACCTCCAATGTGAAAGGAAGAGAGGGATTAGGGTGGGACAATACAGGAGCGGATGGAAAAGCGGATTTCAATGTCACAAATGCCTGTTCAGCTTCCTCAGACCATTGGGAGGGATTAGCACCCTTGTGCGTAAGACTGGACAGTGGCTTTACAATCGTGGAAAAGTCTCAAATAAATTTCCTATAGTAATTGGCAAAGCCAAGAAAAGGTTGGATAGCCTTGAGCCCCTTAGGACGTGGCCATTGTAGAACTGCTGAGAGCTTATCCTTATCCATAGCAATGCTGTCCTTAGAAATCACAAAGCCCAGAAAAGGTACCATAGACTTGTGGAACTCACATTTCTCAATCTTGCAGTATAATATGTTCTCACGTAATTTGAGCAAGACTGCGGACACATCTTTGATGTGTTGCAACAAATAGGACGAATGTATGAGTATGTCGTGAAGATAAACAACTACACAAGACTGTAGCATGTCACGGAGGATGTCATTAATAAATTCTTGGAACACTGCGGGGGTGTTACATAGCCCAAAAGGCATCACCAGGTACGCATAGTGTATTGAACATTGTTTTACACTCATCACCGGCTTTGATTCTGATCAAGTAATACGCAGCATGTAAATCTAACTTGGTGAAGATGGAGGAGCCTTTCAACCTGTCAAACAGCTCTGTGATGAGTGGAATAGGGTAGGCGTTTTTGGCCATAAGTTTATTTAGGCCATGATAATCGATACATGGTCGTAACTTGCCATTTTTCTTTTTCACAAAGAAGAAACCAGCCCCCGCGGGTGAGGATGACTTCCTGATAATACCCCTTTCCAGGACATCCAAGATATACACCTCCATGGCCCGATTCTCCTCGCAAGACAATGGGTAAGGACGACCCCGAGGAGGAACGGCACCAGGAGGCAAATTAACAGCACAATTGTACGCCCGGTGCTGTGGCAAAGCGCTAGCCTTACTGAAAACATTGCTAAATTGTTGATATTCAGCAGGCAAGGAGGGAGAGGTACACATGATCTTGGTAGGTTGCGAAATACAATGCTTAATACAAAAGTCAGACCAAGCCGTGATCTCACAAGTCTGCCAGTCGAACCTAGGGATGTGCAGATGTAACCAGGGAAACCCCAGGATGACAGCATGGTGAGGAGACTGGATAATCTGAAAACACTGCTTCTCCGTATGGAGAGCCCCAATACATATAGACAGCGGTATAGTTTCCATAGTGATTTGAGCCGGTACCAACGGCCTACCGTCAATGGCTTCGATAGCCAAAGGAGATTCACTTTCAACCAGTGGAATCTTGTGTAATGCAGCAAATGAGTTGTCCATAAAAAAGTCCACCAGAGCCAGAACCTCCACTGAGAGTTCTGTCCAAGCAATTACAGCCTGTACTGTGGGTTTTTGATTCACCGGGTCTGGGGACTGCTGAACGCCACCTAGGACCTGTCCCCTAAGGTAACCTAGGTGCGTCCATTTCCCGGACATATAGGATAGGTGCGCAGCAAATGCCCATCTTGAACACAATATAAGCAGAGGCCCTGTCTGCGGTTATGAGCCTGTTCCTACTTGGTCAGCTTAGTGAACCCTAAGTGCATTGGTTCACCACTCTCCTGGTTACGCTCAGGAGGCATGGGAGGTGAGGGAGGCATGGGTGGGCAACTTTGGCTTGCCTGTCCGAGATTTCTGGCCCGCTGCCTGCGGTCCTTAGCTACGATCAGCTCTCCGATGCGGGAATCAATCAAAACGGAAAACTCAATGAACTCCAAATTGTTCGGCAAGTCTCTGGCTGCCGTTTCAATATGGTCATTGAGTCCTTGTGCGAATGCTGCCACCAGCGCCTCATTGTTCCAGCCTACCTCTGCCAATGTGCGAAATTCAATGGCATAATCCGCAACCGTACGGGACCCTTGTTGGATCCCCATTAATCTTTTTGCAGCAGAGGCGGCTCTTCCTGGGACCTCAAATACTCTACGAAACACCCGCAAGAACTCACCAAAGTTCTTGGTACATGGTTTGGCTGATTCCCACAAGGGGTTTGCCGAAGCCAATGCTCTGTCCGGCAGCAATGATATCAAAAAGCCCACCTTACTTCTGTCACTAGGAAAGGCTTGAGGGGTTAACTCCAAGAAAATCTCCAACTGATTAATAAACCCTCTACACAGGGTGGGTTCGCAAACATATCTTAATGGTAGTGGAGCGGTGGCAGTTACCCCTCTGTTCGAGTTTGCCAGTGTCAGGGATTGGGCTCCCGGTGTCATAGCGGGGGAGACCACCGAGGCTTGTACTGGTTTATCCAAGTGAGCGGTGTGCTTCAAAATCGTTTGTATTGCCAGTGCCAACTGGTCCATGCACTGCTCATGTAAATCCATCCTCCAATGAATATTTTGTGCATTACCCTTACCTGTACCATCTGAGGTCTTGGCCCTTTCATACTGTAACGGTTTTAAGGACACTCAGACACGGAAGGTTTTGGTAAAAACACAGTTTTATTGAAAACACAGAAATTAGAGTAACCCACACGGGTCCAGTATATACTGACAGAAATTATACTGACACAGGTCAGGTTACAATAGTACTTAGTAACCCACTCGGATCCAGTGAAACACAATGGTACCACACTGCCACAGGTCACAAGGCACATAAACCGGAGACTGGGTCACAGTAAGCAGGACTGCTGGAGCAGAGTAAACGAGGCA
Organism: Rhinophrynus dorsalis; assembly: GCA_037306005.1. Classification (NCBI taxonomy): domain Eukaryota; kingdom Metazoa; phylum Chordata; class Amphibia; order Anura; family Rhinophrynidae; genus Rhinophrynus; species Rhinophrynus dorsalis. The sequence goes on along the minus strand of CM074719.1, from coordinate 287,103,278 downwards.
ACCAGAGGAACTGTCAGTAGACAGTGAGAGTACCGGAGGCACGTCCTCCAAATGGATCACCGGATGTAGCAGAGAGCCAGGCCAGATCGGTACACAGAGAAGTAACGTCAGCCAATCCGGGTCGGTACACAGAGCAGGAACGTCAGCCAATCCGGGTTGGTACACAGAGCAGGAACGTCAGCCAGGCCAGGTCGGTACACAGAGCAGGAACGTCAGCCAGGCCGGGTCGGTACACAGAACAGGAACGTATACAGGCAGCGTAGTCAGGCAGTCCGAGTCATACACAGGATTCGGGAACAAGCGCTAGCAACTGGAACACCACGAAAGGGCACTGCAGAGTGACAGGGCTCAGTATTTAAGGGCTAGCACTGGGCGGAGCAAAACCACAGTAGCCAATAAAAGGAATCAGGAAGTAGCACTGAATCACAATGTCGCCAGCGATAACACAGGCACCGTGATAAAGCTTTCTTAACCATCAGTTTGTTCAACCCAAGAAAGTCAATACACGGACGTAACTCTCCGTCCTTTTTTTAAAAAAAAAATCCAGCACCAGCAGAGGATGTGGATTTGCGAATTATGTTCCTCTCCAGGGCGTCCGAGACGTATTCCTCCATGGCTCTGTTCTCCTCCATAGGCAGTGGGTATATACGGCCCCTAGGAGGTCGTGCCAGGCAGTAACTCCACTGTACAATCATACGGCCTGTGAGGAGGTAACACCCCAGCCTGGACTTTATTAAAAACATCAGCGAAAACAGAATAGGCCTCAGGTAGGCCCGACGACTTGGCACAAGTCAGTCTAACCGGAAGCGATAAACAAGACTTGTCACACTGTGGACCCCAAGATAATATTTAACACGTTTTCCAATCAATCCTAGGGTTATGCGCCTGCAACCACGGAAACTCTAGGACGATGGCATAGTGAGGGGAGTTAATCACCTGAAACTTCAGGGTTTCTTTGTGGAGAGCCTCTACCATCAGGGTAATCGGAGACATTTCATGAGTAATGTGTGATGGAATGAGGGGTCTGCCATCAGTAACCTCAACAGCCAAAGGAGAGGCCCGAGATATCAAGGGTATCTGGTTCTGAGCGGCAAATTCAGCATCCATAAAGTACCCAGCTGCTCTTGAGTCTATTAATGAAGAAACAGAGACAGACTCATTGGCCCAAGAAATCACCACATCGAGCAAAGGTTTGACCTGCGAGGCTTCAGGGGACTGGGGGATACCACTTAAGATCTGTCTCCGACAGGATCTTAGGTGCGGGCATTTCCTGGTCGTACTGGGCATGACCTCAAGAAGTGTCCAGGTTTGCCACAATATAAACACAGTCCCTCCCTCCTCTGAAAGGCCCTCTCCTCCACAGACAGTCGGGTAGCCCCAACCTGCATAGGTTCGGTGCCCCTAGAGTCTGAACCAGGAGGCATGGGAGGTGAGGGAGGACTGGGTGGGTAAGTTACACGGGATGACACTCTAGATGGATGCCTCCGCAGGCGCTCCTTGAATGAAGGTCTCTCTTGGACCCGAGTGTCAATCAGGATGACAAATGATATCAGTTCCTCCAAATCTCTAGGTAATTCACGTGCAGCAATTTCATCCTTCACCTAGCCCTTGTGAAAAGGCAGCCATGAGTGCCTCATTGTTCCACCCAACCTCGGCTGCTTGTGTACGGAACTCAATTGCATACTCTGCCACTGTACGATTGCCTTGGTGTATGGTCATGAGGTTTTTGGAAGCAGAGATCTCGCAACCAGGCGCATCAATGGCACGTTTGAAGGAGGCCCTGAATTCCATAAAGTTATAAATTATGGGTTTGTCCGTCTCCCATAAAGGGTTTGCCCAAGCCAAAGCCTTGCCAGAAAGGAGCGAAATCATAAAACCAACCCTGCTACGCTCGCTAGGGAAGGCCTGCGGAATCATCTCCAGGTATATGCCCAACTGGTTCAAGAATCCGTGACAAAACTCAGGATCTCCACTAGAACGCTGAGGTAGGGGAGCAGATCCCGACAACCCTCTGACTAATCCTACATCAGAGACAGTAGAACCTGCCGGTGCCAAGGAGGGAGCTGGGGTGGCCACCGGTTGTGGGTTAGCACATTCCAAGTGAGTATTACGGCTAAGCAAAGTTTGCAAAGCCAAGGATAAATCATCAATACGTTGATCCTGGACCTGCATTCTGTCCAGTATGATCTGGAAAGGTGAATCACTCTGTTGTCATGACCCTTACATACTGTCAGCGTTGGCAAGCAAGACAGGAGTCAGACAGTATAGTAAAATTCACCTTTATTAGAATGACGCAACAAGGAGAAATACAGTGAGCAGGGGTGATTGAGAGGCTAGAACTCTATCAGAAATAGGATCTGCCTCAGGTCCACCACAACTGCAAGAGACTAGGCCGGAGCCCACTGGAGTCTCAAAACCCTGGGAAAGGCTTGGATAAGAACCAGTAGTCTCCTGAAACAGATGGCAGCAGGGAGACTACTGACTCGTGCCTGTGGTCCACCAGAGCCACAGGTTTGCACCAGATAGTATGTCCACTGTCAGGTGGCAACACAGAGGACTTAGCTGGACAGAGCCCCAGGTCAGCACCAAGATGGATAATCAGACAGGCCAGGGTCATACACAGAGTGGGTAGTCAGCTAGAGCCACAGGTCTGCACCAGACAGGATATCCGCTGTCAGATGGCAACATGGAGGACTTAGCTGGACAGAGCCCCAGGTCAGCACCAGGATGGATAGTCAGACAGGCCAGGGTCATACACAGAGCAGGTAATCAGCTAGAGCCACAGGTCTGCACCAGACAGGATGTCCACTTTCAGGTGGCAACACGGAGGACTTAGCTGGACAGAGCCCCAGGTCAGCACCAGGATGGGTAGTCAGACAAGCCAAGATCATACATAATACTCAGGGACCAAAAGCACAACAGCACAGGACAAAAACGTAGGGTAACAGGATGGGAATCCAGTTCCCATTAAATACCCAGAGCCAGGAAGTAGATAGGAGGAGACTGATAGGATATCCTGTATAAAGTTGGAGCCTGCGTCATATATAGATCTCTCACACGTAATTGACTCATCTTGCCGAGATGCGTCAAACACCTGAACCACCATTGTGTCATTTGGAGCCTACGAAATTCCTATCCAGATGACATGGGCAGCGCTACTGATGCCTAGCGCACCCAGACCTAGTCCCCATAATGACGCGTGTGATGACGTTGAGGCATCATTTCGGGCTATACAACCCCAGCGCCAGCCGAAGCGGCAGCGCTGGATCTAGGTAAGCTGTGACAGTATGTTGTGTTCCCTTTAAAAACAGTGTGTTTATGCTTTGATCGCCACAATATCTCTAATTACAAAATACTAGGTATGATAGTATAGTTTTGGACTAATTGCTTCTGTGTCAAGCACAAGTTACATAGGAACACTGTTGATGAAGATAAAAAAAAAAGTGTCCATCAAGTTCACCACTAGTTTCTGTTAATCCAAAGGAAGGCACCACCCCTTGCCTCCACTGAATCCATTTGCAATAATGCCTCAAGTTTTCCAGTACTTTTTTAAAGTGTCTACAGTATATGACAACACTGCTACATAATAAATCTATTATATATACATTTATAGATATATAAACACATATATATATATATATATATATATATATATATATATATATATAAACACCAAGACAGAACAACATCGGAAAAGGGCGCCTATATATTTCCCTGTACACTTTAAAACTACCAAAATAAATGAACTATCGCTACAATCCCTGTTTCTGGTAGTGTACAGAAACAACAACAGAAAGTAGGAAGAAAGAAAAAGAGCAGGAGAGTGTTAGTAAAATAAATAATACGTTTAATAAAGGTATATGTGGGATAAGAAAAAAATAAAACTAAAGGATACAAATATTAATACTGATAAGGAATAGTCCCTTTACGTCCAAAGGGGCTATAAAAACTACCCCTTCCCGCTGCTGCATACAGGATTCCAACACACTACAGGTCTGCCACTGCGCGGTAAATTTTACTAATTGACGGGAGGTGTTATGAACTATTCTTACTTGCGAGCCTTTGTCTGCCCACTGCTACAAACAATTAAAGATCTGCTGCTGAGACTGAGATCTTGGGAAGTCTGTCTTAGAGTCGGGAGGGATCATCTCCACACCAGCTTCAAGTCAAAATCCTGTTTCTTCTATATATAACACCTGCCTGCTTGGATTCTCTGGAAACTTTCTCCTGTCCTTTATTTCAGCACAAACGGATTTGATAATCATTTAACACATTTGAGGTGAACTGTATTAACTCTTTTTTACATACATTTTTGATATATATCTTCAGTGAACTCACTATTTCTCGTAGTGTTTTTATAGCCCCTATAGACGTAAAGGGACTATTCATTATCGTATTAAAATTTGTATCCTTTAGTTTTATTTTTTCTTATCCCACATATACCTTTATTAAATGTATTATTTATTTTACTAGTGCTCTCCCGCCCTTTTCCTTTCTTCCTAGAATATATATATGTTTTTTTTTTCCTCAGAGGCCTGTATGTTTTAAATCTACTCACCAGTTCTTTGTTCCATGCACTGTAACCTGGGGGACTGATCCCTAGTTGAATGACACTAGCTGTGAGCAGGATAGCCATGAAGATTGGAGAAACATATTTCCACATGTAAAAGTAGTAGCTGTATGGACGGAATCCCAGCATCTCAGTCAACTCCTGCATGAACCTGAACATGTAAAAAAAGAATACATGTAAACTCTTTGTGCCAACAGAACATTTCAATAAGAGAACAGCTTTGTGAGGGATGGGGCTTACTCTACTGTTAGTCACTAGCATCTTATTGGCTTTCTTAACCCCACCTCACAGATTCATTGTAAATAGGGAAAGTATAAATGTCTGACTTATTTCCTTCAATAGAGTTTGCTCACAGCAGAACAAATACAGTTCTGCTTATTGAATTGCATTATAATAAATATATGTTCACTGAAGATTAGAGGAAGATAGGGTCTTGCCTAATCTGAGGTGCCTTAACAGAGGCAGGCAAGTGTTTTGCCACAAACATGTAACTAAAACTTACTGTTTATTATGTGTAGTAAATCACAGATTATTTATTGATAACGGCTGGGAGACTTTCTTTGTTAACCTCTTGAGGACTAGATGGATGCATAAAACTGCAAAGCAATGCATTCCTCACTCCTCTAGTCCTCAATGAATTTAGAATATTTATAATAAGAGTACTATAAATGATAGTTATCATTTTAGTTAAACCTGCAGTATATCCTAAAAAGAGACACTTGGGAGGTCTGTAGGTATGGCATTCCTCTATACAAAGATACATTATGTATACAAACTGCCATAATGTATATTAGGGATGGATAAAAGTAAAACATGAGATAAACAGCAGTTCCTACTTTCTGTGGGAATTCCCACTAGTTATGCAGTTTTTCCAATTTTTTTCTTTGCATTGAAATCAATCATAATAATGCCCATCATGTGTATTTTTCCTGCTTTGCTAACGTCCGAGTAAAAAATGGGGTGTCGATTTGTCAAATATTGTCAGCCTGTTCTTGGAAGGGAGAAAGCTGCTGAAATTGTAAGACAGCTAGTGTAGCAGCAGACAGCAAAAAGAGGAAACTGGAGTTGTCTGATTTAAGAGTAATGTTAGTAGTCAGCTGTTCTCTGGACAGGAGGAGTATGAAGGGCAAAAGGATAGTTAAAAATACCTTTTTGACTATTTGCAAACAGGCAGGTGATCCCTCCTGAGCTTCTGAGCATGAGACTGAATGACTGTTAAATACCCCATAGAAGGATGTAATACATCATATATTCAAGACAAAACAAGCAGACAAATGGTACAACTTATCATAATGTGTTACACACACACTCACTTCTATATCCATTCAAAGCAGAAAAAGAGGGACAAGCATATACTGTGGTGTGGTGGACTCTGGTGTTGTTTCCTGCTGCTGCATGCTTTGTCCTTAACACTGAAGTCCTTGGGAGGTAAAGGGAAAGCTGCTTAAATTCTGGAACTAACTATTAGTGGAGGCAGACAGGCAAAAAGATATGGAATAGCTTTATTTAAGGAGTATTTATAGTTGCAGGGAGTATTGGTGTGATTTGTAGACTCTGACAGTGACAGTTTTGAAAGATAGGAGACAGGCAGGATATCCTACAACTGACCCGAGGATGAGAGTGACAGTGACAAATACAAGAGACAGAGACACACAAAATATATTATTTTCAGATAGACAAGAATAGACACCCTAACAGATGTGTTGTGTTACAAAAAAAATCAACACTACTATCATGATGTCCACCAAACATGGTAGGAGCAGTGGTAAGGAAAACTGTCTAGGAGGAGTGCATGGGCATCTGACTGTGGCCATAGTTAATGCAGCCTGTGCAGTAAATGATGATGATCCTCTTCTTCCTCCTAGGGTGGCTGTTTGTAAAAGTGTTATGAAAAGTTCCACCAATAATAGTACTAAATCATTTACCAATATGGAAGCACCACAAAGATGAGTCACATTCTAGTGTTGTTGCCATAGCAGAAGAGATTAGTAGTGAGACCATCTGATGCGGCAGACAGTGACATGGACTTAACGCTGCAAACTAGAGGTCAATGTTGCATAAATCCTCTTAAGGGAAGAAATAAAACAAAACTTTTCCAGATTTTAAAAAGCTACAAGAATTTCAAATTCATGGAGAAGAGAATTCCATTGATGTCTTTGATGCTGATGAACCAATATTGATGATGATGTTGATTTAGAATATGCCTCACCATGCTCCTTCCCTTCTGCTGATATGGCAAAATAGTTAGATGTATGTCAAAGTAAAGGGCTCAGTTTTTTAACATTGAAAAGGAGCAATAAACCTGCTTATAAACTGAGAAATCAGTTCAATGTCTGGACCAGTAAACATACCAAAAATACACACTCACCATCTCATTCATTATTATCACTGTCATGGCTTCCAAGTACAACCCCCACCCAGCCACACTCACTATTATTGACTATGCAGCAAGACAGGTGAACATTAACAACCCTAGCTATGAGTGTATATTCTGCTGTTCGAGGTACAGCTCCACTGGCACCTGATATTGATACTACTATTATAATATCTAGCTCCTGTAGCAGCGATGCTGTGATAAACAGTAGTCCCTTAGGAACCCTTCAATTTATGAAATGTAAAGTATAGAGATACTTTCAAAAGCTAAACAAGTTGCTAAATGTTGTCTCAGGAAATTATATGTGAGCAGCAGCAAAGCAGGATCACATCTAGGCACAACCTCATTAAAATCCCACCTGAAACCCAACCACTGATTTAATTGTGAGACATACCTGCAGTACCCCTGAGGTGCTACAACTAGCAGAAGCATCAGGAGGCATAAATGTGCATGGGGACAAAGGGGGACCTAATGGTAGAAATTACATATGACTCTGGGAGTGGGACAACATTTTCCTCAGTAACACCCATGTCTCCTGCTGCTGTTGTACAAATGCACAGCATAGACGAGCATGATTGAGTTAGTTGGAGGTGACGACTCTTAGAGTTCTGCTATTTGCCACTACAACCTCCATCACCAGTAGTCATTTTATTAAAACTATAAAATTACACATTTCTTCTTCTGTGTGTAGCCAACCCACACTTATTGAGCTCTTAAAAAGAACTCAAAAAATGAACACAAGTAATCCAAAAGTACATCTGTGGAATGGCAAACATACCAGAGTCATGCATAGATCAGGTAGTCAGACGGAGCCAAGGATCGAACACCAGGGAGTAACGGAAGCCAAGCAAGGGTCAGACAAGCAACACAGGAATGTGCAAAGAAAGGGCGACTAGGCCCAGTTCGCATCCAGGCTATAAAGCCGATGCCAGAAGGTGGAGCATAATCGCTAAACTGACAGGAATTATAAAATAGCGAGCCTGACGTCAGAGACGTGCGCCAGCAGATGGTTCAAGTCAGAGTCATTCCGCTCCACTCCAGACTACCGAACAGGCACAGCAGGCATGGAAATCACAGGCACCATGATAGTACCCACCCTTTAACGACCTCCTACCCACAGAAGAGGACCAGGCTTGAGGAGAAAACAGGCATGGAATCTGTGGAACAAAGCAGGAGAGTGAACATCACCACTAGGCACCCAGGAATGCTCCTTGGGGCCGCACCCCTTCCAAAGTACCAAATAATGCAAATGGCCCCTAACTATGTGAGAGCCTAGGATGGACTTCACTTCATATTCCTCCTGGCCATTGACTTGAATCGGCCCAGGTAGAACGGGTACAGAGATGTAGCGGTTACAGACCAAAGGTTTAAGCAGTGACACATGGAAGACATTATGAATGCGTATGCCAGCTGGAAGGTAAAGGGCGTATGAGACAGGGTTGATCCTACGCTGCACCCGGTAGGGGCCTATGAACCGAGGAGCCAGTTTTCTAATTGGTACCTGGAGGTTAAGATTCTGAGAGGACAGCCATACCCTCTCCTCCACCTGAAACACCGGAGTCAGCCTGCACCGACGATCTGCATGTCTCTTGTAGCGCAGAGTGGACCTTTGAAGGTAACTTTGAACTCAAACCCAAGTGGAGCGGAGCTGCCTGAGATGCTCATCTAGAGCCTGAATTTCTCGTGCCTCAAAAGTCTTGGGTATTAACACAGGTAGAAAGCCATAATTGATCAGGAACTGAGAATTCCGAGAAGAAGAGTTTATGGCACAATTCCTGGCAAACTCCGCCCACGGTAACAAGTTCGCCCAGTCATTGTGATGATCCGAAACAAAACAGTGTAGGAACTGTTCTAGGCCTTGGTTGGCTTTCTCAGCAGCACCATTCGACTGGGGGTGGTAGGCCCAGGAACATGACAAATGAGTACCCATTTGTCCACAGAAGGCCCTCCAGAATCAAGACACAATTTGGCTCCCCCAGTCTGAGACCAGCACCCTGGGCACTCAGTGGAGCATGAACACCTTCCTGGAAAATATCTTGGCCATCTCCTTGAAGGATGGAAGGTCTTTCAGGGGTACAAAATGGGACATCTTGGAGAACCTGTGAACAATCATTAGAATGACCATGTGCCCATAGGATGCCGGCAGCTCAACCATAAAATTGATAGACAGGTGGGACCAGGGACGTTCCCCATTAGGGACTGTCTGTAGTAGCCCAACAGGCAGGTGGCTAAGAGTCTTATTACGAGCACATGTGGCACAATCGGCTACAAAGGCGGCACAGTCGGTTCTCAGACTGGCCCACCAGAAGAGCCGAGATATGGACCAGATCAGTTGGTCACGGCTGACATGCCCTACAGCCTTGGAGGCGTGGTAGGTCATCCTCAAGCGAGTTCAGAGATGCTCCGGGACAAAACATCTACCACTGGGTTTGTCTGCAGGAGCGGCAGCCTGTGAGGCCAAGATCTCCTGCCCTAGGGGGGAGGTTATTCTGGTACGAATGGTTGCTAGAATATGATCGGTAGGAATAGTAGGCACCGGAGTCCTCTCTACCTCGCAATCCGATCCAAATTGCCTCGAGAGAGCATCTGCCCTGACATTTTTAGTACCCGGAAGGTACGATACCACATAATTAAATCTGGAGAGGAACAATGCCCATCTAGCCTGTCTGGGTGACAATCTTTTGGCCTCCGAAAGATACATCAAGTTCTTGTGGTTAGTGAGAATGAATATCGGAGAACTTGTCCCCTCCAGAAGGTAACGCCACTCTTAAAGTGCGAGGATGATAGCCAGCACTTCTAGATCCCCAATCTCGTATAAACTCTGAGCTCTGGATCATTTTTTGGAGAAGTAGCCACATGGCAGTAGGACCTCACCCAGAGCCGAGCGCTGAGACAGAAGGGCGCCTACTCCTGACTCGGACGAATTGACCTCCAGAGTAAAGGGCAGGGTGGGATTGGGGTGAGACAGGATAGGAGCCTTAGCGAAGGCAGCCTTTAGATCATTGAAAGCTTGGATGGCCTCAGGGAACCAGCTGGACGTGTCTGCCCCATTATGTGTCATATCAGTAAGTGGCATGACCACCGAAGAAAAGCTCTTAATGAATCTCCTGTAATAATTTGTGAAACCTAGAAACCTCTGAATGGCTTTTAGGCCTACAAGACGAGGCCATTCAAGGACTGCGGACAACTTAAGCGGATCCATGGCTAATCCAGCAGAGGAGATCACATATCCCAGAAACATGACCTGGGACTTGTGGAACTCGCACTTTTCCAGCTTACAAAATAATTTATTCTCTCGTAAGAGTTGCAAGACCTGTGCCACATCCGCCTGGTGTGTCTCTAGGGTCGGTGAATGGATAAGAATATTGTCCAGATATACTACTACACATCTCTGCAGGAGATCTCTCAATACATCAATGATAAATTCTTGGAATACTGCCAGAGCTTTACATAATCCAAAGGGCATTACCAGGTATTCATAATGTCCTCTGCGAGTGTTAAAAGTGGATTTACACTCATGCCCCTCCATAATTCTCACCAGATTATATGCTGCCCTGAGATCGAGCTAGATAAAAACCTTCGAGCCCTTAATGAGATCAAACAGCTCAGTGATAAAAGGCATGGGGTATGCGTTTTTGACCATCAACTTATTTAGAACTCTGTAGTTGATACATGGTCTCAACTCCCCATTCTTCCAGCAAGTGAGGAGGACTTGTGAATGATCCCTCTGGCCAGGGCACCAGACACATATTCCTCCATGGCACAATTCTCCTCCACAGACAGAGGATATACTCGTCCCCTAGGAGGTATGGCTCCGGGAATCAAAAAAATAGTGCAGTCGTAAGGTCTGTGGACCAGCAAATCACTAGCCTGTACCTGATTGAATACCTCCTTGAACGATTTGTACACTATAGGTAATGAAGGAGAGGTACACAGTATTCTGGTAGGCTGCTGTAGACACATCTTGGAGCAATAAGAAGACCAAGACACAATGTGACAAGTCTGCCAGTCTATCCTGGGATTGTGAGTCTGAAGCCAAGGAAACCCCAGGATAACTGCATAATGTGGAGACTTTATGATCTGAAATTGTAGGGTCTCCACATGGAGCGTCCCTACCCTTAGGAATAACGGAACAGTCTCCTGAGTGACATGTGATGGCTGCAATGGTCTGTTGTCAATGGCTTCAATATCCAGAGGAGAAGAGCGAGGCAACAAAGGAATATCATGATGGACCGTGAAATCAGCATCCATGAAGAAGCCAGCAGCTCCCGAGTCCATCAGGGCCGGAGCTGTGATAAATGAAGTGGACCAGGACACTACTACTTTGAGAATAGGTCTCCCAAGCTGGGAATCTGGGGACTGCGATACTCCCCCTAGGGTTTGCCCCTTACACAACCCTAGGTGCGAGCGTTTCCTGGACGGGTTGGACAGGAGCGCAACAGATGTCCTGCCTTACCACAGTAAAGGCACAGACCCTCTCTCCTTCGAAACGCCCTCTCCTCCCCTGAGAAGCGCGTAAAACCCAATTGCATGGGTTCCATCCTGACAGACTTCGAACCAGGAGGAATGGGAGGCAAGGGAGGACAGGGTGGGGACAAAAAGCTGGGTGCTAGTGGGCTTATGTCTGTGGCCCCGTACGCAGTCTTTCTCTGAGCCTTGTATCAATCAGAATTGTAAAGGAGATTAATTTGTTTAAATCCCCTGGCAGCTCACGGGCTGATATTTCATCCTTAATGGTGTCGCACAACTCCTGTGAGAATGCTGCGACTAATGCCTCATTGTTCCAGCCCACCTCTGCAGCCAAGGTGCAAAATTTGTTAGCAAAATCGTCCACAGTGCATGAGCCCTGGCGTATGGTCATTAGCCGTTTTTCTGCGGATACTGTCCTGCCTGGACCATCATAAACCCTGCGAAATTCCCACACGAACTCCGTGAAGTTATCCACAATAGGCTCTCTTGTCTCCCACAACATATTCGCCCAAGCTAGAGCTCTCCCAGACAACAGGGAAATCACAAAACCGACCTTACTACGTTCACTGGAAAAGACATGCGGCTCCATTTCCAAGAAAATACTCACTTGGTTCAAGAGCCCTCTACAGAGAGTTGACTCCCCCACATAACGTTGAGGAAGGGGGGCTGTACCGGACGACCCTCGACTGGTACTGCACTCAGGATTCGAAAGTGGCGAATCTGGGGAGGCTACTGGTTGGCGAGGAGTCTGCCCAAGGTGTGCAGTTCGGTTTAACAGGGGTTGCATAGCGAAAGATAGCTGAACAATCTGCTGATCCTGAGAGTCCATTCTGTCTAGTATGCTCTGCACTGGTTCACTTGTACCTTCAGCACTCATGGCCCTATCGTCCTGTCACAGACTAGGCAAATAACCACACAACAATGGTACAAGTGAATTTAACCAGTTTATTAAAATAATCAGAATAGAGACTAGGCAAATAACCACACAACAATGGTACAAGTGAATTTAACCAGTTTATTAAAATAATTAGAATAGTGAAAAGAACAAAACACTTCCTCAGTCAAAGGGGAAACAGACGTGAGGACAGTTTCTAGTCCACTGCCCAGGAGATGACACTGAACCACCGCACTTATTGGATACGGGGTATATAGAACCAAACTTGGATCTACTCACAGATAGGACACTGATCGCTGGAGACAGCACAGGAGTGTACCCAGACAATTCCAGAGAAGGGAATGTCAGATGGAGCTCTTGGGTTGCTGAAAGCGTAGTGATACCCAGCGGTGACAACGGAGCAAGGGTAGCCAGCAGATACAGTGCTTAGGCAAGGCAACCGGTAGAAGCACACAGAGAGGAGGCAACGGAACAAGATTAAACTGCACTTGCCTGTAGGAGGCAATGGCTTGACTGAGTGGAGGCAACCGAGTACGTGCGCAAGTACAGGCAGCCAGATAGGTAGCGCACAAAGGAGGCAGACAAGAGCAATAACTAGCACAGAACTTAGTCAGACAGGCCAAAGTCAGGAGCCGGATTGATTAGTCAGCCACAGCCGAGGTCAGCACAGAGAGGGTAGTCGGATAAGCCAGAGTCATACACGGATCAGGTAGTCAGATGAAGCCAAAGGTCACAACCGGAGCAAGTAGTCAGACAGGCCAAGGATCAAACACCAGGGAGTAATGGAAGTCAAGCAAGGGTCAGATAAACAACACAGGAATGCGCACAGAAACACCACGAAAGGGCGACTAGGTCCAGTTCACGTCCAGGCTATAAAACCGATGCCAGAAGGCAGAGTATAATCGCTAAACTGACAGGAAGTATAAAATAGCAAGCGCAACATCAGAGACACGCGCCCGCAGATGGATCGAGTCAGAGTCATGCCGATCCACTCCAGACTACCGGACATGCACAGCACGCAAGGAAATCACGGGCAGCGTGATAATTATGTACATTTCCCAAGAGTCCCAGAGCAGGTCAGGCAGTGTCCATGGTCACTATTGCTTCTTGGGTTAAGACTACCATTTGCCAGGTTTATGTGATCAGGAAGAGACCTGTTCTTTTCAAAGACATGGAGCACTCCACTAGGTCTGTGAGTGCTTCCTGGGCCTACAAAAACCAGGCCTCTGCTGATCCCCTGTGAAAGACTGCTACTTGGTCCTCCTTGCACACAATAACCAAACCATGTCAATGTTTTGGCCTCGTCTGAGGTCAGCTGTGGCCTGAAGATCCTTCAGGCAGTATTGCTTGTCAAAGAACTTTTTTTCACTACTGCCACTTTTCATTTAGTCGTTTGAGATTTGTTGGCTCTTGTTTGGTTGGTTTGTTACACAAATTCAGTTTAGTCCTGTGGAATACTGGTATTCTATGGGAAGAGTGATTTTTTTTCTCCTTTCCCTTCCTGGAATGTATGGGATGCTTTGGTATGTCCCCATGGTTTCTGTGTTTTATATTGGACATAAGATAAAATAGGATTTTAGTCATCTTGGTGTCTTAGTCTAGGAAGCTTCCTTTTCTTCTTTCCCCGCATTTGCTCTTCTTCTGTGATTCTTATCACACATGAATCTGGTGGGCAGGGGGTTGATCTAGTGGAAGAGGAGAAGAAGAAAGGAGGTCTCCGGCCCAAAGACTGTGGGTTTGCTTCTATTACCACAGTTAAAACCAGCAGTAATAGTAAAAACACTAACACCTAAAAAAACTCAATCATGTACCACAGCTATTCTATTGCTGGTGAGGTTCATGGCAAATAAGCGTTGTTGGCCAAAACTCATGTTTTTGCAAAATGCTCGTTGTTGGTTTTTGTTCCCACAACTCGTGCTAAATAGCGCAAATTGTGGGAACATCAAAGGAAAAAAAAAAGCCAACTCTCGTTGTTTGACAGTGTCAGAAATGTAACACTTACCTGTCATCTGCTGTCCGGTTTCTTTATTAATTTTCTCTTCTTTCTTATGTCTTCTCTTCTTCAGTCTTCTTTCTTGCTGTTTAAAAAAAAAAAACATTAGTGTTCAATGAATTTAAAAAAATAAGCCTCCAAAGATGCGTCCGTTAACCCTTTGAGTGCCGGAGACGTAGCCCTCCGACGCTTAAAGGGTTAATAGAGGTGGCATCTTAAAGCCCTCATTAAATTTTTCATTAAGATTATATGTTGTAATTCCTTACCTTCACTTTGCCTCTGCTGCCAGGGGGGATGACTAACCTAGCTAGAAGCAGATTGGCTGGTAGGTGCGTAAGCACTTTCCAGCCAATTGGAGACTGCCAATTTATTTTGAACCGAGACTGGCATATAAAAGCCAGTCTCGATTCAAAACCCCAGCAGTCTGACTCTGGCAACGTCTCAAACAGTGACATGGGGGTGCTATGTGCAGCTCAAAATGCCTTCTGCCGCCAGTGGAGACGGTGGTGTATGCAAAGGGGAGGAGAGGTAAGGAATTACAACATATACTCTAAATGAAAAATATTAAAAACATTTCATGTTTTTATTTAATGCCTTTAAGATGCCACCTATATTAACCCTTTGAGCACCCCTCCATCACTGAAAGGCTTAATGCTTGCATCTTTGGGGGCTTATTTTTTTTTTAATTAAATGAGCACTAATGGATTTGTTTTTTTTTTAACAGCAAGAAAGAAGACTGGAGATAAGAAGACGGCCACGACCCAGCTAGACATCAGGATTACTGGCAAGTTTTTACTTGTCGGGACATGTGTGATCTGTTTGTAGATTGACACTATGACTGCCAGTAGGGTATGCAACGCTGTATAATGCTTTGCATGCCCCACTGGCACTCATAGGTTTAATCTTTTTCTTTATTTCAACCACAAGTATGTGTTGGAAACCAGTTTTCCAACACATATCGTGGGTTTTCTCCGCATGTTTGGGACTCTGAACCTGCCTTTTAATGGTGCAGGATTTGCACCATGAAAAGTGCGGTCTTAAACATGCACAGAAGCCACCACATGGAATAGGTTAGCAAAGTTGACTATTTTTATGTGATGTACATTGGGTGAAAATGTCACACCCGTTGGACATTTTTGCGCGGTTTTTGTTGTTGACAGCGCAGTTTATAGAATTGTAAAGTGTGCTGTCAAAACCGCTACCGCTGGCTTTTAAAATACTGGTGCTAAAAGAATTAAGTTTCCTGCCCTCCTAGAGAAGTGAGCACAATCCCATGATTCCTGTGTTCCATTTGGACTAATGAGAACATGATTTATCTGTAAGTTCATTATATCCTATTTTCCATTATTTTGGTCTTTTTACAATTATCAGTCACAATTTTCCCTTGCTTTTCCTAATTTTTAACCAGTTGGATGCTAGTGACTTCTTCAGCACATTGCTTTGTAGTGTCTTTAGCATACAAGGGGATAATACTAAAAACTGTGGATAAACTGTAAGTTAACAAAATTAAAAAATATAAGGGGCAATATGTAAAATGCAAATAACCAGCAATCCCGGGACAAACCAGCTGCACAATAGGGAACAAATAAAAATTCACATTGATTTAAATGAGGTTTTAACTCTTAACTGATAGAGAGAGGTCTCCAACACAATGCAAAGCAGAGACGTAACTATTGGGGTTGCCAGGGCCCAGCATCCCATACCTTGGAACTCCTCGGATCTGCCCCAGAGATGAGGTCCTTATTTGCATACAGGATTGTCGAAGTGCTGTCAATGTGCAATAGCTGCCTTCCTTTACTCCCTACTCCAGCCGCTATTAATCCGGTTCAAGTAGGACTCCTGGTAGTGAACCCAGTCACTGGGTTCATTCATTCATTCATGAAAAGTGCAGCACTGAGTTGCGCTTTTCATGAATTAATTAAATGTGAATGACTGGGTGATTGATTTGTTCATGAAAAGAGCAGTGCTGCACTTTTCGTGAATGAATGAACCCAATGACTGGGCTCACTACTAGGAGTCCTACTTGAGCCATCTTAATGCTGGATTACAGAGGGGGAGTAGTATGTCGGAGGGGGCAGTGTATGTCTGATTATAAAGGGGGTAGTATGTAGGAGGGGGCATTGTATATGGGGTTCTGTGGCTGCCATTGGGCACAGAAACAAGACTGGGGGCAAGTGGTAGCCAAAAATCCCCATAGATGCTGCATGACCCCAGTCTTGTTCTTCTGGGCGTGCACAACATGTATAATAAATGATACATAGCTACAGGGATAATTGTGTAGTGGTTTGTGTACTTTTTTCCTTTATGTGGCACAGCAGTGTGCAAAGCACTTCACTATGGCACTAAAAAGTTATAATGGAGTGATGCTGTCTATGGTGCTGAAAGCCTTCTCTTTACTCCACTACTGGTCAAGTAGGGAAGCAGAGAGAATGCTCTTCAACTTCAGAATTGTCGTAGTGTTGGGAGAGCACAACTTCGCCAACATCAGATAGGTGAAGTTGAGACTGTGAACTCCGACAGCAGAGGCTGCTATCGGAGTTTAGTGAATGTGTCAAGGTGTCACATTAACGCATCAACACACCTCCTTACAGACAAAAGTGTCTCATTATTCAGCATTTCCATGCTTAAATTAGTCATTATGCTTCTATGGAAATAGGCCATTATCGATGTGATGAATGAAAATTCCTAAACCTGTCGGATGGATGTCGATGTGAGCATATTTTTGTTGGAGTTCTGGTGATGTGATGTTACGCCAATGACTAGTTACGCCACTTCTGTAGAGCATATAAGGGGTTAAGAACCCCATGTGAAAAGTCCTCTGTCCTCTGGTGCAGCTGGTTTGCTCAAGAATTGCTCTTCTATTGATTTGTTTATACAATCCTAAAAACATGACTAGGTGAAATGAAAAAGTAGCGGTTTCACGAGTGTGACAGGCATGTTGTGACAGGATTCTTACTTCTTGGTGCCATATACCCATGCTACTGCAATGTTTTCCAGGATGACCACAATGGTGAGTGGCAGTGTGGCAGAGTAATCATCAAACATGGTGACGAAATAATTCCCCGAACGCTGAACAAAGATCAAGCCCAGCAGGAAGGCAACGATGCAACAGCCGACTACAATTATTAGCAGAAAGAAAAAGCATATAGTGAAATGGTGTGCATGGACTCAATAGCATGCAGGGCCGGATTTTCCATTAGACAGACTAGGCAAGTATGTAGGATGCTAAGTACTGAGGGGTGCCTCAGCTGGGCTGGCCACACCCACATTCTAAATTGTGGGTATGACCAGAGCAGTGTCAATGCCCCTGCAGCAGAAAAAAACCCTGGTTTAGTAGTTAGTTTATTTACCAGTTAACATACCCCTTTACTGGCCATTATTTAACTTCTTGAATGCTAGATAGGTCTACAACATATTGCACAGCAATGCACTAGAGACCTTTCTAGCATTCAAGGGGTTAAGAGCTTTTTTTCAGCTGGTATGTTGCAAGTTATTTTCTGTTCCAGGCGTCTGTGAATGGGTCATGGGTGAAGTCAACTGATGAGTTGGGAGGTGGCCACTGGGACTAAGAGCACCTTGTCTAGGGTTTCCTGAGATGCAAATCCGGCCCTGGTAGCATAATGCATGAGTATAACAATATAGATAAGCAAATATTCCATGCGGTAAACATCGGATCAGGACAACTCACTGACATTGTGCAGAATGTCAGCGGTATAATCCAGATCCATATCTCTTCTACTGACAATGTAAATCTGTGAATTTGAGATGGGTTTGAATCAACAGATGTGTTGGCCCACAAATCCCTATTCCACTTAAAAATATGGCTTCCTTTACACCTATATCAGACTGAAAACACAACTCAGCAAAAATACTAGGGGCAATTGGAAGGGGAAGCTATATATCATTCACTTGGGCATATCCTCTTCACAGGAGGTTAGGGGCAGTCTATATATCAATACCTTGCTGGAGGGGAAGAAAGTAAGTGGACCCTCTCTCTTTTGTGTCTATGGTATGAAACTGTGATATCCACTATAATGGATCAAAGCATGAAATTATGCATGAGGTCTGAGGGTTGTTTCATGAAAAATCTCAATTTAAATGAGATCAGTTTAAAGGCAGAAGTATATCTTAGGAATAAGTGGGTCTTAATTTGTTTAACAAAAGTACTTACCTAGATAGGAGGCCTTCAAATAACAGTCTGATGTATCTATTTATATGTTTTGTGTATTGTATCAGCAAATTCCTGTAAATAACCATTATTGGCATTTGACTTTTGTCCACACATCACTTTTACACAACAAACAATGGACTTCAATAGTCCTGGAAGACTCAGTGGTCATTTGTCCTTGTCAGATTCTAAACTGAAAATAGTAGTAGACTACCAGGTGTAAAATATTAAAAATATAGAATATAACAGATAGAAATTACCTATGGTTTAAGAGTCCTTCTGATAAAAAAATTAAGAGCCACTTATTAATTGAGTACAGATCTCTTTTAACACTCTTATACATGTTATAAGCTTAGTGTCTACCAAACACCTGCGTTTGTTGTCTTATGGACACAGTTTGAAGTTATTAGCCTCTCATACCTATTAGGCTAAAACTTCTAATTTGGTAAGTGGGGTGTTGTTATAAGGAATCTTCAGTGTTCCTTGAAAGGTATGCACAAATGATTAGGTGAAGCCCCCCACGCTACACTCTCTTTCCACATTGTCTTCTTAGTTGGTAAAGTGGTATATTAATTACTAGATTTTGGAAGGTTATATTGTACCTTTTCACATATCAATTACACAGTATATCTCTGGATCACTGAAAAGCTATAATGAATTCATCCTAGCTCATAACCAAATACAAATCTGACCATGATCTCCACAAAGAGCTACTTACCTGTCAAAACCTCCTTTCGTACTTTAAATGTGTCTATAATAGGTGTGATTATGCCTGACATGGTGCCAATCATGCTTCCCAGACCGAGGTTAATCAACATGAAGAAGAACATAACAGACCAGAATGGAGAGGCTGGAAAATGGGTCATAGCCTCTGTGAAGGCAATAAATGCCAATCCTGTTCCTTGAACGGCCTGCAGGGGAATGATGATAGGAAATACAAACATTGGATCAAGTGTAGCGGCTAGTCATATTTCCTTCATTTAACTGAATATAGTACCACAAGAGGGAAAAAATAAAATCTATCCAAATTCCTATTGATTTAAATGTGTCTTTTAACCCCTTGGAATGTGAGAGAGGTCTCCAGTGTATTGCTCTGTAACACATTAGAGCATTTAAAGGCCCATTTAAATCATTCACAGTGTTTATTTGTCCCCATTGGTGCAGTTTGCCTAGGATTCTCTAGTTCTTCTTAGTATATGGTAAATTAGTTTGAAAAAAGACACACGTCTACCAAGTTCAACCTTTGCCTCATTAGAAGACAGAAAATGAGATTATATAAACCTTCTTGGCCCGTAAATGGGTATTACTCTGTTTACCAGAACTTCCTGTTTTACCTATGACTACACAGTGTAATCCTGTATGTTCTGTCATTATTTTCCCTGCCAAAACATTACATTTGGTACTAATCATTGGCACAATGTGTTACAGGGATCAGGACCCAATTAACTGCCTTAGAACAGTGTAAGCATACATTGCAAATGCAAGTTTAGGATTAAATTTTAGGGATTTTACATGATATATAACAATAATATGATGCGGTTTCATTTTTAGAGGTTATTGTTCCATTAATCCTTTAAAGAGGAACTACCACCCCTTAGAAACATGGCCCGAAATAATTATGAATCTGGCGATTAGCTACTCAGTAGCGCTAGTTGCCAGAATTATTACCACGTTCATGAGATTTATAGACTGCTCCGGGAATGACAGGCAGGAAACCGCGCAGACGTCACTATGGAAAGATGTCTGCACGGTTTCCTGCCTGTCATTCCCGGAGCAGTCTATAAACGCGGTAATAAAATGTTGTACTCATCAGGAATAACTCTACATATATATTTTTTATATAATTACTGGCACAGTAATTGCTGTGAGTGTAACATATAGACACCTTATCAAGTTCATTTTTAATCAAGTTCTACCTTTGCCTCTTTATAAGACAGAATAAGAATTATATAAGTCTTCCTGACTCCTAAATGGGTATTAATCTGTTTACCAGAACTTCCTGTTTTATCTACGACTACACAGTGTAATCCTGTATGTTCTCTTCTGATATAAATGCATCTTCTCTTAAATATATCCATTGAGTTTCTTATTTGTTTGTTTTTTAATAAGTACAACTAATAGTTTTGACATGTGGCACTAATAGTTCTACAACCCCAATGGCATTAAGCTCTTGAATTCTAAAGATGTCTTCAATATATTCAATCTAAGGAGTAAATAGTCATGGATGTACATTAGGTTGCCATGACAAGATAATGCTATATGAGAGGCCATATAAGTAAAGTAAGACTGGTTGAGCGCCTGTCCAGAAATGTATGTGTTTGTATGTGCACAAGTATATTTATGTTTGCGTGTGTACAGATGTCAAACTGTGTGCGTGAATGTGTATGTGTGAGTGTATCGTCTGTATGAGTGTGACAGTGTGTGTGGTGTGTGTGCATCTGTAGGTGACTGTGTCTTTGTATGTGTGTTTTTGTGCTTCAGTGTGTATGTCTGTGTATGTGCATGATTTTATGCATCATACATTTATAGAACATAAGATTTATGACATTTAAAGCGGAACTACCGCCCGCCTAAACTTGCCCCTAAAGAATTACCCATCTGTCAACTATCTGCTTAGTAGTGCTAGACACCAGAATTATTACTTCCTTTAGAGAATTCCTACTGCTCCCAGGACTGACAGCCAGGAAACAGCGCAGACATCTTTCCATAGTGACGTCTGACAGTCCCAGTCTGCTCTAGGAGGCATTGCTAGGAGCTGCACGGCACCAGAAGGGACTGACAGTGCAGTTGCGCAGATATCACTATGCAAAGATGTCTGCACTGTTTCCTGGCTGTCAGTCCCGGGAGCAGTAGGAATTCTATGAAAGGAGGTAATAATTCAGGCAACTACCACTATTTAGCAGCTAGTCGCCAGATGGGTAATTCTTTAGGGGCGAGTTGAGGCGGGGTGGTAGTTCTGCTTGAAAGGGGTGTTTGAATCAGGCTGTGGAAAGCAATTATCCTTGCATTTCACCTTTCTAGCTATACTGGAAACTGTTACATATACATATGGTCACTGACTGGAGACAGACTATTATTCTCTATAAAAACTAATAACAATACCACTTAGTGGTGAGTGAATTTTGATTAAAAAAAAAAACAAACAAACAGATTTTGAGCTGGCACAGTAATTGCTGTGAAATGTAATATAGAGACACCTTATCTAGTTCATCTTCCAACAAGCAGGCATCCAAGTGCAGGTCCTGGAAATGGTCTTCTTTTACAGTTTTGATGACTTGATACATTTCCGCATAGTCTTCAGTAGTCAGGTGAGAGAAGTTCACATGCGGTGGTATAAGGTCATAACTTAGGACGTGAGAATTCAGATAGCCAAGAATTTTCTCTGCATTTCTTTGGGGTAAGAAACAGCAAGTTTTAAAAGGTAGAAATTAACATGAATAACAAATAGAGTCATATTTATCAATGCCAACATTTAAATCTGGATCAAAATAAATAATTGCATGGAAAATCTGATGTTGTAAGAAGAATGGGGGGGGGGGTATGAATAAAGATATGACAGAGAGGAGATGAAGAGGAGATAACTTAACCAGGGTGATCAAGACTCCATGTCCTGTGTTATTGTAGGGAGCCTATCCTCTAACATCTTTTGAACTAGAAAAATCTTAGGGTGTGAAACTCAAAAAGATGTGGTAACAGAAATTGTCTATTTAGTCTGGTCAAGTATTTACGCCATGATATATCAACTCTCAGAAGCATTACTGTGATTTTTTTCATCAAATTACACCATCTCTGTCTTCTTTTTTTTTTTTCTTATTTCCGTCTTTTTTTCTGACAAAATAAAAACATCTAAACTTGATGATGACAGTTTAAAGGAATATGGTCGGAAAAAAGGCATTTACCATTTTTTCATCATTTTTAATTCTTTAGGAAACATATTCAAAAGTGACAAATTTTTTTTCTTCTGAAAATTCCAACCTCCTTTTACCACCATCCCAACATCTGATATTTTATTCATTATTATGACTTCCACAATAAACAACTGGATTTTTATATATCCCCGATGGTGTTGTTGTATTGCTCCATAATGTATTACTCCTGGGGGAGATGCATTATGGTGCGATAAAGAGGTGATAAAATGGAGGACTCTAGTGTGAGAAACTCTCCAAGTCCTATGGAACGAATGATTTCTTACCTACAGTACTTACTTACTTGAGAGAACTTAGTGCACTGGCACCATAGAATAACATAGAATTTAGAGAGATTATTAAGTGATCTCCTCTTTATCATACCTTAGTGCATAATCCCCAGTTCTTTTTAGCAGATCAGCCCCCATATGTATCAAAGAAAACATTCCAGCTGAGATTAATAAGATTCATTTTAATTATTTTGCTCCCTATCTATTAATGTTTGGCCATAATAAAATTATGGTGAGACACTAGAGAGAATTTATTTGAGAAAATTATGCTGGTATAAATTTTTTAAATATATTCTATGTAGTATAACTATTTTTTGACAGATGATTAACCCGTTGAATGATACAGACTTCTCTTGCACTGTGGGGATGGGAAAAAGTTTTCTCCTCAAAAGCGAAACAGGAGGAAAATGGCAGTTTTCCACTTTTTCACCTAATTCATTGCATTGAAATCAAAGGGAAGACTGAATTTCTACATACAATGCTATAAAACTGGTGGCTGCACAAACGGGTACTTAGCAATAGTGAGAGCTTCATTAAAAGTTAAAATCTTTATTCAAAGCAAAAAAATTGTAGAACATCAGACATCAAATAACTCACATAGCTCAGAACCAGCAACATCAGCCAGTACTCCCGATCAATTTATTCCCACCACACAGGGCCAGCCCTTACATGGGTCCAGGTGGGTCCATGGACCCAGGCGGCACTTTTTCAGGGGCGGCAATTTGCTGCCCCAAAGCATGCAGAGCCGGATCATAGGCACAGCAAGGCAGGGACACAACTTCTTCTTCCGACATACCAGCCCCTCCAGGACACACCTCCCCCTCCCAGACTCACACACAATCCCCCTCTCACTTCGTGTCACAACCGCTTCTTTCCTCTCAGAAAAACTTCAACCCACAAGTCCGAGCGGCGCCCACACAAAACACGTGCACACGGGTGCCCTCTGCTGGCCACAAAGCGTTATGACACAGCATCCTCCTGCTGGTTGCAACAATAACATGGATGACACAGAGGTTCCTTGCTGAACGCAGCAGTCGTGACAGAAGTTCTCTCTGGACACAGCATCCAACATGTTGACATTGACATATGTATATTTAAACGCTCACATGAAACAGAGGCTGAAGTGCTAGATAAAAGTGGTGCAATTCTGGAGCAATTTTTTCCCTATATCACAATTTGTTTACTTGAGGATTACGTCAATTTGTATATCAGCCTCACTGATGTGACCAGATTTCCTCTTTAGTGCAGGATACTTATGAAACGTTCATTCTTCATGGCTGCATTAGAATCAATACAACCAGACAACATATGTTTTCATTGAGAGTCTGCTTGCATTATCAGTATGGAGAAGGGTTGGTCACTGCGTTATGAAGGCAAACCTGGAGCAAATATGGTGTAAAATAATTGTGTAGCTTTGCAGATTGATTAGAGAGGCCTTTCTAAAAGGGTTCAACTGAGTTTTGCTCAGGGATTGCACCAAACTGCTGGACTACACACAAACATAAAACTAAACGCACACTCACACACTTACTCTCACACACTCTTACCCACACTCTCGTTTTCTCACATATACATTCAAACACACACACACTACGTAAATGTGAAGCAATTCTGGGTCAAACTATCTGTACGATATGGGCAAATAATAACATTCTTTGATTAAAAGAGACTTTTAACCCCTTGAATGCTAGAAACATCTTCAATGAATTACACCTCGGTAGCATTCAAAGGTTTAAAAGCTCCAATATAAATCAGTCTAAAGTATTGGGGTGCTCATGTTGCGCCTTATAGTTATACCTGGGAATCTCAGTGTTTGACCCGGAGACTCACGGTTTTAACCCCAATCTCAGGGTTAAGGGCCCAGTTATCAAGGTGGGAGGGTCCAGTGTTTCCTAGTCTAAAATCTGAACTAATCACCTGCTTATTTAGCCTCTACATTGGTCCCATTTATACCAGAAGGGTAAAGGCATAAGTCCTACTTGTTTTGTGTGTGTTCAAGCAGGGCTGGCCCTTACATGGGTCCTGGTGGGTCCATGGACCCAGGCACACTTTTTCAGGGGCAGCAATTTGCTGCCCCAAGGCATGCAGAGCCAGATCATAGGCAAGGCGACCTAAGCGCCTGCCTAGGGCCCAGTGACTTGGGGGGGCCCGCTGGCCAAGCCACCTCCCTACATGTCCACAATCCTGGCACACTAGCCTGTCACAGGATGCGTGCGTGTGTACGTGGTGGCAGCCAAAACAGTGTGCTCCTTCATTCCTACTGGTGCTGCTGGGCCAATAAGGAGTGAGAATAGCAGGAGCATGAGCACACTTTGTGAGTCCTGGCACGTAGCGTGTTGTCACAGTCACAGGAAGCGCTCGCGTGCCGTCCAAAAGCTGAGCTCCATTCCAATGCTATGCCGGTGAGGAACAGGAGCAGCAGCTTGGTGAGTCTAAGAGAAATACAAACAATGAGAATGCATAAAGTGTGGAGCACCTACCATGTAATACCAAGTAAATGCAATCATATGTGGAATCGATGTATGAAAAAAATATTAAATGGATGTAATCTTGAAGTTGTAATGTAACAACTGAATGTACGTTACAATTCAATATAGTCCCACAGCTACTCATATGATGATCATATGACAGTCATAAGAAAAGCTGGTATGAGTGTGCTGTGTGCCCTTACTTTCAATATGCCAAATGTAGGCAGATATTGGTACCCAAAAAGCCATGTAATCTCATATGGGCTGTGTCAGACTACACGGCTTTGCGGGTATCATTTCTGCTTACATCTGGCATATTGAAAGTAAGGGCACACTCATACCAGCCTTTCTTATGACTGTCATTTGTCATCTAAGTAGCTGCGGAACTATATTGGCCTATGATGTACATGCATTTGTTATGTTACATGTTTGCATCCTTTCAATACTTGGACATACATTCATTCCACATATTGTGATTGCACTTACTCTGTACTGCATACAAAGTACTCTACACTTTAGGTATTCTCATTGTAATAAAGCTTTGTGTTTTTTGCTATGATTACTACAATACTACCTTTACTGTACTTTCCTTTGTTCTGTATTTATGCTCTGTTGTACAGCCCCACTCACCCTTTTGTCTTTCTACACCCCAACCTGAACAAAAATTCTTATTTTCTTTCCAGTGTGTGCTCGGGGGGAGTCCCCCAGCCTATCTGATGCTCAGCTGTTGGATGATGGGCATTTCAGTCCAACAGGAAATGGAATACCAAAGGGCTCTGTTATGGGGAGTAAAGGGTATCCCCATCTTCTTCTATCCATCTTTCTTTCTGTGCTGGCGAATAGCATGTGTACAAGTGAGCATATATGAGTGAGTGTGCATTGGTGTAAGATTTTGTGTGTGGGTTGTGAGATTGAGAGAGTGTATGTGACTCTGCATGTATGTTTGTATACAGTATTTGTGGGCGTGGTTTGGGGGATAGCATTTCATCCTTGGACCCAGGCAGCACAATGCCTTGGGCTGGCACTGCCACCACATAACAAATTTACTTAGTTTCCCGAAGGCATAGTATTAAAGGGGTCTCAGGGTCCAACAGCATGTGTTTGTGAGAGGAAGAGAGAGCAGCATATCTGTAAGCTAGTGAAGATAGGCTAATAAAATAGAAGTTGAAGTTTAGGGCATCTTGTAGGAAGGACATTTGTTCTCTGCATTATGGGGTTCAGGGGTCACTCTGGCAGACAGAAAGGGAGAAAGGAGGTTGAACCCAAATACACCAATATTTTGTGTGACTACTGGGAAGACATAGGCAGCCGGGATCTAAGTTCATTTCTGACTTGGTGGTTATCTCTGTGTTAGGGGAGTCTGTGAGAGTGAGACTGGAGCAAAGGAAATTTACTCCAAATACCCCAAAACATTGTGTGACTGACTGGGAAGGCACAGACAGCTTTGATCCACGTTATTTCTGATCTGGCAATTATCCAAATACCCCAGCATTTTTGTGTGAGGCTAGGAAGACACAGACAGCAGTGATCCAAGTTGCATAATGATCTGGCTGTTACCTCCTTGTTGGTGGAGTGTGGGGAAAGAATCAGTTAAACAGGCAATGTGTTTTTTGTTGTTTTTTTTTATTGGGATGGGGGGACAGTTACTTAATAAAAAATGTAAAAAAATAAATAAAATTGAAAAAATTGGCACGTGACAGAGAAAGGGACCCAGACGTAAGCTGTGACAGGGCAAGGTAAGACATAACACACAATCAGTTATATTATGAACTTTACAGTAAAAGCACACAGAGTAGTTGAGTACTGTGCAGAAAACACACAAGGTGTAGGGGTAGGGTGAATGGATTAGAAGCAGTAGAGGGATATATGAATAAACTGGTAGTCCAAAAACTGACTGCAGCCATAGTTGCTGCAATGTGTGCAATAAATAATGGTGAAACCTCTCCTCCTCCTGAGGAGGATGCAGTTTTTCCAAGTCCCACCAAAAGTTCCACCACCACCATACACATGTGTTACATTTAATTTGGATTTTAGTAATCAATTTTTATTGATTTCTTTATTTCTTTTTATAAATAATGGCTAGGCAGCATAGCAGTAGGCTTAACAAAAGCTGAAAGATATTTGTGTGTGTACTGTGCAAGCCATGAGAAGAAATTGATTTGTAGAACCTAGACTTTTTATAGGCACAAGCCCTGAGGATATATTGATTTGTAGGAATTAGACTTGTTATAGACATAAGTCCTGATGAGAAACTGATTTGCAGGACTTAGACTTGTCATAGGCACAAGCCCTGAGGAAAAATGGATTTGTAGGAATTAGGCACGTTAGAAACAAGCCCCAAATTGGTTTGTATATGCATCTGGCTTGCCAAAAACAAGCCCTGAGACCCCCCCACCCCAAAAAATGATACCCTTCTGGCCTAGTGCCAGCAGATCATTTTATGGTGGCCAGTGGCCAATGACCATTGGCAAATGCCATTGTGACATTGCAGCATTTGTGACTGCTGTGCTGCTATTGCTGCTGCAGAGTTCTCTATGCAGCAGGACGATTAGGCAGCTCCAAGGAATGGGATCATCAGCAGTGATATGAAACCGGTGAAGATGGTTCCACTCGCCACTAGCTCCAGTGATGTGCCTGTGGCAGTAGCAGCACCAAAACTCATGCATCACCTCCAAAATCATGGGTGTGTTGCTAGAATACAAATTTATACCTTGACAACAGGAAGGAATTATGTGTTTCATCAGCAACTGCAATGTGCACAGTGTGTGTGGGAAAGTTGTGAAATAGGGGAAGGACTGGGAACAATGGATACATCTGCGCTCAAATCAAACAACTGGCACAACTGCAGCCAAACAACTTGACTTTTAGGTCCACAATGTCAAATCAGTCATACCCCCAGAAACCAAATACTGCTGTCACTATGCCCTTGTCTGCTCCACTAAGGACACATGACTGACAACTAGCAGATTTAGTAATAATGATGAATCCTCCCTGTCACCAGCTTAGCTTATTATGTGGGATGGAATCTCCTCAGATACTGCTTGATTTACTGCTTGCAATTATGCTCCACCACATTGCCATGTGTGGTCACAGCATGTTACAACTTACCTTGTTTTCAGCGTCATCTGCATGTGCAAGGCTTCAAGCATGCAGCACGCCTCTGTTTTATATTCCATGCTTCTTGTAGTCCCCTCCTACCTACTTCCTTCCTCTGAGCTGCTCCTCCTACCTACTTCCTGAGGAGGGGTTTAAAGGGCAGTCTGAGTCCTGACTCAGTTGCCCTTGCTTTGTTGTTCATAGCAGTTCTGTTACCTTGGACTCTGTGTATGACCTGACTAGTCTTCCATCCAACCTGGTGCTGACCTGTGGCTCTGTCTGACTATTCTTTTGTCTATCCCTATAGTGGACACCCAACCTGGTGCAGACTTGCATCTCTGGCTGACTACTTGAACTGTATGACTTGGCTTGTCTGACTACCCCCTCCGGTGCTGACTTGTGGCTGTCTGACTATTCTTACATTTGTTCCTTGTACCTAGCAGACACCCAATTTAGTGCGGACCTGGTGCTCTGGTAGACTAGCTCCTTATACCGACTGCAGGCATGAGTCAGTTATCCATTTCCTTATACTTATCCATTCCCTAATACTGACTGCAGGCGTGGGTCAGTTATCCATTTCCTTATACTGACTGCTGGCGTGAGTCAGCATTCTCGCTCACCGGATCAAGATCCAGTGTTCCTGTTCCTGGTTCCTGCAGAGACTACCAGTGGCTGAGGCCTACTCTCCAGCAGAGTGGTTAAGCTCGGCAGCCTACTATTACTGATAGCAGTGCTCGCTGGCTTGTACCCTCTGCTTGCTACTTGTGTATATAGTGTGATCTACTTTTCTATAATTAATAAAATTTGCATTTAACTATACCGTACTGACTCCTGAATGTTATTGATGTACCGTGAGACAGCACCACACAATGTGAAATAGGTGGACACAAAATGCCACATGCTCACATTCAGACAATATCTATCAGCTAGCGGGAGAGGTAATGATGACACAAGTAGTAACCCAGAAAACGTGGAGGTAGAGGACCCTGAAGGTGGAGAGTGCCGGTACAGGGGCAGATGCTACATCTGCCCACGCCCAGACCTAAGTGCAAGAAGTTGATTATGAAGCAGGTGTTTTGCTCACCATTGAACTTTCAGACTCAGGCTGGGTTTCTCTATTCTTCTTCCGCTTCGATTTTCACCTACATTTGCCTTCGGGGAGAGACAGGAGGTACAGCAACAGAGGCTCCTGATTTCTTTTGTGGGGTTTGGCTTTCACATGCTTCTCATACAAGTCATGCTGTCTGCATTTCATGTGAGGGCAGTTGTGCCAAGGTGTGTCCCTCCTTTCCACTTGTCACATATAGTGCACAGTGTCATCACTGATGATTGCACTGTGCCTGTCCCAACAGAAAAATAGTCCCACACCCATGAACTTAGTGGGGATGGTACAGGTAGAGAAGAACTGCCTCTTTCTTCTTCTCCACAATTCCCTTCACTGGTTGGGGCAGATGATGATGCTGCTGCTTCCTCACAATCAGCACTAGAACTAGGACCAGGATTATTGCTGGCATGTGGAACCTGTCCTAGTCCCACATAACTACTGCTGGAACGCATTCCTACTGTGCCCATGGTTATCTGTGGCACACTAGCCTGCTCATCTTCAGCCTGCTGCTGAGACAGATCAACATCTCACCCTTGTGACTCAGCAGCAGCAGAAATTACAGCTGCACTTCTGGTGGTGATTTCAATCACCATTTGCATATCTGTCTCCGATTCTTTTCACTTTCTGCTAAAAAGGCCCTCATTCTCTCTTCCACCCCAGCTGCTCCACCATCACCTTCACTCTCATCACCAAGACCGGTCTCTTGCTGCTGTTTTACAGAAGTGGGACATATTGGCGATAATGGCAACTATCACATTTGCCATCTCTTCAACTGAAGAAGGCACACTTGCATCACTAGCAGCAGGTACAGGCAGCAGATGTGTGCTGATGCTAATACTGCTAGCCAGTTATGCCTTCTTCAACATCATGTCCCAGTGGGACAGTGCTGGGGGATGGGGAACACAGGGTCAGGGGTATTGTCATGGGGTCCCTTGACCTCTAGTCTTGCTACTCAATTCCCCTTGCACCTCAGCATTAGGGTCCATACTAGAGCTAGTCCTGCAGCTACATCACTAACCCCAACCCTCACCCCCACCAGTTTCAAGCTGCTTTGTGGTATTGGGACTGCTTGCAGATGACAAGTGTGACTTAGGTCCCCTGCTGTCACACTTGCCATCATCTCCTCCTCCTCTTGATAATCAGAAGGCACACTGGAAGCAGTAGCAGCAGACACAGGCAGCGGACCTGTCCTGCTCACATTGCTACCCACTTCTTCCTTCCTACTTTGATTACACCATTTTCTCCAGACACCAAGGGATGATGTAGGGACACTGGGCATCATTGGGTCTGGGGAAATAGGGCTCCCAGACCCTTCCATCCTGGTGGTGGTCACTTCCTCCTCCTTCTGACTCACTGGATGCATCATGGTCCTTCCAGGCCCACTTTTTTTTTTATCCGGGTGCTCATAGTGTTAGCCAACACTGTGAGCTTTGCTAGCTTTATTTCACTAAATAAAATGCTAGGAAATCACCTTTTTCCCTCTCTAGCTGCTTATTTTTCTATGTCATTTCCTAGTAACATCACGTTTTGGGAATGAAAATGTGAAGTACACATAGTAAACAGCGGGAAGTTTGTAGCCATTATATTTTTTTGGTGTAGGCAAAAAGGGTTTTGCTGAGGGAGGATTTTGTAGTGGACAACCATGGGGTTTTCTTGGAATTTCTCGTGGGAACACAATGGGATCTTTTGCCCATACCTAGTCACCAGCTATTAAAGGACTAAAAAAATATTTATCTAAAGATCAATATTAGGGCTAATGTGAGCATATAGGAGGATGTAGTTCAGGAACAGCTAAATGTTCTCCTGTTACCCACCTCTAATAGCCATATATATTTTCCCAATTTTAATTTTAAAATAAGTTGTAAAATGTGAACCCTCTAATAGAGTATATCAATAATGATTTTTTTGCATTTAGTTAGACTTAGGGATTGTGTGTGTGTGTGTGTGTGAGTGTGAGTATTTGAGGGAGGGGTAGTCCTGGCTGCTCAGTCATCAGGTAACTTCACTGTCATCACAATTTTCAAAGCCAATATTCATACAGGCTTCCAGCTGCACAAGTATTCTGATTAGAAGCTATGTTTTGGAGATTTCTTGACAAACAAGGGGTTAAAGGGATAATAATGTTTATTCAGTAATTGCTATATTGTAGATATTAAAAAGAGATTACTTGAGGTTAGTTTAATCTCTCAAACCTTTATGGTTTGAGAGATATACAATGTTAAACTTCCCCCCTCCCTCCCCTTTCTCATCCATCAGCTGTATTGCCGACAGGATGAGATTCTGGTCTCGGGACCTTCGGCGGCTCTTCAGCAGAGCCAAAATAGCAATATCTGAAAATAAATACTTAATTGGAACGGTCTACAAAGTGTGCTTGCAAACCAGGCACACTTTGCAGACCATTCCAATGAAGTATTTATTTTTAGATATCGCTATTTTGGCTCTCCATCAGCACCACACAGACATGCTGGGGCAGGTGGTGGAGTTGAGAGACCACAACCGAAGGGAGGACCTGCGTGTAGAGAGAGAGCTGTGGTCCACAGAGGGGTCCACTGCACCCACCACTCCCTCCAGTGTGACCCCTGAAGCCACATCTAGGGGTCAAAGGGTGACCAGGCAATCAGCCAGGGCATCTACCTCTGGCACCCAGTCTAAGGTCCCCCCCAAGAAAAATAAATAGACTGCCCATCTTGTCATGTTCCCCCTCAATAACCAAAACATTGTGCTTTTGAATCCTGTGTGATATGCTTCATGTTTGGTGATAGCTTGGGTGGTAGAGTTGTCTCCAATGCTTTGCCAAGCAATGCAGTGAACACAACTTCTGCCTAGGTAACATGTTTGTGGCATGTTACAACATGGGTTCGCACACACACCGTTGTACAAATTCAAATGGCAATTCATCCCTGGAGCCATTTAACATGACAGTGTTAAATGGTGAAGTTGTGGGTTGAATTTGAACAAAACATTCCCCTTAGCACAACAACTAGTGCTCCAATGAACATTCGTCTGCATCAATTGTTGTATTTAAGGGGTTAACCAAACAAACAGCTATTTGACTTAGCAGAGATCTAACAAGCAGGACAGATGGAACATGCAGCAAAATAGTCTTTGAGTCACACTCTTATTGTGAAACTGACTTACTGGGGAACCCAATGTTCACGCTAGGATTTCAATGTGTAGCACAACCACTGAAATCCTACGGTGAGCATTGGGTTCTCCAGTAAGCTGAGTTGTTGTTTTACTAAGGTTGTAACAGACTTCACCAATGATAACACTTGTCCACTTAATCTGGTTGTTTGTTGATGTAGCCCATGTTCTGAGATTTGTCAAACTAAAGCAATCTCAGAACATTGATTATATTGAGCAACACAGAAACCGTGGACATGAAATCACTGTGGATGTATGTCCCCTGTATCACCTTTTTATCACTCCCAACACACATTAGTGTATCACTGCCATCATCTGTTTGCATGAATACATCACAGAGTCCACTCACTGCCAAACAAGTAGTGGACTCCTGTAATGTGGGTCATGCCTTCCCATGTAGTGGGGATACTCTAACCTTGAGTGTGGTTACGCATTGACACATGTGTAATCCAACATTTCTTCATACAGACACAGATTGAATAGTGATGGTTCTTCTTTATTGTGTCTCAAAGTACATTAGAACTTACATGTGTTTTCTGGGTATATTGCCTATATGCATTAAACACTTGTATGAGCACACTACATGTACTTTGAAACTAAATATTAATACTTTAGAAACACTACTGCCCTGCTCATGTATTGTCCACAAGATCTGACAACTCTGTAGATGAGCATTCTAACTGTACAGGTTTGATACCTGAATGTTAGTACACACATGAATTTGTGTTTTCTGGGTCTATATGAGAATGTTCCAGTAGAGGTTGCTGTGAAAATCAGGTCAAACATTGCATCACAAACACTTAAAACACCAAGGGGTGAGCTTCATAGAAGTGTTGTCAAGACATCAGTCCAGTCACATGGAAAATCTTCAGTTCAAGGATGGATCATGCTATGGATGCCTGTAGGATAAGAGGACAGGATTTGGATCAGCACCCTCGAACTGATCATCATGCAACAACTTCGACTTCCTAATCCCCTCAATCTTTTTCGTTACAGGTGGGTACACAAAGCATTGCTTTGTAATGTGTTGTGTACTCGTCTGTAACACATTATGTAGAGATCTAAGGGAATGTGAACCAGCCCTAGGGATATGTGCCCCTGACATGAACACAAACATCATCAAGTATGTTCTGAGAGCTCCATGACACAAATTAATTTGGGCTGCCACTGTGAGAGTGACAGTGGCATCCCAATTTTATTTGTTTCATGGAACTATTATGACATATTTGTTGATGTGTGTATTTATGTCAGGGGCACATATCACTGCACACTCACAGGTCAGCATGGTGTCCCTGGAGATATGATCCACGTTTCATGACCTCTATGTTGTGTAATAATACCACTGTAGATCCATCCCTCTGCTGCTCTTCTAAGCTCTAGCAAAGTACAGGTCCCATGTTGACTCCAATGGCCCTTTAACCCCTGATGTGACAGAGTGTTGTTCAATGCATTGCACTGGATAACACTCTTTCGCTACCAGGGTACCATGGTTTCTCTGGTTATGATCATGGCAAATCACGTTAGCTGCTGTCAGTCAAGACCTGGAAGATGCTGAACATGGGGTATGTGTTGTACCTTGGTTCTCATGGGGATGAGCGTGGTATCCTTGAGGTATCAATGTCAACGTGGAGAAGGGAATGGAAGATGGTTTTGGAATCCCCACATACAATATGCCACGTCCATGGTATGCATGATGTTTGGGGTCATACTGCTGCCAGTGCAGTACTGTGTCAATGATCCTGTGGGGTGAAACAGAACATCATGTGCGGTGTGGTTAGTGTGCTGGCACCAATTCACAGGACTGATGATGGACATGCATGGATTGTTTGAATGCCTGTGTTATACTCACAGCTAAAGTGGTCCATGATGAGCCTGTCTCTGATCTGGGCCCCTCTCAGGGTCTCCTCAACATGGCCGATGTCCATGGGCACTTCAGGTAGTGGGGGGGCCTGGATATGATCCACCAGCCTGGTGTCCACTGCGATGTTGTGCAGTATTGCACACACCATTATGATGTCACACACTTTTCAGGGGGCATAGTGCAGTGCTCCCCCCGAGTGGTCCAGACATCGGAATCAAGACTTAAGGAGGTCAAATGTCCACTCAATGGCATTCCAAGTTCTGCCATGAGCTGGTATCTGTTTGTGGATTGGCGACCGGGGTCAGTAGCCAGGATTTGCAGCCATAGCCAGCATCACCTGTGGAATGTGAGTGACATGGTGAGACAGGGAGCACATGTTGTGTGAATGATGTTTTGTGTAGTGGACGTACTAGCTGTGAGTCAGGAGCATGGTGAGCAGTGTTGTGTGTACACCTGTGGATGTGGGGTGATCTAGCATTGTGAACTCACCCAAAAGCCATCCTCCTGTATAAGTTCCATTATCAAACTCTCTGTGGACTGAGGAGTTTTGTAGAATGTATGAATCATGAGAGCTGCCAGGATATTTTGCACAGACATTCATAATCCTCATGTTGCTGTTACACACCATCTGCATGTTCATGGAGTGGGAGTTCTTGCTGTTGATGAATAGATGTGAGTCACATGCTGGGGCTTTGATACGGACATGGGTGCAATCTATAGCACCCGTGACCCTGGGCATGCCTCCCCTTGCGTAAAAGCCCTGCTTGAGATGTACCCACTCCATGTCGGTGGTGGGGAAATGTATGTAGGTACTGGCCTTTCTTTTGAGGGCTGGCAACACCTGGGCCAGCACTCTTGAGAATGTGGCCTGTGACATGCCAGATGCGTAACCCTCAGTGGACTGGAAGGCACCACTTGCCATGAAGTGTATGGCACAGAGGAGTTTTTGTAGGCAAGATAGGGTATGGTTGTGGATGTAGATGGGATCCACCTGATCCATGATGACCTCATACAAAGCAATGATGCTGTGTGGCCTCAACCTGTAGCGATCAATCACCTCGTCATCGGTCATTCCAAAGAGAGTGAGCCTTGGGCGGTATACCCTGGGCCTTGGTGGTCATCTAGCCATCCTCCGCTGCTGCAGGGGTCCCTGTGGCAGCTGGGGAGCATCCTGTTGCTGTGGAGCATTCTGTTGCTGCAGATGTGCATCTGCAGGCAGGTGCTGTCCTCCAGGTGTGGATGGGCTCCTGTGTGGCTGTTGAGCCGGAGCCTCCTCACTCACAACAGGTGAAGGCTGTAGATCAGGTGTGCCTGGGGATTGCCGGTGTTCCCTAGCTCTCGCCCTTGCACGCCTTCTCCACAGTCTTCTCATAATAAGTATCCCAACATACTTATTGTTCTCTCTCTCTCTATCTCTCTCTCTCCCTGAGTGGAAAACAAGCCACAAGTGAGTGTGGTGAGCTGTCCCTTTAAGTACCTGGTAGGGCGTAGTGTAGGTGTGGTGATGAGGTGAGTGATGACTAGTGGGAAGGTGTTTGCTATCCAAGAAGTAACTGTTTGCAGGTATGTCTGTGTTTTAAAATGTGTTGTGTTCTGATTGCTGTGTCTCTGTCAGGTGTGGGTATGAAGTTGTCAGGTTGTGTCTGGATCGTGTGGTGATGTTGCACAGGTGAGCTTGTTTTGTATTGGCAGGTGTCCGTGTTGTGTGATAACCCACATTGTTCCGTGCCATGTTGTGTTGGTGTTTTTTTGGAGGTCCTTGTCCCTGTGGTTTTGCTTGTTGTTGTGTGTGACAATGATTTGTGGTGTCTGTCCATGTTTTTGTGTTATTTTGGCATTGCACTGGTTAATTATTCCATTTACATGCTTGTGTGGTAAGCATTTTGTGTGTTTTCCTATGTAACGGGTGTTTTTTTTTTGACAGTTAAATGTCTAAGTCGGTCTTAACTATTGTCCGTTAAGTGTATCTTTTTTTCAGCCGTTAACAGTACCGCAAGCCTTTAAATGGCTCTGTGGAATCTTGTTCCATGCGGCTCAATGCACGTAAGTGTATCGTCTGTAAGGATTATCAAACTGAAATTAGCTGTTCTTTAGACGGATCTTTAAATTGCTAAATAAAACACTACCGGGTGTGTTACAATGTTTTTGCTAACGGCTGCCTTTAAATCTATCCCTAAATGTCAGTCAGATATTTTCCTGGGTCAACAACCTATCTACTCTGAAGCCAGCTGTCATAATTCTCAGTATTGTTCTGTGCAAGGTAGGTATCCATTTGAAGTCAGTTACGGTATCTGCAAGCATTGCACACTGCTGTGAAGTCTATCGCCTATCAGTACTCCTAAATCTTTTAATGAGGATTCCCCAAGTAGTTTCCCATTATGCAGAAAATGTGTTTCTAGAGCCTAACTGCACAACATTACAGTTATCTATATTATGTCATCTGTCACTTTTCGGCCCATTCACTCAGTTTATCTACAGAGAAAAAGTATTCTGCCTTGTATGTATTTCCTTATACAGCTTAGTGTCATCAGCATAGATTGAGACATTACTTTCAATTCCCATTTCTAGATCATTCATAAACAAACTTAAAAGAGCCGGGCACAAGACTGAACCCTGTGGAACCACAGTTACAACTTTAGACCAAAAGGTTCCATTTACAACAACTCTCTGTCATCTATCCCTTAACAAATTCTCTGTCCATGCAAAGATTTCACCTTCAAAACCGAAGCCACTTAGTTTATGCAGCAACCTGTTATGAGTATCAAACGGTTTTACTAAGTCCAAGAATACTACATCAACAGCAGTTCCCTTGTACTACTTGCCCTTTCGTAAAATGCAAGAAAATTAGTTTGACACAATCTATTCTTCATTAAACCATGCTGACTCCTACTAATAATATTGTTTGTCTTCACATAATTCTGAATGCTGTCAGTTAGTAACCCTTCTAGTATCTTACCCACTATGGAATATTGGCAGGTAAAAACAACAAAGGACACTGAGATTGTGATCTTACCACCAACATACCCAACAAGCAGAGAGGCCATGAGCCATGATACGTAAGTCATGAATCACGTATTGTTCTAGTTGAACAGCCCGTGTACAGGGCTACAGTGGCAGGCAGCAATGGCCGCGGCGCAGGCATGCGCAGAGAGGACTACACTCTGAATTCGGAATGCCCCATTCCGTTATCAGCCGTGGCATGGGCAGCCTGTACTGCGCATGCCTGCAGTGCACGCAGCCGTCTCTACTGCGCACGACGGCTTCTGACAAACCTACATTAGCAAATTATTATATAGGATATGAAATAACATGTTAAAATATACGCTAATGTCTTATAACAACTAGCTTGCCTATGATTATAATGTTACATTGAGAATAACTGTTGGATGTTATTACAGGGTTCCATCAATACAGTTGTCTGTGACTATTTGAAGATTTAAATTGTACAGTTTTCTATCCAAAAAATATTATCTATGCTTGAAACTTGGCATGTACATTTTAAGTTATTCCTTCTAAATACCATTTATAAGTCTTGGTACCAGATGAATATCAAATATGAATGGTTGGAAGATTGTGATTCATTGAGATATATGGAGGTTCTAGGACTAAATTTACTATACCATTATTGGTCATTTGTAGGCATAGGCGTGCGCACGGGGTGTGCCGGGTGTGCCCAGGCACACCCTAATCGGCCCCGTGCGCACCGGCCAGGAAGCTGGGGATTTTTTTTTTTTAATATATCTGCCGCGAGGGAGCGCTGATTTAAACTACCAAGCGCTCCCTCGCGGCATCTATGTGACAAGCCGCAGAGAGACCCAGGCTCTGTAGTAATACAGAGCGCTGGGAGATGACATCATCTCCCAGCGCTCTGCATTACTGAGAGCAGTGCGCGGGAGCTTCAGCTCTGTGCCGAAGGAGGCACAGAGCTCCCTTATGGCACACCTCTAGACCACCAGGGACTGAAGGTAGGGGATGGAGGGGGTATTGTGGAGATGAATGGGGCATTGTGGAGATGAAGGGGCATTATGGAAGGGGGCAATGTGAAGATGATGGGGGCAATGTGGAGCTGATGTCAATGTGAGGGCAAGTTGGAGCTGATGGGGCAAGCTGGAGCTGATGGGGGCAATGTGAGGGCAAGTTGGAGCTGATGGGGGCAAGTTGGAGGTGATGAGGGCAATGTGAGGGCAATTTGGAGCTGATGGGGATAAGATGGAGGTGATGGGGGCAAGTCGGAGCTGAGGGCAATGTGGAGATTATGGGGGCAATGTTAGGGCAAGTTGGAGCTGATGGGGGCAAGTTGGAGCTGATGGGGGCAAGTTAAAGCTGATGGGGGCAATGTGAGGGCAAGTTGGAGCTGATGGGGGCAAGTTGGAGCTGATGGGGGCAATGTTAGGGCAAGCTGGAGCTGATGGGGGCAAGTTGGAGCTGATGAGGGCAATGTGAGGGCAAGTTGGAGCTGATGGGGCAAGTTGGAGCTGAGGGCAAGTTGGAGCTGATGGGGGCAGTGTTAGGGCAAGTTGGAGCTGAGGGCAAGTTAGAGCTGATGGGGGCAATGTTAGGGCAAGTTGGAGCTGATGGGGGCAAGTTGGAGCTGAGGGCAAGTTAGAGCTGATGGGGGCAATGTGAGGGCAAGTTGGAGCTGATGGGGGCAAGTTGGAGCTGAGGGCAAGTTAGAGCTGATGGGGGCAATGTTAGGGCAAGTTGGAGCTGATGGGGGCAATGTGAGGGCAAGTTGGAGCTGATGGCAAATTGCAGCTGATGGGGGCAAGTTGGAGCTGAGGGCAAGTTAGAGCTTATGGGGGCAATGTTAGGGCAAGTTGGAGCTGATGGGGGCAAGTTGGAGCTGATGAGGGCAATGTGAGGGCAAGTTGGAGGTGATGGGGGCAAGTCGGAGCTGAGGGCAATGTGGAGATTATGGGGGCAATGTTAGGGCAAGTTTGAGCTGATGGGGGCAAGTTGGAGCTGATGAGGGCAATGTGAGGGCAAGTTGGAGCTGATGGGGGCAAGTCAGAGCTGAGGGCAATGTGGAGATTATGGGGGCAATGTTAGGGCAAGTTGGAGCTGATGGGGGCAATATGGAGCAGATGGGGGGCAATAATTTATTTAGCTAGCACACACACATATATATTACATACGCGCACGCACGTGTGTGTTTGTGCTTTTGGGTGCACACCCTAAAGCAATTGGCTGCGCATGCCTATGTTTGTAGGGTTGTTTTATCTTGCTTTGTGTGTCACTTGCTAGAGATCGACTACCCCTATTGCATTTTATAGAACACAAAATTAGTGCACATACAGAGCTGGATTTCCCACTAGGCAAAGTAGGCAACTTCCTAGTGTTCCAAGTTTTGAGGAGCATGCCACACCCACATCCTGTGTTGTGGGTGTGGTCAGAACAATTCCAATGATTCTGGTTTATGGTGGCCAGTTTATTTACTTTATCCCTTTACTTGCCAGTATTTAACCCCCTGGACTACCAAGACGTCTCCAATGCTTTGCCAAACAATGTGTTTGGAAACTTCTCTCAAAGCCAAGGGGTTAAGAGCTTTATTGTGCTGGTGTGTTTTAGGTTAAAAGATTATTCTTGTGTCAGGCAAAAGTAGGTGGTGCTAGCCGTAGGGCCATGTGATGGTGGGGGTGGAGCCATATGTGAGATTAAGAGCACATTGATTGCCTTTGCCTATTGGCACTTGAGATATAAAATCCACCTTGTGTAGTTCAATGATCCAGTTATATTGCTAGTGTATTAGCAATATCATTGGATCATTGTATTACATTTTGTAATTGTATTCTGCTGCATTACATATTACTCTGTATCTGGGCATCATTCTGTACTTACTGTACCACGCATTTCTCATTCATTACATTGGCTTTAAACCCAAGGACAGCAAACACGACTAGTGTGGCCAGGACAGAAGTGAAGAAGTTTATGAAAGAGACAAGAGCCGCATCAAATTGGCAGTTGTTATCCTGCTTGTTGTAACTTGAAAATGCAATGACCCCTCCAAAGCCTAGTCCCAGGGCGAAAAAAACCTGTGTTGCTGCCTCTCTCCAAACCTGTGGGTCCAACATCTTCTCAGTCTGAAATGAAGAATGTGGACAGACATTAAAGCAGGCCTGTCACCTTAAAATCCATTTACTTTGTTTTACAGATAATTAAAACCAGCACTAGCAATTTTTATGGAAAATAAATGTTTTAAATTAAGACTGAGACCAGATGTATCGCTGGCTATACTATTAGAGGTAACCTCTGCATACATTCATTCATATCATAGTGTTTGGTATTATTGATCCAATACAGAAACTAATTAGCATAAAGTGCCACATAAAACAAAAGGCTAGAATGACTTACGGACAGTTTTTAATTATCTTTAAAGTTAACTAAATTTATATTAAAGGGATAGTAATACTTCGTTTTAACTTTATTTTATTTTGTAGGCATTAAAAAAACATGAAGAATGATATAAGTCTCATCTCTCAAACCTTTATGGTTTATGAGATATTCACAAGCAAAGTTCCCCTCCCCGCCCCTTTTACCTAGTGTAAGCCATCTCTTCTCAGATGTGAGACTGGTTGTATGACAGTACAGATAACAGAAGGGGACAATTTTCTTTGTATGAAAACAATGAAAGCCCTTCCCCCCTTGACACGTTTTTCAGCTTTTTCCATTATCTTAATTGAAGATTGTCCCTCTCTGCAGTCTACCTGGGCACCTCCCTTCTGATCTGGTTGAACGGGGGGGGATACTTTGTTTGTGAATACCTCTTAAACCATAAAGGTTTCAGAGATAAGACTTATATCATTCTTCATGTTTTTTTAATGCCTACACAATAAAATAAAGTTAAAATGAAGTATTACTATCCCTTTAAAATGACAGTCCCAATTTAAACATGGGTTTCTCATTAGGATAATATGACTCGTGACAGTTAAATGCTTACCTTTGGGGTCAGCATGTGAAGAATTCCATCCACAGATCCACGTAAGAGCAACCCACGTACAAGGAAACATATCAACACCACGTAAGGGAAGAGAGAACTAAAGTACATTACCTGGGATAGGAAACAAAGGGAGCAGAACAGCAAAATGATGAAAAACTGGATTTATAGCTTAACTTCTATATAATACAGAAACCTACATACAGAGATACACATATGCAAAGAACACAAACAGGCAGTCACTTACTCACCCATACAGGCAGATGCACAGACACATTTGCTTACACAGACACACCTGAACAGGCACACTCGTACATGCATGCACACACCCATAAAGGTACACACATAGACATATATGCATACTCAGACATACTCATGAACAGACACACCCATACAGGTACACACACAGACACACAGAAAAACAGCACAAACCCCAGTGTAGGCTTCAGCCTATGTTGAGCTCATCAGTGGGGCGCAGCTGATTCCTTCGTGATGCATGGAGAGCAAGGGCCCATGTCTGGGATACCCTTCCACTTAGAGAGACTAAGGAACAAAAAGTGTGATGAACACTTGTTTTTCACTCCCATGTGCCATTGCAGAGAGGAAATTTCTATGTTGCTGTCAATCTGGTCCCACCCACAGACACTCAAGCTCCGAAATGTCAGGCAAATCCTCACTGTATAGCAGAAACAGCACAACCTCAGACATAAGTTTCAGCCTATGTGGGTTTGGCCTGTGGTGTGCAGCCGATTCCCTCTTGGCTCTCATGGAGTGACTAAGAAAAACAATACTGACAAGTACAGATACAGTAAGATCAATATCTTTATTAAAAAATAAGAACAGAAAGATACGGTCAGTACTTCCCCAACCCTCACAGGACCAGGTGTGGAGACAGTTCACAAGCACTTCCCCAACCTTCACTAGCCAGGTATGGAGACAGCACAGGATCCACTGACAGAAGAGAGGCTGATCCAAATCTGACTACAGACGGTACTAGAAGCAAGTTTAGTAGTAGCTATTAGTACATGTGAAGCGGAAACACCTAAGCAAAGTGACAGAAACTTCCCTAGTACCCTAGGGTAAACCTACAGGCAATGGCGACTCAAGGGTACCCCAGAAAGCTAGGG
This sequence comes from Rhinophrynus dorsalis, assembly GCA_037306005.1. NCBI lineage: Eukaryota > Metazoa > Chordata > Amphibia > Anura > Rhinophrynidae > Rhinophrynus > Rhinophrynus dorsalis. Next base: position 287,060,878 of record CM074719.1, on the reverse strand, counting down.
TAGCGATAGGCAGTGATGACTGGAATCCCTAGAACGCTAGGGTAGTGATAGGCAATGGTGACAGAAATCCCTAGAACACTATGGAGTACCCAAGGCCCTATACGGTAGTAACAAGCAGGATGGAATAGCCAGAGACAAGGTCCGGCACAGCGGGAGGAGAACAGTTTGTACCAGAGGGGACAGCTAGAGCAAGGTCTAGCAAAAGAAAGGAGTCAGTCAGGCCAAGGGTTGCGAACACAGAGCAGTAAGTCAGCCACACCAAGATCAGTACCGTATCAGATAGTCGTCCAAGCCGGGGTCAGCACAGAGCGGGTAGTCAGGCGGAACCAAAGTGTCAGACCAGAGCAGGTAGTCAGACAGAGCCAAAGGGTCAGACCAGAGTGGGTAGTCAGACAGAGCCAAAGGGTCAGACCAGAGCGGATGGCAACAAGTCAGGGATCAAACGTAACCGGAGTCAGAAGTAGCCAGAGGTCATACAAGGAACAGAGCATAGGAATATCACAAGAGCAAATGCACAGCTACAGCACGAAAGGGCAAAGGAGTACTAGTAGACTGAGGCCTATAAGGCCTAGCAAGTAAGCGGAGACTCACTCTGGCAATTAACCATAAGCCTATAAGAATGGAGAATGTGCATAAGAGCGACACTCAGGAAGTGAAAGACAATGACACCCACAGCTCACAGCAGCGCTCTCGGAGGGCAATCACGGGCACAGTGATAGTGGCATATGGAGAACAAGAGCTCATGACTGGGATACCCTTCCACTTTGGGAGAAAAATAAACAAAAAGTGTGGCAAATGCATGCCAAGACAAAACAATATTGTTTGTTGTAAGGCATGGTGGCCTATCAGGTGTTAATCAAGTCACATGTTTCACTCCCATGTGTCACTGCAGAGAGGAAATGTCTATATCCATATCAGTCTGGTCCCACCCACAGGCAGTTCAGCTCCAAAATGTCAGGCAAATCCTCTCTGACATTTCGGAGGTGGACTTTTTGTAGGAGGAATCAGTCTGATATGGACATGGAAATTTCCTTTCTGCAGTGGCACATGGGAGTGAAAAATGTGACTTGAGTAGAAACTGGAATACCACTATTCCTAAGACTAAAGCACTTAATTGTGTTCTGTCTCGGTGTGATTCATCACTTTTTGGTTGTAGGCCACCTTAGGTTATAAGGGTATCCCGAGCATGGGCCTTTGCTTTCCAAGTGCCTAGAGGGAATCAGATGCCCTCCACCAGTGAGGCCAACATAGGGCTAAATGTATGTTTGGAGTTGTGTTTTTCTCGTGCAGAGAGGATTTGCCTAATGTTTTGATGCTGACTGTCTGTGGGTGGGACCGGTTTATTATGGACATGAAAATTTCCACTCTTCAAGAGCACAGGGAGCAAAAATGTGAGGCCACTATGCCTTAGAACACAACAATGCTTTCTAGTTTTTGTGTATATTCATCACACAATTTTTGTTTGATGGTCTCCCTATGTTGGAAAGGTATCCCAGAGACGGGCCCTTGCTCTCCATGTGTCTAGGGAGAATCAGCTGCACCCCACTGATGAGGCCCATGTAGGATGAAACACAACTAGGGGTGGGCTGTTTCTCTGGTGCAGAGAGGATTTGCCTGACACATGCATACACAGACATACACACACATAGATACACATGAATACACAGACACATACACACCGATTCATACAGAGACACAGGTGCATATACAGTCAAACATACACTAACACACATTAGTACATATTGAGAAGAATTGGAGCAATTCTGAGGCATACTAACTACAATGTAGGGGAAAGGCAAAATTCCCTTTGCTTTAAATGAGTTTAATCCACTGAATGCAAGGCAGGTCTCAAAAACATCACAAAGCAATGTATTGGAGACCCCTCTAGCATTCAAGTGTTTAAAAGCCCTTTGTTTCATATTGTGCAGATGGTTTGTTCCAGTTCATCTTAGTACATATTGTGCATTGATGTCACCTGTGTGACCTAATCCTACATGTCTTGTTCTTTCTCTATCTCATGCTTTCCCTCTGTATTGATCTTCCTATCTCATGATGTGTGTATCTTGCTCACTTTGTCTATCTCTTTCACTTGCTTGGTATGAAGGGGGACCTGGAACCTTTTTACCTGGTCTTACATAAGGCCAAACTAAAGTGTTTTAAATTTTGACATCCACATGTGAGATGACTTGGTAGCTGTTGATACAAGTCACTTCCCCTCTGTCTGTTTGGCTCTCTGAGGCTGATGTAATAAGGAAAATGTATACAATTCTGGGGCAAACCAACTTAAACTAAGGGGACAAACACAAATTCCCTTTATTTTAATTGGGCTTTTAACCCCTTGAATGCTACGGAAGGGCCAAACACATTTTTGGAAATTTTATTTATTCACTATGGTGCACTTGGTTTGTACCAAAATTGCACCACTTTTTCTTAGTATATCAGTTCTCTGTCACTTTCTCTGTTTATCTTGCTCATTCTCTGCCTTTCACTTTCTCAGTTTCTCTCACTAGAACATTAGGAATTTAGCATGTCCCTAGCAACGTTACATTTCCTGAACTTTATCTTCCGTCATCATCTTCTGACTATTGACTGGTCGAAGATAACAGTAACAGCTGGAGAGGTTGTTTAGGCCTGTTAAAATCTAGTAGCAGATGTTTTTCCTCTCTGGAACATTTTTAAAATGTGAAATATTTATATCAAATATATCATAGGCATAGGGTCAGTCAGATATTGTTTTTCAAGTGTATTATGACTTATAGTTCAAAACTCATAGCAGAGCAAAAACAAAAACACCATCCTAGATTAGAATGTCAGTTCCTTATTGCTCCTAGGTACGTTACTACAAATAGTGATGAGCGAGCGTGCTCGGCCGATGCTCGGATCGGCTCGAGCATCGCTCTGCTCGGAACATGGCGGTACTCGTCGAGTACCGCCATGTGCTCTCCCGCCATGTTCGGGTGGCGGGGATCTGTGCCGGAAGAGGCACAGATCCGAAGACGCTCCGCTGGACCACCAGGGACTGGAGGTACGGGGGCATTGCGGAGATGAAGGGGGCATTGCGGAGATGAAGGGGGACATTGTGGAAGAGGGGCATAGACTCTATGCCCCTCTTCCACAATGTCCCCCTTCATCTCCGCTATGCCCGTCTTCCACAATGTCCCCCTTCATCTCCGCTATGCCCCTCTTCCACAATGTGCCCCTTCATCTCCGCTATGCCCCTCTTCCACAATGTCCCCCTTCATCTCCTCTATGCCATAGAGGAGATGAAGGGGGACATTGTGGAAGACGGGCATAGCGGAGATGAAGGGGCACATTGTGGAAGAGGGGCATAGCGGAGATGAAGGGGCACATTGTGGAAGAGGGGCATAGCGGAGATGAAGGGGGACATTGCGGAGCTGAAGGGGGCATTTGGAGATGAAGGGGGCATAGCGGAGATGAAGGGGGCATTGACCAGGCACCCTCCCCTCATCAGAGCAGGGGGTGCCTGGTGTCGCCCCATTGACTTGAATGGGGCTCGGGTGCTCGGCCGAGCACTCGAGCCTCAGGGGGTGCTCGGTCAGAGCACCCGAGCACCCGAGCATCGGGGTGCTCGCTCAACACTAACTACAAAGTGAAATGGATTTCATAGTGTATGGGCAGGTACAGATTTCCCCTTAGGCAGAGTAGGCAAACACCTAAAGACTGACATTATGTGGGTTGCCTTAGCTGTGCTGGAGATTGGTAGAGTAAAAAGTGTACCTTTACTTGCTAGCTGAGTGTAGGGGTGAGATTTTCCTTTTTTGCATGTTGTCAGGAGGAATATTTCACTGTGAAATTGTGCAATTTTCTTTGGGAGGTTCTTCAGCTTCATTTGTGTGCCAATAAATGTGCCATTTTTACTCTACAAGTCTCCTACTTCTATGGCTAACATGGAACCACACTTTACCCAAATTAGCTGTGCTGATCACACCCACTCTCTGAATTATAAGTGTGACCAACATGCACTAGAAATCAACTCTTCGTTTATGGTGACTGGATTATTTACCCTTTTACAGAATATTATTTAACCCTTTGGATGCTAACACATCTCAATGCATTAGAGATCTTACTTGCAGCCATAGGGGTAAGAGTTTTTTGTGCTAGTCTGTAATTGGTTAAGGGTATTTTCTGTGGTAGGGAGCAGTGGGCTAGCCTAGGTTTAGGTCATGAGAGGAGTGGGGTTGTTGCCATTAGTGGGACTACAAGCACCTAAGATGCATTGCCTAAGGGCACCTGAGATGTAAATGTGACCCTGTCTGTAATTGCTAGTCTATCCCTTACCTTGCCTGAAGACTGGATGCCTTTGATCATGGCCAAACACACAATACTCCAAGCGAATAATAAACACAAGGTAATTTTCCAGTTCAAACCGCCTCCTTCAGATATAGAATTTGAAATATCCAGAGCCTCTCGATACCAGAAATATGTTGTGGCTGAGCTTTTGTCACACTCTGCTTCCACCACTGGAACAAATAATGAATATCACATCACATGTTTCAGAGATTGTTTTTCTGATGCTGAGAAGGAGCAGTCCATGTGTGACTTGTGAGAAATTAACTTTTTGAAGACAAGAGTGGGGGTGCAAGCCATTGCTTCAGAAAAAAACTGCACACTACTCTGGTACTCAGGAGGTTAATTATATATAATCACAAAAAATCACTTACAGGCCTTGACGACTTCTTGAAAGGTAGCAACACCAGATATGAAGTAGCAGTATAAAGGGAGGGAGGAAGTAAATTCAGTAGTGGACAAATGGGAGGCATGGCAATGAGCTAAAGGGAGTGAGGGCAGACATTCAGTAGTAGCTGAAAGAGAGTGATGTGGTACACTTGTATGACAGACTTTCAGTAGTGGGTGAAAGGGAGCGGTTGGCAGGAGTGAGTAAAGGAAGGGACATTGGGCATTGCTTGTAATGGGCAAAAGTGTGATCAGTGACCTCAGGTATTTCTGGATAGGATAAAGTCCAGGCCCTTCAACTTCCAGCAGAATTTCATAGAAGCAACAGGGGGGGGGGCTTTGTCCCCTTCTTTTATTAATATAGAAGATATATATGTGAGTGGAGTGTGAGTAAGCATGAAAAGTGTGCATGAGTGCGCGTAGTGTATATGTGGAGTGTGTGAGTGGACAGTGAGTGCATGTGAGTGGTGAGCGTGTGAATGAGGTGTGCGGGATGTGGTGTGGAATGTGTGGAGGTGTGTGAGCGTATGTGGGGGGGTCTGTGGGGGGTGAGTGAGTGGGGGATTGTTAGTGTGTGAGTGGGGTGAGTGGAGTATGTACACAAAGTGTGTGTGTGTGTGTGTGTGCGGAGTGCCTTCAGCAATGGAAGACGTAGTATTGAGGATTTTGGTCACATGCTATTCTTTTTGGTTTATTAACACTTTGAGTGCCAGAAGTGTACGCAACATATTGTGAAGCAATATATTGCACACCCTCTGGTATGCAAAGTGTTAATATAGACAATATATATGTGAATGGAGTGTAAGTAAGCATGCAGAGTGTATGTGCGTGTGGAGTGTATGCACATGCAGAATGTGTGTGTGTGTGTGTGTGTGTGTGTGTGAACAGTGAGTGAACAGTGTGTGATTGGTGTATGTGAGTGGTGAGTGTGTGTGTGTAGGGGGGTTCTTGGGGGTGTGGTATGTGAGTGTGTGTGGATTGTGTGTGTAGGGGGGTTCTTGGGGGTGTGGTATGTGTGTGTGTGTGTGTGGGAGTGTGAGTGGGTTGAGTGGAGTGTGTGGAATATCTTCGGCAATGGAAGACAAAGTACAAAGTATGTAGGATGTTTGCATAACTCCTCCTTACTGCTGCCCATGGTTGTGTGCGGCATGGACAGATAATTTTGGTCACATGACCCTGTTCTTCTTTTATAATATAAAAGATAGCATATCTATCTATATCTACAGCATCGGTTACAGTTTTAATGACTACATTGCATTAGTCCATTTATCCATTAATGATCTATTATGATACAAATAAACTCACATGGGAAAGATTTATCTTGTACTAAGCCCCCCCAACACATATTTATAAACATAATGGAATCTCATAATTGAGAACTTATTAAATCATTTTAGCGACACGTTTCCTCTGGGTAGTCACATGATAGAGCATCATCAGTGGTGTTTGCAACACCAAAAGAAAACCTCATATAATATAAATATAGCTGCAATTGGACAGCAACCAATACATGAAATCATAAAAAATAAGCAATATTTACACATATTTGGAACCTCATAACCTACTAATGACAAACATATATATTGTACATAGATTATAGGTTAAAACTGAATAAATATTAAAACCATGTACAAAAGCTGTGACAGCAGGATCCAGGGGGTAGGCTGCCAAAACAGTGACTGCCTCTGGGAATCTGGGAGAGTTGGCAGGTTTGTAATCAGTCAAAATGATTCAGCCTGTGATTGTGCCACATGTGAGAGGCTTAAAGTGAAAATATTCCATCAGCTCATGAAAGCATTTTGTTCCTTTGTTCCTTCCAATACCATGTAGCCCATGAACTTGATGTTTGTGCTCGTTCATAAATTGCCTCCACTGTTTTTATTACTTGGTGATGTTATGAGAATTGCAGGGCTGGAGGCTTTTGCGTAGATAGCTGTGAGTATTGATTTCTATATAAAGCACAAGTTTCATATCCTCAAATGCTGGAACTCAGGACATTGTCCATTTTTGCCTTTAGTTCTCACTTGTGTGATATTCAGGATAAAGCATAGATTAATTAGAGATCTAGCTGCTGTATCATTTTAAGTAACTACAAGGACAAAATGGATAACCATAGTACTTCAGTTTTTTTACACCACTGTGATATATAAAAATAGGGAGTTTCTAGTTAAAAAAGTACTATTCTTCAGATACTACATAAAATTGATTTTTAAATAACTCTTTCATCAGCTGAAGGTATATTTTCCACTCTAAACCTGCTGTGTTGTAGTGACTTGTATAACTTGCTTGTCACATTCCTGTATTAGTAAAGGGATCTTATGACAAAGATATGTGTCAGGCCTGGATTTCAGCATTTTCAGTACCAGAGGCAAAGCACTGCATGCCATTCTGACGCTCAAAAGGTTTACCAATGGAGAACTGCAGTACACATTTCATAAACACCCTTTTTTTCTTTTTGAAAGACATAAGGGTGTACAGTGCATTGCAATCAATTTGTTGGACACCCCTCTGCAATATAAACAATATAAACCTGTGGTGGAGCAGACATGATCCAGCACGGTAATGTCATTTCTTTCAATATGCAACATGGAACCTCAAATTTCTTTGCCATTAGTTTATACCAGTTGTCTTTGACACGAGTGTTGCCAAGTATACACATTGAGCTATACTTTTTTCCTGAATAGGTGTCATAAAAATCGTTATTTTCCAACTACATGTCACAGTTTAAAGCAGATGTACCATAACGTCAAAGATTTGGGGAACCACAGATTTTAAAAAATCCACAGCATTGGAGCTATATATTTGTTTGTGTTTGATTCCATTTTTATTTTTTGCCACAATTAGTGGTGTCTGTTCTAATACGAGCCTAGAATTAATTGATTTTTCTGTTTCATGTTGCGAGCTCTTTTAAATAATTTCAGTACAGTGAATACATACCATTTACAGATCCATTTTTCACGGTTGGACATTCATTCCAAGGTAGCGGATACTGGAAGGACTTAAAGAAGTAGAAGATGCTCCATCCAATGATAACATTATAGTAAAGTCCCACGAAGAAGCATACCTAAGGGAACATGTGTGGGGATTCACATGATATTCTCAGCATTCAATGAAGCTCTAGCAAGTGTAATTACTGGTTCCCTCAATGCATATTGTTTAACCCTGTGAGTGGCAGGGATGTATCTAACACGCCTCTGGCACTCAAAGCTCTAGTTAACTGATATAATGAAATGCCTTATTCATCTTCTAGAGACAATTAGCAGACAACTAACCTCATGTGTGAAAACAGATAATGCACTGTACATTTTCTGTCTGTGAGTTACTTTAAATAGAAACTGGAAAAAAGATTATGTCTAATGACTTAAGCTCAGTATTCTTTCAACTGGAATTATAGTCTAGATCAGTGGTTCTCAGCTTTGCCGTCAGGGCCCAATAGCAGGCCAGGATTTGAGGATTTCCTTGTTAGATAGCAGGTGGGTTAATCAAATTGACTGTGACTCTGATCACCACACCTGTGTTCTAGCAGAGAAATTCACAAGTCCCAGCTTGTTTGTCAGCCCTGAAGACATGGGTTAAGAACCACTGGTATAAATAGCACTTAGGCCATTGCAAATATAACAGCTCCAGCCATAGGCTGGCAGTTGGTTGAAGTAATGGCTAAAGTGGGTAGGGATATATATTATGTCAGTCATATATGGCTGGCTGATTCCAATGTGCCCCTCTAAAGAACGGGCATTGCAATTTGAATTGCAGTGGCAAAGCTTCTCATGTGACCTCCAGCACTGTGCTAATCAAAATGTTAAAAACATCAAAGGAATTAAATGGTCACCCTATCAATATTGCACTATTACTATATACTGATAAAGGTCAGGGCATACTCATTCAACCCTTCACTTAAAGGGACAATGCCTCCTAGAAGATATAAAAAATTTTTCTTATCAAATGGAGCATTGGGCAGCTCCTAATTGCCCTCAAAAACATGAAACATGCATTCTTACATTTTCACATTTCTGATTATCTTTGAACCTCTAAATTCAGCTGTTTTTCTCCTCCTACTGCCTTTTTTCCTTTAATCCTGCCACAGATGTGCAAAAGCCAGTCCCACTGAAGGAAATTTGAATGAGCATCATGAGCAGAAATGTTGGGTGGGATTTCAGCAAATTACTTGATCAGAGAACAGAAATTGAGAGCCAAGCCTCTGTACATTGCTATAGCAAAGCAAGAAGTCTGTTAAACATGTTTCTACATTTTTTTATGAATAATTGATATCATGACAACAATAAAACACAGATCTGATCTTTTTTTCTCCTATTAACATGCTACTTATGTTTGTTGTAGGAGACAATTCACCTTTTCTAGATTGCCATTGTGCTTTGTTTATATCCAGGGGCGATCACTGATATGAGCTAAATATGCAATAATGGATAGAAACTATACAGAGTAATGTACTGTTCAGTTCCTGTAATATTCATGGTAAAGGGTGGTAGTGTGGTAAACATGGATAAATCATGAGACTGATGCAGTTAAAGTAATACCTTTAATGGCTAAATAGTTTTAGACTGCAGGTTCTCAAAACCACCTCTTTCTCTTTGTCAGCCAGGTTATGGAATGAGAGCTGAATACCTCCCGCATCCTATAACATAGGGCTCCTAAACATAGGGCTCGCTAAGGGCTCTTAAAAGCTTGCACTCTAAAGCCAATATTAATCTTCTGTGTTATTCTATTGAGGGCCTATGCACTAAAGTCTCTCAAACTTGAGATATTGGGCTGGATTCAAATGCAGGAGATAAATGTTACCTCCCATTTTATCAAAAATGTTCCTGTTGAAGTCTATGGGGATACCGGGAGATAAAAGCAGAGATAAAATTAGCACCTGCATTTGAATCCAGCCCAATGTATTGCATAGGGTCTACAGAATGACAAAGGAATTGGAGAGTTTATCACACTGAAAAGTTTATCTCACCTTTATCAAACTTTTGTACATCCCCCAATGGAGTTCTGTCAATGTGCATTGATTGTATATGCATGGACCTCCCACATACTGCTGACAGAATGTGTAGGTAGTTTCTTTAAGCATTTTGTTCCAACAACAAAACATGTAGTATAGTAGTGATTCCTAAACTGGGGAGCATGCCCCCGTGGAGCTTAACATTTCAGAACAGACTCTATATTTTGTTATGCAACATAACAGTATTGTTGAAAGGCAACTGTGGTCAAAATTTTGGTAAAGGATGGTTCAAAGTATGGATAGGAAGGATGCAGTCTGCAGTGTTTGTACTTGCGTTATGGATGCATAATGATTTTTTATTGTCAAAATATTGACTTTTTCAAAATTAAATGCAAATTCATTATAATAAAATAAAAATATGTAAAAGGGTTACATTTGAATTGTGGTTTGATTAAAACCAAATGGGGTCATCATGCGAACAAGTCTCCTGTGCTGTTTGCCTTAGCAACAGATCTTATGGTGATCCCCATTCATTCCTCCAGAGTGATAAAGCAGTCAAGGTGTGGAAGGCTGGAGTGTGTTTCGCTATACACTGACAATACTCTAATATACATGTGAATATTTGGACTCTCTGCTCGACTTCTTAATAGCTTTTAGCCAATTCCTTGGCTTTGATGTTAGGGGAACATCTGTTCTTTTCTCAATACATCAGGGAGATATGGATGCAAGTCTTGCCCAAGGTACCTAAAATGTATTTCTATACTGAAATAGCTGGCTTCATGAAAATTTGGGTTCATGTTGATCCTGTTCAATATCTTTTCACGTACACTTGGTCATAAATAAATCTGAAGTTTGGATGAAATTGCTTCTGTGAATTATGGGCAGCAATACTATATTTAAGATAATATAACTCCCTAAATTCCTATATTTTCCCATAGCTATTCTCTTTAGACATACTGTCACTAACATACTGTCTCTAATATGGGCCTGTTGGATTATAGCTGCCTTGCTCTGACATCTTTATTTTGTTACTGGGTCTCTTAGCTTTTGTACATCTCATATTGATTTTGGCTGGATCTGAACAACCCTATTACAGTCACAAAGGGTTTGGTGAACAGCGTTTCAGGGAAGTCTTAATCAAGAATGCTACACTGATACGGAATAGGGTCTGTGCTCTCCTTGGTCTTCCCAGACTGAATTTTTCACTCAGTTCTCCACTATGGAAAAATCCAGAATTCCAGAAACAGAGTGGTGATGGAAGACAACCCTGAAGCAGATTCTACAGAAGTTGTGTTTTTTGGTTTTATAGCCAGCCTCAAATTTATCACTCACTCTAAAATGTGCCTCAAACCAAAGCCTGATAGATTGCCCCCTAATGGTGATGATGTAATACCTCCAGACAGTGATGGATTAAGGTTGTATTGAACTACTTTCAATCCAAAGCCTTCAGTCTCTTTCCTCCTACCACTCTCTAATGTGTGATTGGAGGGAAGCAATCAAGGGCCCCATGCAACAGCCCTAGGCCCACCTATTATGTCTATTTTAATCCATGACTGCCTCAAGCACAGGTAAAAGTAAAATATACTGGACATCATACTTACAATGCAGCTGGCATATCCTATGCCTCCCAGCCGAGGGCAAATATAATTCCACACTCCGATGCTACCTCTCCGTATTCTCTGACCCACCGCCAGTTCAAGGAAGAAGAGAGGGATGCCAATTAGAATGAGTAAGATCAGGTAGGGGACCATGTAGGCACCTGAGGAAAGAAAGAAAGAAAGAAAGAAAGAAAGAAAGAAAGAAAGAAAGAAAGAAAGAAAAAAAAGGCATTGAGAGAATGTTCAGATGAATCACTTCTGTGAACTCATCCTGTACAATTCCTGTGTTGTTCTATGGAGCCTCCTTTGGAGAGATCTTAATTGATAGGGCGTATAGAGTAAAATAAGGATTGATTTATCTCACTTCATTGCATCTCCCTCCTGAAAGTCAAATGAGGGGGCCAAACAAAAGATAACAGGAAACACAGGGAAAAAGGGGGGAAAACACAAGGAACTTGGAGTTGACAAGCAGACTTCAAGCTAGCTCAGGTAAATTGTGATGGGAAAAGTAAGGGTGAGATGTTCAAAATGTGATGGTAACTGAAATTGTCTATAATCAGAATAAAACAATTCTTATGCCATGGTCCGACAATTATCAAACATGTTACCGTCATATTTTACATCCAATTCATCTACCGTCAGATTGTAAGCTAGTTTCCTAAAAAAAATATTATTTTAACCAACAGTTTTTTTGTCTGATTAACGTCATTTTTTTGCCAACAAAATAAAAATGGTCTAAACTTGGAGAAGGCAAATTAAAGTAGTGTTAGCTGGAGTGAGAAACAGTACTACAGAGTTAACTGGTAAAAAATAGACTTCGCTTGAACATTTTTTTCATTTCAAAGATAAAATCAAAGACATTTTTAACATCTGAATTTTTAAAGCCAAGGTTCATCCAGATCTTCTTACCATCATTTTTAAGTTTTTATGACACAATTTCAAAAGTGACCGATTTACTTCTAAAAATACTGTCCTACCTTTACCACCAACTCATGAGCCGACAATTTTTTCATTATGATGACTTTTTGAATATCTCATACTAAAGGTATCAGCAAAGAGACCATGGAGCGGTATTTTCAAAAGAAAAGTAATTCTGCACAAGAGCGCACACACATAACTTCCCAAAATTCCCTTTGATTTAAATAGGGCTTGTAACTGCTTAAATGTTACAGATCTCTAGCATTCAAAGGGTTAAAGGTCCCATTTAAATCAATGTGAGTGTTTAATTTTCCCCTATAGTACAATTTGTTTGCCCCAGAATTACTCCACTTTACTTTTGAAACTATAGCCCATAGATTGTGAAATGAGAAAGGCACTCTGGGTGACATAAAGTCAGAAGATGTGTAGCGACAGTGGAAATGTCAAGTGACACATAAAGGCAGCAGGTGGTCGTTATGTAACGGAGATAGGACAGCAGGGGACATTCCGTGACAGAAGGTACAACAGACTGGAACGGCAGGGGGGAATCACAAAACATGAACTGGCTAAAACAAGCCAACAGAGGCACATGAAACAACAGTGATAAGTGTTGCAGCAGGAACAAGAGGCACCTTATAGAATCAGTGGGAAAGAATAAGATAAATTTGAGAGCACATGATTGCCTGGATACATTCTAATGTTTCCTCGAAGCCTGCTCCTCAGTCATGAGCATACCTGGGAACTTTCAAGATGAGCTGACCCTGAGATATTTGAAATATTAACCCTTAAAGCTTCCCATAATGTAGATTTTAGGCAATATATACCCGTTTGCTCTAATCCAGAGGTGATCCAGTTGGTCTGCAAGGACCCTTTAACATGCTACAATTTAAAGATCTCATGGCCTAAACACATACAATGATATATACAAGAACGTAAGCCGAGCTCCCATTGCATAAAATATTCCTTTATTGATACACGTTAAAACTTTAAAACAGCATACTGCCGGATATCCGGCAGTATGCTGTTTTAAAGTTTTAACGTGTATCAATAAAGGAATATTTTATGCAATGGGAGCTCGGCTTACGTTCTTGTATATATCACTGATCGTTTTTGTAAGCCTGGAGGGACCCTACTAAACCTAAGCGTGTGCAGCGATAACACGGTGGAACTAAACACATACAAGACAATCAGGACATCTTCCCCCGTATTTCTGGTGCAAATGGCATGAATTTAGTGACTAAAGAAATATTTAATTGAGGCAAATCATATAATATGTAATAGAGAACACTCTCACCCTGAGAATTTGGCCCTTCACCCTGAGACCCTGAGATCTGGGTCAAAACCCTGAGTCTCAGGGTCAAAACCTGAGAGTTCCCAGGTATGGTCATGAGGGAGAAGGATGTATGAATATGCCAGTACACCTTATCCTCTTTGCTCTAGTGCAAACTAGCACACCCCAACTGACTTCCTTAGCATTGTAGCAAATGTAGTGAACTTACAGCAATATCCTCTGTGCCTTGATAGAACACTACAGAAAACAATGTGCTGAGAGAAGCAATGTCTCGAAATGTCCATACACTTCCCCACTGTCTTCCCCTAGCAACAAGTCACAATAGGAGTTGTATTTTGTTTATAAGTAACATAATAAACTGGAGTTGGGCAGGAGTAGGGCTAGGAAACGGGATCTAGCTTTTATGACAGGGCAGAATCGTTTTAGTACACTCCACAGTACACTCTACTTAAAGTAACATTTCCTAGTAGTAACCCCATGCCTACCTTTCTGTGACCAGAAAATCCTAATGGCCCCTATGGATTTTTCCCTTGTGCCTTCATTCAAGAGATAACAACATATTTATTCAGTCCTGGATGTGATGTCCATATGGGTGGACATGACAGTTGTATCAAAGTGAAGCAGGCAGAGTACATGGTCCTTCATAACACTTTAAAGTGTTAGTAATGCCCAAAAATGTTTTTATAAGATTTGTAGAGGCTAAAAAAGGATTATCATTGCCACAAACACCATCTCTCAAACCGCTATGGTTTGAGAGATATTGGCATGCAAAGATCCCCCTTCCCTCCCCTTCTCTTGATGTCAGCTGTAAAAGCTGACAGAAGGGGATCTGTGTCGGCCGACACAATGAGGCTCTGCAGCAGAGCCGAAATCCCGTTATTAGAAAAGAACGGTCTACAAAGCGTGCTTGCAAACCAGGAACACTTTGTAGACCTTTCCAGTGAAGTAATTTTTTTCTAATAACGTGGTTTCAGCTCTGCTGCAGAGCTGCAGGCTGATCCCCGAACTGGGATCTCCTGCTGTCAGCGTCTAGAAGGGGAGGGAAGGGGGAATTTTCATTGCCAATATCGGTTTAAGAGATGGGGTTTGCGGCAATGATAGTTTTTTTTTTTTTGCCTCTACAAATCTTATAAAAACAATTTTGGACATTACTAACACTTTAAAGGGATAGTAGTACTTAAAATGTAAAACTATATTTATATTGTAGGGTTTATCTCCCTGATAAAACAAGGGAACTCCCACTGCTGAAATGTTCATGTTATTACAGCTCAAACTTTAATTGCAGTATCACAGTGGCCTGAAATTGTACATTGGTGCTGTTGCTACACCATCCTATGGACAACTCTGGTCAGTTGCTGATGATGATATAGCAGCAGCGCCACTGTACAATTTCAAGGCTACTGAGATATTGCGCCTAAATATAATTTAATTTTGAGCAGTGTTCAACAGTGGTAGTATCATATATACTCGATACTTGAATAAATGCCTGGGTCTCCGGATAGATCAATTTACTATACATTCAGATAATCAGCACTCACAGGACTTAAATAAGTGGCAAAACAACAAATATTTATTTAATCGACGTTTCGATCCCTCCTGGGATCTTTTTCAAGACAACCACCACGTGCAAAAATCCTCCATTTTAAATCCTACTCAAGGTGATGACCCCTAACCCTTGAGGTCATAGGTGACCAATCAACATAAAATCATGAAACTAAGATTAAAAACAAAACATAGGAAGAACATACTGAGTAAGATATCACAATATCCAGAAAAAAACTTAATGAAGAAAATAATGAAGAATATGAGCAGAAAAAAGTTGTGCAACGTCATACAGTTAACATAAATATGAAAAAATGAATCATATAATTGCTCTTCAGGACAAATCATTTGCTACTCTGTATCTTAGATAGAGTAAACATCAAAACTAATACCAAGAATCAGGAATCTGCCCACTATACGGAGGCACAAGCATCATCCATATTGTTTTCTGAGACTGCACAGGAGGAATCACGAGTTAAGGTACCAGTTGATGTTTTTCATTCTTTATTGCGTTTAAAAAAGAGAGAAGTAGATTTACATCTACATGGAGTGTATCTCTCGGACTATTACAGGCAGAAGCATAACCCTAAGGGATTTAGAATATCCAACATACCTACTATAGGAAGAAATAATGGAGATTTTTGCAGGAAATGGTGTGCTATTTTGAACAAGTGCTCCTTTGACCTTATCCTATTGGTTATAGAAGAAGTGACCAGGGAGTTGAATCTTGTGAGGACTGAAATTGAGGAATTTGAATCAACTAATTTAGCAGTATAGGAAACTGATAAGAAAACCAATTGGATAGAGAAACTTAACAAGCAATTATGTACTTTTAAATCAGAACTGCATAGATTTAAGAAGAGTAAAGTAGAAAAAGTGAAACTGGACTATAAAGAGAAAAGAGTATATAGATGGTTGACTGGTGGTAGTGATTATAGAAAAGATACTCGCCGTAGACTTCCACGTAGTAGAATACAACGTCCCAATTTATCTAGTATAGATAATTCCTCAGGGAATTCATCAGGTACTGATATACATACCACTGAACAACCCAATATATCCCAACAAGAACCTGTAGCTACAACTTCGGCTGCTTTTTTAGGAGTGACTACAAGAAACCAATTAAAACACAGAACAGGCCTCACAGAAGGAGAGGTGGGAGAAGACATAGACACTATAAACAGCAGTCAGAAACCCCCACCCAGGGGAAAGAAGTAGTTTTTAATTTATCCTCTCATGTTTTAACGAAGGAAGAAATAAGTGTTCTCTCTAAAGGATTAACATTTATTCCAACATCTACATCCAAAGATTTGGATGTGGCTGTAGATTTATTTAAATTTCAGAGGAACATGAAACTAAGAGAATTTTACAAGAAGGACTCTAATGAGGAATCCAGGAAGTTTAGAGTGAAGAGTACTTTCGATCCACCAAATACTCCCAGTTCAATTTCTACTTTTTTCAATTTGATTGACACTGAACTTAGGATCAAGGATAAGAAAAGACTACAACCGAATTTGACAGCACAGGAGAGAGAGGCGATTGTGTCTTTAGCAAAAAACCCTAACATAGTGATCCGCCCTGCGGATAAAGGAGGAGCGGTTGTAGTATTAGATTACAGCTATTATAGAGAGGAAATATTGTCTCAACTTAATGATGGACTAACATATAAACAGCTAAAAGGAGATCCAGCTGTGGCATATAAGAAGATTATTGATATCATTATATCACAGGCATGGCAGTCAGGTTGGATAAATGATGATGTTAAGGGCTTTCTTACACAGGATTACCCTATTTGCCCTATTCTTTACACCATTCCTAAATTACATAAGAATCCTACCACACCACCAGGGAGACCTATTGTTTCTGCTACTGGCTCACTTTTTCAACCAGTGGCACAATACTTGGATCATTTTATTCAACCATTGGTTAAAAAGTCTGCGTCATACATACGTGACACTACAGACCTTATTCTGAAATTGAAAAATCTTGATGATCTCCCAGATCAGGTATTGTTGGCAACATTAGACGTTAAATCTTTATACACGGTTATTCCAGTAACAGGAGGAATGGAGGCAGTAAGAAAGGCACTAATTTTGGATACTGAGTCCGATAAACCTCCTATTGAATTTTTATTGAGCCTTCTAGCATTTTGCCTGGGATACAATTACTTTAAATTTGAAAGGAGTTATTATTTACAAACATTAGGGACTTCGATGGGGTCAAACATTGCCCCATCATATGCCAATTTATTTATGACAGAATTTGAAAATAAATATATCATTCATCCTTTTCAGGCATATTTGATTTGCTATTACAGATTTATTGACGATCTGTTTCTGGTATGGCAAGGTGATATGAACACATTTAATGAGTTTGTGGAACACTTAAATCTTCTTGATACCCCTATTAAATTTACATCCACGGTAGATGAGAATAGGGTTAATTTTTTGGATATTTCAATCATCAGGAATGGTCCTCGATTGATCACTACCAACTTCAGGAAGGAGACAGATAGGAATACCATCCTTCTAAGGAGTAGTAACCGTCCACAGCATGTGAAAACGGCGATCCCCTATTCACAGATGATTAGAATTTTACGAAATAATAGTGATCGAGAGGTGGGCATTGAGCAAGTAGATGAACTTGTAGTGAGACTGAGAGAGAGAGGATATCCAGACAAGGAATTAAGAAAACATAAGAATAAAGCCCTATTAAAAACGCAAGAAGAATTACTGATGGGGTCAGAAAAGAAGAAGGAAAAACTCAATCGTTTGGTGTTCACAACCATGTATACACAGGATACTCGAAGGATTGAGGATACTATCATGAAGCATTGGCAGGTAGTCAGCTCAGATAAAATGCTTTCTCCTATTTTCAGGAATAAACCCATGATGTCATATAGAAGAGGATCCAGCTTAAGATCATTGTTGGTTAAAACTGACCCCAAACATTGCTATACATCTGATAGGAGTAACTGGCTGCAAAGTGATAAACCTGGTTGTTTTAAATGTTTGAACTGTATCACCTGTAAGAATTTGATCACAGGGGCAAGTTTCAGGGATCCTAGGAACAACAAGATGATCCCTATTAAGTACAGATTAACCTGTACATCAAGCTTGGTTATTTACTTTATTCAATGCCCGTGTTCTCTTTTATACATTGGCAAAACAATTACTACATTTCGAGAAAGGATGGCCAACCATCGAAAATCTATCAGGGATGCGCTCACGACTGGGAACTCTGATAAGCCCGTAGCTAGGCATTTTGCCATACATCATCATTCAGTAGCCTCCATGCGGTGTATGATCATAGATCAAGAACCAATAGCTCCCAGAGGAGGGGATAGAGGCAAGAAATTATTACAAAGAGAAGTTAGGTGGATCAGGAGATTAAATACCCTGGCACCATATGGACTGAATGAGAACATTGCCTATGCATGTTATTTATATGGATGAATCTATTTTGATATCTATATAATATATAACTTTTCAATCAGGGAGTTATAGATATATTGTATATGGCGGCATGAAATATCATTTGTCTTGTAAAATTGGAACATCGGTTTTAAGAACTCTTGATGCTTGTGGACAAAGTGGATATAGAATTTCCCCATAAATATGGTTTATTATCCTTTCTAACATAGCTCTAATCCATTATTATGGAGGCTATGGGATTGATCTCTGCCTATGTGGATATATGAAAATACCGGTTTGGAGGATTATATTGCCATATGAGTGAAGTAGATGGAATAATAAGGAGACATTATGGATACACTGACCCTAAGACGGAGGGGGTAAAAATGATTAATCCATTCTTAGCCACAACACTATGGAGGCTATACGAAGATCATTTAAACCTGATTGTGGACTGTAAAGATTATACACGTGAAAAGTTTATCTTTAATTTGTGAGGACTCACTACACGGAGGACCGATATGGCTGTGGATGCATCGACATGGCTCTAATCCACCTGTATAGGGGAGGCCATGGGATTGGTGTTTTGTGATTATCATAGTGCCCAGCTGTGTGCCTCCATCATTGGATGGGCTTATGAGTGACAGGCCGTTCCCTGAGGGTGGATGTCCTCACTCTATAGTCCGTACCAGGAGGCGCTGTGGCTATGTCCTTATAAGTTGTAGTCGAGTATTCAGGGACATGCTCGTCTTTGACGGGAGTGTAACCTGAGACCCTTGACTCCTATATAGGACTCGTTCTATATGATATATGCACCCCGGTGTACGTCTACTTGATGCCAGCGGACAGTGAGTACCTACATGAAAATTACTATTAGTGAATTGATCTCCATACTGTTATGCGAGTGGTCAAGAGTTGTAGCACTTGAGTGTTTAATCCATTATGAGGGACACTATATTCCAGACCCCACAGATTTACCATCTGTGCCTTCATTGTACCATATGCTATAGAACCAATCAATGTATCAAGCGTACCGCATATTGTATTGTGTTAATGGAACGGGCGGATGAACTCCGTACGCACATGAGACAATGTTACTAGTGTATATCTGGTTGTATGAGGGATACTATGTACTCGAACCCACTAATGTATCATGTATGCCTTCATTGTACCATATGCTATACTATGTATTAGAACCAATCCATGTATTAAGTATGCCGCATATGGTATTGTGTTGGTGGAACGGGAGGATGAACTCCGTATGCATATGGGACAATACTACTAGTGGGTATTTGATCTTCATTTGCACAATAACAAGCATTAAGTCCATGGTAAAAAAAATTTTTTGTACATATAAGTCGTATGGTGCCCTTGCTGATTGCGCTGCGGAGGCGGTGCGATGCACCGGGCTGAAGCCCGCATCGAGCAATGAGAGTTGTACAATGCCCCATTTTAAGTTACTATTCCTTCTTGGTATTAGTTTTGATGTTTACTCTGTCTAAGATACAGAGTAGCAAATGATTTGTCCTGAAGAGCAATTATATGATTCATTTTTTCATATTTATGTTAACTGTATGACATGTTGCACAACTTTTTTCTGCTCATATTCTTCATTATTTTCTTCATTAAGTTTTTTTCTGGATATTGTGATATCTTACTCAGTATGTTCTTCCTATATTTTGTTTTTAATCTTAGTTTCATGATTTTATGTTGATTGGTCACCTATGACCTCAAGGGTTAGGGGTCATCACCTTGAGTAGGATTTAAAATGGAGGATTTTTGCACGTGGTGGTTGTCTTGAAAAAGATCCCAGGAGGGATCGAAACGTCGATTAAACAAATATTTGTTGTTTTGCCACTTATTTAAGTCCTGTGAGTGCTGATTATCTGAATGTATAGTAAATTGATCTATCTGGACACCCAGGCATTTATTCAAGTATCGAGAGTGCTGCCTTTTCTCTGTATTTATATATATATTTTTATATATTTTGAGGACCTGACAGATGTGCAATGCATTGTGCAGCAGCAATACATTACAAAACCCCCTAGTCCTTAAATGGTTAAGATTGCCATGTTCAGTGGATGAGGTTTATGTCCTGTGGACCTGCTACAACTGTCATGTTCACCTCCAAGGATACTCCATCCAGGACCGATTGACAATGGAATCTTTTGTATCAGTTATCAAGGAAAAGAACTCAGGGAGACATTCAGGCTTTTCTGGCCATAGTAATGTAACGGAATGGTTATTATCAGGAGGTGTTAATTCCCCCTTAATACAGATTACAGAGATGATGCACTATCTCTATCTTCCAATTAAACGTGGCAATTCTGAAGTATGCCATCTACACCACAGAGGGGATTTAAAAACTACCAAATTCTCCACTGGCTGAAGCTTTTTATCCCCCTTGAATGCCAGAGAGGTCTGCAGCACAATGAGGTTAATAGTCCAATTTAAAGGGACAGTAATACTTAAAATGTATGTGTGTGAGTGTATATATATATATATATATATATATATATATATATATATATATATATATATATATATACACACACATACATATATATAGTTACATAGTAATTTAGGTTGAAAAAACACTTGTGTCCATCAAATCCAACCTTTTTTCTATTCCTGTTTACCTTCATTGATCCAAAAGAAAGCAAAAAAAAAACAAAAAAAACCCACATACCGCAATTTTAAATTCTGCTTTGAATGGGGGGAAAAAGTCCTTCTCGATTCCAAATGGCAATCAGATTTCTCCTTGGATCAATAAGCACTAAATATCAATCCCTATATATATATATATATATATATATATATATATATATATATATATATAATTTTCCAGATTCTCCAAACCGTTGCATACAACTGTAACATCAACATCAGTTTTGGAAGATGTCCAATACTGTTGGCAGACCACCTGCTGCTACAAAGCACACTTACCAGGGTAGCATCAGACAACATGTGGCTCTGCAGCTCACTATTCTTAGTCTCTAAAGACAGATAGAGTTCCTTAAAGAACAATAAACTCTTACAACATAAACATACTTATTTGCAACTGTTTTCTGCCCCATTTAAAAACTCAGCATTAAAGGCTTCATAAAAATAGTCCTGGAAGCTAACGTCCTGCAGTCAGTGAAAAAAATGAACCTGAAACAGGTTGGATATTTCAGCAAGACAATGATTCAAAACATACCGTAAGGAACAGTTGGAAAAAATTCCTAAAGCTAGTATAGAAGGACTGTTAACTGGCTACAAGAAATGTTTGGAGGCTGTTATTTCTGGGTTGGGTTGGTACTAAGCACTGACTAATAGGCTGCCCATTTTTTTGCACATTTTCTTTTCTAGTTTTTCAAGCTTTTAAATTTAGTTAATAAATAGTAAAGGTTCACTAAATATTTGCAAGCATAATCCACACTCATAACCTGTTTGACTTTTCCCATCCCCATGGTGATTATTCTAGGACTGACTACAATTTTGCCTCTCAGTCCCTAACAGACGGGCTGCGTTCCGCTAAACTTCATGACTTGATGTGGTCTGACCAAGCCACAGTGGAATGTGACTTTCTAGGCCCTTTATGTTCTCCTGTCTCGTCATTGTGGTGGTTTAATGAATCCCTTCTATTGGATCCGAAGGTTCAGTCTGATCTGGCTGCAATACTGGGGGATTACTTTACTCTGAACGCGACTCCTGATATTTCCATAGGGACATTGTGGGCGGCTCATAAGGCCATCATGAAAGGTAAGCTCATCGCTATTGCCTCCCATCCGAAGTGTTCCCTTGAAGCAGAACGTCAATGGCTTTTTAAAGCCCCCTGATTAAAACAAGGGTACTCCCGCTACTCAAATGTGTTTTATTCAAAAGTTATTACAGCTTAAACTTGAATTTTTTAGGCACAGTCTCAAAGTGGCGTGAAGTTGCACAGTGGCGCTGTTGCTACACCATCCTATGGAGAATTATGGTCAGTTGACCCACCTTTGTTTTACTCAAGAGAATAAATCCTACAATATATATTTTCTACATATTAAGCTTTACTATCCCTTTAAATCAATGAATGTAGTTTTTTTTGTTTGTTTTGTTGATGTTGGTTGGCCCCAGAATGTGGGTGTGGCCAACACAGCTGAGACACCCCTCAAAACATTAAGCGCTAGGCAGTTGCCTACTCTACCTACTGGGAAATCTGGCCCTGTCTGCACAAACAATTAAACAAATTGTCTATATAGGGCAAGCTACACATTCATTAAAATGCACATTTAGGATTACATTTTATGGATTAAATATAAAATAATTACATTTTACAGATGCTAGCTGGAAGTACATGATATTTACAATCATATACACCAATTTAGTTTTTGGGGTTAGTGCTCTTATAATTAATAGATATGCCAAAACATAAGTAGACAGACGGACAGACAGATAATTATGCAGCCACTTACCTCCTCCATTTTTCTGACATAGGTAAGGAAATCGCCAAACATTGCCCAGACCCACAGAGTATCCAATCTGTGCAAGGATATACTGTAGCTTGCTGTTCCAGGCTGGCCTGTCCTCTTGCTCAGAAGTATCTTCCAATTTCTTCCCTCTGCCTGCCTCCCCTGAGACATTTAAGGTGCTTGCCTTGTGATCTATAGGTTCTTCATGAGCCAACAGGTCAGCAACAGATTCAGTGACATGCTGATTGCTGTGCTCTCGCTGAGTCACTTTACTGTTTTTAGGCATTTGGAGGTGTAGCGATTGCTGAAGAAAAGATCACAATGTTAGAGTCTGTACAAGAAGCCCCAATTAGCGAATAATCAGTAATAACACAGTTCCACAGCTACTTAATATTCACTTCCAACCAAAGATATCAGGAGGAAAAAAATGTGTAGAATGATTTATACTCCCTCTTCTTTCCATTTTCTTCCCTTTCCTCTAATTTCCCCAAACTTTCAGCTATAGTACCACTTTCAATTTTTATAGCATTTGGTATGAACACGTGTGATGGAGTCTCATCCCAATTTATTGTGCTATTGGTGCACACATGTTCTTATTCATCCATATGATTTGATATGTAAAAAGGTATAAATGAAACCTTAAATTAGCTGATTTATAAATCAAACTGTAAACTAACTAATTACAGTAATTCTGTATCTAGCAAGACTAGGATTCACTAATCGGTGTGAAGGAGGTGGTAAAGAACTTTAATAAACAAGTAAACAAGTGATGCTCCTGTAGGCACATAACTGGTGGATCTGGAGGTGACATCACTGCACAAATTCACTTCTGGTTCTGCTGCTCTATCAGATGAGGAATAATACACAAAACAAAGATCCTCTGGTATTGCCTAATGGGACCAGCAAGTGATTTGGCAGATTGTGAAAGGCTGCAGGAGAAGTGCTATCCCTAGTCAACATATTACCAAGAGTATAAGTCATTTGGGACTATTCATTAATATATTATAATTTGATGGCTCACAAATTCAAAAATAGTGTTTTTCTTCAGGCAAATTTATCAGAGCAGATGCTGCTCTTGTTGGATAAAAATTCCCCTCAAGTAACTGCCAGGTAGTGACAGATTCCAACAACTCATAGGTGCCTTTAACCCTTGAGGACCAGACGGGGTGTGCAACATATTGCTTTGCAATACATTTCATTCCTCTCTGGTCATCAAAGGGTAAAATCCTATTTGCAAGTCACTGGGGTGTAACTTGCACATCAGTAATAAACCATTCTACAGACAAACATTCAGACACACACTGATCATTTATCACACTGGGACCATAGGTCTTGCTATCTGCTCCTCAGGTTGGAAAATGCAGTTCGTAAATAAGGTGGTATCATATAAAAAAAACAACAAACATAATTATCTATATGTATGCCCCAACATACAAACTTATGTTTAAGAAGAGTTTTATTCATCCACTTCACTGCTAAAAAAAAAAGTCCATGCGTAAAAACATCAAACATGGTGTGGTTCAATGCCATAATGAATAGATTGACGCGTTTCACATTTACCACGCTTAATCATGATCTCAAAGCTTTGATCTGTTAGTTATGGCATTGAACCACATCGTGTTGTCCAAATTTGATCACCTGTGAGTCTCTCCATTTGAACTTTCTTGGTCAGAACATTTTTGGAGGTATTTTTTACTTATATGAGTAAAGTGTTTGAAGTTTTTACGCATGGATTTCTTTTGGATTTATTTGTGGTAGTGCATGATATCCTGTTGCATTTGCACAACTGTCAATCAATGAGTTATTAGGGAATCTCTTTCACTGCACCCACAATTTCATCAAATCCCATTACTTTATATCCAGATATGACTATGTATGTGATAAATGTAACATAAGCGTACAAGGCAAAAGCTGCTGTGCACGTTAAATGTACCTCTTGGAAGTAGGAGCTGCTGAACTGCTATATATGTGTCTGGAAGCTGTTAAGCATGTTTTCACACTTTTGTTGCAGTTTACAGTCATATAACAATTGTTGTGCTTTTCTGTGAACAACCCACACATGTCATACACTGTTTTTTGTTTTTTCTCAGCAGACTCTGCGATTTCTAAATTCACCATCAGTTTGTGGATATTCCCTATTGTATCTTCTAGGATTTTTTCCCAGAATGCAATAAAAAAAAAGTTTTTATTGATATTCCAATAAAGTTAATGACAATCAGATGTCCTGGGAAGCAAATATTTATGGTTCCAAGTTTATCATTAACTCACCTTTCTTTTTATACATAGGTCTTCCAATAAAAGTCAACTAAAAAAGAGTAACATTCTCTTTTTATCCCACATTTTGCATCATTCTGCATTTTAGTCACAAACTAATGAGAAATAAACATTATAACCATGCATGATATATGGTTTGTAAAAGCAAAAAAAAAAAAAAAAAAAAAAAAGTTCAGTTTGAAGAACTGGTCATTTACATTTCTACCCCAAGGTAGGGTTGCTACAAAATCGGCAAAAGCTGTGCTAAAGAAAAAGAAGTCAAGCACTTTTTTTCATATTTACGCTTTCTTTTTTTCTTTAAATATGTCATGCCTGCACTGAAATGTTTGCAACAACTACAGACAATAAGTAGGTAAGGCATACCATTTTGGAAAGAAGATATCAGAAGCAGCAAAACTTTCCAGAAAATGGTGCCAAAGATAAAAACAAAATATGCATTTTTATATCTATACCCCTTCAGACATACTTAAATCTCTGAAAATTAGGGAACTTCCAGATGTGTTTATTAGTAGATCCTCCCCTGAGAGAAACAACCCCATTGATAAGACTAAATGAACCACAATTCCAGCTGTAAATATGATGCGTTTGTGTAAGAGTTGTACTCAACATTATTAATGTGGAGGATATGTGAAAACTGAGTGGAGTAGAAGGAGGCTGTTCTTTGAAGTGGTAACGTTGTAACAAAGCCCTCCTTGGATCCATCGTTTTCCTTATGGACACCTGGAACAGTGGGACATTTAAAGACTAGTGAATCAAAGAAATGTATGGGTACATAACACTGGCTGATAAGGGCAGGGACCTCTGATACTCTACAAACCCAAGAGATGCAAACTGTAAGTGCATAAATTGTGGTTTTTATTTTTATTTTTTTTTTATTTATTAAACATCCTACACTTAGATTCATTTTTACTTTCTGTTCTTTTGTTCTGTTTTGTGCTCTTATCAGGGCTCAAAATTTCCACTCACCACTAGCCAATGGCGAGTGAAAATTTAGCCCTGGCGAGTAGAAATTCAGCCCTGGTGGCTTGCAGTGGCGAGTAACTTTTCAGGTGTGGCTAGTAGCAAAGGACTTAAAATTATAAGCCCTGCTCTTATGATACTGGAACCCCATTTTTAGGAGCTAACATACCATACGGGGTACCAGAAACATGAAATTATCCCTACCAAAATCAATTATTTTTCTTACATTCTTAAAATAATTTTTTTATTTTTTTCTACTCCTTCAAAGGTACTGAAATCTTTGAAAACTATGGAATTACACTGCAGGTCATTTGATCCAAAAAGACCTAGGACACACTGAAATCAAAATATGATTCCTGGAAAATATTCTATGGGCAAAAAAGAGCAATTGTGGGGCAACCCAACTGCACAATAGAGGAATAATAAACATTAACAAAGTTCCCACTGATCAAAATAGGAATTTTAACCCCTTGAAAACTAGGAACATCCAGGAGCGTCAGCAGAACTCTTTCCGGAAGTGGGGTGGGGCAAAGCCATAATATAACCTCCAGTCCAGCCTGCCCAGCTCCTATGTTTAAATGGGAGGAGACAAGTGCGTGTGTGTGTGTGGGAGTGGCCAAGTGCCCCCTCTTGTCCACCCCCTCAGGACACCCAAGGGGATGTCTCCAATGTATAGTGAAGCAATGCAGACGAGACCTCTCTAGCACTCATTGGGTTAAAAGCCCTAGTGTGATACACAAATACACACAGACACACACTCAGAGCCATATGTACACAAGCGCATACATACACACATACACAGACATACATATGCACACACACACACAGACATACGCACACATGTACAGGTGCACACTCATGAACACACACACACATACATGGACACACATAAGCATACCCTCCAACATTTTACAAAAAAAACATGGACACTTTTGTTTTAGGCGGTGTTGGTGTTGGTATGCCCGGCCGGCAGGGCATTACCAAGCATTTTAGGTTACTTCTTGAATTACTGACAGTTCTTTATGTAACTGAATAAATTATTTAGAACAAGACTAACATATTTTATTTACATAGTTTTATTTATAAACAGATATACTCAAGTTTAACCCCTTAAGGACCGGGAAAATCTGAGGTAGATTTGACTTAAGGACCGGAGCAATTCTGACTTTTTAGACTATGTTTTTGTTCAACCATATTTTCTCTTTGATTCCTTTTGTGCACACATAAATTATATGCTGTTTTTTTAAGCACAAGTAGGGCTTTCTTTTGATACCACAATTATATGAATACCTCATTGTTTAATTTGATTAAAATAGAAAAAAAGAGGAAAAAAATTGAAAAAAAACAACATTTTGCTTACATTTTTCTGTCAGGATTTGCATACTATTAGTTAATGAAAAAAAAAATACCCCTAAATATATTCATTTGCTTCTCCTGAATATAAGAGTACCCCATATGCCTAGTATTTTAGTCCTTTCCTCACATTTACAAGGTAAATATTACAAGATGGCTGCCGTTATTTCCAACTTGTGATTTTTCAACAATTGGCATGTGAGCATCATAGCTTAGCTGACGGTGCCAGAACCAAAAATGTCCCACAAAGGTATATGTTTCTGAAAACTACACAACATAAGGTAAATAATCAGGAGAATTTTGGAGTTTTTCATGCAGCTATTTTTCCAGAAAAAATTTTCAAAATTGTGGTAATATTTTGTTTTTTTGCAGTTTTCACACTTACATTTCAATACTACTGTTGATATCAAGCACATGATAGGTGAAGATTTTTAAAAATGCATTGTTTAGTGTTCATCTCCTTCTTCTGAGTACGGCAATACCCCATATGCATAGGTTATTCAAGGTTTGCGGGAGCTATGGGGCCCAAATTGGAACATGCGCGTTTCCAGTTTCACACTTTGAATTTTCACAGCTTGCATCACTGGTGCCATGTCTCATTTGGGGCCGTATAACAGTGCTCCACTCTAAGATTTCCCCCCAAAAGTATATATTTTTGGAAAGTAGACACCCAAGACTTTCATTTTATGTATGTTTTCAATTTTTTTACACAGCCATTTTACCACCAATCGCTCGTAAATCTTGTAGTAAGTTAAAAAAACAGCGTTTTTCACACTTGCACTTCAATGTTGATGTGAATTTCAAGCACATGATAGGTGAAGATTTTTAAAAATGCATTGTTTAGTGTTCAGCTCCTTCTTCTGAGTACGGCAATACCCCATATGCATAGGTTTCACAAGGCTTGGGAGAGTTACGGGGCCCAAATTGGAACATGCGCGTTTCCTGTTTCACACTTTGAATTTTCACAGCTTGCATCACTGGTGCCATGTCTCATTTGGGGCTGTATAACAGTGCTCCACTCTAAGATTTCCCCCCAAAAGTATATATTTTTGGAAAGTAGACACCCCAGACTTTCATTTTATGTATGTTTTCAATTTTTTTACGCAGCCATTTTACCACCAATCGCTCGTAAATCTTGTAGTAAGTTAAAAAACAGCGTTTTTCACACTTGCACTTCAATGTTGATGTGAATTTCAAGCACATGATAGGTGAAGATTTTTAAAAATGCATTGTTTAGTGTTCAGCTCCTTCTTCTGAGTACGGCAATACCCCATATGCATAGGTTTCACAAGGTTTGGGAGAGTTACGGGGCCCAAATTGGAATATGCGCGTTTCCAGTTTCACACTTTGAATTTTCACAGCTTGCATCACTGGTGCCATGTCTCATTTGGGGCTGTGTAACAGTGCTCCACTCTAAGATTTCCCCCCAAAAGTATATATTTTTGGAAAGTAGACACCCAAGGCTTTCATTTTATGTATGTTTTCAATTTTTTTACGCAGCCATTTTACCACCAATCGCTCGTAAATCTTGACGTAAGTTAAAAAAACAGCGTTTTTCACACTTGCACTTCAATGTTGATGTGAATTTCAAGCACAGGATAGGTTTAGATTTTTAAACATGCATTGTTTAGTGTTCAGCTCCTTCTTCTGAGTATGGAAATACCCCATATGCATAGGTTTCTCAAGGTTTGGGGGAGCTACGGGGCCCAATTTTGAACAAATATTGAATTTTCACATCTTGGTTAACTGGATCCATTACTCATTTTGGGCTATGTTCCAGCGCTGCACTTTAGGATTTCCCCCCAAAAGTGTATATTTTTGGAATGTAGACACCCCCTGCTTTCATTTTAGGTGTGTTTTCAAATTTTTTATACAGCCATTTTACCACCACTTTCTCGTAAACTTGACATAAGTAAAAAAACAGCGTTTTTCACACTTTGCCTTCAATGTTGATGTGAATTTCAAGCACAGAATAGGTGAAGATTTTATAAACTGAATTGATTAGTGTTCAGCTCCTTCTTCTGAGTATGGCAATACCCCATATGCATAGCTTTCTCATGGTTTGGGGGAGCTATGGGGGCCATATTGGAACATGCGCGTTTCCAGGTTCACACTTTGAATCTTCACAGCTTGCGTTACTGGTGCCATGTCTCATTTGGGGCTGTGTAACAGTGCTCTTTTTTAAGATTTCCCCCCAAAAGTGTATATTTTTGGAAAGTAGACACCCCAGGCTCTCGTTTTAGGTGTGTTTTCCAATTTTCTACACAGCCATTTTACCACCAATCCTGTGAAAATTTGACGTAAGTAAAAAAAATTCAGCATTTTTCAAACTTTGCCTTCAATGTTGATGTGAATTTCAAGCACAGAATAGGTGAAGATTTTATAAACTGAATTGATTAGTGTTCAGCTCCTTCTTCTGAGTATGGCAATACCCCATATGCATAGCTTTCTCATGGTTTAGGGGAGCTACGGGGGCCAAATTGGAACATGCGCGTTTCCAGGTTCACACTTTGAATCTTCACAGCTTGCGTTACTGGTGCCATGTCTCATTTGGGGCTGTGTAACAGTGCTCTTTTTTAAGATTTCCCCCCAAAAGTGTATATTTTTGGAAAGTAGACACCCCAGGCTCTCGTTTTAGATGTGTTTTCCAATTTTCTACACAGCCATTTTACCACCAATCCTGTGAAAATTTGACGTAAGTAAAAAAATTCAGCATTTTTCACACTTTGCCTTCAATGTTGATGTGAATTTCAAGCACAGAATAGGTGAAGATTTTATAAACTGAATTGATTAGTGTTCAACTCCTTCTTCTGAGTACGGCAATACCCCATATGCATAGCTTTCTCATGGTTTGGGGGAGCTACGGGGGCCAAATTGGAACATGCGCGTTTCCAGGTTCACACTTTGAATCTTCACAGCTTGCGTTACTGGTGCCATGTCTCATTTGGGGCTGTGTAACAGTGCTCTTTTTTAAGATTTCCCCCCAAAAGTGTATATTTTTGGAAAGTAGACACCCCAGGCTCTCGTTTTAGGTGTGTTTTCCAATTTTCTATACAGCCATTTTACCACCAATCCTGTGAAAATTTGACGTAAGTAAAAAAAATTCAGCATTTTTCACACTTTGCCTTCAATGTTGATGTGAATTTCAAGCACAGAATAGGTGAAGATTTTATAAACTGAATTGATTAGTGTTCAGCTCCTTCTTCTGAGTACAGCAATACCCCATATGCATAGCTTTCTCATGGTTTAGGGGAGCTACGGGGGCCAAATTGGAACATGCGCGTTTCCAGGTTCACACTTTGAATCTTCACAGCTTGCGATACTGGTGCCATGTCTCATTTGGGGCTGTGTAACAGTGCTCTTTTTTAAGATTTTCCCCCAAAAGTGTATATTTTTGGAAAGTAGACACCCCAGGCTCTCGTTTTAGGTGTGTTTTCCAATTTTATACACAGCCATTTTACCACCAATCCTGTGAAAATTTGACATAAGTAAAAAAAATTCAGCATTTTTCACACTTGGCCTTCAATGTTGATGTGAATTTCAAGCACAGAATAGGTGAAGATTTTATAAACTGAATTGATTAGTGTTCAGCTCCTTCTTCTGAGTACGGCAATACCCCATATGCATAGCTTTCTCATGGTTTGGGGGAGCTACGGGGGCCAAATTGGAACATGCGCGTTTCCAGGTTCACACTTTGAATCTTCACAGCTTGCGTTACTGGTGCCATGTCTCATTTGGGGCTGTGTAACAGTGCTCTTTTTTAAGATTTCCCCCCAAAAGTGTATATTTTTGGAAAGTAGACACCCCAGGCTCTCGTTTTAGGTGTGTTTTCCAATTTTCTATACAGCCATTTTACCACCAATCCTGTGAAAATTTGACGTAAGTAAAAAAAATTCAGCATTTTTCAAACTTTGCCTTCAATGTTGATGTGAATTTCAAGCACAGAATAGGTGAAGATTTTATAAACTGAATTGATTAGTGTTCAGCTCCTTCTTCTGAGTACGGCAATACCCCATATGCATAGCTTTCTCATGGTTTAGGGGAGCTACGGGGGCCAAATTGGAACATGCGCGTTTCCAGGTTCACACTTTGAATCTTCACAGCGTGCGATACTGGTGCCATGTCTCATTTGGGGCTGTGTAACAGTGCTCTTTTTAAGATTTTCCCCCAAAAGTGTATATTTTTGGAAAGTAGACACCCCAGGCTCTCGTTTTAGGTGTGTTTTCCAATTTTATACACAGCCATTTTACCACCAATCCTGTGAAAATTTGACATAAGTAAAAAAAATTCAGCATTTTTCACACTTGGCCTTCAATGTTGATGTGAATTTCAAGCACAGAATAGGTGAAGATTTTATAAACTGAATTGATTAGTGTTCAGCTCCTTCTTCTGAGTACGGCAATACCCCATATGCATAGCTTTCTCATGGTTTGGGGGAGCTACGGGGGCCAAATTGGAACATGCGCGTTTCCAGGTTCACACTTTGAATCTTCACAGCTTGCGTTACTGGTGCCATGTCTCATTTGGGGCTGTGTAACAGTGCTCTTTTTTAAGATTTCCCCCCAAAAGTGTATATTTTTGGAAAGTAGACACCCCAGGCTCTCGTTTTAGGTGTGTTTTCCAATTTTATACACAGCCATTTTACTACCAATCCCTCGTAAACCATGACGTAAGTAAAAAAAAAAAACAAAAAAAAAAAAACAGCGTTTTTCACACTTAGGGTTGGTGGCAGTATACTGGGCTGCATACAAATTGGTTTGGGACACAATTTCACCTAAAAGGTCTTCCCCCAAAAACAAATAAAAAAAATGATCATGGGTAAATCCTTCCACATCAATTTGAATCCCTGGGTTGCCTGTGAATTCTGAGATTTGTGGGCATAAATTGATACCCATTCATTAGGATCCGGAGTGGCAGGTGTTGGGGCATTTCTTTGGGCAGGTCTTTTGGCAGGTCTTTGGGCAGATCTTTTGGCAGGTGCTGGGGCAGTTGCCAGGGCAGCTCTTGGGGCAGCACTTGGGGCATTTCTTTGGGCAGGTATTTTGGTAGATCTTTGGGCAGATCTTTTGGCAGGTGCTGGGGCAGTTGCCAGGACAGTTCTTGGGGCAGCACTTGGAGCATTTCTTTGGGCAGGTATTTTGGTAGGTCTTTGGGCAGTTCTTTTGGCAGGTGCTGGGGCAGTTGCCAGAGCAGCTCTTGGGGCAGTGCGTCTTTTCTTGACAGAAGGCCCAGCATCATCACTAGAGCTGCTCTCACTTTCTGAAAACTGCGCTATGTCAAAATCTGACGCAGTGTCTGTTGCCTCAGAGTCAGATGCCAAAAAGGCATATGCCTCTTCAACGCTGTACCTGCGCTGCATTTTGCCCACTAAAAAAACTTTTTTTTTTTCTTACGCTATCCCTAAACCTAAATGTAACCCTAAAACTTACCCTAGCCTACGTATATCCTGAACCTACCTAACCCAAGTAAACTACCTACCTAAACTGCACTTATTATATATATATATTTTTTTTTTCCCTAAACCTAAATCTATCCCTAAAACTTTCCCTAACACATGTCTACACTAAACCTACCCAACTACCTACCAAAATACTTAAAACTATATTTACTATTCATATTAAAAAAAAAAATAAATAAAAATAAATTAAAAAATGTAAAACATTTTTCAAAAAATCTAAAAAAATTCAAGGGGGATGGGAGGTGTCCTACTGATCAGAAAACACTGATCTGGAGCAAATTGATCACTCCAAGAGTGATCAGATGGGGGGAACTTATTGATCACTGCAGAACAGTGATCAAAGGGTTAATTTTCTTTATTTAAACTTTTTTTTTTTACTTTTTTTTCCAGGAACACTGGAACACCATCTCTCTCTGTCTCTCTCCACCTCAGCAGTATGCAGGGTGGAGTGAGGCAGAGAGATCTGACAGGGACAGTATTTACAAATACTGTCCCTGTCATTCAGGTTTTGCAACATGTGATTCGCTTTTGAAGCAAATCGCATGTTGCAACAATGTTTCAATGGCTTGTTACTAAGTGTCCCGATACCGGGACGCTTAGTAACAAGCCATTGAAACATTGTTGCGGCTGCGATGGAAGAGTTTAACCCTTGACGTACCGGGACCGTCAAGGGTCGTTGGAGCACATTTACCCTTGACGGTCCTGGTACGTCAAGGGTCCTTAAGGGGTTAAACAAACATTTATATGACTGTTAATAGCGTGGACCAATCTGATACACTTATATACACACTACACATTCTGATCTTCTAAAAGGAGGGACAAAAGGGTAAGAAAGAGGGACAGAGGGATTAGGGTCTCCTAAACAGGGACACTTGGGAGGTATGCACAAGCATGCATGCACACACACATAAACACATATACATAGACAGACATATACATACACAAGCACAAGTACACACACACACACACACACACATACATATATATGTGTGTGTGTGTGTGTGTGTGTGTGTGTGTGTGTGTGTGTGTGTGTGTGTGTGTGTGTGTGTGTGTGTGTGCTCCTCCATAGCTATATCTATTCTACTTATTCTATTTAATAACCAATATAACACATAAATGTTTTGTTGCACTACTTCTTTATTTCTTCTTCATTCTCATAGGCCTGTAAAAACATGGCTATAAGTCTGTTTGGACTTGCACACACTTTGTCTGTTTGTAAGTAACTATACCTCATAAGGCCTGCGGGGGTGGGAACATTTTATCTATAAGGAGAGCTGGTGGATCCACAGTACTTTTGGACAGGTACTCACTTACTGCAGGCCAATAAAGTTTTCATTATACCAGGTAAGTCCTTCTTTACATTTTTTTAAATAGTTGTATGTCTCTAGTTTTTAAATGCATACATTAGGACCCCCAAGCATCAAAGATATAATTCTTAAAGGGCCCTCTCCTATGTGTTTATTACAACATCTCTTCAGGGATAATTTTATTCTAGATAGGGCTTTACAGGTGTATTCAGGGCCAGCGCTAGCATAAGGCTGCTTAGGAAGCCACCTTAGGGCACTGCAGTGGAGGGGCGCTGAAATGGGAGCCACAAAAAAGTTGATTTTTTTTTAAATGTATTTATTTTTTATATATATCTGTATATATCTGGCCGAGGCTGATTTACGCTCCCTCGCAGCATCTGTCCTGGGATGGCGGCTTCCTACTCATCATCATCATCAGAGGCAGGCAGCAGCAGTGAGCAGTTGTCCAGTCACTGACTGTCGGACACGATGAGCGGATGCAGCCAGTGATGTCAGACTCACACACTGCATCTGTGCACCACCACCATCTGTACCCAACTCAGAAGATGCCAGAGAGCAATGTTACGCGAGCGGGAGTGAACTGTGGAGTGCTGCACAGACTGTGAGTGACGGGACACATTGCAGCAGAGGTATACAATAGCTGAAAATTGCACTGAATAACACAATAATATAATGCTGCAGTACTAGTACAAGTATTTTGGCCTGTGATCAACCAATAACAGTTTATTTTTGGTTACAGCAGTGAGTGAATGATCATATTAAAATATGCATATATTATATACATACATACACACTACTGTTTAGCTTTACAATTAATTTTCACAAAGGTAATCAGCAAATATGTTATCCAGTATACTATACTTTTAACATATGGAAAATCTGAGTACCGATTCCACTGTGTCCACTGAAATTAGGAGTTAAAACTGAACAGTGATTTTGCCTTGTGATTCAGCATTACAGAGGCTACTGTTGAGGACTCTAAATCTAAATGTGTGAATGTTGACTTCCTTCTTTGAAGCAGTGTATTTTAGTTCGATGTGATAACAAATGAAAATAAAAGGTTACACGACCTGTGCAATGCAACTTCTTGAATTAAGGTCAATGAGTGGTAAAACACCCCATCCAATAACAAAACTACATAAACAGATAGCAATCTTCCTTGGAGCGATGATCATCTCTACCTGATCACAGCACCTGACACAGCCACAGCGCCACAGCTAGTCCCTATAGAAAGAGTAATAAGCCACATACACAAACATACATATACACACACACTCACACACACACACACACACATACCCACACACAAACACGAACACACACACACATACACATACCCACACACATACTCACACACATATACCCCAAAACACACACTCAAACACACACACAAACACACACACATACCCAAAAACACACACACACAAACACACACACACCTGACACAGCCAGAGCGCTAGAGCCAGTCCCTATGGAAACAGGCAGCAGCACAAGGGAACATAGTATTGCTATATGATAGACTATCAATTTTAAAATAAGAATAAGGCCTCTAAAATATATTACAGCAAAGTCCAATTTTAAAAGCAGAACACAACAGCCTACTAATTGCATGTGTTTTCATTACTATCATTGATAGTAATTAAAACACATTTACTGCACCTTCGCTTGTGTAGACAAAAATCCTTGCACCGTCCCTGGGTGTATAGATTAGGACTTGCCATATATTGAGGTACCTTGAAAGGGTTGGAAAGCTTACACATTGTTTGGCCAAAGAATGGAACTAAATCCTCATATTTATCAACACGGTGGTAATATATATACCCAATACAAGGCACATATTAGCCCTATTTGTATGGAGGAGCACAGGTCTGTTTTCTGTCTTGTGTTTGCACGTTAGGTTTCAGCCTAATACTTGGAGGGAGCTGGAGAACCATCTCATTCCTTGCAGCCATCTATACTACAGTCACTTTATTTGATTACAATTTTATTTATTGTATGAATATATTATGGTGAGTTAGCACTGTGAGCTATACTATATATACACACACACATATATATATATATATATATATATATATATATATATACATACATACAGTTGAAATCAGAAGTTTACATACACTATATAAAAAGACACATATGCATGTTTTTCTCACTGACATGAAATCAGAATAAACCTTACCGGTTTTGGGTCAATCAGGATTACCAAGATTATTTATATTTGCCAAATGCCAGAATAATGAGAGAGAGAGAGAATTTTTTAAGGCATTGTTATTACTTTCTGCAAAGTCAAAAGTTTACACACACTAGGATTACTATGCCTTTAAACAATTTGGGGCAGCCCATATGATGATGTCATGTCTTTGGAAGCTTCTGATAGGTTTATTGACAACATCTGAGTTAATTAGAGACACACCTGTGGATGTATTTTAATGCACACCAGAAAAACACTGCTTCTGTGTGTAACATCATGGGAAAGTCTAAAGAAATCAGCCAAGATATTAGGAAGAGAATTGTGGACTTGCACAAGTCTGGATCATCCTTGGGTGCAATTTCCAGATACCTGCAGGTGCCTCGTTCATCTGTACAAACAATTATACGCAAGTACAAACAAGATGGGAATGTCCAGCCATCATATCGCTCAGGAAGGAGACGGGTTCTGTGTCTCAGAGATGAACGTGCTTTGGTCCGACATGTGCATATCAACCCAAGAACAAAAGCAAAAGACCTTGTGAAGATGCTGGCGGAAGCTGGTAAGATTGTGTCATTATCCACAGTGAAACGAGTAGTGTATCAACATGGGCTGAAAGGCCACTCTGCCAGGAAGAAGCCATTACTCCAAAAGAAACATATAAAAGCCAGATTAATGTTTGCAAATGCACACAGGAACAAAGACCTACATTTTTGGAGACATGTCCTGTGGTCTGACGAAACTAAAATTGAACTATTTGGCCATAATGACCATTGTTACGTTTGGAGGAAAAAGGGAGAAGCTTGGAAGCCTAAGAACACCATCCTAACTGTGAAACACGGGGGTGGCAGCATCATGTTGTGGGGTTGTTTTGCTGCAGGAGGGACTGGTGCACTTCACAAAATAGATGGCATCATGAGACAAGAAGATTATGTGGCAATACTGAAGCAACATCTCAAGACA
Organism: Rhinophrynus dorsalis; assembly: GCA_037306005.1. Classification (NCBI taxonomy): domain Eukaryota; kingdom Metazoa; phylum Chordata; class Amphibia; order Anura; family Rhinophrynidae; genus Rhinophrynus; species Rhinophrynus dorsalis. The sequence continues at coordinate 287,023,531 of CM074719.1, read as the reverse complement.
TCAGCCAGGCAGTTAAAGCTTGGGGCGGAAATGGGTCTTCCAAATGGACAATGACCCGAAGAATACTGCCAAACTGGTTACAAAGTGGCTTAAGGATAACAAAGTTAATGTTTTGGAGTGGCCATCACAAAGCCCTGATCTCAATCCTATTGAAAATGTATGGGCAAAGCTGAAAAGGCAGGCAAGGCGACCTACAAACATGGCTCAGTTACACCAGTTCTGTCAGGAGGAATGGGCCAAAATTCCTACCAACTATTGTGAGAAGTTTGTGGAAGGATATCCAAAACATTTGACCCAAGTCATACAGTTTAAGGGCAATGCTACCAAATACTAATGAAATGTATGTAAAATTTTGACTTTGCAGAAAGTAATAAAAAATGCCTTAAAAAAATCTCTATCTCTCATTATTCTGGCATTTGACAAATATAAATAATTTTGGTAATCCTAATTGACCTAAAATGGGTAAGGTATATTCTGATTTAATGTCAGATAGTGAGAAAAACATGCATATGTGTCTTTTTATATAGTGTATGTAAACTTCTGGTTTCAACTGTATAAACACACACACACACACACACATACACACATACAAAGGGATACATACACATGCCTACACACACACACACACATATATATATTATATATACACATATACACCATCACACACAAATCCATAAACACATGCACATATACACACACACAGATACACACACACAAACACAACACATTCACAGATACATACACACACAAGCACTCACATGTACACACACAGACACATACACAAGCAAAACACACACACATAAATACACATATGCACATTCAAAGATACACACACATATATACCTGCTTGCTACAGCTCAAGTAGCATGTGAGTCATTGTCTCTCTGTTTCTGGTACCAAAACTTAGATTTAAGATTTAAGCTCTTTATATGTGTGATGTGGAAAATTATTTCTGCCTTTCATATATACAACACCACAAAACTGAGTAATGACTTTTTCCACATATAATAATTGCTGCCCTGCAAATTACAGTTCATGCAATTTCTTTTCAATATTTCTTATTTTGTGAAATAATGAAGGATACTATCTCTCTAGCAACCAATTAAATTCTGCAGCATCACTGATGACATTGCAGGTTTCAGTGGGCAAATAGTAAGGCATCATCTTTATTTTACATAGTAACAACAACAACAAAAAGCATTATGTAATTACTGGATATTGACATCTGGAGCTCTAAGTACTCCAGTATGGGTTACATAAAGTTAAAACATTTAAGAATATGCTAGAGTTAACTGACAGGAAAAAAAGCATACTATTATCATACTCATACACACACACATACAAACAAATGTCAGGATTCACCAATGCACCTAAAGAGTGGTAGATATTTTGTTTAATTGTCTAAGTCAAGCTAACATTATCTAGGGAGTGCTACACAGCGACAATCCTGGTGAAAGCTGGTGTCAGTTTAAGCTCTGCTCCCATTTCTTAAATTTTTTTATATCAGGAGATGAACAAGAAAGCTCTAACAAAGATAAAGCATTTCTGTAATATGTACTTGTAGAAGGAGGCAGCAGATACTGGCTAACACCAGTGCTCCTTAAGTCAAGCAAGTCCAACTCCCTCTCTTTGCTTGTCTGTTCTACACTAGCTAGTATCAAAATTTCAGCAACTTTCTGTTTTCTTCCCAAAGACATTTTACAGTAAATTACCGGACAGATATGCCAACTGTTAGCTTTAGATCCAGCAATTTACAGATTGCAAAGCACAGCAGCAGCTCCAGAGACGACCACACCACTGATTTGCTTATCCCTCTTGTACTCTCTTATTTGGAATGTATGATGTATTATGTCGGTTTGTGTATCATTTGGTTGATGACTGTCACTGTCATCTGTCAGTGACAAAGTTTTTTAGGGTTTACCTCTTGTTTCTCAACCACACTCCCCACACTCCATCTGTCCAGAGAAAACTGACTACTACCAATACTCCTAAAATAAAGCAAATCAAGCTTCCTATCTTTGCTTATTTGAATACAGTAGCTAGCATCAACATTCCAGCCGCTTTCTCTCGCTCTCTCTCTCTTTCCCCCCTTTTATACTGTCTAAGAGGTGAGTTTTATGACATGATACCTCAGACTAATTAGACTAAGAGGTTGTAATGATCTGACAGACTTGGCGCCCAATGTAAGCTGCCTGGTTAGACCCTGTGAAGTAGATTCCCCACAAAGAGGTGACAGATTGCTATTTGATATAAATAATATGATAAGAGCACAACAGCAGACAATACAAGTGTACTGCAATGCAGGTCTCAGTGGGCCAGACGCTTGGGAGAGAAGACTAGGGTACGTAGCTAGCTGGCTGTGGCTGCTCTCTGGGATGCCTTGCTGTAGCCTAGGATGAGTTAGCGATGCTGGCAGCATGGTCAGATTAGTGCTGACCGGAGGAACTGTCCCACACCCTGGATACCAACCCAGAGGACAGCAGCTACCCACTGAGGTTGAGGAGGATACTGAACAAATAACTCACTTGCAGTATAGTCGTAATTGTTGTACAGGTATACTGAAGCCTGGAGCTCAACTGAGAAGACAGATCAGGGTAGCTGAAGTTCGACTGATGGTCAAGGTGGTCTATGTTCAACTGTGGTGGCGGTGGTCAATGATCAAGGTGATAGAAGCCCACCAGGGTCAAGACAAATGGAAAGTCAGACAAGCCATATCAGGAACAGGCGAACACAGTACAAGGTAGCAGATGGATGAATGGTCAAATATCAAAGCCAAAGTTGGTAATAAGATATCAGATGAGCACGGTATCAAATCACAAAACAGGAGGGACATCAAGTAAGAACCAGGTCAATACACAAGATAACACTTAGGAACAAGATGGGAAACTAAGGGTCACAACCTGTAATGCTTTGATCACACTCAGCCCAAAAGCACTGAGGCTCTACAAAGGGTCAGAGCAAACAAAAGACAAGGCATGGAACCAGGATCCAGATAGCAAGGAAAAACATGAAAAAACAGACAAGGAATCACATAAAGCAAAGAAAAAGGGGCAGAACCTGACAGAGGTGACGTGAATGTCAAGTTCCTTTAACAAAGAGGTGAATAAAAAAAAACCCAGATACTTTGGCTAAGAGACATACAGTTGAAACCAGAAGTTTACATACACTATATAAAAAGACACATATGCATGTTTTTGTCACTATCTGATATGAAATCAGAATAAACCTTACCCATTTTAGGTCAATTAGGATTACCAAAATTATTTATATTTGCCGAATGCCAGAATAATGAGAGATAGAGATTTTTTTAAGGCAATTTTATTACTTTCTGCAAAGTCAAAAGTTTACATACATTTCATTAGTATTTGGTAGCATTGCCCTTAAACTGTATGACTTGGGTCAAACATTTTGGATATCCTTCCACAAGCTTCTCACAATAGCTGGTAGGAATTTTGGCCCATTCCTCCTGACAGAACTGGTGTAACTGAGCCATGTTTGTAGGTCGCCTTGCTCGCACCTGCCTTTTCAGCTTTACCCATAAATTTTCAATAGGATTGAGATCAGGGCTTTGTGATGGCCACTCCAAAACATTGACTTTGTTATCCTTAAGCCACTTTGTAACCAGTTTGGCAGTATGCTTCGGGTCATTGTCCATTTGGAAGACCCATTTCCACCCAAGCTTTAACTTTCTGGCTGATATCTTGAGATGTTGCTTCAGTATTGCCACATAATCTTCTTGTCTCATGATGCCATCTAGTTTGTGAAGTGCACCAGTCCCTCCTGCAGCAAAACAACCTCACAACATGATGCTGCCACCCCCGTGTTTCACAGTTGGGATGGTGTTCTTAGGCTTCCAAGCTTCTCCCTTTTTCCTCCAAATGATGGTCATTATGGCCAAGCAGTTCAATTTTAGTTTCGTCAGACCACAGGACATGTCTCCAAAAATGTAGGTCTTTGTTCCTGTGTGCATTTGCAAACATTAATCTGGCTTTTATATGTTTCTTTTGGAGTAATGGCTTCTTCCTGGCAGAGTGGCCTTTCAGCCCATGTTGATACATTACTCGTTTCACTGTGGATAATGATACAATCTTACCAGCTTCCGCCAGCATCTTCACAAGGTCTTTTGCTTTTGTTCTTGGGTTGATATGCACATGTCGGACCAAAGCACGTTCATCACTGAGACACAGAACCCATCTCCTTCCTGAGCGATATGATGGCTGGACATTCCCATCTTGTTTGTACTTGCGTATAATTGTTTGTACAGATGAACGAGGCACCTGCAGGTATCTGGAAATTGCACCCAAGGATGATCCAGACTTGTGCAAGTCCACAATTCTCTTCCTAATATCTTGGCTGATTTCTTTAGACTTTCCCATGATGTTACACACAGAAGCAGTGTTTTTCTGGTGTGCATTAAAATACATCCACAGGTGTGTCTCTAATTAACTCAGATGTTGTCAATAAACCTATCAGAAGCTTCCAAAGACATGACATCATCATATGGGCTGTCCCAAATTGTTTAAAGGCATAGTAATCCTAGTGTATGTAAACTTTTGACTTTGCAGAAAGTAATAACAATGCCTTAAAAAATTATCTTTCTCTCATTATTCTGGCATTTGGCAAATATAAATAATTTTGGTAATCCAGATTGACCCAAAACGGGTAAGGTTTATTCTGATTTCATGTCAGTGAGAAAAACATGCATATGTGTCTTTTTATATAGTGTATGTAAACTTCTGGTTTCAACTGTAATTTGTTACAAATTGGTGGTGGTGGTGCAGAATTACAAGTTCTATGCAGTTACAGCCCTCAATCAATCGGAAGCAGGGAAGGTTGTGAACTTCTGTCGATGAGGAAGGGATGCTCTCCCTCACACATCACCAGCAGTAGTCAACCTTGATGTCTGAGAGCATTCTCTCTGCTTCCCAACCTGCTCAGTAGGGAAGTGGAGAGGATCCATTCAGCACCACAAACAGCATCCCTCCCTTAACCATATGAGTACCATAGGGATGTGCACCCCTGTGGTATTCAAAGGGCTAAAAAAAAGCATACCAAGCAGTATACAATCATCACCTCAGCTCTGTATCATATTTGGAAGGGGGGGGGTCAAACAGTGTGTATGGGTATCTGTGGCTATCAGTGGGCAAGGGAACAAGTCTGGGGGGACAGGCTGAGTACATAGGGTTCCATGGCTACCAGTGGACAAGGGAACAAGGCTGGGGGACAGGCTGAGTACATGGGGTTCCATGGCTACCAGTGGGTGAGGGAACAAGGCTGGGGAGGCAGCTGATAGCCACAAATCTCCATGGACGCTGCCAGGCCTCCAGTCTTGTTCCTTTGGGAGTGCACATATGAAATATGATACATAGCTGAAGGGATGATTATGTACTGCTTGGTGTACTTTTTTAATAATGTATATCTCTATGGCACGCAAAGGGTTAAGGGAGTGATGCTGAAAGTATCCTGTCCACTTCCCTACTGACCAAGTAGGGCAGCAGAGAGAATGTTCTTCGACTTTGGGATTGTCATACTGCTAGTGATGGTGCAATGGAGGGTATTCCTTCCATATTGACAGCAGTTTGACAATCCTGTATGCTAATGGAGACCTTCTCCTCCCCTTGTATCCCTAAATTTTAGTGCATATGGCAATGTTTGTTTACATCAAAACGTTGAAGTGCTTTCAAAACATCAACAAAATCGAATCCCCACTGTATCGACCTTTAGTGTGTCTGGGTCATTGTGATGCAGGAGACAGTAAACAGAATTGCAACAGAGTATAATAGATGGAAGATTGCAAAGACAGGGTGTGGCATTGCATCTAGGTGGTGCAGGAGTGCCGAATTGCTGCAGATTATGGTATCTGGATATCAGCAGTGACAGAATGATGATGCAGCTAGGTGGTGCAGAAGAGTGGGGGACTGCAGCAGAGTATGGTAGCTGGATATCACAGGTAAAAGAATGATGATGTGGTGCAAAAGAGTGTGGGACTGCAGCAGAGTATGGTAGCTGGATATTTGATAGTGAAATGGGGATAATTTACCTATGTGGTGCAGGACTTCAGCAGAGTATGGTAGCTGGATATTACTAGTGAAAGATGACAATATACCCAGGTGGTATAAAAGACCGGAGGACTGCAGCAGAAGATGGCAGCAATACATTAGAAGTGAAATAGTGATAATGTACCCAGGTATTGTAGAAGTCCACAGGACTGCAGTAGATGAGGGTAGCTGGAAATTAACAGTGAAATAGTGTTAATGTACCCAGGTAGTTTAGAAGACCACAGGACTACAGCAGAGAATGGCAGCTGGATATTAGCACTGAAATAGTGATAATAATGTACCTGTGGTATAGAGGACTTCAGTATATGATGGTAGCTGGATATTAGCAGTAAAATACTGATAATGTAACCAGGTGTTGTAGAAGACCATTGGACTGCAGCACAGGATGGTAGCTGGATATTAGCATTGAAATAGTGATAATAATGTATCTGTGCTATAGAAGACTCCAGTAGAGGAAGGTAGCTGGATATTAGCAGTGAAATAGTGATAATGTACCTAGGTTGTGTAGAAGACCACAGGACTGCAGCAGAGGATGGTCATACGTGGGAACTTTTTCTTCTGGCCTCCCTGGAGAGGGAGGCCTGTGGTTAACGGATCCTACTCTGTTACTGGAGCCCTTGTCTGGGCATCAGGTTTATAATCCCATTATACAAGGAACTGTGGACATTTCTATGCCAAAAAGACTAACAACCATAGCCTGCTGACTTGCTTTCAAGGGAATGGGCAGTTAGGGGTTAATTATTTGAAATTGGGCAAGGTTACTTCAAATGTGTATTCACACAACTCAGCCCTTGCTGTCTATTGTCTAGTCAAGCCCTTTTGTATAATAATGCAATCACGTCTGTCTTATTGTGCTGCCTGAACCATTTGTTGTTGGTTCTTTGTCTGATGTGTTATGATTGTATTATCTCTGAAACTTGCCATTGTGTCATGTCTGCATCATGTACTTTCAATGTGGTTGAAGTGTATAAATATGTTGTTAGTTCACATAATAAAGAGTTACTTGTTGTACTCACAAGAAGAAGAGCCCTGGTGTCTTTATGCTCTTGTGGTTTAAATTATCCCCTCTGATACCCATCTGAGCCAAGTATCCTGTATCATCGACTGCCTGCTGCCAGTTATCTGTGGATCCGATTTTATGACTTTGCGGATGCTCGATTGGGCCGGTTATTGCTCGACAGGTAGAAACCAAGCTGTGTAATCCGCCTTCGAGAAGGAGAAACCCGGAACAATGGCTGAGGGTGGCACGATGCCGTCCAGCTTCCATTACACTGGTGGTGAGCGGTGGGATCTCTCCTTCTTCACCTTTGCATCGAAGTGAGACATGGCGGATTCTCTGGTTTTCTGCCTCAAAGGGTACAACTACCTATGGGGCCGGTGGGGCCCACTGCTGGAAGACCTGATACCAGATGAATTTGACGCAGAGTTGAACTTTTGCATCAAAAAGGAGCTAAGGATGCAAGACGCTTACTGTGCTCTGCTGAAGTACATGGCTCAGGAGTACGGCTCCAAGCTCCCCATAGCCTTTTCCCCAGCTCACTTGCGATGTAGGATCCAAGGGCTGGTATGGGAAGCCTATCAGGGGGATTCAAACTTTGGCAGCCCAGACCCCAACCATTTCTGGGAAATTTTGGCCAAACGGGAAGCCATGCTTGGGGGGTATGTCCCCATGAGCCTGCAAGAGAACTTGAGCGACTTAGCTGGGAGTGTGATGTGGAAGACAGATATGTTGAATTTTTTCAAGAGGTACGGGAGTTCCTAAGAGAGGAAGAAGAATGGGGGGGACACTCATCTGAGGAAGAGTTCAGTGAATCTGATGACATGGAATGTGCTACCCCTGGCCTGAGGAGTGGGAATGCGTTCCTCCTCAGTGCAAAGAATGGCCCGGAGGTGTGTGGTGGTCTGGAAAATGAGGGACCCAGAGGCTGATGCAATACAGTGCTGCTGACCCTTTGGATATTGAACTGGTGAGAGAGGATGCGGTACTCACCAGCGACACCTTTGTTGCCCTTGACTGTGTTACCCCTGGCTTGAGGAGTGGGAATTCGCTCCTCCTCAGCCCAAAGAGTGGCCGTCATAAGCAGTAGAGACTACGCGTGCTGCAGTCATTCACAATACAGACTGTGGGCACTGCAGTCATGTGCAGTACAGACTGCCTAAACTTGCCGCGGCTGATACAGAGCAGGGTGCTCTGAATTCGGACCGGAGTCCTCTCTGCGCACCCAGAAAAGTCCCAATTCGGAGCGCCCCACTCCGTATCAGCTGCGGTGTGTTCTGGCACTCTATACTGTGCATGAATGAAGCGGGGGCAGTGAGCAGAGAGGCTCCAGGCACCAGCTGAGGCTTCTGGGTGGCACTGTGGACCGTGTACACAGGCTTTTAAACTAGTCTTCCAATAAAATGCTGTAAATGACAAATCCAAAAAACACCTCCCTATATGCAAATTTGTAAATAAGGGAATCCTGGGATGCTATTCTTCAGCTTGTGTTTTCAATTGTAGAAAAGCTAGATGTTGTAAAGAGGCTAAAATTGACATGAGCTAAATATTTTTTCATATCAAATGAAAGAGAGAAATCATGATGCAAAGGTCGGCCTTGGAATCTCTCTCCATGAATGTAATGGAAGGGTAAAACTGCTGGTCAAACACTTGGTGTTTCTTGTTCTTTCAAGGAAAGTTTAATGTGTTGAAGATAGAACTTTTATTTCACTCTATCTTTCTATCCACTGACATGAGACAATTGTGTCTAGCTCAGTGCTGGCCAGTCATTTGCTCTCCTCTTGTTCAACACTACAACTCCCATCAACCCCAGCCAGTGACAAAACTTTCATGCAACAGGGTTTGTTCTTGGGCTGTTTCTCACTCCTCTTTCTTAAACATATACCTGGTAAACACAGATCACAACAAAATCCTCCACGATGGGTATGTTGCACCTTTCCTTGTTGTCCCTGCTGCATTGAGTGAGACAAAGGGTCTCACCAGCAGCCCCTGTGTTGTGATCCCTGTCCTGGTGTGTGGGAGTGAGCTCACCAGCCAATTAAGTTAAAGAGATAGTAATGTCTTTGTAAAAGAAAATGAAATGTTGCAGCTATTAAAAAAATAAACTAAATGATCCAAGTCCCATCTCTCAAACCTGTATGGTTTGAGATATATAACGTTTTAAAGTTCCCCCGTCACTGATGTCAACTGTAAAGCTGACAGCAGGAGATTCGTGTCGTCTGACTCAAGGAGGCTCTTCATACTGAAATCTAAAAAGAAATACTTCATTGGAACGGTCTACAAAGTGTGCTTGCAAACCAGACCCTTTTCGTAGACCATTCCAATGAAGTATTTCTTTTTAGATTTTGGTATTTTGGCTCTGCTGAAGAGCCATCTGCCGGCTCCTGCTGTCAGCTTACAGCTGACATCAGGGAAAGGGGAGGGAGGGGGAACTTTAAAACATTATATATCTCAAACCATAAAGGTTTAAGAGATGGGACTGGGATGATTTAGTTTATTTTTTTAATAGCCACAATATTTTGTTTTCTTTTACAAAGACATTACTAACCCTTTACATGAGGGGTAATTATTAAGAAGTGTCACTTCTCCTTTAATAGTGATGCTGGAGAGCACAGGATTGCAGAAGAGCGCTGTAGTTGGACACTGGCAGGGAAAGAGTGTGGGGTACTGCATCTAGGTGGTGCTCGGATGCACAGGAAGGCAGCTGAAAATTATAGTTGGACACTGGCAGGGAAAGCGTGTGTTACTGCACCTAGGTGGCGCTAGGGTGCACAGGAATGCAGCTAAGTATTATAGTTGGACACAGGCAGGGAAAGAGTGTGTTACTGCACCTAGGTGGTGTTGAAGAGCACAGAATTGCACTAATAGTATTCATATACTGGCAGTGATATAGTGCAGTGAAGACAAACCTGAGGACAAGGAAGGTTATCCTAGATCCCGAATTTAATACAGAGAGATGAGCGTAGTCAGGGGCAAGGAAGAGGGCTGACAGCAGTTGCTCCTATTGTGGGCATGGTCAGGTAAGTAAGAGTTCAGCAACTCTAAGGCAATGAATAGCCATTGGAACACTATACCAAGGCTTGGAGCACAATAATCTTGATTAGGCCAGATGGTAAGGGGAGGCCAATTTGGCAGAAGAAACAGAGGAAGAGATGAAGTGGAGCACAAATTAATGAAAATAACAGCAGGGCTGGATCACGACTTCAAAGACAGCAACAGACACCAACGAAAGCAGAAGGGCCTGCAAAGTCACTCATTCTTAACCAAAGGAGATTTGGTCTGTGCAGGAAGCTAGGGAAAGTAGTACTGAGAAAGGGAGAGTATAGTAATTGAACACTAGCAGTGAAAGGGTGCAATGAAAGCACACCTGGTAGCAGAGGACAAGGAATGTTAAACTTGAACTTGAATTTGAGATGAGAGTAGTCAGCAAAAACCAATAGACAGGCAGCAGGTAGTGACAGAACAAAAGGGAAAAGCAGCCAGCCTGGAGATACTATAGAGAAAAACGGAAAGCAGCTCTGTGCCGGTTGTGATTGAGTAAGGCGCTACAAACCTGTGAAAGCCATTCAGTGCCGCTGCATTCACTGGAAAGACTGGGCAGTATATACAGAGGATGGAGGGGTATATTAAGGTTTCTAAGCCCCTCCCACAAATACAAGCACTGCCTCTCACTTATGAAAAATATATCTTATACTGCTCTTCCTGATGAATTAAACAAGGGTATGCTTAATACTGGGAGATTTTTCATTCAAAATGTTCTTTTTTTAAGCAACAGCACCAGCTGGTGTCCAAAAGGCATATATTTATTATAATGCACTCTGTGTAAGAACTTGAGTCACTGAATATGGTGCAAAAGCACAACCTGGTGACCACAACAGAGACTTGCAGTTTAATAAAAAAAAAACAATTTTGATTGGTAAGAAAAAAAATATATCCTAGTGGTAGTATGCTTTTTACAAATAAGGAAAATATTTTCAATATATGTGTAAGAATGTGTCATCTTTAATCATAACTATACCATACTGCATTGGCTAACTCCTTAGGGGTGTACTAATATGGTTCCATGATAACCACACATGCTGACTCACAGCCTTGTCCCACTGCATTGGTAGCCATAGAACCATACTACTACCCCACCCCCAGCCTTGTCCCATAGTAGCCATAGAACCACAAATACTAACCCCTCACCCCCAAGCCTTGTCCCACATCAGCCATAGAACAACATACCAGTCAACTGTCCCGATTTCAGGGCCCAAACCCGCTGTCCCGCCCGCATTACACTATATCCCGTTTTTCTGAATTGTTCCCCACTCCATTAGATTTGCCTGGTCCTCTCCAGCATCCTACAGACATCACGCTCATCATGTTGCTAAGCGGTGAGACCCCTAATTGACTGAGCATGCCTGCCACACTCGATATATGTGCACACATGCAGTATTAGAGCGTACTCTTCCTTTGGCCACCTTCTGATCAAGAACTCTTGAGTGGCTGAGCACTGCAGCAACCAACGATGCGTCTAAAAAACCAAGTAACTGTCAAATTGTGCCTCATAGTTGTCTCGACAACCTGATCTATCATCTGAAAGGTACAATGACTAGTGACTTGTTTCTTGTCTCACTGATGATTTGATCTCTGTCTCTCACAGTTTATTGCGCACGGTGGGGGCATGTGGTGCCATGACCACGCGGTGCTTCATGAACAGTAGGTGAGTAGTACATACTGCCACAGTGCCTGTCTGGCCTCAAATTGACATGGAGGCGGCAGGCCAGGATGATGACCAGTGAGTTCTTTTGAAAATGTTATTTCTATGCACAGTGCACTCCTGACCGGGCATACCACCCAGCAGCCTCAGCAGTCAAAGCTGCCACTGCTGGGCCTTGCTCAGCTGGCTAACAGCTTGCTCAACAGTATCATGGCATCTATGCTTAACCCTTAGAGTCCCTGCCAGAGTGGTATTCAGTGCATTGCGCACCCCTAGAACTCAGATGTTTAACTAATGCAACGAGGTGAGCTCTGGATGCTGCTTGCAGCCAGCACTCATCTCGATGCATAAGTTAACCCTCAGAGTGCCAGGGGTGCACAATGAATCGAATACCCCTCTGGCAGGCACTCAAAGGGTTAAAAATTGTAAGTGTTAAAGTAACTGGGGACACTGGGTTATTCTTTGACAGATCGCTTCCCCTTACCTGGGATTTAGAGGTACAGATCTTATACCAATTCTGTTCCAGTTAGCCACCCCTGTGAGTCCTACAATAACAGGGACGTTTAGAAAACGACTCCCACCCAAGCTTCTCCCTGTGTCAGTGTGTGCAGACTAAAGCACGGCTGTGCAACCTATGGCTTACCAGCTGTGGTGGGAGAGAAAATACTATCACAGGTTGCAGCAGTTGCTTGCTTTCAAGCCTCTGAAGGGGATGGCATGTTCTGCCCACATTATGGTTGGTAGGAATTTGAGTTGTCATGCTCAGTACTGAAGGATACTATGTTATTAATTAGCTACATTGACGTGGGGAAATTGTAGTACAATAATTTGCATCACATTGCTCCACAGCAATACAACTCACATTAATGTGTGTGTGTACACTTCAGTATAGGTGTTTATGAATTAGTCTGTGCAAATAAAATATGTTGGTCTTGTTCAAAATAATTTATTCACTGGCGCAAAGAGGTGTCAATAAGTCACAAAATAACAAACACTGGTAATGCCCCGCCCACCAGCCACACCCCCAGCAACACCACCTAAAACAAAAGTGTCCCTCTTTGGCAAATTGAAATGTTGGGAGGTATGGAACAACACATACTGACCTCTAAGTCTGGTAGCCAGGATGGTAAAAGTGATGCCCTACAGCTGCTGTCAGCCTAAAATACCCATTGTTCCTCACTAGCCAGCTGCTGATTTGGCATGATGGGAGTTGTAATCTAGCAATGACTGGATGGCTTCACATTACTAGTCACTGCTTTGACCCCAAGCCTTGCCAACAGTAGCCTTAGAACCATGCATACTACCCTATCCCACTGCAGTCACAGAACAACCTATTCTAATCCCCAGCCTTTTTTCCACTGTACTGTTAGCCATAGAATCACACATACTAACACATCTGGGAAATCTCCAGATCTGCCCTAGAGATTCTGGTTTTATGATTTAATTAACGGGACTCCAGGGGCAGAGGGTGATTTTTCAAGTAAGCAAGATCTGTGGTAACCCCATCCAGTTTCTCACCTATTCTGCCCACTCTCTGCCTTATTCCCCCCATTTTTTGGACAAACCCCCACCTTTTCTCACCCAAGTCCCTCCCACTATGAATCCCGGCCCATATTGTCAAGAGATTTGCTTCATTTGGAGAATCCCACCTCCACTCATACTTGTCACTCTGTGAAGGTAATCTTGTGATTTTATATGACTTTCATACTTTTTCTACTTTTATACATGTGTGTTATATGAGAACCTATTTCTCCATTTTTGTATTATGTGAGTAACCATAGTGTTTGCAGGGCTTACAAAAAAATGTGCATGCCTGCCAGTAATTATGTTTTTTGTTTTTATTCAAGGTTTCATCGAAACTATATTTAAGCTGATAGCAGAAACTACTTTCTGTTTCTCAGAGATCCCAGGACATTTCTGCAGAAACGAAACCTATGTACAGACAGTCTGCGCATGTACTGGAATATTGCATCAGCCGCTGACGTGGAGCCCAGACTAACTCCCCTCAGGCAGAGACAATGTTTAAGATTGGACTATAGTTGCTGCAGCATAAGTGTGTTATTATGTGATTGGTTATGCTAATGTTGGTTATATTTTATATGAGTGCCTAATACAAATACTCAGGAGTCAAGTGACTACGTGTTCTGAGGAAACTGATAATTGACTCCTGTGTCATTATTGGGATCCAGGGTGCACCCAGGACACTCCATTGATTGGGAGCCCACAACCACACACTGATACCCCCTTTGGTTGGGAAGACCTCAACAGTTTTGGTGCCGTGACTCGGATTTTCTGGAAGGGAAGTCCCGGAGCAACTGGAAGGTGTCTCACGCGTCTGGACGGACGTCATCCGGGAAGACTGACGCTCGAGGCCTGATCACCCTCACAAGGACCAGGTAAGATAT